>OY728140.1:1540289937-1541520045 GCA_963277665.1 Viscum album
AATTTATTTATAATTTTTAGGTGTTATATAATTATCATTAATTATGACACAAATGTTGAAATTATTTTATTGATATAAATATCAAATAAATGGTTTTAAAAATATTAAAATCAATATTATATTAACTAATTAATGTTCTCCACAATTTCTATAGATGAATATGGCATGTTAGGATACTATTAAATATTTTTTTCGAATATATCCTCTGTGTGGATTTAATTTAAATTCAAATAAATGAATAGTGTCAAAATTGACACTATTGATATTTTATAAAAATAACATATTATAAAATTGTTTAAAAATAACGAAAATATTTAAAAATTATAAATTGAGATTTATATGGTCTAAAATGTCATAAAGTATAAAATTATGGAAAAATAACAACACATAAGTAATTATTTATAATAATTTAATATTTAGAATATTATTACCACAAATAAAATTAAATAGGTTAAATAAGGTTATATCAAGTTGATAAGGTCTAAAATAATTTCTCAACATGTATAAATTTTTTTGGTTGATGGTATTACAACCCTATCTCATATAAGATTCTCAGTGAGTCATTTTTGAGGTTTTTAAATGGGGTTTGAATTTATTATAAATTAATATTTCTTATGTTTCCAATGGTGCCACTCTCCTACCTTATAAAAGGGAAACTTCTCCATCTCCTCCTCGCACCATTTTGATCCTTCAATCTCATCCAAAACCGACCAATTTATCCTATCCACTTCCATATAAACATACTAGATGTCTTTCTTTTCTTCCAAGACCAACATTTGTGCCTTAAGAAAAGGTTTAGAGGAGGCGCGTCGAAGAAGATGTAATATCCTTTATTGATACTTTCAAATTCATATCTTATTCTACTTCTTCTTATTTTGTTGTTTCATTATAAATTACTAACATAAATATCACTAATATACTGATATGTTATTATTAATAATAAAAAACCCTATTTCACCTTCTATCCATCCTACGGAAAAAGAAATCACCACGCGTACGTACATACGGAATACCATATCCATGCCGTTGTGTAATCTATTTTCCACCACCACCTTACTTGGATGTGTATAATGGTGTAAATAATAACTATATATATGATTATTATAACATGAAACTAATTATTAGATATTATATCATCCACTCTAATACCATTTAATAATTATGGGAACGATATCGTCGCTCGTGCATACGTACGGCTTACCGTCTCCACGGTGCAACGTGATTCATTCTAAATGATCTTCATTAAAACATTATTATATAAACTAATTGAATCAATAAATATGATATATATTATACTAATACCATTATTTAAATGATGTAACTATATCCTAAAAAGAGGATTAATAATTTATTCGACAAAACACGCAAAAGAATATAAAGCAATGAACACCCGAATAACAAGTAGCAATGAAATATTACTAATAAGAAGATAAGAATATGACCATATATGATATCATAACAATGAATATGATTCTGGAATAAGTTAATGACCTTATTTAAATCATTATGTAGGAGGTTTGGATATCACAAAGAATATCGGACCTAAGGTAAGGGAAAATCTCGCAATCTCAATTTTTATCCGAGATTGTTTATACTTCTATATTTACTAGGGCATATTAATCATCCACATCCATGTTTCCTCAATATGTAATATTTTCCCCCAAAAATTGTTTAGATCCAATTTTACCTATTGGAGAATTTTTAGTAAAAGATATGAAAGGAATCTTTTGTCATTTTCTGTACGATATATTTTTTGACTTTTTCGACCAAAGTACGAGAAGAATGTTTTTTTAACTTATACAACATAAATGGATTTTTACACTTTAATAGAGAATTATTTATATTAAGCTTCTTTTATAAGTTTTAATTTTTATTTTCAATTAACTTCTTTTCTTTTAAGATTTCAAGGCATATTGAGAAAAGAAGATGATTTAAAAAAAGGATATTTTCCAAAAGAATTCATTTCAAGTGTTTTATCAAAATTATTTTCCATATAAGATAATATAGGTTCTGTTTATATTAATATTGTTACATGTAAATGATTATGTTATGATGGGATTATTTTTATGAATTCTTTTTATCTTATATGGTTTATGTTATGGTGTAATGACATTTAAGAATCCCATTTTTATTACATGGGTTATGTTATGATGTATGATTTATGATTTTGTGGAACACATAAGAAGGGTTCAATTATGAGATGGGTGGGACCTATATCTCCCTCCAATGCATTGGGTAAAGATTTATATCTCATGAGAGAGACATGGATAGAATGGAAAGATAATCTGGTTCAGTGATACCAGACTAGAACGAAGAGTGAACTCGGTTCAGTAATGGACTTTGTCCGCTATGATGGTCTTAGCAATGTGTCTTAACTAATATGAAATAATTTTATATGATTATGTGTGTATTCCAAAATGTTTCATGTTTTATGTTATGATTATTGGGATTACATTTCACTACTATGATTTATCCCATGTCATGATATTATGGTCTCTTTTGCAGGTTATGATTTTCAAAATGTTATGTTCTTAGGAATATGATATGATTAATATTTCCTTCATTTACCCTTACTGAGCATTTGAGCTCACCCTTCTGTATGTTTTCTTTTCCCCATGTCAAGAAGAAGGGTATTAAGTAGGATATTCCAAAGGGAACACTAGATATGATGAAATAAGAAGGATACAATGTAGATGATTTATGAACCAGTTGTTTATGTTTCCCAGTTTCTAAAGACAATATACCTATACAGTCCTATCATGGTTTTTTTATATGTTGTAGTAAGTGTGCTTCAATTCTGAAATAATAACAATGTATGTAAATTATGGGTCTTTATAGTTGGTATCAAAGAAAAGGTATAGTCAACCATTGGAGACTAGGATGTGAAAGCCTTAGTAATAACCATAAGGATATGTCTAAGCATAGAACATAATATTAGTGTTTTAGAAATGGCCATGAATAACCTATTATAAGACCTAAAGTTTGAAATGTTATTCTTGATTATGTGGTTTTCCTGTTATGATTAGTGTTTCTCATACTATGCTTCTTGGTTTTCTTCAATGGTTGGAACCCAAAAGAACCGTGTTAATGCGGAATGCAACGGGCAATGCAATGATAGTCCCCCTGAGCAACCAAACATTATAGGAGTTGGAATGAAAAATCTTGTAGCCATTCTCACAAAACTTTCTCAAGCTATGAATCTTGCAAGACTTCCAAACAAGAAAAGGAAGGAGAAACATTATGTTGAATCCTTCATGAGGCAGCGTCCACCTTCATTCAATGGGTCTTCTGATCTATTAGATGCTGAATAATGGATTTGTACCACAGAAAAGATATTTTCAGTTCTACAATGTTCTGAACATGATAAATTCATGTTAGCAGTATATCGTTTGGAAGGTAAAGCTGATCAATGGTGGAATCTTGTCAAGAATACAAGGAAAAGGGATGAAATTGAGTTCATTGAATGGGATGAGTTCAAGAACTTATTTTTCAATAAGTACATCCCTAGTATTCTTCGAACAAATATAGAAAAAGAGTTTCTTCAACTGAAGCAAAAGTATGATGAATCAGTTGGTACCTACGATGCAAATTTTACAAGACTTGCAAGGTACACTTCTGGGATTTTTATCCAACTTGAGAGTAAGATTGATAGATTCTTTAGTGGTATAAAACCATGTCTTCAAAGGGTGTTAGACATAAGGGACATCAATAGCTACAAGGAAATTGTTCGATGTGTCCTCAAGGTTTAGATGGATATTGGAGTAACCCATCAGTCATATGGGTTTGATAAGAAGAGGAAAATGGAATTCCAAGGAAAATCTAAAGACCACACTGAAAAGAAGATGAGTATTCCCTTAATCTCAAAGTGAGGAAAGAAACATGGAGGGAATTGTCTTAAAGGTACAAGTAAATGTTTTATGTGTGGAAAAGAAGGTCATCGGACAATTGAATGTCGCAGTGATGGGGCAAATATTTCTAGTGATGCAAACAATGAAAATGCTACACAGAATGCACCTCCTACACTTCAATGTTACAAGTGCATGGAAATGGGGAATTATTCCAATCAACGGTCTAATCCAAGGGTTATTTATGATGATCAACGTCAACAAACTCTTAAGGCCAATAACAAAGAAAAGTCACATGCAATTTCTGTCAGTGATGTGGAGTACGATAACGAAGTTGTGAAAGCTGCACATATCATCCACTGTAAAGTAGAAAATGTTTTATTCGATTCTAGATCCACCCACTCTTTTATCTATGATGAATTTTCTAATGGTACAATATTACTTCCCCAAAAATTAGTTTTTGAGTAAGCTGTGACAACTCCTAATAGAACAACAGTCGCATAAAAAATTTACAATTCTTCTCCGATTGAAGTTTGTGGGAAAGTGCTTCCTGCAAATCTTGTGATCCTTCCTACAGTGGAATTTGATATTATTCTTGGAATGGATTGGCTTTCTTTATATGGAGCTCATATCAAATTCCAAAGAAGGGAAGTCACATTTCATATTCCTGATCAATATATGATCATCTATCGATGCAATAATGAACATCACCTTCCAATGGAAATTTATTCCATCTTATGGTTCTTGATTCCAATAAATTAAGGTTATTTATCTTAAATGGTTAGAGAGAAACTCACGACTAAGAATATTCCCATTGTATGATAGTTTTATGATGTCTTTCTAGAGGAATTTCTTGGTCTTCCACCAAATCGCGAAGATGAGTTTCAAATAGAACTCATATAGGGTGTTATGCCCATTTCGAAAGCACCTTATAGAATGGACACAATTGAGTTGCAGGAATTGTAGAAGCAACTCCAAGAGAATATTGATAAGGGATTCATACTCCCTAGTGTATCACCTTGGGGATCACCTGTTCTCTTTGTTAGGAAGAAAGATGGATCAATGAGACTCTGAATTGATTATAGAGAACTTAACAAGATCACTATCAAGAAAAAATATCATCTCCCACACATTGATGACTTATTTGAACAAATACACGGAGCTCAATACTTTTCAAAGATTTATCTTCATTAAGGGTATCATCAATTAAGGTTCAAAAAGGAGTATATACCAAAGATGACTTTCCATATAAGGTATGGAAAATATGAATTTATAGTAATGCCATTTAGTCTTTCTTATTCCCCTGATATCTTCATAGATCTAATGAATAGAGTCTTTAGAGACTATCTTGATCAGTTTGTGGTAGTCTTTATAGAAGATATTATTCTCTATTCAAAGAGAAAGGAATAACATGAATATCACTTGTGAATTTTATTAAAGACGCAAAGAAAGGAGAATCGTTATACAAAATTTACCAAGTGTGAATTTTGGCTTAAAAAAGTATCATTTTTGGGTCACATAATCTCAAAAGAAGGGATATCAGTGGATCCAGCCAAAACCGAGGGTATCAAAAGATGGTTGAGACCAAAAATTGTAACTGAGATCCAAATTTTTCTTGGTTTGGTTGGATATTATCGACGTTTTGTGAAAGATTTATCAGAATTATCTAATCCACTTACCAGGTAGACTTGAAAATGAGTTAAGTTTGTTTGGATGGATGACTGTGAAGAGAATTTCAAGGAGTTAAAAAGAATTTTATCCAGTGAACATGTGCTCACACTGCCTTGTAGTGGAGAAAGGTTTGTGATCTATAGTGAAGCATCCAAGAAGGGATTAGGGTGTGTTCTCATGGAAAATGATATGGTGACAGATTATGCATCATGAAAATTGAAAATCCATGAGAAAAATTACCCAAATCATGATTTGAAGTTAGCTGCGGTAATCTTTGCATTTATTATTTGGTGGATTTATCTTTATGGTGAAATGTGTGATATTTATAGTAATCATAAAATTTTAAAGTATATTTTCACACAAAAAGAGCTGAATATGCTCCAAAGAAGATGGTTGGAGCTGATTAAGGATTACGAATTCCCAATTCATTATCACCAAAGGAAAGCAAACAAGGTGGCAGGCACATTAAGTGGAAAAGACCATGATAGATTATCCATGATAAGGATCACCAAAGTTCCAATATTTATGTATTTAAAAAGGATGGATCTTGGAATTATAATGGATGGGGAAAAATATTATCTTTATCAAATGAATGTTCAACCATATATATATGTGAAGATTAAAGAGGCACAGAAAGAAGATGTAGAGTTACAAAAAGAAGGTGAGAAATGTTCTGGAATTCCACATTGATTGTGATGAAATAATAAGGTTTAGGAATCGGGTTTGTGTTCCTCCTGTCTCAGAGTTAATGAAGGAAATATTGGATGAGGCTCATAGTTATTCATTATCTATTCACCCTAGAAGCATGAAGATGTATAGGGACCTAAAATAGTACTTCAGGTGGGATGGCATGAAAAGAGATGTTGCTAAATATGTCTCTCGATGCTTGGTTTTTCAGAAAGTTAATGCTAAGAGACAGAAGTATAAGAATATGTTACAACCATTACCCATACCATAATAACAATGGGAAAATATCACTATGGTCTTTGTCATTAGACTTCCTAAAACATCCAAAGGCAATAATACTATCTGGGTTATAGTTGATCATCTTACGATGTCAGCCTACTTCATTGCTATTAGAGAGGATTTCCCTCTTGACCAGCTTGCCAGGATATATGTAAAAGAAGTGGTAATATTGTATGGGATAACACTTTCCTTTATATCTAATTGGGATCCGAGGATTACCTCTTTTTTTGGCGAATTCATCAGTATACTATAGATACATAGTTGAGTTTAAACACTACTTATCATACTTAGACAGACGGTCAGTCTGAGAGGAAAATTCTAACTTTGGAAGGCATGTTGAGATATTTCTCTATGGATTTCATAGGTGGTTGGGATCAACACTTACCTTTGGTGGAATTTTCTTTTAATAATAGATTTCACTCCAGTATTCAGATGGCTCCTTATGAATCTCTCTATGGAAAGAAATTCATAACTCCGACTTGCTAGGATGAAGTTTGAGAAAGAAAGCTATTAGGACCTTATCTTGTTGATGACATGGCAGAAAAGTTATGATCTATTCAACAAAACATAAGAGCAGCTCAGAGTCGACAAAAAAGTTATGCCGACAACCGAATGAAAGTCCTAGAGTTTGAGGTGGGTGATAAACTATTCTTACGAATATCTCCTAGGAAGAGAGTAATGAGATTTGGAAAGAAGGGAAAGATGATCCCTAGGTATATTGGTCCTTTTGAAATACTAGATTGTGTTGGGAAGGTTACATACTGATTGGAACTTCCACAAAATCTCTCTCAAGTTCATTATGTGTTCCATGTATCTCTCCTGAGAAATTACATACCTGATCCTTCACAAGTACTAAGCTCAGAATTTTTACTGCTGGAGCAAGATCTTTCTTATGAAGAACACCCGATAGAGACTCTCGATCATAGGAAAAAATTTATACGAATCACGACCACTCTCTTGGTTAAATTTTTATGGATTAACAACCAATTAGAAGAAGCTACATGGGAACTTGAGGATATGATGAGGGAGAGTTATCCTCATCTGTTTGTTATGAAGTGACGAATTTCGAGGGAAAATTTCCTTTTAAGGGGGGTAGAATGTAACACCCTGATATTTTATGAGAAATATATATATATATATATATTAATGTCTTTTGTTATACGAAAAATCAAGGGAATCTTTTACTACACACAACAATGCCTTGGCTTGTGTTACAAGCAAGAGCAACCTTCCTCAACAGCTTGCGTTGTATGCAATACCGAGTTTCACTAAACAATGATATATTGCTATAATATTATGAACTATCCATTATGAATAGTATTAATTAAATTTTGAATTTTATTACATTGTAATTCATCTTACACATTTTCTATAATGAGATATGAAAACAAAATAAATTTTTTGGATAAAAGAAGTATTTTTCAAAAAAATGTAGTTTTACCGCCTTTTGATGGTGCACCAATTTTAAATCTAATTTTTGACAAGTTTATAAGTTCAATTTTACAAAATAAAATTCTTATTTTTAATTAGGATATTAAAATTTACATTGGATAAATTTTTGATACTTTTCTGATAACTTTCATATTTTGATGAATAGTAAAAATAAGATAAATTTTTCTTAAAATTTTTTTTTCATCAAGATAGTTTATATGGTTAAATGATAAAATTTAATGGTTTTAAAGTATAAATAGAATATATTTTTACCATTTAATATAATTTTTGTCATTATCATTAATTTTACTTTGAATTCATAGGTAAAAACATTTCAATCTTTGACATTGTTTTAACTTTTAAAACACATTTTCTTAACAACATGATTAATTTAAAATTAATTACTACATCTTCTATGTTTTTAATTTTAAAAAATTAATTCCATATTTGGATTCAGTGGGTAAAAATTATGTTAATAGGTTAATTTTTTTTGACATTATGAATAGTAACTATGGTAATTTTTATTTACTACAGTTCAAGGTAAATCAGGTAATTAATGGTAAAACTAAGATTATAAAATTATCCTAACACCTTCCAAAATTTTATTGGATGAATAAAATTAGACCCATATCACCGATGGTTCATAACAGATTCATTTAATAGACTTTTTACCATGAAATTATATAATTATTCTTAAAACCAAGGAAAGTGACAACATGTCACTTTCTTATATCTTATAAGTGTAATAATTTAAATATTGTGATAAAAATCATAAAACCTCGAACATGAATAGTCTCCAGAAATCTAGTAAAATTATCTAAATCATGTTAATTTATTTAGAAATTTTAGGGGTTATATAATTATCATTAATTATGACACAATAGTGATGTTGAAATTATTTTATTGGTTGAAATATCAAATAAATGGTTTTAAAAATATTAAGATAAATATTATATTAACTAATTAATGTTCTCCCCAAATTTTCATGATTAATATGACATGTTAGGAGTCTGTTAATTTTTTTTTTGAATATATCATCTCTGTGGATTTTATTTAAATTCTAGTAAATGAATAGTGTTAAAATTGACACTATTGTTATTTTATAAAAATAACATATTATAAAATTGTTCAAAAATCACAAATATATTTAAAAATTATAAATTGAAATTTATATAGTCTAAAATGTCATAAAGTATAAAATTATGGAAAATTAACAACACATAAGTAATTATTTATAACAATTTGAAATTTATAATATTTTTACCACAAATAAAATTAAATACACTAAATAAGGATAAATCAAGTTGATACAGTTTAAATAATTTCCCAAAATGTCTAAATTTTATTGGTTGATGGTATTACAACCCTTTCTCATCCAATATTCTTATTGAGTTATTTTTGGAGGTTTTTAAGCGGGGATTGAATTTATTTTAAATTAATATATCTTATGTTTCCAAAGGTTCCCCTCTCCACCCTTATAAAAAGGCACCCCCCCTCTTCTCCTCACACCACTTTGTGACTTAAATCTTGGAAAACCCCCACCAATTTCTCTTCTCAACTTCCATATAAACATAATATAAGTCCTGGTCTTCTTCCAAGACCAACTTTATTGCCCGAAGAGGAGGTTTAGAAGAGGTGCATTGAAGAAGAGGTAATATCCTTTACCGATTCATTCAAATTCATTTATTCTTATACTTCATCTTCTTTTGTTGTTTCATTATAAAGTAATAAAATCAGTATCACTCATATACTGATATGTTATTATAAATATAAAACAACCCGATTTCACCTTCTATCCATCCTAAGGGAAAATAAATAATCGCGCATGCGTACGTACGGAATACCGTCTCCATGTCGTGGTGTAATCTATTTTCCACCACCACCTTACTTGGATGGGTATAATGGTTTAAATAATAACTACATATATGATTATTAAAACATGATACTAATTCTGTGATATTCTATCATCTAGTCCAATACCGTTTAATAATTATGGGAACGATATTGTCGCTCGTGCATACGTATGGCTTACCGTCTCCATGATGCGATGTAATTCGTTCTACATGATATTCATTAAACCATGATAATATAAACGAATTGAATGAATAAATCTGATTTATATTATACTAATACCATTCTATAAATTATGTAACTCTAACAAAAAAAGAGGAATAATTATTTATTCAACAAAACACGTATAAGAACATAAAGCAATTAAAACGCGAATAATAAGTAGCAATGAAATATTACTAATAAGAAGATAAGAATATTACCATATATGATATCGTATCAATGAATACAATTCTGCAATAAGTTAATGACATTATTTTAATCATTATATAGGAGGTTTGGTTACGTTCAAAGCATATCAGACCTAAGGTAAGGGAATATCTCACAATCTCAATTTTTATCCGAGATTGTTTATATTTCGGTATTTATGGGGGCATATTAATCATCCACATCCATGTTTCTTTAATATGTAATATTAACCCCCAAAAACTGTTTTGATCAAATTTTACCTATTGGTGATTTTTTAGTAAAATATATGAAAAGAATCTTTTGTAGTTTTCTGTACGAGATATTTTTTGACTTTTCCGGACAAAGTACGAGAAGAATGTTTTTTAACTTATACGAAATAAACGGATTTTTACACGTTAATAGAGAATTATTACTATGAAGCTTACTTTATAAGTTTTAATTTTTATTTTCAATTAATTTCTTTACTTTTAAGATTTCACAACATTTTGAGAAAATAAGATGATTTTCAAGAAGAAATGATATTTTTCTCAAGAATTCATTTCACGTGTTTTATCAAAATTATTTTCCATCTAAGATTATAGGTTTCTGTTTCTATACCTATTATTACATGGATTTGATTATGTTATGATGGAATTATTTTTATGGCATTTTTTATCTTATATGGATTATGTTATAGTGACATGACGTTTAAGAATCCCTTTTTTATTTTGTAGTTTATGCTATGATGTATGATTTACGATTTTATGGAACACATAAAAATGGTTTCATTATGAGATGGGTGGGACCAATATCTCCCTCCAATGCATTGGGTAAATATTTATATCTCATCAGATAGACATGGCTAGAATGGAATGTTAATCTGGTTCAGTGATACAGGATTGGAACGATGAGTGAACTCAGTTCAGTAAAGGACTGTGTTTTCTATGATGGTCTTAGCAATGTGTCCTGAATAATATGAAATTATTTTCTATGATTTTGTGTGTATGCCCAAAATTTTCATGTTTTATGTTATGATTATTGGGATTACATTTAACTATTATGATTTATCTCATGTCATGATATTATGATCTCTTTTGCAGGTTAAGATGTTTAAAATGTTATGTTCTTATGAATATGATATGATTGAGTTTCCTTTCTTACCCTTACTGAGAATTTGAGCTCACCCTTTTGTATGTTTTATTTTCCCCTGGTCAGGAAGTTGGGTATTATGTAGGATATGTCAAAAGGGACTCTAGATATGATGAAATAAGCAGGAGACGATGTAGATGATTTATGAATGAGTTGTTTATGTTTCCCAGTTTCTAAAGACACTATTCCTATACAGTCCTATCATGGTTTTTGTTATAATTTGTAATAATTATGTTTTGTTTCTAAAGTAATTAAAATGTTTGTAAAGTATGGGCCGTTATAACAATCAACATACGAATCAATTTAGTTAGAGTAAAGATTCCTATTGACCATGGGATAATCAAAAAAACCGATTGTTCCAAAAAGAAATAAAGGCCTTACCATGTCTTTTTATCGACCATTAATTTAGAATGGTTTTATAATATTTTCCTTGGTGAGATCTATAATCTTTTATTGTGGAAGATGAATTTAGGGAAAATTGATCTTCTATCCTCAATATTCTTATTGTCTGTGAAAATATCCTCTACAGAACTCTCACCAATTCTAGGGTAATGTGGCTAGACACAATTCTTGGATATAGTTGGTCTTTTATAGAATGATATTAGGCCATGAAAAATATATATATAATATAAAATTGTATTTATTTATTTATTAATTATTTTCTGATGAATTCTCTTTAACAAATCAACCAATGAAAAAAATCATGATTTGTGTAGGTTATAACCTAATTTCTAGATTTAATTATAGTATCATATATCCCATCAGAGAATCTATTTGGGATTTATTTTATTATTTATGAAAAAATATGAGTGCATAATATATAATATTTTATAATTTTCAAATTTCTATATTGAGGCTCTTTAATTGACAATATTCTTCACTGACTCTTCACCCCACTCAAGAAATATTCTATAAAATATTCCATTGTATTACATATAAACTTTGAGGTCGATATAGATTCTATGATAATTTTTTATATTTATTATCTGAAGATTTGAATCATTAGGGGAACTATTATAATGTCTAACATAGCCTCCAAAAATTTGGATGATGTTTTTTATTAATGATGACATGGAAATAACATAATAAAATATAGATAAAATATAAAAATGGGTTATTAGAGAGATAATGTTAAAAATATAAAAACTCAAAGTATAATGTGTATTCCCTTGTGATAATATATGTTACTAACGATTCTTATAGATGATGTAAAAATGGTGTGTAAAATGAGGTGTGATTCCATGAATCTCATGAATTGATTTGATGGGTCTATTAAGATGATAATATAGAAAAAATATGATAATGGTGGGAAATTTTGCTATAATTCATTGAATGACTTGAATTTCTGGGGATATGAACTTAAGATGTAAAGAGTATTATTAATAATATATGGAATTGGTGAATTTGAATTATATTTTAAAGGAAAATGGACTATCATTGGTATCTAATATATTGAGTATATAGAAATTAAAAGAGAATTATTCAATGGAATGTTGACTATTATTTTGTAAATATTGTGTGATGATAGAATGATAATTTAATAGTTTCTAGGATTTTTTTAATAACAAACATTACATTGTATATATGATGAAATCTAGTGTTTGGTATATATCGATTGAAATGACACTCTAATGTGACTACTTTTTTACCCATTCACTTACATTAGATAGTTATAAATAAATATATTTGATTACTAATTCTCTTCTTGGCCTAATATCGGCAATGAAAAACATGTGTATCTATTCTCATGTTCACCAAATATATTTTTGTTAAATATCATTGATGACTAAATGAGGTGTTTAAACTCTTTCTCTCCCATGGATCTGAGATTTAGGTACATGATGATGCACTACGTGCTTATACTTTTCCCACCCATGGATCTATTTTGTTGGTAAAAAATACATATATGTTCCTCTATGAAATGAGTTTGGTTGTATAGGTGTTTATATGACATGTTATACTTGTGTATTCTTGGTGATTCATTTTGGGATTTATGTTGGGGTGTGATATATGAAATCAATATTTTAGGTCATTTTTTATGTGTTTGGTGGTACTTGTCCTCTTCCTATGGGTGCGTTTTGGGAAAACCAATAGGAATACATTAAATTATGAAACTACCATCTTTATGTGTGTTGGATGAATTAAAAAATATAATAAGGGATGATGATATAAATTCTTTGTATTGATGGGGTGTTATAAATTTTAGTCCTCTTTATATAATCAATATCTTGATTAAGGAATAGGCTAAGAGCCTAGATTCTCAGTGGCCTCTAGTAAGATATAGTTCATGTGGACCTTTCTTATTGAGATATCATATATAGGGGCAATATATTATATGAATACACTTTTATTTGTGGAACAATATTATGGTGAGCTATGAGAACTTTTTATATAAAATGAATAATAAATATTAACATAATAAAAATTGATTTTTTAGTTATTTGGTTTTCTTTACAATTTATATATTATTAATTAATATAGATACTAGTGGTTTATATTATTTGTCTCAATAATTGAGGTGAATTTGTTGTGTAGCATTACTTAACTCATCATTTGTTCTTCTGGACTTTTTACTCTTGAGTTTATATAGATTAATAGATGACATTGGTTGTTGATCATGGATGCTTGAGATAGACAGAAAATGGGGTGGATAATGGTTTACAATTGGTATTATAGAGATCATATTGGTTTCATAAAAATAGATATATATGTTAAAAAACATTTTCCATGATGTATTATATATAGATTTAGATTTATCTATTTTCAATATGTTTTATTATTTTGATATTTATTAGGTAATAAATATCTATTTTAAATTATTAGCTATTAATTTACAAATGGTAGCTAATATTACTTATTATAAGAACACTGGTTAAATTTAGAGGTAATTCGTCCATATTTTAGTTTTATACCTCAATGATAATAACTAATTTAAAGCCTATTGGAGTTGAAATACGGGATTTTACACAATATCAATTCAATTTATGAAAACAAAAATAGTGGTTGATTGAAATAATTTATATTTGGTTGAACATTTAGAATTGGTCATTTTGATTTTTATTTAAAATTCATTGTTTAGGATGGTATTTTTTATTTATTATAATTTTTAATAGTTTTAATTAATTCATGCTGAATTATAGAGGCTTATATCACTCAATCATAGATTTCATTTTACGAACGAATTATATATTTTTTGTTATATTTTATGTGGTATTTCCTAGTTATCGGGATTCAAGTTTTATTTAGAGGTAGTTCCTTCAAGTTTTTTATTTAGATAGCTCAACATTAGTCACATTCCCATAGCCTAGTAGAGGAAATATTGGCGATATAATTAAAAACACCTCTTGTAGTGTTTAGAAATGTCAAAAATGAAGAAAAATAAAAAAATGAATTCATAAGACAATTCATCATAGATTTGGAAAAGTTAAACTAAAAGGAATAATATACATTTTTTATTTATAATCTATATCTTAGTTGATTAATATATTAATAATAAAAAATAATCAAATATTATTAAGAATCCATTTACTATTTTAATATTTAAAGACATTATAAGTGTAATGACTTAAACAATCCCAGACTACTTCCTTATATTATCTAGATGTTGAAGGATATTAGACAAATATCAATGCTTTTTTAGGGGAGATAATTATTTTTGATATGTTGGGGTAAAACATCAATTTCAATAACATTCTATATATTTTTGTGGTAGTGGTTTAGATGTAGGAAATGTGGTTGAAACTTTTAGGTAGTGTTGAGTGGTTGTATCCATTTTGGGTTTTGGACTTGTTATTTTGGTGGTTTATTTCATTGTTTTAGGCATCTTTTGGGTTAAAAATATGGAGATATTTGGTGGTATCCCTATAAGAAATAAAGAGTGTTGTAATATTAATTTTAGTGAGCATAGAGATTTTACACCATGGCCATTTTAGTTTCTCAGAATGGTTGGACAAAGGGAGAGTATAGAAATAGATATTAAGGTTTAACTATGTTATTATGGGACTTCATAGGTTTTGACATTAATTCTCATTATTAATTCCTTGATGACTGTTATACAATGGTTTCAATCAAACATGTTTTTTAAATGTCCAAATCTTACATTGAGATAAGGGGGATATGTCCTATTTAAGAACTGGGTTTTTTGATCTTCCTTTAGATGGGGATATAAATATCATTTTTGAATTCTCCATGTCATAGTGGTTTGGATATATTCTATATATAAATTGGGTTTGAAATTTCTTTGAATGTAAAATTTATTTCACTTTCTTTAACCCTAGTTGGCTCCATCCCTTGTTTAGTTCATTACAGTAATCTCACTTGTATATTTAATCCTTTTGAATCATAGGGATTTAACTCCCTTAATTTAATTTACCCTCTTATCTCCACTTCTATATTCCTCATCCTTAAATTTATCCATCCTTTAGAGGTTATAATAGTTTTGTTCCATTAGTTTGGTCAGTTTTTATTGATGTTTTGGACTGTATGTGTTCTATGGTAATTATTTTTGGTTTGGTGGAACTCAATCCTAAATTTCTCCATCTTTTAGGTGATGCAATGTCAATTATTAATAATATATAGAGGATTTAATAATTATATATCTTTATTTATAAACAAAAATAAAAATAAAATTATAATTTTTTATTTTGGAGGTACATATTATACACAAGAAGATAACTAACTTGGGATATGTAAATTGATGGAGAGAGTGTTTATTTTAATGTACTTTGCATTATTCCATGTTATTTATTTTGTTTTGATACTTATAAACTGATGTTGTTTTATTGGAAACCATGTTTTTTGTAGATAAAATGTTTGAAAAAAAATTCATGATGGGTTAATCAACTAAATATGGAAATGAAATCTTGATGGATGAATGTTTTATTTGTTGATGTTCTTTTTTATGCTTAAAATTTTTAATAGATATTAGAGGATCCCTAAAGAAATTTGTTTGACATTATTTAATATTTTTTTATTGCTTAAAATTTTGAATGTGATAAGTTGATATGTATTGTTTTGATAACTTTGGTTTCTGTAATTAATATAATTTTCACCATTATAGTTGGCTAAATAATTTAAAGATGGTAATTAACCAATAATTTACTATACTATAATTATAGTGATTTCATTTATGATTATAGTTCAACATTAAAATGTAATCATGATTAAAAACATGGTTTTCTAGTATGAGTTTTAGTTTTCTACTCTTGTTTTCTATTATGTATATGTAATTCCACATGGTTTTTAAAGTGTTTTTGGTTGGTTTTTATGCCATGTTGGTAATATGTCATGTGTTTTTATTATGGTATTAATGGACGGGTTGTTGTGTGGTTATGATAAAAAGTACATGGTTGTTTCTATGGAAAGGAATTTGTTCCATGGTTTCTATGGAAGTTGTTAGTATTGGTTGAGTGGAAATTTATGAATTTTTGTGGTCAATTGTTGTAAGGATTATCCTTTAGTTTCCTAGAGGAATGTATTATCGTTAAAATAAATTCAATCAATAAGGGGTTATAGGAAGGAATTGATAAATTATGGGTTGCTGAATGATTATTGATAATGACTGTAATGTATGTATTTAAAAAATCCTTAAAGATGGTATAAATTTGAATTACTAATAATCCATAACACGAATCAAAAATTAGTTTAATGAATTACTTGAAATTTGATTGGGATAAATGAATAGCATAAGTAATATAAATAGGATGGTAAAATAGTAAATCCAAAAAAATAAATTGTGTTATTAAATGTGAATATAATGTGTGTTTTTTTTTATTTTTTTGGAATTTTGGTGGTCAGGATGCACTACTAGAATTTGAGGTATTTGTGACAGGCTATTTGCTATGGTATCCCATTTCAAATGATATTTTTCAATGGGGTCCCGTTGCAAATATCCTGTTGTAGAAAATGGCATCGCAAATAGTATTTTTTGCAATGGGCTATAGCAAAAAAATACTATTTGTGACGAGAAATCATCCCGTCACAAATAGTCATCTGTTTATATAGATTATATATACAAAAACATATTGCGACGGGCCCATTGTAAATAAGTATTTATGACGGGCCAGTTTTCCCATCGCAAATACTTATTTAAAAAATAAATAAACTATTTTTGATTGGGTCACATCACAAATGGACCCATCACAAATACTTAATAAAATAAAATAAAATATATTCAATAAAATAATGATAAATTAATATTATAAAATAATATTATTATTAATACTATTAATATAAATAATGTAATATTATATAATAATAATACAAATATTAATAATATAAAAAAATATTATTATTATAATATTAATAAGAAAGTAATAATAGTAATATAATAGTTTTATTATTAATAATATTATTTATGAAAAAATTATATTAATAATATTAAAATTTTAAAAAATTATAAAAATAAAATAAAATTCTTGATATTCACAAAAAATATAAAATATTAATAAAATATTATTATTATTATTAGGAAAATAATAAAACATAAAAAAATATAATACTAAGAATAAATATTAAAATTTTAAAATTTAAAAAAAAAATAAAAAAAAAATTAAAATTTAAAATTATGCAATATTCGCACCAATATAAAATACAAAAACTGTGAATAGTTAATATTACAAAAAAACATTGAATTCAAATGTTTTTAACATTAAAAAAGATTCACTAGGTGGTAGTCTTTTGGGGGGGATGGAGGAGCTGGAGGAGATGGTGGAGGAAACTCCATCCTTAAACTACAAGTTAGACGATGCGTGTGCTCCATCTTCTTGTGATGCTACTACTACCATAAATGTGTCTCCACCTCATATCAATGTTGTTGTTGCTGCTGGTGGCACGTCTCTTCATGATGCTTACACAAACTCCTTATAAGCTCACTCTGAGCTTGCAGCCGCTCTTGATACTGTGAGACAGAAGTTGATGCCTCTTCAGGAGCTCATCTCAAGCTAGACGCCGACATCACAGCAGTACCATATTAAGTATTAGGATTCAAATGAGAGCTGATACCAACTACTCATCCCTTATCGAATCCATACTGGGTCTCCTGCATCCATGCTACCTCATTGAAATGGTGGACACTAGTCTGATCACCCGTCTCGACCTGACTCTCAGCCTGTGTCTGAGAGGTCGTGGGATCATATGAATCATTCTACTCCAATTTGAAATTAAAATAGTGAAAATGTTATATGCAATTAATTTTCAAACTGAAAAAGAAATAATACTGACCACAATCTGATGAGGGTGATCACCTCTAATCTTTCCACTGGCTGGATCACTATATATCCTCTGATAAATGTCGTACTCCGTAATATCGGGTTGCTCAACTTCTTATATCAATATTAAATAAATTGTTTATATTTAATGTTATATAAAATATTTAAACAAAATTACTTACCAGATGCTCTCTATGCGTACCAATTGTACGGATATCAGCTCGATGCATCACCTCATGTCTTCCACAGTTCTATCAGACCAATAAAGATCTCCTCTAAAATCCACCACCCAACCAGTGTGAACATTATCCATCCCAAATGTGATATGAAATGTACTCTGGTCGATGGGCTATACATGACTCATCAAATACTTCCACCCTTACTTTCTTCATGGTCATCCTTCTAAAATTGTGCAAATAAACTGACAGAAATAGTCATGCATATACACCTCCCATGTCATGTGGATAACGCCACACATGCTATAATTTATGGGATACCATAAACTCTATAAATAATTTCTATTATCAAGTTATTAATGAAATAAATTTCAAAATAAATATTATGTATTTACGTATCGACCAATGATTGAGCATGCCAACCTACACATCAATGGGAATATGTTCCCATGTGATCTATGGCTGAGAAAAATAATTGTGCAAGATAGAACTTTCATGTACAACAACTATATGTGCCAAACTATGAAAGAAGAACAAATAATCAAACAATTAGTATATAAATAAATTAATGAAAGATAAATAAAATACCCAGGTTTTCATACATTTGTGTGCATAGATGAAATCAAAGATGTGGACGTCGCTCAAAAATAGGGTCTGGAATCATCAGTCACATAAGACCATACCCCCTTCGTGTACCACATGAACCACCAGTAAGCTGAGGGTTAAACGATCCCAAAACCTCCCCATCTAAATGTATATCATCCTCCTTTAACTCACGAAATAGATCATCTTCCATATGAAACACAAAATGATTGTTGACTACAAATAGTTAAAAATAACTATTATATATAAATATATATTAGTTATGATTATAAGTAGTATTTAACTGCGTCAATGTTAACCTTCATCATCATTTTCATATCTGATGATGTTAATGTCTTTGTATTCCTCCTTGGCATCATCAATATTCATATGAGATTCATTTTCATCATCTCTTTCCATTTCAAATTCATTAGTAACATTATTAACATCATCATCACCATCGACCCATAATTTTGGGGTTTTATCATCGATATTTAAATATCCTTGTAAAAAGGATGGATTTTGAGTAGTCTCTTGAAAAATTTAAATTTCATTCAATTCAGAAGAACCACATTCAGTTTGAGTAAACTGATTTTCCTAAGATTTCATTTTTATTATGCTCCACCAATCACTCAAGTATCATGAAATAGAACAGTACTTTGTGTAATAAATTTGATGTTCCTGTTGAGCTAGTAAAAATGGTTCATTTACTGTAAGAATAATTTTATATTTAATATCAATGATTCCATGAGTCAGATGAACATGCAAGCCTCTCTCTGTATCAAACCATTGACATTTAAACATCCTTATGTAATTTTGTCCTAGATGAAATAATTCAATAATTTCATCCATCATGCCATAAAAATCAACATTACTTTCACTATGTTGTGATCATCTCAAGAAAACTCCATTGTTCATTGGTTTTTCCCATATTCATGTGTATGAAGTCAAAAACCATTCACCACATATGCATTATAAGATCTAACCATTTTGGATTGTGGGTTACTTATTATACATTGTCTCTTATCAATTTTATCAGCATATCGAGACATCTAAAAACATCCCTAATAATTATAAATATAATAAATAATAAACTGAATTAATATGTTAATCCATGAATAATTTATGTTACCAATTTTTGAAACCATTGAGAATTTTTTTCATCATTCGTCTGGAGCAGTTATTGTAATTTGTAAAAAGTTGTTTCTTGATATTATTATCATATAACCTACAAAAAAGTTTAATTATTGTAACATAAATTATAGATTAATTGGTAGAATCATCTATAGTACCAATGATTTCATTTCTTCACATTTGAGCAGAACATATGTATGAGCTCTGTGATGTTTATCATCTGAAATTCATCGTTCTTGAACTCCATTGAAGCTAAGATATGGATGATAAAAAATGATAATTGATTTTACATTTCATCATCAACATTCCCCATGTGTCATCTCATGTGGTTTTGTTTTGAGGGATATTCAGATTCAAAATAACGAGAGAAGAAAAAAGAAATTTCCTCTTGAAAATAAGTTTCAACAATTAAGCCGTCAACTGATGCTTTGTTATATATTTTTTTCTTCAATTTCTACATGCATATCTCAAATAGATACATCCATTGAAACTATACCAGACATCAACATTTTTCTTCATGTATAAAATGTAATATCAAATGTTTTATTGAGTCAAAGAAATATGGTGGTAAGATTTTTTCCAATTTACATATAATTACAACAACATCTTATTCCAGTTTTCTTAGTGCATCGTAGTCTATTGTCGTCTCACAAATGTCTTAGAAAAAATATGATATATTTGTTATTGAATACCAAATAATAGAATTCAACAAACCTCAAAATCCAATTGGTATAAGTATTTCCATTATAACATGATAATCATGACTTTTTAATCTGGTAATATGGCAATTCTTAACACATTTTCCAAATTGAAAACATAGACATCTGCAAGTCTCAAATTTTCAATCCACTGAAAAAATAATAAGTGAATCACTTTGGACAGTGTATAAGCTACTTTTGGCTTCATTAAAATTTGTGATATGACATTTTCAAACTATTCAAGTTCTGGTTGCCTGTAAATTTGGAAAAGATCTAATCATGCCTTTACATTATCTTTGGTCTTACCTGGTGTATCCAAAACTGTATGAAATAAATTATCAAAATATTTCTTCTCAATATGAATGACATCCAACATGTGGTGGACCAACATATCAGACCAATATGGAATATCCCAAAAAATGATTTGTTTTATCCAATTATGTTTTTTCCCAAAGACATGAATTTTCTATAGGTTTATTGTTGGTCCAAATGTGATGGGAGGTAATGAAAACACAACTTATTTTTACTCTGTACTAGAGATCATTTTTGGGGGTCCATCCCTTTAAATTGTGCCTTTTCTAAAATGAGGTTTGTTCCCCCAAAAAGGATGTCCAGTTGGAAGAAATCTGTGATGATAGTCAAAATAGCATGTTTTTTCCATTAATAAGAATAAATGATTTGTCTTCTTTAATACAATAATTATATGATTTCGGACCATGTGTACTTCAGGCAAGTAATATTCCATATGCCTAGAAGTCACTAATTTTCCATATGAATGTAACTTTTAGTAAAAAAATTTGTTTCATAGAAATATCATATGTACTAACACCATTACTCCATAATGAATTTAACTCAAAAATCAATGGTTTCAAATAAACATCAATATTCTTTTTCAGATGTCTTGGGATTAATAAGTTCAAAATGATATAGGTCTCCTTCACTAACATCCATGGAGGTAAATTTTACAGAGATATAAAGACAAGCCAACATGAATTCTAACTACCATAAAAACCAAACAGACAAAAACCATCAGTAGAAAGACCCAATCACATGTTTCGGGCTTCTAAAGAAAAAGACGGATGCACTTAGTCAAAATATTTCCATGAATCACCATCAGATGGATGATTCAATATTTTACCAGTTGATATCTTGGTTTTGTTCCATGACATTATTGAAGTTTTGATCTGATATATAAATAAATGCTTTAACCTGGGTGTAATTAGGAAATATCTCAATTGTTTTGTAGGAATCGATCAAGACTTCCCCGGTTTAGCTTCTTTATACCTTGATTTTCCACATGTTGAAAAACTATCCAACCACTCATTTTCACCAAAATATACGATGCAATCATTTTCACATGCATTAATATTTTGGTAACTGAGGCCCAGATTATGAACCAACCTCTTTCTCGCATAGTAATTTGTAGGGAACACATTTCGATCAGGTAACTGTGTTTTAACCAGTGAAAATATATGATCAAAACAATTTTTTGACATTCCATTATCTAATTTAATAGCCATAAATTTTTCAACTTCTTCTAATTTTCTTATCCTGCAACCCGGGTATATTGCATCCTCAACAGACCTCAATAACTCATAAAATTAGGATGGTTTCAACTCATGAGTTAAATCAATATATACTAAGTTTAAGTTTGTTGAATAGATGGACTTACAACATCATGTACTATATTTTGAAACTATGATGGATCCAGAATCAAATTATTAGTATCTTCTTTGGAAATACGTTCACCGTGTTGATACCAAAACTCATAATCTGGTTGAAGACCAAAATAAAGGAGATGTACCCCAATGTTTTCAAATGATTCAAATGTTCACAGAGTATATTTTATACAAAGAAACGTAATTATACATTCTGAAACAAATTTTGGTTTTGATGATGAAGACAAAAAGAATGCTTCAATAACCTCAATATATAAAGGATTTTAACCAGAACTGTTTAGATTTTTTCACTGATTTATCCAAGCACGATCATCAAATAATGACTATTGTCGACTTCCTTGTTCTATATTTTTCTAGAAAATATAAAATAAATATTTTTTTAATAATTTGAAATAATAAAAACACTATCAAAAAAAGAAGATTAATAATTGTAGATACTTCATAATAATTACCATTAATTATGGGCAACACAATTTCTAGTAGATTGGCGGCTACTCTTTTGTAAAAAACTCATTTACATGCAACTTTCTCACACTGAAATCAAAATAAAGAATCTGCTCAGAGGTATGCATATCCATTCTCGTGCATACGAGAATATATAAGAAAACCTCCAATCATATTCTTCATTGTGATTTCAGTGTAAGAAACATTCAACTAAATAAGTCGTCGGACAAAAGAGCCCCCTTTTCTTCGATGAATCATCTTCTTGAAACTATCACTGCCTTAAAACATTATAAAAAATGTGGTCCTATGAATTCATATCCAAACTCATACATATGATATTGGATATGCATACGTAGCATCATATTTTGCATAATGTTTAGAGTCGGTGACAATTGAAAGGAGAATATCCATCGAGCAAAACGAGTGCCTCCAATCCACATGAAAGTGTGTCAAGTTCTTCCAAATTATTACAGTTTATTACAATTATTTTCAATTATTCCTAATTATTCATAATTATTCATAATTATTCCTAATTATTCCTAATTATTAACAATTATTCCTAATTATTCCTAATTATTTCTAATTATTGCCAATTATTGTTATTTAATCTTATTTATTCCTATTTATTCCTATTTACTCCTATTTATTCCAATTTATTCCAATTTATTAGTATATATTACTATTTATTACTATTTATTACTATTTATTACTATTTATTACTATTTATTACTATTTATTACTTTTTATTACAATTTATTACAATTTATTACTAATTATTACTAATTATTATTTATTATTACAAATTTATTCTTATTTATTCCTGTTTATTCATATTTATTCCTATTTATTCATATTTCTTCCTATTTCTTCCTATTTATTCTTATTTATTCTTATTTATTCCTATTTATTTCTATTTATTACTATTTATTTCTAATTGTTACTATTTATTACTATTTATTACTATTTTTTACTATTTATTACTAATTATTGTTAATTATTACTCTTTATTACTATTTATTACTATTTATTCGTAATTATTACAAATTTTTACAAATTTATTACTATTTATTACTATTTATTACAATTTATTACTAATTTATTACTAATTTATTTATAATTTATTACTAATTTATTTATAATTTATTATTAATTATTAGTATTTATTACTAAATATTACTAATTATTATTAATTATTAGTATTTATTAGTATTTATTACTAATTGTAAATACATATTACTAATTCTTAGTATTTATTGTCATTTTTTAATAATTATTACTATTTTTTACTAATTAGAACTATTTTTTCCTAATTATTACTATTTTCTTCTAACTAGTACTAACAACCGTTAATTATTACTAATTAGCGTCAATTACTATTAATTACTACAAATTATAGCTACTAATTACAAATTACTGCTAATTATTTATATTCATTACAAATTATCATTAATAATTATTAATATCTACTAATTTTTAATAATTAGTACTAATACTTTCAATTTATTGTTACAAATAAATATTGAAGACAAAACAGTCTAAATCTAATCTAATTAATACTAATTAATATTAATTTAAATTAATATAAATAATGAAAAAAAACTAAATTAAATAAAGCATAAATATCTTTAAACTTGATCTCTTATAAGTACAGATGACCTCAAAAAATGTTTGTAAAAAAAATTAACTCAAAGAAATTTTAACTCCAAAATTAGAGTTTATAGTGGGGAAGAAAGTTGAAATTTAGAGGAAGAATGAAAAAACAGATGGGGTATATATAGGTTAGATTATTTGCAACAGTACTATTTGCGACGGGACCCATCACAAATACCTTCGATCACATTAATTACTGATAGTGATTAAAAGAGTATTTGTGATGGGTCCCATCACAAATAGTGACATGTCGACACACTATTTGTGAGGGGATATATACCCATTGCAAATAGTATTTTCCACCATGGGGTAGTTACGACGGGGAGGCACCCACCGTCTCAAATACCCTTCCCGCAGTTTGGTGCGAAAACTGTGCCAAACCTTTAGCAGCGGTACCCCCTTATCTCGTTGCGAATAACTTCTTCAAAGTACTATTTTCTACGGGACCTATTTCCGTCACAGATAACCCGTTGCAAAAAGTCATTTTTCCTGTAGTAATGGTTGGTAACTTATAGTAGTAGTTTTTGGTGCTCAGTGGTAGAATATAAGTGGTGTATATAGGGTATTGTGGTAGTTAGTGGGTCTACCCTTGGGTGGAGACTGTGTGGGACTAATATATTCATTTTATTTTTCTTGTTATTTCTTGTGCATTAGAAACTAAATTGGGTAACCTAACCAATTTTCACATGAGGATGTGGGTTTTAGGTTTTTTCCCCAACACCTAGGTGGAAGAGGAAGTATATGGCTAACTACAACTTCTTCCCTTCTCTATATTTAAACACAATACAGGATATGATGGGTAATGCTAAATGAATACATATGAAATATAATGGATTGAGGACATATTATGCACATGTTGGCTGACACTTATAGTCTATGATATCTAATGGTAGGAATATATATTAGTTGTAATGAATTTTGGTTTTGGTATATATATATAGACTAGGTTTGTTATATTATTATGATGTGATTTCATGGAGATAGGCATACACGGTATGAAGAGGGAAGAAGGTTGATTTTTCACCATTTTCATGAGAACTTACTCTAGAATTAAGGGATTTGAGGTTAAAAATATTGATATTGTGAATATAAAAAACATTTTAGGATTATATGAGTCAAAATAAAAATGGTATAAATATATGAAATATTCTCTATTTTGACATATCAATGTTTTTTAGGAATTATTGTTTAATATAATATGCCATTCCTCGAGTTTAGTATGTTATAAAATTACTGGGGTTTTTAAATGTCTTAACAAAAATAATATTAAAGTCTTAGTGTTGGAAAGGTTGATATGATAATATCAATATATTTAAGATAAGTTAAATTGGATAATTTATTAAATAATTTAATTTTTTTAATCTTTAAAGATATTTTTTGGAAACCTACTTAATAATTGAACATACTAATTTTAAGAATACTTCTCATGTTATGTAAAAATATATGAAGTTTAATTTAATAAATTTTACTTGACTTTCATAAATAATCATGTTCTTTGTCGGTAATATATTTTCCTAAATTAATGGAGTATTCCCTTATTAATATATATAATTTTTTTTTTTCAAATAGTGCTTTGGTAATTATTTATAAGATAACTTGTTTTAATGAAATGTTAAGATTTTTAAAATTAATTTTTTTTGGGAAATGTATGTTCTGAGGGATGTTGGTTATTGATTTAATGCATTAAATATATAATTTTCAAGTTATTTATTAATGTTTTTAATAAATATTATGTTTTAAGATTCCTTCAATAATTCTTTAAAGGGATTAAATTTATACAAAATTAATTTTTATATCATTCTTGGGTATTGTTTAAGTATTTTATTTAATCAAAACTAGTGTTCAAAATGTGTGGTAATAACAAATTTTGGGATAAAGAGTTGGTTTATTTGATTTTGTGTTTATTTAATATATTGTGTTGTGGATGTAATGATCAAGTTGTATTTTTGGAGGAATATATGGTGTTAACATGGAATGAATATGAGATTTCATCATGGAGTATGAGTTAGTTTAGAGATTTATGGGTGTATGAGAGATTATGATTCTTGTGGTGTGTTTTTTTATAACTTTTATTTATGTATGATTTCATTTTTTTTAAATTAAGATTATTTATTTTGATGTATGGGTTGACTATATTTCATTAGACAATCATTAGGGTGTTGTTGTGGGGAATATTAAGATTGATTCATGGGATAAGGTGTTTTGTTGTTTTTATTTGCAATATTTTATTATGATCTTTGGTGGTATCCGACATCAATGTTATAGATATATTGGAGGAGTTTCAGATTAACTTGAAATTAAAACATATTTTGATTTAATTATATGTTTCCATAGAAGTAGGTTTTCTTCAAGGTGTGTCATTAGTGTAGTGGAAGGTGACTCATAATTAGTAGAAAGAGGTTTCCTTGGATGATTTCCAAATCATGATCAAGAAGAAGTTTGTCTCCCTTGTTTGTAGAAACAAAATATATTAAGACACTCTCAGAGCTCCAGAAATAAGAATGTAGATTACGTGATCATGGGTTCTTAATTTCCATATTGATGGACCAATTTATTAATCTCTTAGTTAAAGAATACATGTGACCATAACACTTGGATTCTTCTTTGAGATTGCAAATTGAACGACAGGTGGCATGATTTTTGTTGGAATTTTAGATGGAAGTGAGGAATTGTGCAGAGATGATAGATGGGGGTTTTATATAGGTTGTTGGTAGCATTAAGGATTATGCCTCAATTTTAGGATCTTGTATTAGAAAAAAATGGAATATGAGATCATCTTATAGAGTTTAAGTTTGACTTAAATCTTGGGGTATGAGTAGATCATGTTTTCCCATATTTGGTAAGATGAAATGTTTTCAATATGAAGAATTAGGTCATCTATATTACGATTTCCTTTTGGTAAATGGTGTTCCATTATATTTGTGATATTTTTTCACTTCCTAGTAGTGTGGATGGAATTTATTTGGTAATCTGTTTTAATGAATCTAGTCTAGTTTTAGGAATTTAAGAGTAGGTGTGTTTTGAGTTAGTGGAAATTTTTCCTTTCATAATAATATCTTTTAAAAAAATATCACAATTGTTTTAAATATTTTGGTATATTTTCACCCTTCTTCCCTTAAAGTTCTATTGAAAAATTCAATATTTTCTTAATTAAAAAAGTTAGTTGATTTCTAATTTAATCAGTTAAAATAAAAACATTATGAGTTTTTCTATTTATATAAATAATGTATGGTTATTATAATTTATAAACTATTTCCATAATTAAAAGTTATATATGATAGAATAAACTATTTTGGATATACTATTTTAGTAAATTATTTGAAAATTATGAAATGATTAATGATTGGTTATATAGTGTAGATTTGGTATGGAGTGATTAATTATTCCTTAATCCCCTTTTTATGGAATGATTATTATTTTATTGGAATCTCAAATAGTAGTTAGGTTTTAGGTAATTTCTTTTCAATAAGATCTGATATTATAGTGGAGCTCTTCATTCATGGGTGTTAAATCTCTTGTGGGTATTTACCTTGCATGTGGGCATCCACATATGTTTGGGGATAGTTTTCCCTAAACAATATATATTCTTTAAATGGTTTGTGAGAGTAATTCCCTTAGATAGAGTCAGTCTTATTTTGGAGGTATCTTCTTTAGTAGTTATGTTTTAGGAGTTTCTTTTCTCAAAGATTAGTTTTCATTCTTAGGGACAATAATTATTTGAGATTCATCTAATGTAGTATCCATTAGATTTCAAGAAATTTACTTTCTATTTCTTTGGTGTTGAAGGAGATGGGATGTTTTGGGGTAATTATTGATGGGTGAGGTGAAGTTAAGGCATTTCAAGGCTAAAATAGAAAATTTTGAGAAGACGTTGTCTCTTATAGAGTGAATGGTAATTTGAGAGTGTGCTGAATAATCATTTTGGGTAGATTTTAGTGCATGAGAATATTTTAGTTTTTTTATCAAAGTGATTTCATGTTCTATGTCATGTTTCTATCCTTTTAGGTGTATCATGTAAACAAATTTAATAAAATACCTATAGGAAATGGGGAAGGGTGTAATACTTTTTTTGGTGGTTGTGGAGTAACTACTAAATGGTCCATGGGGTTTTTTGGAATGGTTATTCATGATTAAAAATTGAAATGATGAGGTTGGATCATCTATGTCATTGTGGTCCTTCACATGCATCAGGATTTATGTTTATTAAGGGTATATTATAGAAATTTATTTCATGGTACTAATCAACCTAATTTTTAAATTGGATGAAATGGAAACTGAAAAAATGATGGATATTTCATATTGAAGACGTTTTTTTGGATCTCCCTTTAAATAATTCTTTAAAAAAATATTTTGGATATCTATGTATCATGGTGGGACCTAGTTACAGTTTCTCTATAATTAAGATTTAATATTTCACTATAGCTCAAATATTTTGTTCCTAGTTTTCACCTTTTCTTTTTCAGTGATTCCATAATGTTTCCCAAGTGTATTTAAACCACTTAATATATGGATAATTTTCTCTACTGAGTTGAGGTACCCTATTCAATCCACTTCACTGTCCCTCCCCATTCTCTATTTTTTCCTTCATTCAATGGTTGTATCATTGAAGATAGTTAAGATTAATTAGTTTTATATTAGGGTTTAATGCAGATAGGTCTAATATTGAATACATTTAGGTCTGGTGGTGCTCAAACATTACTGTCTTATTCTTTATAGTTTCTCTTCATTAGAGTTTTAAAAAAGGAATGGAGTTTGGGAAAATCAATTTATTTAATTAATTTAAATTGTGGAGTTATAATGTTTTTTTCTTTTTTTTGATGGTATGGATTAACATAAATATTATATTTAACCAAAATAAATAAAATTAAAGGTAAGGGGTTTAATTAAAATGTTTTTACTTAATTCAATGTTACTTATTATGTTTTGATACTGAAGCGACCCAAACTAATCATAACATAAATAATGAAATAGTTTCATGATTTAGATAATTAATCTCACAAAAATATTCACAATCCAAAGATTAAAAGTTCAGTGTCTTAGATATTAGCTACATAAACTTGTTATTTTACGAGAATTGAAAACATTTTTTTTATAAAAACACTCTTATAGAACCTTTTGTTAACAACTCATTGAATATAGTCATCTACATAAAATGTGGGATTGAATCCTAAGAAATGGGTGAGCATAGAAGATAGGTAAGGGGAAACATATCATAATATATTAGATCATAAACATGGAGGAGAACATGAAGAAGAGGATTACTATCCTATTAAAAGATAAAAATAAAATATATGACAATCATAAAACATGATAGATCATCATAAAAATCAAAAAATATCATTAAGAAATTATATATTTTATTAATTGGGATAAAATAGTTTTCAATAATCATAAAGCATGATAGAATGGGATACGAGTCTTTAATATTTCTAAACAATGGTGTAACACGAAAAAATTAAATTTTTAGGTCTGGATGTGAATGGTTGAATGGTTAAGATGGGGGTGAATTGTCCTTTTATATTAATTTTAACCACTTATAAAAGTTAAATTAATGTAGTAGGAAAATAAATAGAAATTAAAAAATTTTTCTTTATAGTAGTTTAGATCTAAATTTTTCTACTCCACTATTCACGCCTTTCAAAAATAGAGAGAGATGAAACATACTATAATAAACACTCTAACTTTTTAAGGGAGTCACAACCCTTTAAAAATTCCTTTTAAAACCTTGTAGGAACAACCTAAGTAAAATATTTCTACTCACTTGGTTGTATAGCCTGATATACCATCCATTTGTACACCTGCATACACAACCTAGAGTTCAACTTTTTAACTAGTTATAGAAATCAATATTAAATTTTAATCAGTCTAAGGCCCAAATAAATCTCCATCCTTTTTACAGATATAGAAAAAACCCAATTCATATATTTTTTTGGGAGTCACTACCCACTATGAAACCTTTTAATAGGTATTATGACCCAAAAAATTTATATAAGTGGAAGAAAATAAAGAGAAATAATAACATAGAACTAGATAAAAAAAATCTATCTATGTGTCAATGTATTAATGTTCTCTCAGTCTATAAAGGATCTAATGATTTTAGTTCATTTAAGAGTTATAGTAGATTTTTAATGTATACTTCATTGTTCAAGAATATTATCATCCTAATTTATTTTTATTTAGATCTCTCAAGATCCTTATATTGAGTTCTTCTATGAATAATAGATTAAAAACACAATTCATGATTCATTTAATATTCTCAAAGAAATTTATGATTTATATTCTAATTATGCATGAATTACATTCTCATGTGAGTCAATTTAATAATCTATAATATTAAAATAATTTTTTATAATGATAACACATAAAAATAATTAAAAATATAACAATAAATAAATAAAATAATCATTAACTCCAATGGACCATTCCCATAAATTATGTGAGTTGAACTATTAATAATCTAACCAATTTAAATTTTAAAATCATGTTCTCCAAAAAAAGGCGATACTTCAATCCAAATTATGATAATTTAATCTTATATATAAATTTTCAAATATTTTTTCTATGTATTTATAGAATTATTCATTAATTAAAGATTAATTAAGTCAAGATAAATATGTGTAAAAAACATGTCATAATTAAAAATATAAATGTATAAATAAAACAATGAATGTTTTGAAATATAAAACCTAAAATTCATTAATTTAACAAAAGTAATAAGGTAGGATTAACACATTTCCAATGATAAAAATTATAAGTAGGTTCAACACATTTCAAAATTAAAAATTATGATAACTTTATTTTACTTATTTTGGTGACTTTTGTTTACTTCTTATAGTCAATTTATTTTTATTCATGTTGTCATTTCATTTTACATTAGATCGTTCATAAATTTTTATTCATGTGGTCACTTTATTTTTCATTATGAAGTCACTTTATTTTTCTTCATGTGGTAACTTTTTTTATTCATGCAATCACTTTAGTTTTCCTCGTGCTATCGCTTTATTTTTTTTATACAGTTAATTTATTTTTCTCCCTGATATCACTTTTTTTTCTCCTTGTAGTTACCTTCATACTTTTTGAAATTCTCACCCAAGGTCACTTCTATAATTTATCAAAATTTAAAATCATACTTATAATAGAATAAAAAATATTAAATTTTAACCCATATAATGATTGATATTTCTCAAGTATCAGTTCATAAAATTGTAATTATGAAAACAAAAATAAACAAAGTAGATCACAGAGACACTCAACATAAACCGCTTTTTTATAGTTACAAAACGAATAAAAAATCCAAAATTTATCCCCATTTTCCAAATTATCCAAAAATATCTAATAGATTCCATGATAAATGAAAAAATATTTTAATGATAAGGATTATCCCCTAAGATAAATAGTTATTCATAGGAAAGAAACTGACCTTTATAATTTAAATTTTACATGCATCTATCCCGTAATAAAGAATACTAAAATAAAATTTACATTTAATAAATAAACAGGATTCCCCTAAATTCATAGATTTTGAAACATTATGTACACAAAATAAAAAGAAAATTTTCTCTAATAAATAAATTTTTTTAATAAATATATCTGATGTTTACATTGTTTCATATTTTTTAAATATTAAATATAATAATTTTGGTAATTAAATTTTTTATTCCTTCCGAATATTCATAGTTTTTTTTATTTTATGGTAGGATTCATGTTAAAATATTCAAGGAATAAATCTAATAGTATAAATATTAAATTCATTACAGAAATGATTTACTGAGATATGGGATAAGTTAAGGATCAATTATTGATCTTGATATTAAAGAATCAAGTATAGATGGGGATTATATACTAGAATATGAAAATTCACATCATGAATCACCCATTTACAACGTGAAACTTCATTTAAATACATGATGATAAGAGAAAATAACAAAAATAAATATTTGTGGTGACACATAAAAAGTCATAATATAACCCCTTGTCTCACATTATGACACATGCTGGCTAGATCCATCAACTTCTGAAAATTTGTTAAAGTTCACGAAAACCAAGATATTATTATATTATAACACCCAAAGATAACCTAGTAAGACAAAAATAAAGATTTTATGGCCCTCTTCCACCTTCAAGACTATAAATATAGCGATTGTGGAGGTGTTGAGACATATTGGATTAGAGATCGGATCTATGGGTCAATGGGATGCACAACGAAAATTCCTATACTAGGCCTTATCCTATAATTTCTATTATAATTTTAGTTTCTTAATTTTTTTCACTCACACGTTCCTAGCATGTGGGCATGATTTTATTTGAGTTGTATAATTTCAATGTTGGCAGATTGCTGTAATAATTTTTTTTATTTTCAATAAATAATTTATTTTTATGTTTTTTCAACAAAAAATGTTTATTATATCTCTTACACTATCATTATATAATAAATTAATATTGTATTATAAAAATATTATGGACTGATTCTAAATAGATTAACTAGAGTGATGTTTCCACTGACATTGTTGTGTTAATATCATTCTACATTTAAAAATGGATCGGGGTTAACTATTTTATAAATTTCATTGAATTATCATCACTACTGGGAAAAAGAGATTCTTAAGATATAGAGATTATACCAAGGCCAAAGTATTAACTTAGACCTAATTCTAATAATCATATAATTATTTTTTTATTATTTAATATTTCTATTTCATAAACCTGGATTTTTAAATTAATTTTTTCCTTAATTTTTATTTCTTCTCCCACCTTAAAAATTAATCACCCTTAGTAGACTGTATTTAATATTCTGAAAAATAATTTTTTATTCAAATTATATTTTATTAAATTAATTATCTTCTCCAACCAAACTCCAGGGGAACAACCTTAAGGTATTAGAAACCTATAGTAATTAATTATAGATTCAATGATTACATTATCATTTTTATAAAAATATCTATATTCAGTATCCTCAACTGAATTAATTTAACATGATTGGATATCAATTTTTTTATGTTTTGTTGAGGGACAAGTACAAAAGTTATTTTAAATTTAATATTTTAGTCAATTTATTTTCTCATCTACTTATATTTCATAATTTTAATTTATATTGTTTTAAATATTTTTCTATTATTATAATGCATTAAATTTTTTTTGTCATGGATTGGATAAAAAGTGTATTAAATAAGAGAGAGATACATTTTTTCATTTTTAGGGAACCGACATAGCACGTCAAAGAGAATAGAAATATGAATAGTCAAACTGAAAATCACCTAAAACCATAACCAATCATGGAAGTATCTCAACCCTAAGTTAGGGAACCATAATTTCAAATGGATTTTGAATATAATTAATTCATGAAAATAAAATATTTGGTTTATTCTGAAAAATAATTTTTTTCCATAAATGACAGCCTCACTGTTATAGGCTTTGTGGTGGAACAAGATTATGAAGTTACCATAGGATGGGGATTTTTACAAGTATTCCTTGAAAATAAAAGATTGTAGATAGTGGTAAAAGAGGAGGTGATGATCAATTTTTTTAATATAATTTCTCAGTGATTTGAGAGCACCTCATTAAGAATAAAAATAAAAACATGTATTAATCTATACTAGAAATGAAGAATAATAAATATAAGAAATGGAAGAAGAAGACAAAGAATAGGATCTTTTTGTGGAACCTGAAGAGGTCATTGTAGAAATTAAAAAAATATATACATCTATTAATGAATTCTAATGATACCATGTCTGAAAATATTTTTAATTCTTCTTGCATTCTTTAAAGCTCTCTATATTTTAGCCACCTCCTCTATATTTCACAAAAAAATTAATAAGTAAGATATGATATGGGAAGTATTCAATAAAAAGATAGAATTGTGTCAACTTGAGAGGGTTATACTTGTATAATATGCACATCAGATGACCCATGTAAGGTCAAGAGAAATGACTATAAAAAATGCATCTTCTATGAGAAAATGCATGTATTATTTCTTTATTTTTCATTAGAAATATTCTAATCAAATAAATTAATTTCATTTTCAGAATTCTAAATTTAATTCACCTTATCATTTTTAGTGTTAATGAATGAAACTTATTTTTTGATTAAATTTTTTATTTTTTGGTCTAAAATAAAAGAAAAAAGGTGAAAAAATATATAATTAATAATTATAATTACTATAAAAATTAATTGAAAATTTATTCCCCACGTTTATTTTTTAATCATCAATCGAGGAGACAGACAATGCATAAGGATTACCATCATAAAATTTTCTAAATATTATATTAGTAAAATTGATTTTGAACAATTATGGAATGAATGAATAGAATTAAAAATGTGTATGTGTATTTAAAAAATCAGGATCCAAGAAATTAGTAAATTTATGTAAATGGAATTTCTTTAATATTTTCCATATCTTGAAAATATGACATTTTACTTAGTTAATTTTATTTTTAGTGTACAATTGCTTATGTAACAATCCAAACTACATGATGTCATTCTTGAGAAAACATTTAGCCTAGTTTTTTAATTCATTATTTAGAAAAAATCTTTAGTAATGATCAGGAATGAATTCTTCTAGAACTTACTTTACATCTTGTCAAAGTTGTGCTTTATAAATTCAAACATAAAATGATTGAGTCATTTTTTTTTTGAATTTCCATTAACCTAATACCTACACCTAAATTAATCATTTATAATATCATAGAGACCAGGAAAAAGATTATTATAGAAGTGACTCATTATAATTCAATTTTATCCTTTCATTCCCTACTCTTCATACATTGAATGATAATCAAAAAATTAGTGTGTTGGGGACAATAACTTAGTGGACGGGATGTCTATTTTATAAGAGATAAGATGGGGGATTTTTATGGGGTATTGGTAAGGTACCTGATTTATTATTAAATTTAATTTATCTTAGACCACATGATAAAAATCCAAATAAAAAATGGAATGTGTTTTAGATGATCAAAACCAATATTTATTTGACTTATAATTTCCATCATTTGGGGGTGGGTGGTGGATGTGAGAATCATCCAAACTCAACATTCAAAAAAATTGAAAAATTATAATAATTTAAAATATATGAAATTAAATAAGTTGCATCATCCACTGATTTTCATTACTTCATGGACTTACTTTCATCTTTTTGGGAAAAGGAGAAATTTCATTTTTAAAAGGGATAATTTTTCATTAAATATCTTTAAAATGAGGAGAGTATAACCTATTTTATGAAATTTACATTTTTTATCATCTAGATACCTACCCTTAAGCCTCTAATTCATTTGAAAATAATGGTGAATCCCTTATGATTAAACTCTGATTTTTATTTATGTGATAGATAAATTAGTTACATTGCAAGCCTATGATATATAACATGATTCCTGATATGTCAAAATCTATATTTAAATTTTTTATTTTCCATCCATTTTCTAGTGATGTATCAAAAATATTTGAAGATTCTATTTTCTCTTAGTTTCTTTATACTTTGGTTCAGGCAAGAATTGGGTGAATTATTGTGAAAATCAAATGTTTTTATGGTTTTTGGGCAGTGCACAGTTAGCCCAATGTTTTCCCACACAATGTGCCCTTCCCCAGAAAACCCTAAAACACTAAAATAATTAATATTAAATGGTTATGGAATCTTTTTTCAAACTATGTTCCCTCTTAGTATTAACTATTCTCCCCAGGGGATATGTACATGGTTAGGGTCCACGATTTGTAAAACTGTGTGTCCCTTCCTAGGAAACAGTTCTTGCAAAATTTTATCCATTGAAATTTTGTTATAAAATTTCAGAACCCAATAGACATCACCTAATTCAATCCAACTAAGCCCTATGTGTTTTCTCTCTTTTTTGGAGTCTCTTGTATGGATTCCAAGGGCTTCCAAAATCCATTTTTGGGGAATGAAAGATACTTTTGATCTATCTGCACCACTCTGGATAGGAGGTCTCCTCCTGACTATTTTATCCCATCTCCTATATTTATATTATATATTTAAGGGATGTTTTCCTATATTTTAAATTTATATTTATCTAGATTTTTTATATTTAATTCTTTAGATATTGGATTTAGGTTTTGGATATTTATCTCTTTCTTTATTTTGCAATTGAAAGTTTTGCTTCAATTTGGGAATTTTCATTGTTGATTGTCCACCAAAATTCATGAGGTAGGTAATATAAAATGAAAATCAAATAGTGGTGATCAATTACATGTATTTATTTTTGAAATTTCAATTTACATGATTGGGATATTGAATTATCGATTGAATTAATTAAATTGAATTTTCATGTGATAAGGAATGGGGTTATACATGGGGCAATTGAAATATGTTGAATTGTGATCATGAAATTCATGGTATAATGAAATGGTGTAATTGGTCAATTGATTTGATATTTATTTGGTTTATAATTTTAATAAAGGTAAGTTTGTATTAAAATTCAATGGTTTATTGTTTATGTGTTTAAATGATGAAAAGGGTTTAATGGTGAAATTTTCATATTATTACTTCATATTTGAAGTGTTGATCCATATTTATTTTTATAATTGAAATTTAACAACATGATAAGAAATGTTGATAATATTTTTAATATTGTTTAACATTTTAAATTTTATATATGTGATATGTGTTACTGATTTATAAATTGTGTGTGGGACATGGAATGACACTCTAAATACCTACGAGGTTCTAAACATGATGTTCTAGAACCAAATACATACAGGTGATTATTATTGTATGGATTAGGGACTGATTCTTCAAATACCCATAGGGTGTGGGACATTGACTGATGATCCGAATTCAAATGGGGGTTTAGACACGATGTTTTATGTCCATGAGATTTTCTTTGGACTATGTTTCCAAATGATAGTGACATGAATTGAAATTTAATGGATAATGAATAACCATGTGATAATGAATTGTGATTATCTATATGATATATGATATCCCTAGGGAATAGTTTAGAATCTAAAACATATTGAAGGAGGTATTGATGGTCTGGGTGTCTTCATGAACTAAAGAAGTTATGTGGTTAACTAAATAATAATGAAATGTGATAAATGTTTACTTTATGCATGGAATATTATTCATTATGCAACTCCATACACTATTATTGATTGGATATTGTTTTTTATATTATTTTGGGTGGCCTACTAATTTTTAGTTACACCCTGCTAGGGATTCCTAATTTGTACTTTAGTATACTTCATATTTGTAGGATAGAGTAAGGGTAAGATCCATATGTTAGATCATTGAGTTGGGATGGGGCATGGATGAGGGAACCAATATCGATGTTGGGACCCTCTAGGGAGTGTTAGTGTGTCTTTATTTGGTATTTTATTTGAAACATGGATTGTCTTTGGAATGAAAAGTATACAATTTTGGTTTATATATTGTATTCCATGTCTGGTTATCAGGTGCTATTGTTTTAGTCTGGTTATTGGTTATATCATTTGTTTATTAAAATTTATTTTCTCTATTTTTATACTTTTATAAAGGGGGTATAGTCTCCCCATGTTATATATATTATACCCTTTCTTATATTAAACAACCTCTGGTATATTTGGTGGTGTTCCTAAGGTCAAATAAATGATCGGCTCGGGGTGCCCGTTTGCGGCACAATGGTTAGCATGTTATAAAGTGGTATCAAAAGAGCTTTATTATATTTTCGTTTAACTTACTATTGATGAAAGGTAGAATATATATGAGGAGTATTATGAACATGGAAATGAGTTTTTTATGGGTGTACCTAACCCATGTATGGGGGAAAATGAAGTACCCAGGGTGGGATTGTTGTTATTTATGTCTGTTGTTACTGTTGGATTTTATTTGACCTCAAGTGATGCACTTGTTGTGTGATGTGATTATTATTTCTAACATTTTCAGATATTTTAATTATGTCCTGGTATAGAATAATAGTTGTGTATACATGCAACATTATAGGAACTCAAGAGTTATTTTAAAATTCGTCATTTTTAGGCACTCATGGGAAAAGAGGGTTTTGGGTATGTTATTAAATGAAAATGATTTTCTTTTCTAGTCTAATTAATGGAATAATGTGCCTAATATGAAATTGAACGGTTTAAATGAAGAAATATGTGGGAAATGGGATTTTAATGAGATACATGAATAATTATATTTTGTTTACCTTTATTAAACCATGACATAGATATCGGATGGTTAATGGTAGTGATTGTTCCTTGGTTTTGATAGTGTGGATGGGTTTAGGGGTGACTTATTATTACTTTATGTAAATCCCTGTAATAATGTAATCTTGTGAAATGTTTCCTAAGATATCTTTTTGGTAATTGTAGATATAATCTACCATTACGATACTTATTTAGAGGATGAAATTATTACATGTATAATGATGTGCCTCTAATAGTGGAACTTGAGGCTACGATATTTCTAGGTGTGAAAGCTAGAGAGAAGTTCTATGAGAACATTTCTCACTTTAGGTAGATTATTGAAGGAGACTCATGGAGGGTTCTAAATAGTATGTCTAACATGATGTGGGATTTTTAGATGCCGCACCCTCTTACTTTCACAGGAGGGGGTAGTAACTGAGGAAGATTATTCTTTCTTTAGTTTATCCAGAAAATTCATGACCATATCGATACTCCTGTTGAGAAAAGAGTAAAAGTGGACACTTATATGTTATGAAGACTGACAAACCACTGGTGGTAAATTCAGACTTAGAGTGAGAATCTTGAAAACATGTTATGTAAGTACTTCCAAGATAAGTTCATTGATCACATTTATCTAGAGACTCTATGATAGGAGGGGAAAGTATAGTTTATACGGATGGCCAATGAGAGTATGTCTGTGATGGACTATGTTAGATGATTTTCTGATGTGAAATGCCTTACTCCATAAGTAATAAAACATGATACTGATACAAAATGGTGCTTTTGGGATGGGATAAAATATAATAATAATTCATTGGTTAACATATTTAGGTTAAATAATTCTAATGAGGCAGTGGAACATGCTCTCATATCTGAGGAGAACCTGAAGGAGGATTTTAGTGGTGTACATGTGGTTTCTACTAGATGATCAAGAGGTTCATCATCATGGGGTATAAGTCATCATTATGAGAATTTTTAAAATATAATTGTAAATAAAAGTGTTTAGGGGGGATAAGTTACTCAATATCTCACCAGAGTTATATACCACCAGTGAAGTTGGCCAGGTCACTTTCATAGGAATTATCCTTTCCCACTAGTAGAGTTCTAAGCATGTTGCATTATAGGACATTTACAGAGTTTTTTCATGAACCCAAGACATATGGATAATGATGGAGGAACTATGATGAATCATTGTTCTAGAAGGGGGCCTTCAACTTCATATCATTTTATAATATGGAGTACTACTGGCCATGGAAGTTGAGGAAGTAGATGGGGTGCTTCTAGGAAGAGAGAACATATTAATGGAGTGGGGAAGCTCAGGGGAATCATATTTCATCACATGAAAGAGGTTCAAAACAATTTTAGGTATTTTATCCTAAACTTGTGTATAGAGAGGATGAACCATTGAAGGTTAGTATTACTATTCATGGTGCTTCTACACAAGCTGGTGTCATACTTGATACTAGTGCCCCTAACTATTTTATATATGAATGACTTGAAAACTAGTTGGGTCTAGTAGTGATTTTTTTGAGTAATTTTATGATTATTGAACTAAATTTGTTTGTATAGTCAAGAGACATATATTTTTGAAAATCGTGTTCTCTCGAGCATAGTGAGTATCATTTTCATTAAGTTATTTGAATTCTACAAATTTCAGTAATTTACTTTCTTATGGGTGTGAAATTTTTAGTTGCCTATTGATCCAACGTAGATTGTTAGTTCAAGAGAGTGACTTTTACATATCCTAAGGGTGACCATTACATTCATCGTGAAGAGTGGGATATCAAGAAGGGATTTTCAGGGCCACTTCAGCATCTAGGGGTGTTTACTGACTAGGTTTTAAGTCTGTTGATGTATAATGGGGTGTAGATAATGATATCATTCCTCCCTTAGTATATAGGTTCCAGGAAATGTTTCTTTATGAATTATCAATGCTTCTACCTAAGAGAGATGTGATGTTTACTTTTGGGATAATACTGGGGGATGAGCCTATTTATATTCCAATGTATAGAATTGTATCCACATAGTTTCATGAGATTAAGACTCAACTAGAAGAGTTGGTGGATAAGGGGTTTATTCACCAGAGTAAATCACCCTAGGGTTCTCTATTATTGTTTGCAAAGAAGGATGATATGAACTTGTTCTTGTTTGTGGATTATTTGAATTTTAATTGGATGATTGTGAAGAACTAGATTCATATTACTCGAATAGATGATCTATTTGAAGAGTTGATAAGACATTTTGTTTTCTCTAAGATGAAAATGGGATCATGGTATCATCAGGTGATAGCCCAACCTTTTGATCTACCTCATATTACTAATATATATAGTTATGGCCTTTATGATTTTATCATGATCCCATTCATGATGACAAACACACTAGAAGTTTTTATAGCCTTAATGAATAGAATCATCCACTAATACCTTGACTAGTTTGTGGTTGCATTTGTAGATGATATCTTGGTGTACTACAAGACTCCTGACAATCATGTCCAACATCTTGAAATCATCATGAGTTCACTGAGAAAGCATTAGCTATATGTCGAGCTATCAAAGTTCCAATTCTTGATCTATGATATATGTTTCTTAGTTCAAATCATCTCAGATTATTATGTCTCAGTGGACATAGAGAAATTAAAAATACTTATTTCATGGGATCATCCTAATAATATTTTCGATATCTACAGTTTTTTGGGGATTGATGGTAATTATAAGAGGATTCATCCTTGACTTCCCCTTTAGGGAGGAACCTCTTCTGGGAATTACCAAGGAGGAGAAAAGGATGTAATGGAATAGAGAATGTGATAATTCTTTCCAATAATTAATATTTGTTTGACTAGTTCATTGATTTTAATCCTTCTTGAGCCGAGTGAGGAGTATATAGTGTTCTTTGATGCTTTGTGGATAGTTCTTGGAGAAATGTTGATACAATGGAATTGAGTGGTGGAATATGGGTCATAGTATTTGTGTCTACATTAATATAATTACCCTATGAAAAACCATTACATAGTAGTAGTAGTTTATTATTTTAATTATTAAATTCATTATCTATTGGGAAATTTTTTTACCCTATATGCTAATCATAAGAGATTAAATTATATCTTTTCATAGAGATATATGAATCCCTAGTAGCAGAAATGGTTTAAGTATATAAATTCATTCAAAATTGATCTATGATATATTCCTAGGAAGGGAAAAAGTTGTATGGATTTTTTTACCCATAAAAGTCATACATAGGAAATTCAAAAGTATAGCATACAGTGGAAGATTATGACCATAATAACATAAATACATGTTGTACTTTAATAGGGCCAATAATAGATTACTCTCATATTAGTTTTACTATAGTATACACTTTTGATCTAGATCATAGAGAGGAAATATAAGGATCTAGAATGTTTTTCAATGAGGTAATCCTTGAAGGTGGGGAGTCATCTTTCAATTGAACCATATATGATGATGATATCATCTATGTCTAGAATATGGTTTTTGTGCCTACGATAATGCAGGAGGAAATGATGCATGAATTTCATTCCTTGAATTGGGTGGTGCATCCAAGTGTTACTAAAATACATCCTGACCTATATCCACATTATTGGTGGTTGGGAAAAAATATATATTTCAAGGTTCTTGACATAATGCCACACCTTTCAATGGGTAAATGTTGGGAATTAATAACCCGTTGGTCTACTATAGTTGTTGTCCATTCTAGAATAGAAGTGGGTTGATGTTAATATGCAATTTGTGTTAGGTATCCCATGGACACCTAGGAATAATGATTCTATTTGGGTGGTTATGGCCTAACTATAGAAAGTAACCGATTTTTTCCTACATGGGAGACTTTCTAGGTGGATCAGTTGGGAGATATATACATTCCAGGGGATATTACATATATATAGGGTGTGATAGAGTATTTTTTAATACCATGACTCACATTTTTTTCATTCTTTTACTATGGCTTGCATAAGGCTATTGGTACATAGGTTTTTCATAGTATGAAAATCCACACACAAATAGATGGGAAATCCGAGTATACTATTCATGTTCTTGAGTATATGTTATGAGAATGTTTTCTAGACTTTGGTGGGTCTTGGGAGAAGCACCAAGATATTGTGGTGTTAATATATAACAATAGTAATCAGGAAACTATTCACATTGAACCATATAAGTCACTTTATGAAAGGCCATTCAGATCACCTCTATGTTAGATCAAGGTAGGTGAATCAGTGTTGTTGGGACTGAGTCTCATGAAGAATAAGTTAGACTAGGTTCAGTAGATTAATAAGGGTGTGGTTTTGGCTCATAGTAGATATAATTCATATATTGATAAAGGTCAAAACTCCCTGAAGTTTATATTGGGTGACCATGTTTTCCTTGAGTTGTTCCAATTATTGGTTTATGATAGGATTTAGAGACAGGGTAGGATGGATAATAGGTTTGTTGGACCTTTTGAGTTTATGGAGAGAATTAGGCTGGTGGTGTACTGATTGGATCTTCCATAGATATATAGTGTTATGCATGATTCCTTTCATGTGTCTCTACTTAAGTGGTATCATCCTGATCCTTCTCATGTGATTTATTTTGATGATTTTGATATTAATGTTGATGAATAATTTGAGTAGCATATGATATATGTTGTGGATCATAATGATAAAGTGTTATTGAGAAATATTGTGCTGATAGTTTGTGTATTACTGTAACAAGTTCTTTTTCAGGAGGAAATCTGGGGGAGAGAATCAGATATGCAGGCTCAGGGGACTGATCTGTTCACCTCAGAATCTTAGAGATATTTTGGTGTACATTTCAAGGATGATATATTATAAGATACATATATTGTATGATATAGAACTTTTAAATTCATGTCTGCAACTTTTTTACATGTACACTTTTTCCATGTTTTGTAAATACTTTGGTTGTGGCATGAATTTTTTGTGTTTGGGTGGTAATTTGATGTTCTTGAAGGGGTTTTTGGTAGTGCATGGTTTGATCATGGTTTTTCCAAACCATACGCCCTCCCCCTGAAACAATGAATCTATAGATATAGAGGGATTAAATAGTTGGCTCATAGTTTTTCAAATTGGGCACCCCCATAGGATAAGAACACGTTATGTCAATCCATGTGCCCCTACCCAGGAAACTATACACGTCAGATTTAATAATTAGAATATTACTTTTAAAATTACCGAACCCCTATCCTTCACCCCCATTTTACCCAACTGAAAGCTCACTATTTTATTTCATTTTTGGAGGCTTCTAGATGGATTCCAAGGGCTTCATAAGTCTATTATTAGAGAACTACAAATCTTTTTCATAGATCTGTATCTCTCCCCAGAATAGGTCCCATCATAACTTCATTTCTCCCCCTCTCCCATCATTATATCTTATTTTTAAGGGATGTCTTCTTATTTTGGAAATGAATCTAGATCTAATCCATCTGATCATAGATCTATTTTTTGGATCTAGATATTAGATCTAGGTTTTGGATATAGATATCGTTCTTCATTATGAAATTTAGTGTTTCGCTTCAATTTTTGGATTTCTGTTAGTTAGTTTTGACCAACGATATTGATATAGGTGGTATAAATTGAAAATCCCATAGTCATTATTTATATATGTGTATGAAATTATGAAATATTAATTTCCATGATTTTAAAATTTCACCATATAATAGATTGATTAAATTGAATTTCCTTGTAATAATGTATTGTGTTAAGCATGGGGAAATTGAAATTGGTTAAATTGTGATCATGAAATTGATGGCATAATGGGATGGTATAATTGGTTAATTTATTATAAATTTAATTATTTTATAATGGGAATAAAGATATGTTTTTATTATCCTTGATAAATTAATGGTTTCTATGATTAAATGTTGAAAAATGTTTAATGGTGAAATTTTCATATTATTTATTGAGATTTAATGTATTGATCCATGTTTATTTTGATAACTTAAATAGAATACTATGAAAAGAATTTTTTATAAGAGGTTTAATAATGATTATACTTATTAAATGAGATATATTTTATATATGTTATTGATTGAGAAATGGGGTGTGGGACATGGACTAACACTCCAAATACCCATGGGGTGTTTGTTGTGATGTTCTACACCTAGAAGCATTCATGTGATTACTATTTTATGGGATATAAACTGATGCTCCAAAAACCCATGGGGTGTGGAAGAAAGACTGACTCTCTAAATACCAATGGGATCCTAGACACAATGTTCTATTCCCATGAAATTGGATTTGGACTATGGTGCCAAATGTTTATGATATAAATAGATATTAATTGTATAATTAAAGACCATGTGATAATGAATTTTGATTATCTATGTGATATGTGTATCCCATGGGGATAGTTCGGACTCTGTCATTGGCCAAAGATAGTATATTTGGGATGGGTGTCATCATAAACCCCAGAAATTATGTGGTTAATTATTGACTAATGAAATGTGACAATTGTTTACTTTATGAACTGTAATTAATTATTTATAAAATTACATACACTATTATTGATTGGATATTGTTTTAGAGACCATTGGTGGTGGACTACTAAGTTTTAATCACTCCCTACATGGGATACCTAAATGGTAACAAATAATAAATCATGTTTCAATGATAAGATAAGGCAAATAGTCCTATGTAAGGTAGTTGAGTTGGGGTGGAGCATGGACAAGGGAACTAGACATGGGTTTAAGACCTTCTTGGGATTTTTATTGTTTTTTCTCATTAGTTTTTTATTTCACACTTGATATGTATTTTTCATGACATGTCTACTATTTTTTTCATATTTTATTCATGTTTTGGTCATAATGTGCTACTATTTTTGTTTGGTTATTGGTTGTATCATTTAGATATTTTTATATATTTGTATTTTTTATTGTTTGATAAAGAGGGTATAGTATCTCTAAGATATAAATATTATACTTTTTCTCCAAGTTGGAATCCTCTGGTGTACAGGGAGGTATGCTAGAGGTCATGTAACCGACCGGCTGGGGGAACTAGTATGTGGAACATAGGGCAGGATTTTACATATTCTTACTTCAATGAAGATTGAAAAATTTATAGTGAGATAAATGTCAAGTAGTGTGTGCATTGAAAATAAATATAAAAATATTAATGGAAGAATGAAAGGTTTTAGTTAAGTTAAAAATGGATAAAAAAAATAATATTGACTTTCTTCTTTGAAAAATTACGGGACTATGAAAATTTTCTACATGATTCTTGAATATTTAATTCCCATTTAAAATTTAAATTTTATTACAATTAAATTTAAATCACGGTTTAATGATCATAAATTGTACTTCATTTAGATTTCATTATTGACGTTAATCATGAGTTTATCTATTTTATATTTTATATATACATTTCATGCATTTAAGATGAATATTTAAAATAATAAGTTTTATAATTAATTTTTATTATTATTTTATATTCATTGGTTTTTTATTTTATTGTAGGATAAATTCAATAATATTAAAGGAAAAATAATAGTGTAATAGAGAATAAATTAATGACTAATTCTTTTTGGATATGGTGTAGGTCAAGGATCAATTTTAATACTCATAATTGAAGAATTAATGGAAATGAAATAAAAAATACTACAATATGAAAATTCATGTTGTGAGTAACCCATTCACGAAATGAAACACCACAGGAATACATGATGCTACTCGAAAATGATGAAAAATGTTGATCTGAGGTGACACCAAAAAAATCATAGTGTGGCCCCTTATGTCATGTTGCGAAACATCCTAGCTAGAGCTAGTAATATAGAAAAATATGTCAATGTTTTCCCAAGAATGATTATTATTACCCAATAACACCCAATGTTCACCCAGCCAGATATAATGATTGATTTTATGGATTGGGGTACCTTTATTCCTATAAATATAGGGCTTGGGGAGGTTCTGAGACAAATTTGATCAAATTATAGTGCTCTATGGTGAGTTTTTTCACACAATAGAGTCCCCTACTTGGTATTCAACTAAATTATCTTTTATAATTATTATGATTTTTTATTTCTTCACCAGCGTATGGATGACATGAGGGGCGATTTTATTTGAGTCGTGTAATTTTAATTACGGGGGTTGTTGTAATAATTATTTTATTTTGAATTTGTAATTTTTTTGGGGATTTTTAATACAATAAAATTTCTAATAACTCTTCATATATTATTATTTAATAGATTACCATTGTATTGTAGATGCTTGAGGGAGAATATTTAATGATTTACCTAAAGTAATTCTTCCACCATAACCATCGGGTTAATTTTATTTGATGTATAAAAATGGTTTGAGGTTACCGATTTCTCAATTTTAAAAAGTATCTTGACCATTTGTAAAATGAGTTTCTTGAGATGGAGACAGTCTACACATATTAAAGGATTCACGTAGACATGATTTTGGGGACCATATAATTGTTTTTTTAATATTTAATATTCTTATATTTCATAATAATGGATTTATAAAATATCGAGAACTTTTATTTTTATTTTCTTATCTCACATTCTTTTAAAATTTCCATGCTCGATAGATTATAATAAATTTTCATAATATAATTTTTTAAATTTAAAATTTATTTTATTAAATAAATTATTTTCTCAAACCATTCTATATAGGATTGACCTTATGATATTAAAAGATAATAATATTTAAATTTAAATTTAGTTATTAAAGTTTCATGTTTTTATAAATTTCTACATTTGGTATCCCCATGAGAATTAACAATGCCCTATTGTCTATCAATATGCTAGAATTATTATGGACCAATGAAGAAATATCCCGATTTTTATTTATTAATTTAATGATAAGAATTGAATAGTATCCAATTAAATAACCACAACCTAGTGAGATAAAAAATAAAAAACAATTGAAAAGTGTACACTAACCAATTATAACATATTTAAATTTTTAGCTCAAAATCCATGTCAAACTCTCCCTAAATATATATTGTATGATTAAATTTCAACAATTCCTTATTCATATTTAATTAATCAATTTTATCTCAATTTAGGTGTTTTGTATAAATGTGAGGATATTTATCTTTGGTTGATAATATTACATTTTTGAACATGATCACATGGAAATTGAAACATGAAATTAATGTTTTCAATTAAATAATTTTGTAATGGATTTTTAGTGATACCAATTAGAGAAGTATAATCACAAGAAATTTGGATCTTCTCAATATTGAAATCAAAATAAGGATGTTTTGATTTAATACATAAAGAATATGATCAACTATAACTAATAGAAACATACTCACTTACAGAAGTTACTGATTTTGAATTTTTGTCTTAGAACTATAAGAAAATAAATATTTAATAAGAATGTGACAAATACCTTTTTTCATTTTTCAATCAATTTTTCCACCAGATAAAACATAATCTAAAAAAATAGTTTGCTAAAATGAAATATTTGATGGTTAAAATAATCCAAAAATAACATATCATTTAATATAAATAATCTATTTTTTACCTATATGTAAATGTATTTATTTATTATTATATTAAAATCATTCTCATATACACTCTAAAAACATAAAATAGGATCTTTAAGTTGTTATGTAAATGAAATATAGCAATCATAGTTTTTAACATATTATTGTTATAGTGATCCAAGATAAACATGTATTTATTTTAAATTCATTAAATGATTTAAAATATTGCATTTTATAAATAATTATAATAATATCCCAAGGACCGCAAGGTTTAGTGTCTTTTGATACTAGATACATAATCATCATATTTTATAATACTTAAAATTATCACCCCTTAACTAAACCATACTAGATCATATTTTAGACATATCATTAGTAAGTTGCATCCTTGAATCTTAGGTAATTCAAAAATAGTAAATCAATGATCTTAAAAGCATAGTATGGAATGAATAAACATTTCATCAATGATGAGTTCATAATAATATTTAAAAACCTGAGTATAGGAAAATATAAGTACATTAGGAGTGATAACCATTAAACATAATTTAACATCAATATATACAGCCTAAGTACTTGAAGACACAAAAAATCAACATGGAAACATAATAGTAATAACATGACATAGTGGAATTTTACATAAACCTTAAATCATGAGATTATAATATCATAAGGAATAACATATTTTAAATTTAGCACTAACATTATCATATAGAAATATTAATTTCATTAAACACACCATTTGTTCCCATAAAAATGATAATCTAAAATCTACACAAGAATACATGTCTCTAAATATATAAATTATTAACCAATTCATAAAAGGGAGATATAGGACCCATCCCATTATTCATCCATAATTACATGTTCCATATAAAATTAATTCCCTTTTTAAATAAAAAATGACCCACAAAAATAAAATGGGTTTCATAAAACATGAAAATTGAAATCACTTACTTTTCATTAAGTGTCAATGGAAATAAGATGGATATCATAAAACATCTAAATGGTATAAAGTAATGTCATGAATAAAAACATTAGATACTGATAACATGATTACCGAAGATAATCACATAATTAAAGTAAATATATGGTGAAACATGAAACATAACATCATGGGAAATAGATAATTTTAATATAATGAAACCCAAATCATGAAAATAGATTTTTTTTAAAATATTATGTATTTATTTTTGTACAATTCATAGTTGCAAATATCTTTTCAAAAGTATCATTTTAAAAAATATTAAAAATAATTGAAATGAAAACTATACATGGAATTAGAATTGGATCAAAAAATATTTTTACCCAAAAATAAAAGGATAACATATTTTTAAATGGAAATTTTTTATAAGATAAGTTTATTATGAAATTATATAAATCAAAGAGGGTTTGAGTTACCAAATCCTATATATTTAACTTTTACATCTATATAAGTGCTTTAAAATCCTATATAATGAACATTAATATATTAGTAAATTATCATAGAACCATCATATTAACATACAACACTTTTTAAAATTATTTTATAATAATATATTAAATATATATTAACACATTTTTATTTATTTTCATTATCAAGTGTTATCACTTTCAGTTATTTATTTCATAAAAAATTCACGAAGATGAGATATATTATTAAAAAGTGATTTAAATTTCATCATTAATATATTATTAAATATATAATAATAATTTTTTGAATTATTTATTTTATATCATTTTCATTTGGTGAAATACATGAATATGTCTTATAAAAATGGAAATCGTGGTCAACAAATTTTTGACGTGATTAATGATAGAAAGGTGATATATTAATAAGTATATTAAATATTAACAAAATAATTACCAATTAGTTAAAAAATATATAAAATATATCCTTATTACATGTCATTATCATTATATAGTATCCCAAAATAATTTTTACATATTAATTATAAAACTGTTTTACATAGGTGGTAAACCGACCAAAATGGTAACATATTATAATGTTTTCATGAGTTAGGTAATATATTTATATAATTATAATATGAAAGATTAATAAGAATAAAAATTCCATTATTTTCATATATCCTCATGTAATACATTCTTAGAACCATCCATGATGGGTGGTGATGAATAGTGTAATTCATTTTTCTTAGAGGGGGTAGTCCACTATACACACGATTAAAAAAACATTTTTAAATGAATGGAAGGAATGATAGTAAGTTAAAAAACTAATATTTAATTATTTTCATTTAAATATATATATCATATTATTTCATCAAATAATTCTTTGATACTAGCCTTCATAAGTTGTGATGAAGAATGAACAACATCGCTTTGTGAAGACAGTAACTATATGTATGCATGAGAAATATTATTTTTTTATCTTAATGGATAGAAATGATTTCATAATTATTTTTAAATTCATAAAATAGATTTTTCTTATAGTAATGATTTAAATTTAATTATACTAATATATTTGTAGATGGTTTCGAAAGTAAATGTCAAGAAGGAAACACTAATAATAAGATCATACTTATGTTAAGGACTTAAATCTTCTCTTGGAATTAACCTTTGAAATGATAGTCTTATTCTAACTAATAGTGTAAAAAGTATTTCGAATATGGTAGGGGAATAGGGAGATAAAATTGAAAATATTTCATGATAATTTCTAAGTGAAGGTGACTCTTGTAGTGGTATAAGTGTTGGTTTCTATAAATGATGATAAGGGTAGTTTGGGAGGTAACCCTTTAATTTTAAATAATGTAATGTTATTATTCATGGATCAATGGAAAACAACAGAAAAAAGTGGAGGGTAAAGCCATTTTGAGTCAAAAATCATCTAAATTTCTCATTTTAGAACATGTTTTTAACATATTTTTTCACTTTTCCCTAAGTAAATTAAATTATATCATTTTTAATTTTTTAACAGGGTAATTATTTTTCAACATTGGTAATTAATTTTGATGAATAAAATTTAAAAATGGCCTTATTACATTATTTGATGCTTCTGGCCTAATTTTTTTTTAAAAAAATTATCATTATAAATTATGAAATATGTGAAAAATTAATCATAAAATTAACACATTTAATCTTCTTGAAACATTTTTTAATAAAATAATGTATTTCTATTCCAAATTCATACAAATAATAAAATTATCATTATTTCATATTTTAATGAAATAAATAGAATTTTTATCAATCAAATTAATTGTATGAGGGTTTCAGGAAAATGCGTACTGAATCTCGCCATGAAAATTATTCATTAAAAGAAAAGTCTGAAAATAGTATCTATCAAATTGTCATTTTTATTTAGTTCAAAACACAATTTAAATTGGATTTATAAGATGAGAGAATAAATTAAAATGCATAATGATTTTCCATGAAAATATATGTCAGTATGTAAACGATTATTTAAAATTCAAGGCTGTCCTTACATAATTATATAATCTTAAGAAATATAATTTTCAAAAAACAATACTTTCAACCAAAAATCAAATTTTCAAAATAAAAATTTAAAAATTCATACTAAGTAAATTTTAATGAGTGGAAATGAAAAATAAATTTTATTTTATGAAATATACATTATAACTTTTTTATATTTAGTTTTTAAAAGAAAACACAAAATATAAAGAAAATGGATTTTATTGAAAACACATTTTTTAAATATTAACTCATATAATTTATTTATCTTCTAAAGGTAATTTAATTTAATAGTATACAATCTTAATGTTTTTTTTAGATTTATTAAAAATATTATTTTAATATGGTGTGGATCATTTAAATTGGGTGGTGTGTGTAATGAAAGTTATCAAACATTTTATTTATTGAAGAAACAATAACTTTGGTCATTATATTGTACCCCTGTAAACATAATTTCATCCTTGATATTTTATAAACATAGATAAAAATAATATGGTACTTTATTCTCTTCACTTCCTCACATTCCCACATAAATTCTTCATATTCATGATTCATATAATGTAATTTTACCAGATTAATGGTATTGTCCTACTACATCTTATCTCTTTGATCCATAATTTCCATAGTTCTTTCTTCATATTAGATATTGTGTTATAGTTTCATGGATATAGAGATCTGTTCATGTGAAATGTATAGTATTTAATTTCCTTAAATCAATACATGGAACACACAATTTTCTTAGATGTGGTAAAGTAAGGGTTCTAAAAGATAATATATAACCCCAATATGACCATGGATCTCAAAGGGACTAGTACACATAGGGCATGACATCCCTTTATTCACAAATCACATAACATGTTTAAAATAAGTTATTCAGATGAACACCTTTCACCAATATCATACTCAAGATCTTATTAATTATTATCTTCATAACACTTCTATAGAAATTTTTCCACATTCATATTTAACTGAATAGTTTGGATCTTCTATATCATTTCTTGTTCAAGGTCAAGAACTATATACGTTATCACTCCAAATTCATCCCAATATGATAGATTCATACATCGCTTCCTATAAATATCCTCATATGGTTTCATATAAATGCTAGGATATCAAATGTTGTTATATGATAACTCTACTAGTGGAAGTTATTGATCACAACCTTCTTTGAAATCGATTGAATAATATCTCATAATATCCCATATAGTATGAATTTTACCCTCAAAATGACCATCTATTCAATGATGATAATATGATTTAAAACTCAGATTTATCTCTAAGTATTTATAAAGACTTATCTAGAACCTCAAGGTAAACCTCATATCCATCTCAAATATAATTGAATGTGGTACTCTATAAATCCTTAAAACTTCCCTAATATATATCATGGTGAGTTGTTCAATGTAAAAATTTTATTTGATGGAAATAAAATGTGTTGAATTTATTAGGTGATCAAATACATCCCAAATCCTATTATGGATGATATCCATTTTGGGGATTCCTACAATGAAATTCTTGTTTTTCCCATTTAAAAACTGTTATGGGAAATTGTGGAAACTCGCCCTTTGAATTTTGTCATTTAGCATTAAATTTCTAGAAAGAAAAGCATCAAGATACATATTCTGCAATTTCACTATTCGTATTATCCATCCATAAGTTTTTATTCAGATGTCAATACATCTTCATGAAACCGAGATGAATATAAGACATGTTATGAGCACCATCCAAAAGTTCCCTTATTGGTTTTGGTTTTAATGGGATGCATATTCGGGTTTCAAAACTTATAAATCTATATTTATAAATGTTGAAATATGAATTATTTTTAATTTTTTTAGATATACATCATCTTTAAAGGATTCTATTATCTTTAAATGAATGGAAGATTCAAAAACAAGTTGGAAAATAACGGATTTACCTCTATCCATTATGAATTCAAGATTCATCCTCTTAAAATATATGATTATTGTTTCTTTTAAAATCCCCATCATGGATATAGTAGCATTTTCTTTCATAATGAGAGAATCAAGCACCATATATCTCATCCCCATGTGATAATTCATCTTATTTTATTAATTTCATCCATCTGTATTGGAACATTTTCATTTCCTTATATGTGAATATATTTTTAAAGCTCTTGTGATTAGGTTATAAACCACCCTTTTCACCATATAGATAATATCATCAAAATATTTAATGTAAAGATCATATCCACTAGCTCCGAATCATTTGTCGGGTATTTTTTCTCATGATCTCTTAATTTTCAAAAGTACAAGAAATTAAATTTTCATTTTTAAGGATGATTCATACCAAGACATTTTTTAAGGAATCACTTTATATTATAAATCATTTTTCACTATTGTGTATTGTACGTACATGAGTAGTGAACAACCTCTTATTCAGTTCCGTAAATCATTCTTCACACTCCTCTTTCTGATGAAACTTTAAAAAATGTAAAGTAAGACTTGTTAGAGAATTTGATATCTGTTATAAATTTCACACAAAGAACTATTAATATCTTTCTAACCCAGTAAAATAGCATATTTCGGTTATAGTGGTCAGTCTAGGCCACTATCCAATAACTTTTTTCCAAAGGATTTAATGATTTAACATTGATTGTGATCACATGTCAAATTTTTTAATAATAATTAAAATTTTATAGGTTTATAATACAACATATCATTTATTATAAACATTAACACAATCCAAAAATGGCCTTCATGATATTCCATTATCGTTGAGTACATAATAATATCATCTATAAAGACATCCACAAACTAATTCAAGTAGGCCCTAAAGACCCTTCTCATAAGATCCAAAATGTTAGTGGGGGAATTATCCAATATAAATGTAATCATTAGAAACTAATATTTTTCATACCCCATTTAGAATTCAATTTTTGAAATATCATCACATTGGACAATTAACTCATGATATCCGGATCGAAGGTCAATCTTCAAGAAGTACCAATATCCTTCAATTTCATCAAACATGTCCTCAATACATTGTAAAATATTTTAATTATAAATTATAATCTTTTTAAACTTGTGATAGTGCAAGAAAATTCACATTGATCTATATTTTTTCACAAAAGTCGACTGGTGATTCCATGATAAAGATCTAGGGTAGACAAAACCCCTATCCAAATTCATAAAAAGCTACTAATTTAATTTATCCTATTATATGGGGTCATTAAATATGGACTCCGTGGAATATTAATTGGTACAACTATATGTTAAATCATGAACTCAACCATACACTTTGGAATAATACTAGGTAGTTTATCTATAAATACATCAGTATATTCCTATTCAATAGGAATTTCATCAATACTGCCTTTCTTCTGAATAATTTAATCAAGAAATAGCTCAATGTAGCTAGAAAATTAGTCATACAAAATAGTTTGTAATGTATTTGAGATCAAAAAAATAAATTCCCAAGGTAGTGTCCTACTAGGTTTGTAATAAGGAATATTTATCATTCACAAGGTCGTGATTATATCCATGCCCAAAATTCTATCTTCATGGCTATTAACCCAATATACCACTATTCTAGAGCCTGTATCCAATTCATGGTATCTAGAAATGAATTTATTTTCTAGGAAAGTAAAATAATCAAGACATTAGTAATATTTTTGGATATCATCCTACACATAGACTCAACTTTATGGTTATCTAATGAGGTTCTATAAACATAATTCTTAAAATAGTTTCTCTAATATCCAAATATAACTAAACTAATCTCAAAAAATAACTAAAACTTTTCTATGATACCAACTATAGATACCCAAACTAAAATTATTTTATTTTACCTCATTTATATGATTTAAAATACTTAATTTCATAAATAATAACAACAAAATACAAAGGACATATAGGTTTAGTGTCATTAGAGACTACATAAATAATCATTATATTTTAAAATACTAAATATCATTTCTCATTAAAGGAACAATAATTGAAAATCTTCTCGAAATACATCTGTAAGACTTTTCCATATAACATGGAAAATGAAAACATAAGGGAGAGCTCAGACACTAGATAAGGGGTGAATAAATATTTCATCCAAGATTATTTCATAAGAATATTTAAAAAAGAAGAATAAGATAAATATCATTACATAAGGATTGATGAACGTAAAATAGAATTAATTTTAAATATACATCGAATGAGAACATAAATCCATATAGTATCAGTATAGAAATATAAAAGTGAGAAAAAGTCTGATTAGAATATAACATAAACCTTGAACCATGATTATATAATATCATAATCAATACCATCCATTAATTGTGTCATAAATATTAGCATTAGGAAACATTAGTTTCACAAACCACACTATTTGTGTGTATTATTATGAGTAATGAAAATTTACCTGTGAATACGTATCTTATAAGATATAAACTCTTAACCAATGTATTAGAGGTTGATATAGGACCCTACCATCATTTATCCATTATTAAATGTTTCACATAAAATTCCGTCAACTTTAACATCACAAAGAACCCATAGAAATTAAATTGGTTTCATAAAATATCTAAATGGTAATAACTCACATTTTATGTATAGTCATTGGAAATAAAACGGGTTTGTTAAAACATCTAAATAGTATAAAATAACAAAATGAATAAAATATTTTGATATTGGAAACATGATCACCCAAAATATTCACATAATTAATGAAAATATATGGTTTAAAAAGAAACATAACTCCCTCAGAGATAGATAATTTTTAAAACCATGAAAACAAAATCATAAAATACCATTATTTAAAAAACTTGTAATATTTTTTTGTAAAATTCATAGTTAGAAGTCTTTATTCAAAAAGGATATTTTTATTTTTTTAAAAAAAAATCAGTGAAGATAAAACAATTCATGGAAATAGATAGGATAAAAAAATTCTGAAAAAATATTAGATTATTTAATATTTACTTTCATGGAAAATGAATTTTAATAAGAAATTGTATAACCTGAAATGATTTTGAGTTAACAAGTCCCATACCTTTATCTCTGACTTCCATTGAAGTGATTTAACATCATAAAAATGAATATAAATATATTAATCAATTATCTAATAACCTTAATATAAAAATGTTGCCCTTTTTATAATTATTTCATTTCCATGTATTACAAATATACTAACCAATTGCAGTTTATTTTCAATTTCGAGTGTTAGATCATGCAATTGTTTGTTTTGAAAAAACATCATGAAGATAGAATTGATTATCACAAAGTGAATTAAGTTTCATAATTCATTAATTATAAAAAATATAACAATTGTTTTTAAATTATTTCTTAATTATCTTTTTATTTTTTCCAGAAAATATAATACAACTTGGGGAAATGAAAATCGTGATGAACTAGTTTTTGATTTGTTTGATGATTATAAGATAATGTATTTATAAAAAATTTAAATATTTACTAAAAATTTATAGATTAAATAAAACATATTAATTATATCATTATTATATTATATTACCATTATATAACATCCCATTATCATTTAAAACTTCTTTTTGTATAATTGTTATCCATATGTGGTAAAACTAACCAAAATGGTAATTACTGACTCAAAATTAAATTTTTTTATTTAAAAATCACTTTTTAGGAAAAAGTGGGGAACCTAAAATAACATTATACAATAAATAACTCAGATCAAGACTACAAGGAATATATAATCCCCAAAAACTACATCATTATGTCAAGCCTCTACCTCACATGACCGCCTGGGAAGCTCTCTTGCACAAGGTATCACGATCTTGGTACTGATGAAAAAGTCATACCCTCTTGTTCATCCAAATCTGTATGGTCATGATTTATGAATGATTCCTCTGATGCATGTAACACCCCAGGTAAATAAAGAGTATGACATTTTTATATTTATCCTTAATTGTGAATAAAATGTTAATATTAATTTAAAGGGAACGCTATGCTCGATGTCTTACCCAATATGCAACAATGAGTTCCTTTGAAATCATACGTTGCACTCTAATAATAAAATAATTTTATTTTAAATGGTAATTAACACCTATCCATTGTAGTTATGGGAATGAAATGAACTAACTACAAAATTAGTATATATTTTTTTCAAATATTTTTACTTTTTACAAAAAATGTTAGAGGATTAAAAATGCAAATGAATCCAATTTTAAGCGTAAACATTATAATATTCTTTAAAAGGTCGATTAACTGCCTTTTGATGGCAAACCTCTTTTAAATCCACTTTTTGACAATTTTATGTGTTATATTTGACAAAGTAAAATTATTTTTTAAAATCGGGACATCAAAATTTACTTTTTGTAATTTTTTGTAATTTTTACGGTATAGTTCGTTTTTAATGAATAAGTGACAAATGTTGTATTTTTATTCAAAACCACTTTTTAATATAATTTATTTATATGATTAAATAATCTTTGTAATTTATTTTATAGATCAATTAGAATATATTTTTACAATTTAATCCAATAGTGGCCATTGGAATTAATTTCACTTTGAAATTGGACATAAACTAGTGTTAATCTTTTGATATATATTGTTTCATAAAAACAAGCTATTTGTTCTGACAGCGGGAATTAATTATTAAATTAATTAATGTAACTTATATTTTTTGAAGTTTTTTAAAATAGACATCATTTTTGAATTCGGAATATCAAATATAGCTTAGGGTGAATGTTTTGTATTTTTCTGAAAAACTTCAATTTTTGATGAATAGTGAAACCACTAAGTGGTAGTTTAAAAACTGATTTTTCATTTAAATGAAACTTTAACACTTCTGTGATTTGATTTTCAAAAATATGACATACATGGTTGTCATTATGTAGTAAAATATGGTTCAATGAGATTAAAATAATTTTTTGGTGAATAGTAACTTTTAAGTGTTTAATCGCGATTAGAGGTAATTAGTGTAATTTAAGGTAAAAATAATGTTTTAATAATATGAAATGACATTGACACGTGTCCTACCCTTATTGGATGTGTCATGGGAGACTAATACAATCCATGGGTCAACTTGGAGAACCCATGGAGTCACATTTGTCGGAAAGGGACAATAATAACTTTTTATTTAAATTTAAAATTAAAATGTCACAAACATGTGTTGTTTTATTAAAAAAAATTACATGGGGTTATATAAGTCATCTTTTTTACTATAAATATTCATTATAAAGTTAAAAATATTTCATACATCATGATTGTTTTTAATTTTTAGACATTAAATAAATTAAATTATTTATGAGACCATGATGATGCAGCAATTACCTAATTACATAACGATTTAAATAAAATGAAAAGATAATGTAAAATATAAGACCTACACTTGTCAAAAACATATTTTATGTGTGGATTTAGAACTATTATCACCTTATCCTCTAAATATATAATTTTTGGACCTTTAAAATCCGAAAATCATTTTATAATAATGTTACTTTGCAAGACTTTCCAAGAGTGCCCCTCATCTCCTCTTATAAAAGGCCCCAACCTCTACCACCTTACCCACACCTCTCAAGCCTTTGGCTCGACCAAACCTTGCCCATTTTGTCTCTCCACATCCCTCTATTACTCCTAGAAACCTCACTTTGGGAAGAAGTCTTACCAAGGAAGCCTTTGAGATCAAATCAAAAAGTGTTACCCGATTTAAAGGTAAAGTCTTCCCTAGTGTTCTTTTTTTTTATTTTGCTTCTCCAACCCACTAAACTTTGTTTATTCCTTTCCTTTGTAACAAAAACAGTATCTTAAATATACTTGTAAGTTGTTATAATAAGGATTAAATCTACACTTATAGACACATCCGTCTAATGGTTAAAGAACATATTGTTTCTGTGGATGGCGAATTACTGTCTCACGAAACGATCATTGTTCAATATTCTTTTAACACCTTTAAAGGTGGACATTATGATGTAACTATATTTTATATATGATATATATGCTATTTATGTTTACAATATGCTTATGTATTTTATATTTAAAACATACCTTTATTCTGTGCATGTTGTGCAAATGTGATAATTTCATATGAGGAAGTGTGGACTACCGCCCCCTCAAGTGATGTGACTCGTTCACGCAATACAAGGAATGTATAAAGAATGAAATTAATAAACATATGTGACCTATATAACATATATATTATACTGTAATTATAATATATATATATATATCTCGTTTATTTTTAATTCCATTAATATGAAAAAAATGAAAGTAACGTTCATGCGTACGTATGGCCTATCGTCTCCATGAACAGTGATTTTCATTTTTTATCTCCAAATGTTATGGAATAGTATAAAATGACTATTTACTGGATATATATGATATTTAAATCATTAATACTATTCTGGATATTATTTACTTATAACTACATGGACAATCATTTTAAAACAAGTTCATTTTTGACTCATGTACCAAACATCGACAAAAACGTCTGATATGAACTCACATTATAAACCAATTATTATAACATTGTAATATGTTATATGAACTGAATAATAATCTTAAAAGGAGGACCTTAAACAATAATAAATTGACCAAAGTTTATTATTCAGAAATATAAAGAAACGAACAAGACAAGTCGGACTTGAGGTAAGGGATCTGACCTCTCTCTTTCTTTTCAAGTACCCTCTTTTATGTCATTTAATTTATGCTCAATGTTATTATGTTAAAGGATGTTATTTTATATTAAACATACTGTAGTTTGTATTTTCATATGATGAGATACCCCATCTTACTCTCATCAATTAATTTTTAGAATTTTTAAGTGGCGTTGTTAGGCTGCCGAATTCTCATATGAGATCCTACCCCTCTCTTTCTTTTTAAGTACACTCTTTTATGTCATTCCTTTTAAGCTCATCTTTATTATGATTGGGATGTTCTTTTATATTACTCTCACTGTACTTTTTTATGTTCATATGATGAGATACCCTATTTTCTCTCATCAATCCATTTGGATGTTTTGAGTGGCGCCGTTAGGATGCTAAATTTTCGTAAGAGATCCAACATCTCTCTTTCTTTTTAAGTACTCTCCTTTATGTAACTTATTTTAAGCTCCTATTTCTTGTGTTGGGGGTTGTTATTTTATATTCTTATTTCTGTAAATTTTATTTTATTATGATTAGAGAACCTATTTGATCTCATAAATCCATTTTTGGAAGTTTTATGTGGTGCCGTTAGGCTGCTGAATTTTCATAAGGGGATTTTCATCTCACTTTTCATTCCCACGAGATTCATGATACATTGGCCACTATTTCCTTTTTTTGGTGTATGTACTGGAAATTATTTTACTATTTTTATAATATACTCTCATTTATGGGTAGTTACATCTTCATTGTATGACCCTTATTTAATGGGGTGTACGCTTCGAAAGTTGCCCAAATCGGTAAGGCAACCTTTCACACTCCTCTTTTAAAAAGACTTATTTTGTTATGTCTTTTAATTTATATCTTTTTATATTGGGATATGTTCTTATATAGCCTTATTGCTGTAAATTTCATTTCCAAGTGATGAGATACCATTTTCCCTCTCATCAACTAATGTTATGAATTTTAATGTGACATCGTTAGGTGGTCGAATTTTAGCAAGGGAACATCTTACCCCAATGTCGATTTCTTTGGGTTCAACTTGTAGTTATTGAATATTTCATCCTATGAATATTTGTGAATGACCTCTGGTTGTTTTAAACTGAATATCCACTTATATTGGGTTTATTTATATTTGTCACACATAATTATGAGATTGATTTATCCTTAATTTAATGATACCTTATTTATAAGGGATTTCATCTCATTTTACAATTCTATTGAGACTTCATTGTTGTTATGCACCAATTCACTCTTATATGGTGTATATATAGTCCTTTGGAATAATATATCATGAATCTTTTTTTTTCTCATGATATTATAATGTTCTGATTAAATGTTATTCATTAATTATTGTATTCAAGTGTCTCTCATTTCATTAAACACCCTTTAACTAAAATATCATTTTAAATGTTTTAATTATTTATTCTTATAAATATTTCTCATTAATATCCATGTTTTCAAAATGGTTTTAAGGATTTATTTATATAGATATTAATGGTTTAAAATGTTAAAAGCTTCAAAGTGGTATGGGATGCTTTGATTCAAAAATATCTTTATTAAATGTTTTAAATGGTTTTGAAATTGGTTTTTAGAATGGATTCATTATTTCAATATCTTAAAATGTTATATTGTCATTGGAATGTGGGAATGTTATCTTTCCTTTATGCTTAATTTATGTGCTATGATTATGTTATGGTTCTTGGGAATTATTTATGAAGACGGGTGGTTCCGTGATAAACTAAGGGCGGGTGAGCCTGATATAGCTCTCCAATGAATTGGGTAACACGAAGGGGTTAAACGTTAAGGTTTCTCCGAAGAGATTAAGGGAATATACTGTGATGAGTATTCTAAACTTAACCATGAGGGTTACTCCCTACATAATAATGTTATGAATGCCTCAAGTTACCTTTATGTCTTATGATTTCTTTGAGTTATTCATAAATCTTATGATTTCATGAGGTATGTTAATGTGATTATGTTTTATGAGTAAAGTATGATTTCATTGATTCTTATGTATACATGTACTAATGTTTCCTTTCCAAATTTTTATATCCATTACTGAGCTTTTTATTCTCATCCGAAGTTTTTGAATTGTTTTTCACAGGTCAAGGGAAAGGTACATGATATGATGATATTGTCAAGGAAGTGTCAATAAAGAATCCATGTTTTATTTTAAATATGTTTCTATTGATGGGAAAAAATTAATACTATCTGTTATGTAATGAATTTGTTTAAAAGTGGAATGTAATGCATGATTTATGATCTAATTCTCTAAAACTCTGAACCTGAAAAGATCCTCAATGTGTATTCTTGAAATAACTCAAGATTAAGTAAGGTTTCAGGCCGGGTCCTTATAGTTGGTATCAGAGGTCGGTTTAGATAACTTTAGAGGTTAGAGTGTTGTTTAAGCATAAGTGACAAGTTGTGTATAACCAGAATGGTTATTATATTAGATAGTTTCATTGTTATTTTTGAATGTTGGAATGAGTTTGATATAACTTGGATAAGTATATCTTAGTGTTTATTTTCCTCTTTAGTACATGATGATTTTTTTGATATACTCACACTGACCTTTTTGGTTTTAGTAAATAGATGGATCTAGCAGGCACCAAAGTGATAATGGTTTTGAAGGAAACTTTGGTGGTTCTCTGATTAAGAGACTGGTTGAAATGGGGGATTCAATGAGAAATATCGTGGTTATTCGAAACCAACTATCATGAGTCATGATCAACCACTTTAACCTTGGTGAGTTCTCTAATGCATGTTGTATGAGAGAACCAACTCGATGTGGAAGTTCATGTGATAATTATAAAGGTAACCATTAGGGTTTATATGATCCTTACTTTTGAGGTAATTATGGGTTACTATATGTTATGATGGAAGATGAAAGGCATGAGGTAAAATTGAGGTTAAATTATGTTATGGTTATTTTGGATGATTTTATCTCTTATTGGGGAAGGTTTTAAGAATTATATAGTTTTGAAAAAAAAAACAACACGCAGACCGTGTGATAACCCATCGCGTCGGACAAAGCTGTGGGAATTGAACCCACAACCAAAGTGCTACTGGTATTTATCGCCTACCACTGGACTATGTGAAGTCCCTGGTTAGTTTGACTAATTATTATTTTTTTCGTTAGATTATTTTATGAATCAAGAGTAATTTGATTTTGGGTTATATATGTAAATTATTAACCTATCATGAAGGATATGTGATTAGGTTAATTACCTTTCAATATGAGACTTTAAGAGAAACTGATGTTATTTGGAGATAAATGTTAATTTTTACCTTGGGAGACTATGTGATTAAATCCTTCAAATATTTGGGTTTCAATCTTAGTTGGGTTTACCTTGAATAATTTTATGGACAAATTGTTTATTGAATGGTCTTCATTGAACTTTGGGTTTTGTTTGACAAATTTTGGAGATTAGGAGTAGTTTTTCTTTTTATAAAAAAATATATCCTTTTTGGGTATTATCTGATCTCTTACTAAACTTTTTGGTTTGGTTTTGGTTGAGATCTAAAGACATGGGAAATATATAGTTCCCTTTTGTGGATTAGGTGATTCTCAAGAAGTTGATTATAGTACTCTTAATGCAAACATGTCTTCCTAAATACTCGTCTTTTGGAGAAAATATGATTTTGATTAAGGAATCTAGTAATAGTTGAAAGTCTATGTGACAAGTCAGTGTGTTTTATTATGATTTAGTTAAGCTCAAAAATAAATTCCTCAATGAAGAGTAACTTAAAACAAAAATGATGTTTGTTAACTTTTCATATTGGGGAATCTAATGCCATTTAACCCATCACAAGTTTGTGATTTTCTTGTGGTTAACTTTCTCCTAAACATGTTTTCTATCACTCTCCATAAGAAAATGACCATTTTATTTTCCTTCCATATCCATGTTTTCCAACATAGAATCCTCGTATGGGTTAACTCGAGTGACCTCTGAACTTCTCTTTCTTTCTTTTAAAGTGATTGTTTTACCGACTCTTGTTCCAATGTGGGACTTTCAATGAAGTTTCTGAGCCCAATTTTAAAATTGTAAGGGCGCAATTCCCAAAAGGGGGGAAGGATGTAACACCCCAGGTAAATAAATAATTTGACATTTTTATATTTATACCCATTTTTGAATAAAATGTTAATTTTAATTTAAAGGTAACCCTATGCTTGATGGCTTACCCAATACCCAACAACGAGTTCCTTTGAAATCTTACATTGCACTCTAATAATAAAATAATTTTATTTAAAATTGTAGTTAACACCTAGCCGTTGTAATGAAGGGAATGAACATAAATAACTACAAAATAATTATATATGTATGTCAAATATTTTTACTTTTTACAATAAATGTTAGAGGATTAAAAATGCGAATGAATCCAATTTTAAGCGTAAGAATTCTAATATTCTTTAAAAGGTCGATTAACTGCCTTTTGATGGTGAACCTCTTTTAAATACACTTTTTGAAAATTTTATGTTTTATATTTTAAAAAGTAAAATTCTTTTTAAAATAGGGACATCAAAATTTACTTTGTGTGAATTTTTGGTATTTTTACGATAAAGTTCATTTTTAATGAATAAGTGAAAAATGTTGTATTTTTATTCAAAGCCTATTTTTAATATAATTTATTTATATGATTAGATCATCCTTTGAATTGATTTTAAAGTGAAATTAGAATATATTTTTACCATTTAATCCAATAGTGGTCATTGGAATTAATTTCACTTTGAAATTTGACTTAAACTAGTGTCAATATTTTGATATATATTGTTTCATAAAAACACTCTATTTGTTCTGAAAATAGGAATTAATTATTAAATTAATTAATGTAACTTATATGTTTTAAATTTCTTTAAAATAGACATCATTTTGGAATTTGGAATATCAAATATAGCTTATGGTGAATTTTTGGTATTTTTCTAAAAAACTTCAATTTTTTATGAACATTCAAACCACTAAGTGGTAGTTTAAAAACAGATTTTTCATTTAAATGAAACTTTACCACTTCTGTGATTTGATTTTCAAAAATCTGACATACATGGTTGTCATTAGGTAGTAAAATTTGGTTCAATGAGATTAAAAGTTTTTTGGTGAATAGTAACTTTTAAGTTTTTAATCGCGATTAGAGTTAATTAGTGTAATTTAAGGTAAAAATAATGTTTCAATAAAATGAAATGACCTTGAAACATGTCCTACCCTTCTTGGATGTGTCATGGGAGACCAATACAATCCATGGGTCATCTTGGGGACCCCATGGAGTCACTTTGGTTGGAAAATGACAATAATAACTTTTTATTTAAAGTTAAAATTAAAATGTCGCAAACATGTGTTGTTTTACTAAAACAAATTTTAAATGGGGTTATATAAGCCATATTTTTTACTATAAATATTCATTAGAAATATAAAAAGGTTTCCTACATCATGATATTTTTTTTAATAATTTTTAGATATTAAATAAATTAAATTATTTATGACACCATGATGATGCAGTGATTACCTCATTACTTAACGATTTAAATAAAATGAAATGATAATGTAAAATATAAGACCTACACTTGTCAAAAACCTATTGGATGAGTTTCTTTCAGAATATTATCACCTTATCCTATAAATATATAATTTTGGGACCTTTAAAATTTGAAAATCATTTTATAATAATGTTACTTTTCAAGACTTTCCAAGAGTGCCCCTCCTCTCCTCTTATAAAAGGCCCCCACCTCCACCACCTTACCCACACCTCTCAAGCCTTTGACTCAGCGAACCCCTGCCCATTTTGTCTCTCCAAATCCCTCTCTTACTCCTAGAAGCCTCACTTTGGGCAGAAGTCTTTCTAAGGAAGCCTTTGAGCTCAAATCAAACAGAGTCACCCGATTTAAAGGTAAAGTCTTCCCTAATGTTCTTTTGTTTTATTTTTCTTCTCCAACCCCATGAACTTTATTTATTACTTTATTTTGTAACAAAAAAAGTATCTTAAATATACATGGATGTTTTTATAATAATTATTCAAGCTACACTTACACACACATCCGTCTAATGGTTAAATAACATACTGTTTTTTTGGATGGCGAATTACTGCCTCACGAAACGATGATAGGTCAATATTCTATTAACACCTTTAAAGGTGGCCATTATGATGTCACTGTATTTTATATATGATATATATTTTATTTATGTTTACTATATGATTATTTATTTTATATTTGAAACATACATTTATTCTTTTCATGTTGTGCAAATGCGATAATTTCATATGAGGAAGTGTGGACTACCGCCCCCTCAAGTGATGTGACTCGTTAATGCAATACAAGGAATGTATAAAGAATGAAACTAATGAAAATATGTGACCTATATAACATATATATTATACTATAATTATAATATATATATATATCTCATTTATTTTTAATTCCATTAATATGACAAAAAAATGAAAGTAACGTTCATGCGTACGTATGACCTACTGGTGCTTTTCATTTTTTATCTCCAAATGTTATGGAATAGTATAAAATGAATATGTAATAGATATATATGATATTTAAATCAGTAATACTATTATGGAGATGATTTACTTATAAATACATGGACAATCATTTTCGAACAAGTTCATTTTTGACTACTGTACAAAACATCGACAAAAACGTCTGATATGAACTCACATTATTAACCAATTATTATAACATTGTAATATGTGATATGAACTGAATAATAATCTTAAAATTAGGACCTTAATAATTATAAATTGACCAAAGTTTATTATTCAGGAATATAAATAAACGAACAAGAAAAGTCGGACTTGAGGTAAGGGATCCGACCTCTTTTTTTTTTCAGGTACCCTCTTTTATGTCATTTCATTTATGATCCATGTTCTTATGTTGGAGGATGTTATTTTATTTTAACCATACTGTAATTTTTATTTTCATATGATTATATACCTACTCTTACTCTCACCAATTAATTTTTAGAATTTTTAAGCGGCGCCGTTAGGCTACCAAATTTTCGTAAGGGATCGTACCCCTCTCTTTCTTTTTAAGTACACTCTTTTATGTCATTCATTTTAAGCTCATCTTTTTAATTATTGGGATGTTATTTTATATTACTCTCACTGTAATTTTTTATGTTCATATGATGAGATACCCTATTTTCTCTCATTAATCCATTTGGAAGTTTTGAGTGGCGTAGTTAGGCTGCCGAATTTTCGTAAGAGATCCAACCTCTCTCTTTCTTTTTAAGTACTCTCTTTTATGTCACTTCTTTTAAGCTCCTATTTATTATGTTGGGGGATGTTATTTTATATTATTCTTTCTATAAATTTTATTTTAATATGATTAGAGACCCTATTTTATCTCATCAAAACATTTTTAGAAGTTTTATGTGGCGCCGTTAGGCTGCCAAATTTTCATAAGGGGATTTTCATCTCAATTTTCATTCCCATGTGATTCATGCTACATTGGAAACTAAATACTTTAGTTTGGTGTATGTAATACACATTATTTTACTATTTTTATAATATACTACTATTTATGGGTAGTTACATCTTCATTGTATGACCCTTCTTTCATGGGGTGTACGCTTCGAAAGTTGCCCAAATCGGTAAGGGAACCTTTCACACTCCTCTTTTAAAAAGACTTGTTTTGATATGTCTTTTAATTTACATCTTTTTATGTTGGGATATGTTCTTATATATCATTATTTATGTAAATTTTATGTCCAAGTGATGAGATACCATTTTCTCTCTCATCAACTAATGTATGAATTTTAATGTGACGCTGTTAGGCTGTCAAATTTTACCATGGGAACATCTTAACCCAATTTCGATTTCTTTGGGTTCAACTTGTAGTTATTGAATATGTCATCCTATCAATATGTGTGAATGACCTATAGTTGTTTAACACTTTATATCCACTTATATTGGTTGTATTTAAATTTTTCACACATAATTATGAGATTGATTTATCCTTAATTTAAGGATACCTTCTTTATAAGGTATTTCATCTCATTTTACAATTCTACTAAGACTTCATTGTTTTTTATGCACCAATTCACTCTTATATGGTGTATATACTATCCTTTGGAATAATATATCATTAATCCCTTTATTCTCATGATATTATAAAGTTCTTATTAATTGTTATTCCTCAATTATTGTATTCAAGTGTCTCTCATTTCGTTAAACACCCTTTAACTAATATATCGTTTTAAATGTTTTAATGATTTATTCTTATAAATATTTATCATTAATATCAATGTTTTCAAAATGGTTTTATGGATTCATTTATATGGATATTAATGGTTTAAAATGTTAAAATCTTCAAAGTGGTATGGGACGCTTTGATTCAAAAATATCTTTATTAAATGTTTTAAATGGTTCTGAACTTGGTTTTTAGAATGGATTCATTATTTAAATAACTTAAAATGTTATATTGTTATTGAAATGTTGGAATGTTATCTTTCCTCTATTATTAAGTTATGTTCTATGATTATGTTATGGTTCTTGGGCGTTGTTTATGAAGACGGGTGGTTCCGTGATAAACTAAGGGCGGGTGAGCCCGATTTAGCTCTCCAATGCATTGGGTAACGCGAAGGGGTTAAACGTTAAGGTTTATCCAAAGAGATTTAGGGAATATACTGTGATGGGTATTCCAAACATAACCATGAGGGTTACTCACTACGTAATAATGTTATGAATGCCTCAAGTTACCTTTATGTCTTATGATTTCTTTGCATTATTCATAAACCTTAAGAATTCATGAGGTATGTTAACGTGCTTATGTTTTATGAGTAAAGTATGATTTATTTGATTTTTATGTATACATGTACTAATGTTTCCTTTCCAAATTTTTATATCCATTACTGAGCTTTTTATGCTCATCCCATGTTTTTGAAATGTTTTTCATAGGTCAAGGGAAATGTACGTGATATGACGATAGTGTCAAAGAAGTGTCAAGAAAGAATCCTTATTTTATTTTAAATATGTTTCCGTTGATAGGAAAAATGAATACTATCTGTTATGTAACGACTTTGTTTAAAAGTGGAATGTAATGCATGATTTATGATCTAATTCTCTAAAACTATAAACCTGAAAATATCCTCAATGTGTATTCTTGAAATAACTCAAGATTATGTAAGTTTTATGGCCGGGTCCTTATAATGCATCCTCATCTAGAGCTCATCTGTGTAGAGTGCTGATTTCTTCCACCATCAAATTCATAATACAACCAAATTCCAAAAGCTTCCTCAAAACCCACCCATTTTTAATTTCAAAATACTGGCACTAAGAATTATCCATATTTCAAATCTAAAAAGTCACAAAAAGGTCATAAAACCCTTAAGAGTCATCGATTTCCCTAAACTAGTCACTCGAACTCACTTCCCAAAGGACCAAGAAAACCATTGTGCTGCTTCACCCTGGAGAAAATGGAATAATCCTGGAACCAGAGTAGAGAACAAAGAAAATAGAGGTAGGATGAATAGATGGTGAAAAGAAAAAAAATCAACTCAAATTTTCACTGAGAGGGAGAGACAAACAGCACCAGAGTATCCCGAAGCACATCGTAGAAGCCATTGGAGCAACTGTAATGTGCATTATAGAGGTGACTGGAGTAGCTGAAAAGTGCATCGTAGAGGTCACTGGAGAAACTAGAGATGCACATCACATAGGAAATATAGAGCAGCGTAAGAGTACATCATTGAGTCAAGAACCAAAACCATTGGGTCATCTACATTACGACAATAGACAACACCAAACGAGCTTAAAACTAGAACGAGAAGCATAGAGAATCAAATGGTACTGGAGCAACTTGAAGGACATCGTAGAGGAAACTAGAGAAACTGAAACGTGCATCGAAAAGACGACATGAGCAGCTAAAAAGTGCATCATAGAGGATAGTCGAGAAACCAGAAATGTTAATCTCATAGGCCTCCAAAGAATCATAAGAGCGCATCACAGGACCGCGAACATCAAGATCCACTATGCCCATATCCCCTATGAAGCCTCAGAATCCGAAAAACCATCAACAAATTAGGACAATTCAAACCTAAACAAGGGGAAAAAATGAACCCCAAATCTCAACAATCAACCTAGCCATCAGGAAATTCTCTCTTATTTCATCTAGATCATTAAACAAGATGAAAGAAGAATGAAAATTTAACGAAACTGAAGCCAAAGTGCAAGCTTCCCATCAGACATAATGTTCTCCAGTTGTTTCAGAAGGGTTAAAAACAATGAAGAAAAAAGAAAGCTTCGACCCAATGAAATCAATCTGTCCTCACCTTCACATCCAAGATCAATTCAACCCTCTCTGAATCCAAACACACTCATCCACAAATCAAAAACCCAATTCGATAAATCATAAACAATATCTGAAGATAAACATATCAAGAAAAAACCCCAACTCCCCGCATATCCAGACCAATGAGATGATTCTTGGCATCAGGAGGAGACACTGATGAAGGGAACCCAAGAAAAATCCAAAAGAGAAACCCCCACCGCAACTGCCTCTTGATGTTGAAACCTATGTCCGTCATTGATTCCTGAATAAAAGAACCAAAACTGACTCACCATCTCCTAATGATCTGCCATTGCCGAAGCTAATGTGAAAGCCACACCGAGCTGAACCACCCTTGACCACCACATCTGATTCATGCTGCCAAGACCACTAAATCCAGAACGTCGATGAGAACCCTTCTAGATCACCATAGATCCCTCTCCGCTCAACCTGTTCCTCTTTTGTCCCAGAGCCTCTGTCACACTGAGAACTAAATCCACAAGGCTTTCGAGGATGGGCATAACCCTAGGGGTAGCTATCGGCCAAAGCCAAAATAGTAATGTATTATAATATTATATTGAGTTTTACAATGTATTTAGATAATAATATTATTAAAGTTTAAGAATATTAAAAGTCTTATTATTATAATATATCCTTATTAATCCCATTCTAAGAACCATATAGGATGGGTGGTGATTTTAATTTAAATTCAATGTTTATGGAGGTGATAGTCTACTATACACATGATTAACAATCTCATGTCTTAATGAATGGTTGGAATTATGCAATATGAAAAATAGAACTTTATGAATTTCATTTTTTACATATAATTTTTATTTTTTCATAAAATTTAAACATTATACCATCCTTCTTGAGTTACTGATGTTAAATGACCTACTACACTTCATAAACGCGATAATCTGTATTTATGAATGATATATGTTATTTTGTTTTCATATTGGATGGAAAAGTTTTAATAAATTATAAAAATTAATTAAATTAAAAAATATATAATAATGATATTGATTTATTTATATTAATAAGGTCAAATATTCTTAGAATAGTCCAATTTAATTATGAAACACTAAGATAAGTGGCTACTTTTTCCAGGATCCTTAATTTTTTCTAGGAATTATCCATTAAAATAAAGTCTTTTTGAGGAATAATAGTGACCAATTAATTTTCGAAATGGGATAGAGTTATAGGGGGAAAATTTGTATATTTTCATTGATAAATTAAAAGGAAAGCATAGTCTTGAACTGGTGGAAGTTTTGGCTTTTTATATGTGAAGAGAATGGTAGTTTTGAAAGTAACCATGAAATTTTAATTAATATAAAATTTCTCTTCAAGGGTCATTGGACACAAAATTTAAATATTTCGTAAAGTTAAAGTGGGAATGAGGAATAAATAACCTCAACCATGAATTTTAAAATTTGTTTTGGTCTATTCCACTTACTTAAATACCTTATTACCATTTTTTCTTTTTTCTGGGGTAATTATTTTTTACCCTTACAAAATAATTTTAGTGAACAAAATTAAAACTGACCTTATTTATTATTTTGAACCATGTGATATCTAATTTCGAAAACATTTTATCATTTAATTTTATATTAATATTTGAAATGTTAATTATATAAATATCACATTTAATAATTTAAAAATAGCCTTAAGAAAAATAATGTTTTTCAGCTTTAAATTTTTATATAAGATAGAGTTATCATTGTTACTAATTTCAATGATGTAAATTGATTTATTATCAATAAAATTAATGTTATAAGTGATTAAATCAAATCCAAAAATTCATCTCAAATTTAAAATAACTCATTCGATTAAAATACTGAAATTATTTTTTTATTAAACTAACATTTTAATTTAGTTCAAAAATTCATGGATATATGATTTATAAGTTCTGAGAATATATTCAAATACAAATTTTTATTCTTTAAAAACATATTTTATTACATAAATGGTTTATTAAACTTATAGGATATTCTAAAAATATTTATAAAATTAAAAAATTCATAATTTTTTTCAAAGGATGTAATTTTCGACCAGATATTATTTATAAAAAAAATAAAATTTCATACAAAGAAAATGTTTAAGAAATAAATACAAAAATGGATTTTATTTTATCCAAATTATATAATAAAACTTTAAAATATTTTTTTTATAGAAAAATACATAATATTAAGAAAACATATTTTATGGAAAATTATATTTTTAAATATTCACTCTTATTAATTATTTATCGTCTAAAGGTAATTTCATTTACTGGTTTACCATATAACTATTTATTATATAATTATTAATAACGTTTTTATAATATGATTTTATTGGTTATTATGGATGTATCATGTAAAAACATTAATAGAACATAATATTTATTTAAGGATGAAAAACTCATGGTGTTACAATTATCAATAGATCCTCCAACATCATCGTAGTCTAGCTTACAAGAAATACTCATTGGAATATTTGAGGTTTTTATTATTATGAGGAAAAAACTCCTAATAAATTATTTAGAATAATTTCATTGATTATGAAGGATATCATTTTTTCATTGAACTATTTTCAACCCCAAAAAAAACATAATTTCACCCACAAGGCTCATACCAAATTCTGAAAACATTACATTTAAAGATTCATTACAAATTATACAATTTGAATAACCATAGATAATATCATTGAAATATATTTTAACTCTTAAATATATATTTTAAAGATAAATAATAATAATTTTGGATGAAATTTCACATTTTCTAATCCATTATTTAAAATAAATAAACAAAAATACTCATCCAAAACTTGAGGATATTTTTTTAAACCATGAGAATCATTTAAGAGTATCAAAAATGATTAGAATTAAATTTATTCTCAAAAATAAATTGGTTTTCTACATAATTCTTTTGTAAATATAACCATTCAAAAATGATCTTTTTAAATCCACTTGAATAGATTTAATTTCATAATGATATTCATATTCTAAAACAATTCATCTAGATTATAATAGAGAAATTGGAAAAGTGATTATTCAAAATCAATTATTTCATCCTTCTTATAACCATGAGCCATTAACCTAGAATTTTTTTGTATTGTTTGAAAAGACTCATATAACTTGTTTCAAATGTTCTAATTGGTTACAATAATAATTTGATCCTTATGAGGTTCAAATAATGTCCAAAATTTATTCCAAGAAATTATTTAATTATTCATGAATTTCCTTAATCTAGTTTGAATTACGAAAATCTTCATCAATATTTTGAGTCAATAAATAATAAATTAAAGTTTGATAAATAAACAAATTAATTAATAAAATCCAGTTTTCAAAACTTGTTGTCATATCATAAAATACTTATTCAATTGGATGATCTTTATGGACTTGATTTTTTTTCATGAGAAGTATTTCACCCCTCAATACATTCATTTAGCTCCGAATTTTTAACCTCACTGAAGATGAAATCACTGAACTCTTCCTCTGGCTACTATAAATCATGTTTTCTTTCTTTTAAATGATTTCAATCAAAATTTTCATGGAAAAATCTTCATCAAATACTTTTATTTTTTATAAACTCTATATGACTTACATAAATTATAATATAAAATAATAATACCTCTATCTAAATTTAAATGAAAATATTATTTTGAATCTTCGGTATTTGGAAAATAAATATTCCATTCAAATACTCTGAAATATCCAATTCAAAGGTTCCTTTCATTCAATATTTTATAAGTTGTATTATTAAAAAAATTATGAAGCCTTATTTTAATAGAAACATGAAAATAATATTTAACATATTCTTCCTAGAAGTTTCTTGCAAAATATTTATCCTTTAACATTTTCCATGATATTTCAGGTGAAATATTATTTTTCTTTTTAAGCATAAAATTTTGTTGTGGAGTCTTGAGAGACAAAAAATCATGACTATACCCATTTTATTCATACAATTTATCAAACTCTATATTTGAAAACTAAAATCCTCTATCAAATTTTAGTGATAAAATTATACAACCTCTTTCATTTTCAATTATTAAACAATATGAAATAAATTTAGACAGAGCATATGATTCATCTATAAGAAAATAAGTACTTGTAAATATAATATAGTGATAAGAAATAACAAACACAGAGATGTTACCAATAAAAATAGTAGTTTTCATTGGACAAAATAATTCCAAATGTAAAAGATGAAGTAGTCTTGTAGTTTTTACCTCTTGAACAGACATCAAAGACACTTTATATTACTTACTTTTTAAGCCTGAATCACATAAATATGTGTTGTTCAATTTAAAATTGGGTCTATCCAACACCTTTTTACATTTTAAAGGCATCTTTTGTAACCTAAAATATTCATGAACCAATATTCTATGTCGTAGAACATTATTGGAATACAAATAATTTAAAAAGTTTATATATTTTTCAGTCAAATTAGAAAAATTAATTGAGTAAATATTGTATTATATTATTTCATAAAAAAAGATTAATTTTTATTTGAATATAATTAATTTTTGATTTAAAATTTTAAATTTATATTATCTTAAAAATGTTTTGAGATTATTAATAAATTATGTTTCAAACCATCAACAAACAAAACTTTTGGAATAAAAATTAAATTTTAAATTAAAACATCTATAAAATATTTTTCTTATCAAATGTATTTATCACTGAAAGTAACACTTACACCGTAAAATTTAATAAAGGATATAAATTTATAAATGTTAGCAGTCATATATTTTTTAATATCCCTTATCCTTGTACCACAAATCATTTTTTATTCATCTTATACTGTTTAAAAAAATAGATTTAATAAGTCTTTGGTACCCATGTAAATTTGGATCTAATTGGGTCAAAGAAATAATTCTTGGGAACCCAAACTAATTTCAATAATTATTTTAAATGAAATATATAAGTTAATTATTTTGAGTTAAATTCCTCGTTTTGACCAAGAGATTATGAAAATATTAATGAATATTCATTTTTACAATGTCCCTTTATGTAAAATCTAAATCACATAACATTTCCAATTTAACTATTAACAAGTAAGGTATTATAAAATTTGGGTAATTTATTTTCATAACCAACACTAGCTTTCAATTTATTCAATTTTTTCATTTTTACCACCTTATCATAACTTTAACTTCCTTGAAAAAGATTTATATGTCTTTTTTAACCATTCAACTTTATTTCTAAAACTCTATTTATATTTAAAAAAAGAATAAAATTTAATTATTTTTTCTTATTCACATGGGGAATAAAAATATTTATGTTATATATTTCCATGCTTAACACCTTCTAGATCTGTATATAATTTATCAGTTAATAATGAGGGAATATTTATCAATTTTCTATTTTAAAAAATAACATCCTTATAATTGCACTTCATATTTTTAAATAATCCTATAATTTCGTTAAATTTATACTTTATTTAATTATTCTATTCATATAACTCATATTTATATGAATAAAATTTTGAATATGATGAATAATCATATTGACATAAATATGTTGATGTTGTCATTACAAATATGTTTATCGATTTTTTTATTACATTAGATTCAATACTTGAATCTAAATATAAAGTGTAATACCAACCAGTTTCTATTACATTACATTCCTTTTTTATTTTTATCTCTATTTTTATTGTTATTAAGACTCTGGAAGTCAGTTTTAATGTTCCCTCTTTCTCTATATTCATAAAAAATTGATTCAATATTATAATTACCCATTTTTATTTCTTATTCCATGGTTAATTCATTTCCTTTCTTATTGAGTAGACTTTCATTATTATTCATTATGAAACTTTTATAATTTCGTCTCAACCACTGAGTTTCAATTCATGACTAGAAGAGTGAGTGAAAACATGAATATTTTACTTAAAAGTATTTCCATTCCTTTTTGAATTCTCCACTTGACAAATATTTTCCAATTCAAATTAATATTATAGTAAATATACAATAAACAAATCTAATGTATATTATTTGAAATTATTACTTTCATCATTTGATACATTTTTATTATTCCATTTTAAATAACGAATCCTAAAACTCATTCAAGTAGAAAATAATTATATAATCATTCTCTTAAATAACACATTTCTTTTACAATACTGAGGAATTTATGAATAATTTCACTAATTATTTCTTCTTCCACTATTTTCAAACCATGATACACAACTCTTAACATATAAATTTATGTTCTTATTATATTATTAGAAAGTAAATGAGTAAACTAATGTAATTTCTTATTTCATGATTTTTTCAGTAAAAAATATAACTGTGCAAATTCATATTAATTGTTTAATATAGAATATCTATCACCTTGTAATTGGACACATACATTACTATATCATTACCAGCAAATGTTTTATGATCAAATCTATGAATGTTTTATAGTTTCACTGTGATTTTACACCTCTCAATTCTTAGTTGATTTAGAAAAGTATACATGTTAGATTACCGGTTCCATGATTAGTTTTATCAATGAGTGACAGTCTTTGGTGTTTTAATTATTTATTATTATTCATTCATTCCATCTCAAAAATTTATCTTTTCACTTAATGTTTATATATGTATTTTTATTTCATAAATAACATAAATATAATATAAATATAGAAAAACCCACACTAATACTAATTTTTATGTCCTGATGGGAATGGTAAAAATATCATGAGGGGTGAATTGAAATTTTAAAATATTATTATCCACTTATCAATATTATATTAATGAAATGAATAAAATTAAGAAAATTATAATAGTGAGTTTTATAGTAGTTTATATCTTAATGACCCTACTTTACTCTTCACCCCTATAAAATATAGAGAGAGATAGAACCAATAGTAATGAAATATCTGGATTTTTAAGGGACTTGCAACCCTTCAAACTTCCTTTTTAAAACCAAGAAGTATAATTCAGGACAACACAATTTTACACATTTGGATTTTTATCCCGATCAACCAACCTTTTATAGAAATGGATTAACAACTGTGGATGAACCTTTTGAATTTATTTTAGAAACCAAACATTCCTTTTAACTAGTCTAAGTCATAACCAAATCCCTATCCTTTTTATGATCATAGAAGAACCCAATTCCTTATTTTTATTAGGAGTCAGAAACCATTATACTACCTTTTTATAGGTATTATTCCCTGATAAAATTACCCACATAAAAATTATAGAGAGAAATAAAACCATAACACACAATAAAGAGTTTAATATTATAGTCTAATGGAAAAAATCTTCTCCCAAGATGAAAATGATAGAATTATTATAGTTTAGTTGAGAATTGTAGTTGATCAAAAAAGTATGTCACACATTTTGAGAATACCCTCAACCTCATGTATTTTGATATATAGATTTATTCAACACACAAACTCTTTTATAGATGAAATCCATTACATTTCATCCTTCCCAAAGAAACATATAATTTCTCCACTAAATGTGAAAAAAAATTCAAACATGGGTCATTTTGATAATATGTAATATTAACAAAAAATATATAGGGATAAAAAATTATAATAATTAACACAATACCAAGAAAAAATAATAATCAACATTAAATACCTTTAGAACATTCCCATAAAATATGGGATATAAACTATTCAAATTACAACTATTTTAAATTTGAAACCACATTTTCCTAACAAACTATCTTGAGACTTTAACACACTTGATGAGACTTTAATCCCATAAATAATTCTATCAAATAAAATTTATGATTATTTAAATAATTAATAATTATTTATTGAATAAATAACTGTATGAAACCATGTCAAATAAAAATTATTAATTTGATATATAAAATTAAAAAAAAAATAATTCTCGGAAATAAAATATCCCAAAGCCAATAATTTATCATAGTTCATATACTATGTTGAATACTTTTCAATAGTTCAACATCCTACGGTAGTTTCAACACCTTTACAAATTTCGACATCTGGTCACTTAATTTTTTATATTGAGGTCAATTTATTTTTCATCTAAAGATCATTTCTTTTTTATTCATGTTTTTATTTAAATTTTATTCATATAGTAAGTTTATTTTTCTTTATGTGGATAATTTCTTTTTCTTTTTGTAGCCACTTTATTTTTCTTAATGTGGTCACTTTATTTTTCTTAATGCAGTCACATAATTTTTTTTATGTTGTCACTTATTTTTCTTTATGTGGTAAAATTATGTTTCTTCAAGTGACCACCTCCAATTTTTCAAATTTTCACTCAAGGTCACATCGAGGCACTATCAAATTTACAATTTGTTTCACTTCAATCCATTTTAAAATTTTCAATAGTATACTAATAATATACTGACATTATATAATATACCAAACCCTATCATGATTTAATTTTCCCCAAATTAAATTCATAATACTATACTTTCCAAAAAAATAAATAAAATTAGTAGATCATTGATCCAATGAATAAGAATATATTGAAAATAAATAACATCTTGGAAATATATAATAACTTTATAAAAACAAAAAAATGTTAAACATCTATAATCATAGAAAATCCACTATGATAAAACTCATTATTACCACTACTATGTCAATAAACTCATTATTTCCATGCTTTAAAATGCTATCAAAACCATTATTCCCATTAATGTATAAAAAATATCATTATGTCTATGTGTGAATATCTCATGATATATAATTTTAAATTAATACAATGGATGATGATATATGACTACAACCGTCTTCATCCATATATATGTATTCCACTGAAAAAAAATCATCGTCACATCTTAATGAAACCAAGGAATAAATAATGGTTTTCATAAACATATCACATAATAATAACTTATGAAATCATAGGATATAACAAAAATTCGTTTTTTTAGAATTCATCATATCATAATAAAATATATATGGTGATATTAACATCACTTCATAAGAGATAAACTATAGAAGGAAAGTAGAACTGAAAAAAATCACAAAACCATTAATTTTTTTTATAAATGATGAATTGAAAATTAATTTCAAAAAATTTCAAAAAAAAAAAATCAATTCTAAAAAATTTATTATAGAGAGTTATAAATAAATAATTATTTAAAAAAATAAATCTAATAAATAAAGAGTGAAAAATAATGAAAAGAAATAACACTATTAAGTTGTTTTGGTTGTTTTAATGAAAATTTCACATGAGATGAATATTGAATGACATTCATTTCATAAAACAGGTAATGGAAATATGGTTAAAATAAAAGACAAAACAATTTTTTTTTTCATTATATAAAATAAATTTTATAGTAAAAACATTTAAATGAAATAAAAATATTAATAGGATAAAATTGTAGTTATTCATACCATAATTATACATTTCTTTTAAAAAATATCAAATAAGTAGTTATTGATTCTGGGAAATAATTTACCAAGAGAGAAAAGATGATATGCTACATAAAATATGGTTATTCCATGATCAGATAAACTATCAAAATATTATTAATGTGATAATAACCTTAACCCATTGAATTAATAGTTGAGTGAATGAATCAATTACAGTATTGATAATGTAATAATCCAATCACCTTGCTAGTAAGATCATGACATAGAAATTAAAATATCATGAAATGGAAGATATTTTCATATGTGATAGAGATAAGTTATTCAATATATAAGGACCGATCCTTAAACATTACATGATCTTTAGTTTTAAAGTTAAGAAATCATTCTCTTATATTTGAGGATCTTTTTTTGTTTATATTTGTAAATAATTAGGCCATAACTCATACATAAGATTACTATATAACACCAAGTGGACACTTTGGATCAGTATCCATTTTTTACACCATATAAAACATTTAAAACAAAAAATTGTTTTACAATCATTAAAAATATTCATGAAATTCAATAATACCACTTACTTTCTCTTATCATCCCTTAAATCATCTATAAAACATTTTTAAAACACGGGTGAGAAACAATTATCATTAACAGACATAGAAAAAAGAAAATTCTTAGTCTAGGGTTAATCATGAAAACCCACAAAAAACCTTTTTCTTAAACACACAACCTTTTCCCTTAAAACCTAATTATAATTCCATTAAAACAACAATTTATATTACGTTTTGAAAAAAAATCTCATGAAAAATCATTATAAATATTCGAAAATTCATGTATTTTTTGGTATATCATCTCATAGAACCTATAAAACCCTTTAAAAATAGAAATAACAATACTTTTAACTTCCAATATAGTTCACCAGAGAACATAATCATTACCAAATGTGTTGGATTGATATTCAGGAACACCCATCATATAAGATATAATGGGATTACCCATCTCTATTTCGGAATAACGATCATAAATAGTTTTTGAGAACCATATTACGAAAAAAAAATTAATCTGGAAACATTTCATTATAAAACCCTTTAAAAACTTGTAATACTTTTTATATAAATCTTTTGAATAAAAAAAAATTATTTTAAAGAACCCATTTTAAAAACAAAAATTACCCAGAACATGAGAAATAGTATTTTTTTTAGAAAACATTAAATCATTTAAAGGATTACTAACATCAAATAATGGTTATGGTGGAAGAATTTTTTTTATTAATACATTAAAACAAAAACTTCTTTTTTTCATTTAAAAAGATATTCAAACAATCCATACAAATATTCATTTTTTGAAAAACTTCAATGAAAGAAAAAAATCACTTCTATAACTCTCTTTTACATAACAAAATCATTTAAAAAGATCATGGAATAAATATTAACTGAGAAAAAAATCATTGAAAGATAATTCATTTAAAGAAAGGTCCCTTATCAATTTGAATATATTTGAATCATAATCCCCATGAAGGAATAACCTTAAAAAACATAATATAGCATAATAAAAAATAAATTCATTATATTTAATTTAAAATAAGATTTATATACAACTTGTAAAATAATATAGGTGTATAACATCAAAATATGCCTCAATGAAAGGAAATTGAGAGGAAGTCCCTTAACATAGGTTCGATTCATCACATAAGTTATTTATATTCCTAAAAATAAAAATATGTTATTTATTTACATTATTAATAAAAAATTTAAATTTTATATTTCATTTTATATTATTTATTATCATGTTACTTATGATTTCTTAATCAATTAGGTTTATATCAGATGGTTTGACTATATTCATCTTATGGGTCAACAATGATTTTGGTAGGTTGACTATATTCTAATAGGCCATTATTTGAACATATATATAATAATAATAATGAAATATTTATTGTATTTATACATCAATTTTACTTTCAAAACCATTCATGAAATATGGTTATGGAAAATGAACTACGATACGACCATAGAGATGGTAAGTCGTACTTACGCATGAGTAATGTTTCAATTTTTCGACAATCGATATGGACAGGTGGTAAGTAATACTTTATCTTTAAATAATGATAATAATATCATATATATGATATTATTTATTTAAACATACTTATATATGTCATCCATGTGGTTTGGGGTGAAAAGAGAGTCACATCTCTTTGTGAAGGTTGTAGTCCACAAACACACAAATGATGTTATCATTTTTCAATGATTCAAAGGGTAAAAAATAAAATGATATATTATCCGTTCATAATGTTAAATATATAAATAATATTAAAATTATTACATTTGTATAATATTAATATGTTAACTTTATTCTTATTTCATTCAATGTAAAGCGTTCATGAAAAACAAATCACGTCACTTTGTGAGGTTGTAGTTCATCATAGAAACGAGCAACATTATTATATCCCCTAGTGAATGTGAAGTAAAAATATATATATGAAATAAAAAATAAAGTGGTATAATTATTTCATCAATATCATAAATATATATATATTATCTATCTTTATACAAAATTTCAAGATATTTTGATGGAAGACGTGTCACATCGTTCTCAAGGCGGTAGTTCGCCACACACATAAGGGATGTTATATTTTCCCATTTTTGGGAAGATAATATGGATGGAAGTAATTATAATAACATAGAAACGTCTCATTATATGGTATATGATAGTTTTATTATATAATCACTAATTAAGGAGATTTTAAGAAGGTGGAATGTGAAATAAAAACAAAGGTGCATAGTTAAGAATTCTACCTCTTCTCAGACAACCTCCTTTGCATTATAACTAAGGTGTTCCTTGAATGGATTTATGAAATAAAAAAACTTTTTAGGTTAAATAGATTAAAATTTCGAATTTTTTGGGTAGGTATTAAATGAAAAATTGTGTGACAAGGTGTGAAGAATAGAGGAGAGGTGGTGGCCTTTTATAAGTGAGTTGACTGGAATGCTTGTAATTTTTGAAAAGTAAATAGTATATCCACACTTTTAACATGAAACGAGGGTCTTAAATGGTTTATTAATTATATATTTACATTATAAGGTCGAAATATGTCAAATAATTTTTTTAGACCAGTTTTTGCATAATTTTAACCCTTACCCTTTTAGTTTAACAACCAAGTAAACCCATTTTTACCACAACTGTGGTAACTAATTTTTACTATTTCAACTATTCATTATGGTAAAAAATTATGTGTATATTACTAGAAAATATAAATTTTTTTGATTTCAATATGTAATAATTATTTTAATAATTGAATTCACAGTAGCGGAAAAATTAAATATAATACAAATCATGTAAACTCAATGAAAAATCAGTATTTCAAGAACGATATTTATCAAGAAAAAGATGATTCAATATTGAATATATTTATAAGAATAACATTTTTTGGACTTAAATTAATATATCTGATATATTAAATTCAAATTCAAATTAAACTATTCACTATTAAGTATTATTTTAGTTAATCAGTATGTAGAAACATTATTCATTTTAAAATAATTTTATAAATATCCCGTATTTAAACCAAAAAACAATCTTCTACTAAAATCCATAATAAAGTTGATTAAAATGTCATTAATTGGACTAAATATAACTAAATAATTTCAATGAAACATCAATTTATAATAAAAACAAAATTTGGTTGTTAAATTATTAAATTTGTTGAAAATAAAATAATTTTTTACATAAATTGATATTTTTCACTATTCACTAAAAAATCAATATTTTCTTAAAAATCCAAAAAATTTACCAAAACTAAATTTTGATATTATGATTCAAAAATTTATATTAATTTTTAAAATTAACAATCAAAAATTTATAAATGAAAAATTTAAATAAAACAATATAATAAACGTGTTTAAGATAAACTGTTTCAATTTTGATTTAAAAAATAAATAATATTTTTATGTTGAATAAAATCATGAAAGTGATTTATTCTATCATTACCTAGGTTGTTACATTCTTACCCCTTATTTAAATTAATTACTTTATACTTTATTCACTTATTAAATAAGTGGGTTCATATTTCCCTCATATCATTTTGATATTCCTATGTTGCCTCTTAAACCTTATGGTTTTTCTTAAAACCTCATGTTGGTGAATAAACTTATTCCTCAACACTTGCTCTCTACATCTAATAATATGAATTTTGGGTTACTAAAAAGAAATATTCTCTTCCAAATGAACATTTTAAGTACAAAAAATAAGAGATGAATCCATATCGTACTTTTATAACATGAAAACATGAAATATTTGGTGTATATGAGACTACTCATTGGCAGAGCAACTCAGTGGGAAAATGAACTAAAAATCCCTAGGATTTGATATGTTTTAATGAACCGTGGACTTATATTCCATTTATTATTAAAATTCATAGCATTTTTACGTGGATAAACTTTGAGAAATACATGATCACCTACCATGAATGAAATATCTTTCCTTTGATTATCCACATAACATTTTTTCCTACTCTGAGCCTTTATTATATGTTTATGAATCGAATAAGAATTATTACCTATTTCCTATAGTAAATATGGTCCCATAATCTTTCATTCTCCCATATCATCAACAATATATGTTTTTTGAAATAATTTTAATTATAATTCCTGAAATGGTTTCATATGTATACTGGAATGAAAATTACTATTAAAAGAAAACTCAACCAAAGAAAGATGTTGATCCCAAAAACCCTGGTAAAAAACTAAAAACGAAAATACCATATCTTCTATGGTATGAATCATCCACATAGACAAATCATTGTTTTAAGGATGAATATCAATGTTTTTTAATTTAGATCCCAATAACCTCTGAAGTTTCTTCCAAAAAATCGATGTCAATAAGGGATCATGTACTCAAAACAATAGATAGGGGAAATCTATATAAATTTACAATCTCCTTTAGATAAATTCTAAAAATATGATCTAACGAAAATGTATCTCATGTGGGAAGGAAATGTAATTTTTTAGTTAATTTATCAATAGACAAATAAATTATAATGTATCCTAATAGATTATTTCGTAATCCCACAATGAAATTTATGGATATAATTTTCCATATCCACCCTATCACTGAAAAGGTTTGAATCACCACCTTCAGTAATTATTATTATTCTTTAAAATAATAACACGACAACTTCTTCATTGTAAAGTAAAAAATATATTTCTTTATAAAATCTCACCAGTAATACTCTTGAATGTATTTTTACATATTAGTATTTCCCATATGAATATAATATAGAGAACTATGAGGTCCACTCAATAACAATTTCATCAAATGGAAATCATAATACACACATAATATTTTTCCAAATTGTAAAATACCTTCTTCATCAATAATAAAATTTTGAAAATATCCCCTTGTAATGGATTATACCTTTTCCTATAATTATTGATCAACCTTTTTAGATTTCTAAATTATTTCCAACAAATACAACTGCATTGAATCCTTAAACAAAAATGAGGATTTCTCTTTATCCAAAACTACATGACCAATATTTTACAAATCATTACCCATAACTACAAAAAATTGTTCTATTATAATTCCAACTATCTCAAGATGCTTATTTGGTAAGATATTTTCCTATCGATTAATTACCACTATATATTATATGTTTCCTCTGAGGAAAACCATTCTAAAAAACATACATTTGATACAAAAACATGGTAATTATAAAATAATATATCATTTAAACTTAAACCAAAAAATAAAATCATTCAATTTAATGTTATTGACATTATCCTAACCTGTAAATTTATCAAAACCTATATCTGTTACTCAATGTATGGAACTGGCCATAAACACTATATAATCTTGATTTTTTTTATTCAATATTTTTTCACTTACATTTGAGGATATTTTTATGTTTAGAGTTTCATATAATTATTATATCACTCATACATAACATAACCATATAATACAATGTGTACACATCTAATTATTATCCATTTTTTCCACCATATTAAACTTTTAAAATAAAACATGAATAATTTTCATGAAGACTCTTAATGAATTTATACCTGGCCTATTCTTTTACCTTACCCATCCTCAAATCCTATGAAAAACATTTTAAAAATTTCTGATGTGCACAAAAAATGTAGTAAAGTTTATAAAAAGAAGACAATTGTTAGTTCAATGAAAAAAAATGAAAACCCATGAAAACCCTTTTTTTTAAAACAAAACATTTTACCCAAATAGATAATTATCATTCTTTTGAAAATATCATTTATATTATATTTTTAAAATATATAATTTACATGGAAAATAATAAGAAATTAAATGAAGGTCATATAAGATCATGGGGACATAATCTCATAGAACCCATAAAAAAAACCTTACAAATTAAAATAACTATATGACAATTCTCCAATATTATTATACAGAGAACATAATCAAAACCCAATTCATTATATCAATATCTAAGCACACTTACCATATAATCTACAATGATAATACCCAATAATATCTAAGTAGATTCATCATAAAAATGTTAAAGGACTATATCATGATTAATAGATTTTAATCATGGAACTTTTCATCATAAAACACTTAAAAAACATTTAAACCCATTTTTTAGAGAACTTTCAGATATCAAAATATCATTCTATTTTAAATAAAATCAAAACATAAATTTCATAGTACAAGGGAAGTAATGTTTTATTTAAATGAAAAATTAAATATTGTAATGTTATCCAGTATTAAAATAATTGTTACAATGCTATGAAATGTTGTTTTCTCTGTATACGGTTAAATATATTATTACTTTTTTTAAATATAGTCAAATATTCAGTAAAAAGATTCCATTTTATTTCAAAAACAAATAAAAACATTTCCTTTATAAAACAATATTTTTTATAATAAAATCATTTTTAAAACATATTAATGTATTAATAATATAGTTATATATAAAACATTAAAGGATTATTTTAATAAATAAAATCCCCTTATCACTTCGGAAATATTTAAATCATAAGACCCCTGAAATAATAACATTAAAAAAAATTAAATACCATGAAAATATCTAAATTCATTATATAACATGTAATATGGGCTGTATATACACCCCATAAAATAGTATAGGTGCATTACATAAAAATATGCTTAAAAAAGTAAATTGAGGAAAAGTTCCTTGCCTTAGGTTCCATTCGTCACATATGCCCATTATATTCTTGAACAATAACCATATATTAAATATTTCCTTTATTAAGAAACGTTTTTCATGTTTATTATTCTTTTTAAATCACATATTACCATGTTATATGTGATTACTTAATCAAATAGTATTATGTCAGGTGTTCTAACCAAATACAAATTATGTGTCAAAAATGATTTGGGTTGATTGAAAATAGTAAACATGGTAATTCTTTAAATATATTAAGAACATTAAAAAAATAAATAATTTTCATATTTATAAATCAATTATAATTTTAATAAATTTTTTGAAATATCTTTATGAAAAATAAACAGCACTGCAATCATGGATATGATAGGTCGTACGTACGCATGAGTAATGTTTCCATTTTAAAATGATCATTATCCAAAGGGGCTAAGAAATATTATATCATTAAATAGTTATAAAAATATCATATATACCATATTATTTCATTAAATATACTTATATATATCATCCATCTTATTTGTGGATGTAAGTAGATTCACATCGCTTCGTGAAGGTTTTAGTTGAGATGAACACTAATGACGATATCATTTTTAGTGAGGGTAAAGGTATGAAATAAAATGATATAATATCATTTTATAATAATATATATATATAATAAATATAATAAATATTTCATGTAAATCTCATTTATCAATTAAATTATTCTTATTACTTTATTTGTAAAGATTTAGTGAAAATGAATCCACATTACTTCGTGAGGAGGAAGCCCACCATATACACTAGTGATGTTATCGTATCACCTACAGAATGAAAATTAAAAAGGAATATATGATATAATGGATTAATTTAAAAGTACTTGGCCTTAAACATTACATAATCTAGAATTAAAAGAATAATTCACATTGAGGATCTTTTCAGTTTTAGAGTCATAGAGAATTAGGAAATAACTATTAAATTACATCTCAAAAATTACAGGGTAGAAACTTCTACACAATTTCCATTTTTTCGTCAAATAAAAACTCTTGAAAAAAAAGTTTCACATCTAGTTTCAAGTTTTAGATAGCATGACTTTTCCTTGATTCCATCTTTCACACTATTCATCTTTAAGACATGTCAAACACATTTCAAAACTTGGGGTGAGCATAAAAAGCTCAGTAAGCTTTATAAAATAAGGATGCAAAACATTATCCCATCAATAAATACAAATAAATGAAACCATACTTTTCAATCATAACATACTTGGAGAAATCATAATATTTATGAATAACACACACAAATCATAAATTATAAAGGTAAATTATGGCATTCATAACATACATACATTGTAGCTATCACAACTACATAGAGAGTCACATTTGGATTACCCATCACATAATATTCCCTAAATCTCTTAGGAGAAACATTAACTCTTACCTCTCTCACGTTAGCCAATGCATTAGAGATCTATCTCTGGCTCACCCACCCTAGGTTTTTCATGGAACCATCCATATATGTAAACAATTACCAATAAACATAATCAATACACATAACATAAAAATAAAGGAAAGATAACATTTACACATTGAAATTACAATATATCAATTCAAGATATTGACATAATCAATGCTTTATCAATCCATTTTTAAAACCATTAAATGCATTTAATAAATATATTTTTCAATCAAAGTTTCCCACACCACGTTGAATATTTTAAAAGAATTGAAATTTTAAAACATTATTGTCCATATAAATAAATCCTTAAAACCATTTTTAAAACATGGACATTAATGATAATGATTTTAAAAGAATAAATATTTAAAATATTTAAAACGATATTTTATTTAAAGAGTTTTTACCAAAATGAGAGACTCTTGAATAAAAATAATTGAGGAATAAAATTGGATCATAACTTCATAATATCATGAGAATAAATGGATTCATGATATAATATGTCAAAGGACCATATATACACCATATAAGAGTGAATTGGTTTATAACAACAAGAAGTCTCAATGGAATGTAAATTGAGACGAAATCCCTAATGAAAATTGTATCCTTAGATTAAGGATAAATCAATTACATAGAAATGTGTGAAAAATATAAATACACTCAATATTATAGGATATTTAGTGTAACTCAGTCAGAGAACATTTAGACATATTTTTGTAAAAAGAACACCAATGACTTGGATTTTTAACTCAATAAATGAAAATTGAGTTAAAATTAATCTTATCAAGTTCATATCGATGACTTCATAATTTATCAACGTATTGATTATGTGTATTAGAAGTATATACACACAAATGGGAGTGTAAATTAATAGATAATTAAATAAATTGTTATTTCACACATAATATTGGAGTAAAATAATCAATGAAGTATGCGTAAATCCCAATGAGTGGAAATTGAAATTTAAAATTCCCTTACCAGTTTGGTAACTTACCAAACATACACCCCATGAAAGAATTATCATAAAATGAATATGTAAATACTCATAAAATAATTTATATGATACCAAGAATAAAATCATGGATAGTACATACAACACATCAAAGGAAATAGTGGCTAATATAACATGAATCTCACGGGAGTAAAATGTGAGACTAAAAACCCCTTACCTCGTTGTAATCAATCGAGTCGTATGAAAAAAATTTAATAACCACAAAATTAATCACATAATACCATTAATATAAAAATATCCAGGATAATATATATCAAATTGAAGTAAACTATACACCGCATGAAATAAATAAGTGGCGAACAATGGAAATCTAATGGAATTAAAATTGAGATTAGAAATCCCTTACCTTGTGTCCGACTTGACTTGTTTTTTCCTTGTTCTTCCTGAATAATAAACATAAGTTAATTTATACTTGATTAATAACCCTTTTTAAAGTTTATTATTCTTTTCATCTCACTTATTACCATGTTATAAACATTATGTAATCATTTAAGTTAATAATGGTTGTTTTGTCGATATTTGTTACTTGAGTCAAAAATATACATCTTATAATTACATGTAGTCCATATGGTCAAGAGTAAATCATCTCAAGAATTATATTATTGATTTATATATCATATATATCATAAATATCTTGTATAAATATGTAATTATAGCAATACATACCATTTAGAGATAAGAAATGAAATGCACTGTTCTTAGAGACGGTAAGCCATACGTACGCATAAACCCTACTTTCATTTATATTTCATATTTTAATTGAATGAAAACATAATGATACATAGTTATATTATAATTACAGTATAATATAATATATAATTTCAATAACTCCATGCTTAATACGTCCCATGTATGGTATGAACGAATCATATCACTATAAAGGGGTGGTAGTCCGTACTTCCTCAAATAAAATTATTGCGTTTACTCATAATGGAAACCATAAAGTTATGCAATAAATTCAAAATACAGAAGAATAAAGATATAATAAAAATAATATATATCATATATAAATATAGTTCTATCATAATGGCCATGAAAAAAGGTGGTAGGACATAATTGAACAATCATCGTTTCATGAGGGGTTAGTTTTCTATCCATAGAAACAGTATGTTCTTTACCCATTAGATGGAGGTGTGTGTAATTGTATTTCTAATAAATCTCATAAAACCAACCTAGTATATTTAGGATACTGTTTTAGTTATAAAATAAATGAATAAAAAAAGTTTAGGGTGTTGGATAGGTAAAATAAAAAAAGGACTTAAGAGGAGACCTTACCTTTAAATTGGGTATCTCCCTATGGTTTAAACCCAAAGCTCTACTTGAGGTTCCTCTTGCTTAAGGTAATGATTCTAGAAGGAATATATGGATCTTGAGATCTTATTTGGGAATGGTTTGGATTATAAAAAGGTCTTTAGAGGTGTGAATAATGGGTTAGAAGTGAGAGCTTTTTATATGGAGGGGGAGGGGCTCTTTAGGCATGTCTGAAAATATTGTATTATTATATAATTATTTTCAGTTTATAAAGGTCCAAAACATATTAAAGTCAACGATAAGATGAAATTTTGTCGAAATAAAATCATCAAATAATAATTTTACAGGTTTTGGAAATTATTTTAATCATTCTAATCTAATTTATTTAAATCATTTATTAATGATGTAAACACTGTGTCATAATTATATCATAAATAATTTTATTTATTTGATGTCTAAAATTTATAAAAGAAATGCCATGATGTAGGAAATAGTTTTCTCTTTCCAATGAATATTTATAGTCGAATATATATTTTATATAACTCCATGTAAAAATTGATTTAAGTAAAGTGATATGTTTATGTCATTTTTGTCTTTACATTAAATAAATTAATATAAAGTGTCATTATCACTTTTAAGTGTCTCCATGGGGTCACAAAATCGGACCAAATATGCCCATGGTTGGAAATATATTAACCAATAGGATTATAAAACATGTTAGGGTAATTTTTTTATTATTATAATAATATTTTGTTACCCTTATTTACCAAATTTACCTTTTTACCATGGTAAATAATATTTTTACTGAAGTAAATATTCATATTGTCTAAAAATAAAAGATAAATATTTACACAATTTAAACCTCATGATTCCAAATATGTAATCCATTTTAATAAATTAAAAACACATTAGTGGCAGAAATTAATTTAAAATTAATTCCCACTGTCAAAACAAAAAGCGTGTATTTAAGAAATAATAACTATCAAAAGATTGACACATATTATTGCCAATTTCAAATTGAAATTACTTCTAAAGACCAAATTTGGATTAAATGGTAAAAAAATAATATAATTACACTTTGAAAATAATTACAAAGATAATCTGCCCATATAAATAAATTATATTAAAAGGCAGTTTTGAATTAAAATACACTTTCTTAACTATTCATAAAAAAATGAATGTTTTCAGAAAAAATACCAAAAATTTACCCAAATTAAATTTTGATGTCCCGATTCTAAAGAGAAATTTTATTTTGTCAAATATAACATATAAAAGTGACGAAAACTATATTTAAAGAGTGTTCACCATCAAAAGTCGGTAAATAGACCTTTTAATGAATATTAGAGTATTTATGCTTAAAATTGGATTTTTTTCTTATTTTAAGCCTCTAAAATTTATTGGATAAATGTAAAAACATTTAAAATGTATATATATTCAAATTATAGTTATTTATGTCTATTCCAACCAATATAAGGGCTAGGCGTTAACTACCATTTAAAATAATATTTTATTTTATTTTTCAGTATTACTCAACGTTGTGTGCAACGAAAGATTTCAAAGAAACATGTTGTTGTCTATCAGGCACACTATCGAACATAGAATCTCATTTAAAGTAAAATTAATAATTAATTTAAAAATAATAATAAATACAAAAATTTTATATTCCTTATTTACCTGGGAGTTACATCCTTCCCCATTTTTGGAATCACGTCCCCACAATTTTAAAATTGGTCATGAAAACTTCCTTGAAAGACCCGTATTGGAAAAATAATCAATAAAAATATCACTATAAAAGAAATAAAGAGAACAAAAAAGGTCATATGAGATAGCCCATACTAAGATTCCATATAGGAAAACATGGATATGGAAGAGAAACAAACCATCATGGTTTGACGGAGAGTGGTAGAAACATGATTAGGAGAAAGTTAATCACTAGAAAATGACAAAATTGTGATGGGTTAAACGTTCTTTGATTCCCCAGTAAGAAAATTTAAAAAACAATGTTTTTGTTTTAAGTTACTTTTCATAATGTTGAAGAATTTATTTAATATCTTGAATAAGATCATAAGGAAACATACTTACTTTTCATGTAAACTTTCATCCTTTACTGGATTTATACCACAAACTTGTCTTTTCTCCAAACGATGAGTATTCTAGATGACTTGTTCACATTTAAACCACTATAATAAACTTCTAGAGAATAACATAATCCACAAAATATGAACTATAATTTTCCCATGTATTTAGACATTACCCAAAACCAAAATGGTTACTACAAGATTATATAATCCCCCAAAAGGATAATCATTTACTAAAAGAAAAACTACTCTTAATCTCCAAAATTTACCAAACAATACCCAAAGTTCAACACAGACAAATCAATAAACAACTGTCTATAAAATTATTCAATGTAATCCAAACTAAGATTGAAACCCAAATCTCAAAAGAATTTATTCACATAGTCTTCCAAGATAAATCTTAACATTTATCTCCAAATAAAATCGACTACTCTTAAAGTCTCATAAAGAAGTGTAATTAACCAAATCACATATTCTCTAAGATAGGTTAATCATTTCCATAAATAACCCAAATCACCATATATACAAAATATAAACATATGTTCTTCCAAAATAAAATTCCACAATTACTCATCAAAAAAATTATTCCTTGATTAACATTTTAATATATCAATCTTTTGGGTTTAACATATTATAAAAAGTCTTCCAAAGTAACCCCATCCTCAAAAGAGCCTAAATACCTTTAAGCATTTCATCATCTTAAAATCTACCATAACTCTTGAATCCCTTATATGTTGAATTCTTACTCATTTAACATTCTTTATGATCCATTAACCATTCTTTACTAACTTATTCTGAAATACTTCTTTCTTACATACAAAATCATGAGTCATATCCTAAGAATCAATAATATCAAAACATATGTTAAGAAATAATTCATACCTTTCATTGGTTATTGACAGTTTCCTCATCCTCAATTGGAATGGCATTAGGTATTGGTAAACATATATTTTTATGATCCGGGTGATCCCATTTGTGAACCATCTTCATAGGAAATATGTTTGTATAATGACCATGCACACCACATTTAAAACAATCAATTTATCCCTTAGAAGGATCTTCTTTCCATTTCCTAGATTAAATTAGATTCTTCTTTTTTCTAGGTCAGGTTCTTGCTTTGTGATCTTCATTCCCACAACTATATCATCTTCTTGTCCCTTTGAAGAATCTTCCTAGGTGTTTCTTTCAACATTCATGACACATAGGTTTTTGAACATACATACCTTTATGATTGTTGTCTGAACTTCCGTAGGGATTTGTTTCTCGCATATATGATGCCTTATAAAAATAACCATGGTTCAGGTGGTTAATAATGACTCTAGATAGTTTATTGAGAATAACCACAATATTTCTCATTGTAGCTCCCATTTAATTAAGTTTCATATTCAGAAAACCATCGCAGTTGTCTTTGCATCCACAATTACTTTGGTGCCTACTAAATCTAGCAATTTACTAAAACCCAAAAGTCCAGTGTGAATATATCAGTAAAATCATCATATAATATCTTATGAGGAGGTTAAATACTAATATATTCTTATACATGTTATCTTAAACTCATTCACTTTATCTAAAATAACAATGACTATTTCTAAAATCCTAACCATTATAGTAAGGTCTTTTATGAATAATGAACACCCTAACCTCTAAAGTTATCTAAAATTACCTCTGATACCAACTATGAAGACCCATCCTTAAACATTACATAATCTTGAATTAAATGAATAATTCAAATTGAGGATTTTTCAGGTTTATAGTTTTAGAGAATTAGCCAATAAATATTAATTTACATCTCAAAAATTATAAGGTATACACTTCTACTCAGTTTACAATTTTTCATAAAATAAAAACTCTTGAAAAAAATAGTCATGTCTAGTTCCATGTTTTAGACAAAATGACTTTTCCTTGATCCCATCCTTGACACTATTCATCTTTAAGACCTGTAAAACCAATTTCGAAACTTGGGGTGAGCATAAAAACCTCAGTAAGGGTTATAAAATAAATAAGGAAAAACTTAGCTCATCAAAAAATACCAATCAATGAAACAAAACGCTTCAATCATAACATACCTTGTGAAATCATATGATTTATGAATAACACAAACAAATGATAAATCATAATGGTAACTTATGGAATTCATAACATACTTTCATTAATGTTATCACAGCTACATAGGGAGTCACATTTGGAATACCCATCACAGTATATTCCTTAAATTTCATAGGAGAAACAATAATGTTTACCTCCACCACATTACCCAATGCATTGGAGAGCTATCTCGGGCTCACCTGCCCTAGGTTTATCATTGAAGCACTCTTATATGTAAACAAATCCCAATAACCATAATCATAACACATAACACAAGCATAAAATAAAGTTAAAATTTCCACATTGAAATTACAATATATCATTTCAAGATATTTACATAACCAATGCATTATCAAACCATTTTTAAAACAATTTAAAACATTTAATAAAGAGATTTTTTAATCAAAGTGTCCCATTCAACTTTGTAGCTATTAAAGGAATTAACATTTTAAAATATTATTGTCCATATAAAGAAATACTTAAAACCATTTTTAAAACATGTACACTAATGATAAATATTTTTGAGGAATAAATCTTTAAAACATTTAAAATGATATTTTAGTTGAAGATATTTTAACAAAATGAGGGACTCTTGAATAAAAATAATCGAGGAATAATATTGAATCAGAACGTTATAATATAATGAGAATAATGGTATTCATGATATAATATTTCAAAGGATATTATATACACCATAAAAGAGTGAATAGGTGCACAACAACAATTAAGTCTCAATGGAAATAAAATTGAGACGAAATCCGTTATAAAATCTATATCCTTAGATTAAGGATAAATAAATTACATAATAATGTGTGAAAAATATAAATACACTCAATATGATTGGATATTCAGTGTAACTCAATGAGAGAATATTAACACATATTTTTGTAAAAACAACACCAATGACTTGGATGTTTATCTCAATGAATGAAAATTTAGTTAAAATTACTCTTATCAAGTTAATATCGATGACATTAGAATTATTAAATAGATTGTTTATGTGTATCAGAAGTATATCCACACAAAGGGGAGTGGAAATTACTAAATAAGTAAATAAATTGTGATTTTACACATAATATTGGAGTAAAATAATCAATGAATTATGCATAAATCCCAATGAGTGAAAATTGAAATTTAAAATTTCCTTATCAATTAGATAACTAATGAAACATACACCCCATGAAAGAATTATCATACAATAAATATTTAAATACCCATAAATTAATGTATATTACACCAATAATACAATCATGTACAGTAAATACATGACACAAAAGGAAATCGTGGCTAATATATCATGAATCTCACGGGAATAAAATGTGCGATTCAAAACCCATTACCTAGTAGTAATCAATCGAGTCGTATAAAAAAAATTAATAACTGCCAAATGAATCACATAATACCATGAATATAAAGAGAATAATGATAATATATATCAAATGTCATTAAACAATACACCACATGCAAGAAATAAGTGGCGAACAATGGAAATATCACAGAATTAAAAGTGAGATAAGAAACCCCTTACCTTGTGTCTGACATGACTTGTTTGTTCGTTGTTCATCTTGAATAATAAAATTAAGTTAATTTATAACTAATTAAGAACCCTTTTTCATTTTTTTTATTCATTTTATATAACTTATTATCATGTTATAAACATTATGTAATCATTTAAGTTAATAATGGTCATTTTGTCGATATTTGGTACTTGAGCAAAAAATGAACTTCTTATAATTACAAGTTTCCCATGTGGTCAAGAGTACATTATCACCAGAATGATATTAATTATTTATATATCATATATATCATAAATATCTAGTATATATATGTATTTATAATATTATATAACATTTTGAGATAAGAAATGAAATGCGCCATTCATAGAGATGGTAAGCCGTAAGTACGCATGAACGCCACTTCCATTTCTATTTCATATTTTAATTGAATGAAAACTTAATGATAAATATTTATATTATAATTCCAGTATAATATCATATATAATTTCAATAACTCTCTACTTTTTACATCCCACGTATGGTATGAACAAATCATATCACTTTGATGGGGGCAGTAGTCCACACTTCCTCAAATGAAATTATCCTGTTTACTCATATTGGAAACCATAAAGGTATTCTATAAATTAAAAATACAGAAGCATAAATAAAACAAAAACATAATATATATTATATAGAAGTACATTTCTAACATAATGTCCCCCATAATACGTTCTAGGAGATAATTGAACAATCATCGTTTCGTGAGGCGTTAGTTTACAATCCACAGAAAATTTATGTTCTTTACCCATAAGATAGAGGTGTGTGTATGTTTAGTTCCAATACATCGCATAAAAACAACCTAGTATATTGAGGATACTGGTTTTTTTATAAAATAAAGTAATGAAAAGAGTTTATGATGGTGGAGATGTAAAATAAAACAAAAGGACTTAAGAGAAGACGTTACCTTTAAATTGGGTATCTCCATTTGGTTTGAACCAAAAGGTTTACATGAAGTGCCTTATGCATAAGTTAAGGCTTCTATGAGGAATATACGGATATTTAGTGGTTATTTGGGTAGGGTTTGGACGAGACAAAGAGCTTTAGAGGTGTGAGGAAAGGTGGTAGAAGTGATGGCTTTTTATAAGGGAGAGGAGGTGCTCTTAAGAAAAGTTTAAAAATATTATTTTATTATATAATGATTTTTTTGTTTTTAAAGATCCAAAACTTATTAAAGAATAAGATACGATAACTCATGGTGGAAATAAAATCATCCAATAATAATTGTACAGGTTATTGATATTAGTTTAATCATTATATTCTTATTTATTTATATCATTTATTAATGAGGTAAACACAACATCATTATTGTGTCATAAATAATTTTATCTATTTAATGTCAAAAAATTATAAAAATAATACCATTATTTATGAAATATTTTTCTATTTCCAATGAATATTTATAGTCAAAGATATAACTTATATAACCCCAGGTAAAAGTGTATTTACTAAAAGATATATGTTTATGTCATTTTTTGTCTTTACTTTAAATAAATTAATATAAAGTGTTATTAAGAATCTTAAGTGGCTTAATGGGGTCCCAAAATAGACCCAATGATTCCCATGGTCAGACATGTATTAAAAAAAGTATTAGGACACATGTTAGGGTAATTTAATATTATTATAATAATATTTTGTTACAATTATTTACTATATTTACCCTTTAACCATGGTAAATAATATTTTTACTAAAGTAAATATTCATATTGTCTAAAAATAAAAGTTACCTATTTACACAATTTTGACCCCCTGATTCCAAATATGGAATCCATTTTTACAAATTCAAAACACATAAGTGAAAAAAATTAATTTAAAATTATTCCCCTTGTCAAAACAAAAAGCGTGTTTTTAAGAAATAATAACTATCAAAATATTGACTCTTATTTATCTCTAATTTCAAAGTGAAATTACAATCAATGAACATAATTGGATTAAATGGTTAAAAAATAATCTAATTAAACTTTAATACCAATTAAAAATATAATCTAACCATATAAATGAACTAGATTAAAAGGCAGTTTTGAATTAAAATACAGTTTTTACTATTCATATTAAATGAAATTTATCAGAAAAAATACCAAAACATTACCCAAAGAAAATTTTGATGTCCTTATTCTAAAAAATAATTATATTTTTTCAAATAGAGCATATATATGTGGCCAAAACTAGATTTAAAGAGGGTTCTCTATCAAAAGTTGGTAAATCGACCTTTTAATGAATATTAGAGTATTTATGCTTAAAATCAGATTCATTCTGATTTTAAGCCTCTAAAATTTATTGGATAAATGAAAAAACATTTAACAAAAATATATATTCATATTATAGGAATTTCTACCCATTACCACCAATACAATGGCTAAGCATTAACTACCATTTAAAATAATAATATATTTTTATTTTTCAGTATAACTCAACGTTGTGTGCAACGTATGATTTCAAAGAAACATGTTGTTGTGTATCGGGTACACTATCGAACATAGCATCGAATTTAAAGAAAAATTAATAATTAATTTACAAATATTAATAAATATGAAAATGATATATTCTTTATTTACCAGGGATGTTACATGATTTCCCCTTTTGGGAATCACGCCCTTTCAATTTTAAAATTTGGCTCAGAAAATTTATTGAAAGCCCCACATCGGAAAAAGTGTCAATAAAAAATCAATTTAAAAGAAATAAAGAGAAATAAAAAGGTCACCCAAGGTATCCCATACTAGGATTCCATATCGTAAAACATGGATATGGAAGAGAAACAAACCATCATGGTTTGATGGAGAGTGGTATAAACATGATTAGGAGAAAGTTAATCACTAGAAAATCACAAACATGTGATGGGTTAAACGGTCTTTGATTCCCCAGTAAGAAAATTTTACATACAATGTTTTTGTTTTAAGTCACTTTTCATAAAGTTGAGGAATTTATTTAATATCTTTATTACGATCATATGGAAACATACTTACTTTTCATGTAAACTTTCATTCTTTATTATATTTATACCAAAAAGTCAGATTTTCTCCAAATGATGAGTATTCATGATGACTTGTTCACATTGAAAGTACTATAATAAACTTATATAGAATCAGATAATCCAAAAAATATAAACTATAATTTTCCCATGTCTTTAGACATACACCTAAACCAAAATGGTTAGTACAAGATTACATAATCCCAAAAAAGGATAATATTTTACAAAAATAAAAACTACTCTTAATCTCCAAAATTTACCAAACAATACCCAAAGTTAAAAAATGACCATTCAATAAAAAACTGTCCATAAAATTATTCAATGTAATCCAAACTAAGATTGAAACCCAAATCCCAAATGAAATTATTCACATATTCTTCCAATAAAAATCAAAACATTTGTCTCCAAATAAAATCGATTACTCTTAATGTCTCATACTAATGTGTAATTAACCAAATCACAGATTCTCTATGATAAGTTAATCATTTCCATAAATAAACCAAATCACCATATATCAAAAATATAAACATAAGTTATTCCAAAATAAAATTCCACCATTACTCATCAAAAAATTATGCCTTGAATAAAATTTTCATATATAAAACTTTAGCATTACACATATTATAAAAATAATTCAAAAGTAACCCCATCCTCAAAAGAGTCTTAATACCTTTAATCATTTCACCATCTTAAAATCTACCATAACTTTGGAATCCCATATATGTTGAATTCTTACTCATTTAATCGTATTTATGATCCATTAACCTTTCATTACTAACTTATTCTAAAATACTTCTTTCCTACATTAAAAATCACGAGTCATATCCTAAGATTCAATAATATCAAAATGTATGTTAAGAAATAATCCATACCTTTCATTGGTCATTGTTAGTTTCCTTATCCTAAATTGGAATGGAATTAGGTATTGGTAACCATATATTTGTATGATCTCGGTGATCCCATTCATGAACCTTCTTCGCAGGACATCTATTGGTATAATGACCATGCACACCACATTTAAAACATTCAATTGAACCCTTAGAAAGAACATCGACCCATTTCCTAGATTCAATTGGATGCTTATTTTTTCCATGGTAGGTTCTTGCTTTGTGACCATTATTCCCACATATATTTTATCTTCTTGTCCCTTTGAATCATTTTACTAGGTTTTTCTTTCCGTATCCTTGAAACATAGGTTTTTGAAAATACTTACCTTTATGATTGTTACCTGAACTTCCCTAGGGATTTTTTCTCTCGCATATACGAAGCCTTATAAAAATCACCATGGTTCAGGTGGCTAATCATAACTCCAGATAGATGGTTGAGAATAACCACAAGAGTTATTATTAGAGCTCCCATTTCATTCAGTTTCTTATTCAGAAAACCGTCACAGTTTTCTTCACATCCACTATTACATTGGTGCCTGCTAGATCCAGATATTTACTAAAACCAAAAAGTTCAGTGTGATTATATCAGTAAAATCATCATATAATATCTTATGGGTAGGGTAAATACGAAGATATACTTATTCATGTTCTCTTAAACTCATTAACTTTATCTAAAATCACATTGACTCTTTCGAAAATCCTAACGATTATGGTAATTTCACTTATGATTAAAGAACATCCTAACCTCTAAAGTTATCTAAACTGACCTCGGATACCAACTATAAGGACATAACCTTAAACATTACATAATCTTGAATTAAATGAATAGTTCACATTGAGGATCTTTTCAGGTTTAGAATTTTAGAGAATTATACAATAACTATTAAATTACATTTCAAAAATTATAAGGTATACATTTCTACTCAGTTTCCATTTTTTTCATAAAATAAATACTCTTGAAAAAAGGGAGTCATGTATTGTTCCATGTTTTAGACAACATGACTTTTCCTTGATCCCATCCTTGACACTATTCATCTTTAAGACCTGTGAAACCCATTTCAAAACATGGGGTGAGCATAAAAAGCTCAGTAAGGGTTATAAAATAGTGAAGGAAAGCATTATACCATCAATAAATACAAATAAATGAAACCAAACTTTTCATTCCTAACATACCTTGTGAAATCATATGATTTATGAATAACACACACAAATCATAAATCATAACGGTAATTTATGGAATTCATAACATACTTTCATTGAAGCTATCACAACTACATAGGGAGTCATATTTGTAATATCCATCATAGTATATTCCATAAATCTAATTGGAGAAATATTACTATTTACCTTTGTCACGTTACCCAATGCATTGGAGAGCTATCTCGGGCTCACCCGCCCTAGGATTATCACAGAACCAATTGTATACGTAAAAAATGCCCAATAACCATACTCATAACACATAAAAAAAGCATAAAATAAAGATAACATTTCCACATTGTAATTACAATATATCATTTCAATATATTTACATAATCAATTCTTTATTAAACCATTTTTAAAACCATTTAAAACATTTAAAAAATTGATTTTGGAATCAAAGTGCCCCATACCACATTGAAGATTTTTAAAAAATTAACATTTTAAAACATTATTGTCCATATAAATAAATCCTTAAAACCATTTTTAAAAGATGTAAATTAATGATAATTATTTTTGAGAATAACTCTTTAAAACATTTAAAACGTTATTTTAGTTGAAGAGTTTTTAACAAAATGAGAGACTCTTGAATAAAAAAAATTGAATAATAAAATTGAATTAGAACTTTATAATGTCATAAGAATAAAGGTATTCATGATATAATATGTCAAAGTATGGTATATACACCATATAAGAGTTAATAGGTTCATAACAATAATGAAGTCTCAATAGAATGTAAATTGAGACGAAATACCTTATAGAAATTGTATCCTTTGATTTAGGATAAATCAATTAAATAATAATGTGTGAAAATTATAAATAGACTCAATGTGATTGGATATTCAATGTAACTCAGTTAGAGAACATTCACACATTTTTTTTGTAAAACCAACACCAATGACTTGGATATTTAACTCAATGAATGGAAATTGAGTTAAAATTACTCTTATCAAGTTCATATCGATGACTTTAGAATTTATAAATGGATTTATTATGTGTATTTGAAGTATACCCACACAAAGGGTAGTGTAAATTTCTATATAAGTAAAAAAATAGTGATTTTTCACATAATCTTGAGTAAAATAATCAATGAAGTATGTGTAAAGCCCAATGAGTGAATATTGAAATTTGAAATTCCCTTACTGATTAGGTAACTTACAAAACATACACCCCATGAAAGAATGATCATAAAATAAAGATTTAAATAGCCATAAATTAATTATATTACACCAATAATACAATCATGGATAGTAAATACAGGACACAAAAGGAACTAGTGGCTAATATAGCATGAATCTCTTAGGAATAAAATGTGAGATTAAAAACCCATTACCTCTTTGTAATCAACCGAGTTGTATGGAAAAAAGTTAATAACCACCAAATTAATCACATAATACCATGAATATAAATATATTCATGATAATATATATCAAATGTTAGTAAAAAATACACCACACTCAAGATTTAAGTGGCGAACAGTGGAAATCTCACAAAATTAAAAGTGAGATAAGAAACCTCTTACCTTGTGTCAAAAGTGACTTTTTTGTTCCTTTTTCTTCCTGAATAATAAACTTCAGTTAATTTATAATTGAATAAGAACCCTTTTTCAAGTTTATTATTCCATTTATATCACTTATTACCATGTTATAAACATTATGTAATCATTTAAGTTAATATTGGCCATTTTGTCGATATTTGGTACTTGAGTAATAAATGAACACCTTATAATTAGAAGTTGTCCATTAGGTCATGAGTCCATTATCCTCAGAATTATATTAATGATTTATATATCATATATATAATAAATATCTAGTATATATATGTATTTATAATATTACATAACATTTTGAGATAAGAAACGAAATGCATCATTCATGGAGACGGTAACCCGTAAGTACGCATGAACGCTACTTTCATTTCTATTTCATATTTTAATTTAATGAAAACTGAATGATAAATAGTTGTATTATAATTACAGTATAATATAATATATAATTTCAATAACTCTAACCTTTATACTTCCCACGTATGGTATGAACGAATCATATCACTTTGAAGGGGTAGTAGTCCACACTTCCTCAAATGAAATTATCGTGTTTACTAATAATGGAAACCATAAAGGTATGATATAAATTCAACATACAGTAGCATAAATAAAACATTAACATAATATATATCATATATTAATACAGTAACAACATAATTTCCCCCATAATAGGTGCTAGGAGATAATTGAACAATCATCATTTCATGAGGCGTTAGTTTACAATCCACAAAAACCGTATGTTCTTTACCAATTAGATAGATGTGTGTGTAAGTGTAGTTACAATAATTCTCATAAAAACAACCTAGTTTATTGAATATACTGGTGTTGTTATAAAATAAAGTAATAAAAAGCATTTAGGATTTTGGATATGTGAAATAAAGCAAAAGGACTTTAGAGAAGAAGTTACATTTAAATTGGGTATCTCCCTTTGGTTTGAACCAAAAGGTTTACTTGAATTTCTTTCTACCTAAGTTAAGGCTTGTATGAGAAAGATAGGTATCTTGAGAGATTATTTGGGTATGGTTTGGATGAGAAATATAGCTTTAGAGGTGTGGGGAATGGGTTTAGACGTGAGGGATTTTTATAAGGAGGAGGAGGGGCTCTTTAGGAATGTTAAAAAATATTATTTTATTATATAATGATTTTCGGTTTCTAAAGGTCCAAAACATACTAAAGACAAATATAAGATGACTCATGGTCAAAATAAAATCATCCAATAATAATTAGACCAGTTTATTATATTATTTTAATCTTCATAATCTTATTTATTTAAATCATTTATTAATGAGGTAATCATTGCATCATTATTGTGTCATAAATAATTTTATCTATTTGATTTCTAAAAATTATAAAAATAATACCATGATGTATGAAATATTTTTATATTTCCTATGAATATATATTGTTTAATATATAACTTATATAAACCAATGTAAAATTTTATTTACTAAAAGATATATGTTTATATCATTTTTTGTCTTTACTTTAAATAAATCAATATAAAGTGTTATTATCACTCTTAAGTGGCTTAATGGGGTCCCAAAATCGGCCCAAAGATGCCAAGGGTCGGACATGTATTAAAAAATATGATTAGGACACATGTTAGGGTAATATATATTATTATAATAATATTTTTTTACCCTTATTTACTAGATTTTCCCTTTAACCATGGTAAATAATATTTTTACTGAAGTAAATATTCATATTTTCTAAAAATAAAAGTTACCAATTTACACAATTTAGACCTCCTGATTACAAATATGGAATCCATTTTTTCAAATTCAAAACATATAAGTGGCCTAAATAAATTTAAAATTAATTCCCACTGTCAAAACAGAAAGCGTATTTTTAAGAAATAATAACTATCAAAAGATTGACACTTATTTATGTCCAATTTCAAAGTGAAATTACTTCCAATGAAAAAATTGGGTTAAATGGTAAAAAAATAATCTAATTACACTTTAAAACCAATTAAAAAGATAATATAACCATATAAATAAATTATATTAAAAGGAAGTTTTGAATTAAAATACAGTTTTTTTCTAATTCATAAAAAATGAATTGTATCCGAAAAAAATACCAAAACTTTACCCAAAGTAAATTTTAATGTCCTGATTCTAAAGAAGAATTTTATTTTGTAAAATATAACATATAAAAGTGACCAAAACTATATTTATAGATGGTTCTCCATCAAAAGGCGTTAAATCGACCTTTTAATGAATATTAGAGTATTTATTCTTAAAATCAGATTCTTTCTTATTTTAAGCCTCTAAAATTTATTGGATAAATGTAAAAACATTTAACAAACATGTATATTCATATTTTAGTTAGTTCTATCCATTCCTACCAATAAAATTACTAGGTGTTAACTACCATTTAAAATAATATTATATTATTATTTTAATGTATGACTCAACGTTTTGTGCAACGTAAGATTTCAAAGAAACATGTTGTTGTGTATCAGGAACACCATCGAACATAGTATCCCCTTTAAAGTAAAATTAATAATTAATTTACAAATTTTAATAAATATGAAAATTTCATATTCTTTATTTACCCGGGATGTTACATAATTGGTATAATTATGTTATTATTATCATATATAAACATTATATCCCTAAACATTCCCAACCGTGATAGGTGTTTATAGAAAACATGTCACATAGGTTTGTGAGGTTCTAGTATGCCGTACACATGAGTGACATTATTATTTCTCATTTGGGGGAAGGGTATATGGATATAGGTAATCAGATTAACACAAAACATTTCATTTTATGGTATATAATATTTTCATTATATAATCATTAATTAATAGTATTTTTAATATGTATAATAATAAATAAAACAAAAACACATTTTTAGGAATTTTACCTCTTCTTATACCAGCTCTTTAGGATTATACCTACCGTATTCCTAAAATTGATTTATGACATAGAAAGGATTATAATACTAGTTTATGTAATTTGGGAAGTGATTTGTGTTTGTATTGTCTAAAAAAAGGCATTTGAAAGTGCATATCATAGATGATAGGGGTGGCTATTTATAAGTGAGATGAGTGGCACACTTGTAATTTCTGAAAACAAAAACGTGTACCCAAGTTTTTCCACATTACAAAAGGGACAAAAAATAATAATTATATAGGAATGGTAATTATATTTTTGAAATATTTCCAGAAAATAGTTTATATATAATTTTTACTTCATTTTACCCATATGTTTTTAGTTTAACCCGCAAACTTATTTTTACCTTGGCTGTAGTAATTAATTTTTACTCTTTTCACTATTAATTAAGGCAAAAAATTAATTTCACCTCATTATAAAATATAAAATATTATGATTCCAAATATTTAATCCATTTTACTAAATGAAATTTCAATAAGTGGAAAAATTAAATTAAAAAAAACATGAAGACAAGTTAAAAAAACATGTTTTTCAAGAAGTATATTTTTCATGAAAAAGATGGTTCAATATTAAATCATGGAATAATAATAATAATTTTATAACTTTTATTTAATATTTATTGGTATATAATTTTTACATTTAATTTTAAAAATTCTTCAGTATATATTATTTCAATTAAGATAAATTGATATACATTATGCATTTTGAAACTGGTTTTAGAAAAATCACATTTTTAACCCAAAAATAAACATATACTAATATATAATATGATGTTGATTAAAAATAAATTCAGTGGATAATACTATGTTACTTTAAACTATATTAAATACATAATTCTACTTTTAAATTACTTAATTTATTGTAAATAAAATATTTTTACAAAAATCATTATTTTCCCCTATTCAATGAAAAACCAACATTTAAAAAAACATAAATTAAATTCATTTAATATTATTTATAAGTTAATATTAATTTTTTAAAATAATAATTCTAAAATTTAGAAAAATTAATTTGAAATGAAACCTTATAATAAAAGTGTTTAATTAAATCTATATCCTTTTTTATTTAAAAACAACTTAACATTTTTATGAAGACAAAAATAATTAAAGGGATTTATTATATCATTAACTTGGTTTTTATAGAATAAATATATATAAAAAATTATGTTGCACGATATCAAACATGTACCATGAAGTAAAAAGTGAGACAATGAAGCTCTTATTATGGTCTTGATTCATTCTGTGCCAAAGTCTAACTTTCTAAATATTCAGATTATGTTTATTAAAAAAATTTAGGAACCTTATAAATCCTTATTTCATATGATAATTATATTTATTATCATATGTTATTTATTTATTATATTTGTTTCCCATTCATGTGTAAAAACTGAATCGATGTCAACTAATTTTGGATATTTATAAAATCAAAGATAATGTCTTAATAATAAGTTAAATACATAATATAAACATTAAAAAAACATATATTAATCATTATTTTCTTATTAAATTATGATAATTTTATTATTTAGTTCCCATATTTATACATGATATATTTTTACATCATTTTTCATGAATTTGGTTAGACCTATCCAAACAAGAACATACCATAATTCGATGGGTGTGTATAGTCAGGAAATTATTTAAATTGACATAATATCAGTGTAATATAAACATATTTATATTATTTGTAATTAATATGTTTTTTAATCATATTTTAATTGTTTTGTATAACGAATAAAAATCTATATTAAAAATTAGAAACATTAGTTTGTAGAGGCTATAACCCGCAGAATGCACAATCGATGTTCTTTTGTTCTTATAAGTTGATGGGAAGGAATAAATAATGGTTGTCCCATTAATATAATAACACTTGTATATATTAATTATACTTAGTTAGGTATATAAATGTGGTTAGGATATGTTTTGAAGGGAAATTATAATTTGAAAAAGATAAGGATTAAGTAATGATCACTTGGGACCTTTAACATTCTCTTTAAAGTCTCCAAAGAAATGAAACTCTTATGGTAACATATATTGAATATTGGATAATGAACATGATAGAGGATTCGATGATGAGAAATTGGTAATTTTTCAAGAATAAATTCTATATGATGGAGGTGTCATTAATGGGTGTATGTGTCCAATTTTATAAGTTGGGAAAATCGATCTTTTGTGACCACCCATTATTTTTCAATAATGTAATGACACTATTCATGGTTCAATGGTTAAAAAAGTGATAAATAATGGAGGGTGGGTTTATATAATTCTAAAAAATCCTTTCAAATAAATTTACACACATTTTTTATACATGTTCCATGTCATTTAGCATTTTGTATTTACATTTTACGATTTTCATTTTTACCATGATAAATAGTTTTAAAACAATTAATTTTTATTTTATTAAAAATATATGATAGTTGAACATTGAAAAGTTGGTTGTGATAAAAAAAATTTTATTCCCCGTTTAATATAATTTAAATTCTAAATAATATAAAATTAACTTTTATTTTAAAAACATTTTATATACAGAAAAACTTTTTTTGTAGAAAAATGGTGTTTAACCTTTATATATTCTTAATCTTTATTAGCATTAGTAGAAAATTAAATTTCATTTAATATAATTAAATATTGTTCTAAAAATAAAATTGGATCCATTATTAAAAATATGTTAACTTAATATATTTTTGAAATATTACACAATATTAATAAAACAAATCTTAAAATATAATAATTTCACTATTACATGGTAATAAACATTAATCATAGTAATATTATTTTTATATTTAAAAATAATATGACAAATTTTATTTATTTTTCCTTACTAAATAAAATATTAAATCCATTTCACCAAATAAAATTTCTAAAGGATAGAATAATTTAGTTTCTATATTAGCGCACTTAATGTGTAAGAGGAATTTTTAGAAAAACGTTTTTCTCCAAGAAAAAGATGACCTTTGTTTTATTATAAATTTTATATAGTTTTTATAAATTGGTTACTTATATTCAAATCATAAAATTTAAGTTTAATAATATAGTATTAATTTTTAATATCTTTATTATCGTAATTTTGTTTCATTTTGGATTTTCATTTCAGGGAAGAAAAATACTCACATGTTATTTAATTAAGGAAAAGTAATTAATAAAATTGTGGGTCATTAGAGATAATTCCCACATGATGTTATTTCCATGTAAACCTTTTTTTATAATTATTGTTTTGAATTACCTTTTATAATTGGTTAATCACTTAAATATTTCAATTAATTGTACATGGTGAAAATTTGGATGTTTTTATTTTTTCGTAAAAATTTAATTATGTTTTAAATGATTCTTAATGGAAGTTTTTTTTAAATTTTTATGCAAGTTGTTTTTAATATTATTATTCTATATTGAATTTACTAATAATTTTAATCACAATAATTTATATTCATTAAACCATAGTATTTTTTTAGATCATATAAAGATGGTAATGAACCAATAATATGGTAATATGAAATTATAGTGATGTAATTTATTATTGTAAAGATAAATCAAAATGGGATTATGATTAATAATATGATGTTTATCTTGTTCCACTCCAATTTTTACTATTATTATATATTAGATATTCATCCTTACTCACTTAGTTTAAGGGGGTGTCGGTTGGTCATTGTTGATGGTTGGTAAGATATAGTGTGATTTGGTTGTAGTAGTGATATATGGGATGTTGTGTGGTTATGGTATAAGAGACAACGATGGTTGTGTTGAAATGAAGATGTTTTTTAGATGTTATAGGGGTTTTGGCATGTATTTTATTGTGGTTTATGTGATTATGAGTCTAGTTATAATTGTGGTAATGCACTTGTTTCCTAGAACTATAGAATGTGTTTTAAATAAATGCAATCAGGAAGGGGTAATGAATTAGAATCGATAATTTTTGTGTTGTTAAATGAATAATGATGGTGATTATAATGATATCATTTAATAAATAATAAAGTCTATCATAAATTATAATTATGAAAAATGGACATATTATAGTGAAAATTGGTTTAATTAAGGGTTTTATATTAAAATATTCTAAAATAATGGTAAAAGGAATATAATTATCCTTGTAAAATGGTAAATATAGAAATTGGGAATAGTGTGTTTAAATACAAAGATAATGATGTGATGTAGTTTTTTTGATATACTATTATAGTTGGTATGGTTTTTTTGGGGAATACATTTTCAATGTGGGGTGGTATTACCTAAGTGGTATCTTGAGATATTTTGGAGATGGTGAGTTTATCTATAAATAAGGATTATATGTTTCCCCTATGATCATTATATTTTCTTATAATTTATTATATACAGTCATCCATGATAGGTTTATTTATGAAATACTAGATATAGATGTGGTATCTTCATTTTTTCCCAAATATCTAGGTTATAGATGTAATATATGGGTTATCACTTCAACTTCCTTGCTCTCCTTTCAGAAATAGAATATGTTGGGATAACTCATTGGGGCTTTATACATACGGGTTATAATGGATTTAAGACATAATATGTTCATGTTGAATAATATATATGAGTTGTGATGGATATGGTAGATATATATATTTATATATAGGTTGTAATTTATTTAGATTTTGGTGTATATATTTATTGGCTGGCTTTGTTATTTTATTATGATGTGGTTATATAGTGGGGTTCATAGATGGTAAGAGGATGAAAGGAGGATGATATCCTTCATATAGAAAAATCTTTAATAAAATGATAATATAATATTTATTTATGATGAAATATGTGGCGGTGGGTATGTGGTTAAGGTTTTGTTGTGGTTTATGGTTTTTCAAATATATAGATATTGATAGGATTGTCGCATAGGATGTGTGGCGTTTCAGAATGAAATTTACTAGATCACTGGATAATTTGTTTCTGGGTACATTTTATATGTATATATTTTCTTGATATTATGTTGGATGTGATATTGGGTGATTGATCTTTGGTGAGGTAAGCTACATTTTTCTTGATAAATATGTGAATTTGTTTTTTCTTTATTTACTATTCCATTAGTATACTCCTTCCACATTTTCATGAATGGTTTTGAGGATGATCCTACGTGGTATTTGTGCTGGATCACCCCATTCCATATATATATAAATATATATCTCACTCTATTTTTCTGAATTATTTGAAATTATAGGTGAACAATCTAGACATGACTAGCTCATAGAGTTTGTGGATGGATTTCATGAGTATCAACCATAGGATCTATTTTTTCTATTTCATTTGGGGTTTATTTTATGATTTCTGTTTCATGAATTTATTTGATGATGGCTTTTTTCTATATCAAATCGAGATAATTTTTTGTTTATTATATATTCCTGGTATTATAAGGGTAATTTATCCTATATAAGTGGGATTATAACCTCAGTGCTAATTTCTAGCATATAGCCTATTAGTTCTATGATTTGCAGGTCCCCCGCATCTTTACTATAGGCCTAGGTGAGTTTCACTATGGGGGAATAAATGAAATTAAGTATATATTTTCCCCAATGGTATTTTTTTCCCATTTTGAGTAATAGAAAAATGAAATAAATAAAACCTAATTTTTTTATTATATGCATCAAGAATAAAATTTTAGTTCTCTTGAATATAATCTCTTTATATAGGCACTATTAGATACTATGATGATTGAGCAAAGGCCCAATTGTTACATAAATGATTCATAGGATAAAAAATTTAATTTATATAATTTTTCTTGAATAAAATCATCCATGCATTTTTAAGGGTTGAACATTCATTATTGAAGCATCCCAACACAATTTTCTAGAAACCCACCAAAGTGGGGACTCAACAACACCTCATGCACACCCAACTATATACAAGAGGTTTTTGCATGGAGATGCTAAAATAATTATCACATTCAAGTGGAATAAAATTAATATAATATAAATATATGATTCATATATGATTAAATAATCCCATTTAATAAAATATTGACAAGTTCAGGGTATTTTTTAAACCTTATCTCTTATCTTTAACCACACATTAACCCTTTTGATGATTATAGTGATATTAATATTTTTTACTATTTAGGGGTTAAAAAGTTTCTATATATGAGAAATTGACCCATGAGTGTACATTTTTTGATATTATTAGTTCAACCAAATTCAATTATTGTAAGATATAATTTCTATCAATTTTAAATCATTTAATAATATATTATTTTTCATAAGATACTATTAATTTTATTTTTAGGATTATCCACATTACTTTACTTTACATACATGAAGATAGTAATTTAATTTTCATTAATACTTTCATCACATAAACAATATGTTATATTTATCTAAAAAATCATCGAACATAATAATTCATCAAAAATGTATTAATATAAATTTTTTTCAACCATATAATTTATTTTTGGATGCTTTACCAAGAATTGTGTCTACATTGCATAATCATTTAACGTAATTATTTCCGAACTAAAAATTAAAAATAATTTAACTTAATAAAAAATTATTCTCTTAAAAAATAAAATTTTATGGACATCCTTTAACTATTTTAATCACTTTCAAAAAAATACTATAATTATTAAAATCAAGAAAAAAGAATTTTAGGATTTTTCTTATACTTAAAATAATATAAAGGTTATTATCAAAAAAAAATGTCATTATATTTCATATATTTTTAGATTCTAATTGTTTGTTCAAAATAAACTCAATAATTTGATTAAAGTCAAGTGTTATATTGATTGTAATGATTTTGGGAATTAGTTTTAACACCAGTTAACCCAAATAACCCATTACTATGTTGATAAAATATACCATTATTACTATTCATTGTGACCAAAAATAAATTTGATCTATTTAAATGATATAGAAATTATAATAAAAAATAAAAAATAAAATAAATAAAATTAAATTTTTATAAGCAATGGAAATTAATTTTAATAGAGTCCTATAAAATACAATAAAAAATAATTTTCTATAAAATGCATTTTTTTTGTATTATAATGTTTTAATGCAAAAATAATTTAAATTATAATGAAATTAATTATGATATGTTCAATAAAAAGTAATTAGTTAAAATTTTAAACTAATTAAAAAAATATTACTTCTTTAATAATTTAAAATAAAAGGTAGTTTTCTATAAAATTTTTATTTTTATTATAAACTGAAAAATAATTTCTTTAGAAAAATCATGAATTTTTGTCCAAAAATAATTTCTATATACTGATTTAAAAAATTATGAACTTCTTATGAAATATAATTTATAATAATAAGATTTATTAATTATAATATTCACTCATAGAAAGTATTAAAATCCATTTTTGAAGAAAACACATTTTTGAAGAATAAAATAACATCACTAAAAATTGAGTGCTTATTTATTATGAGTAAAAAAATAAATGTTTCTTTAGAATAACAATTATATATATGTTTCATAACTTGGTAAATAATTTTCATATTATGACATTCAATTTCTAGTTTATAATAGCCATATTTGAATAATAATATGTTTCATTCGTCAAAGATCAGTGTTGCATGTCGTGTATTATATCAAAAAGATTGTTTTTAAAGAAACAAGGTATTATATAAGACTTATATAAAATGTATACTAATTATTCCAATTTATATTAAATGGGTTCTTACCTCCTTCTTTTATGATCTACACATCACCGAATGTTTATATGTTAATGACTATAAAAGTCCATTCCCATCTAGAATTAAGCTTACCTATAATTAACTTGAGTATGAAATTATAAAAAAAACACTTAGTCCCTATATGGAATTATTTCTTATAAATTAACTTATCATTAGTCATTATAGTTTCTTCATTATAAAATTTTTAGATATATAAATTTTCTCTTAATATTTCTTTAAGCTCCTATATTTGTTGTTTTGTTTCTTCCCAAGTAGTATCCAGATTCAGATTTATCTCCTTAAACGCCTAATAGTCCTTATACTCTTGCTCTATATGTAAATTTTATTTTTTCCCAAAAATCAACCTATATTGGATCATTTCAATAGGGGGGGGGGGTTGTATGTTTTCATATAGGACCGTAAGCTTTCTTCCAAAATTTAACATCAATAATTCGTATTTTGATTGATAGTTTTCTCTATGATTTAGTAGAATTATCTATTTTAGACTTTAGTGTGACTATTATGTTGAGGATGTTAGGTTTTTATGTCTTGTGATTCATAATACAGTTTATTATCAATGATTCCATGTTCCTATTATGGAAATCATTCTGTTATTGTCTTATGATTTCCTTAATAACACCAATCCTACAAAAAATCATAGACATTATGAAATCATAAAAACATTATCATTATCATTTTTGGTGGCCTTATCCTTTGATCATATTGATATATAATAAACTTCCCATTGGATGTATTACTTTCCAAAATACTTGGTGAAATTTACCAAGAAGTATATTCACCATACATCAAAAAATCCTCAAAATATTATTGGTTTTTATAAATTTCTTATCTTTTTGGTATGTCTAATAAATTGTCACTACTAACACACTTTATAAAATTTATTGGACTATTTAAAAAATTGAACAAAAAATTCATAAGTATATGATATTTCTATAAGTCATTTGAGGTCCAACGTTACCTCCATATGCTAAAATATAGAAAAATAAAAGGACATATTATATCTCACATTTATGTAAGATTATTTTTATCATTTCATAATTAAAACTTTTTCATCGGAATGGATATTCAAAAATATAATATTTATATTTATATTTAATCTAGAATACATATTTAGGTTCATAAGGTATGGTACTTGAGAAGTTAATAGAATTTTGGAAATACCAGAAAACAAAGGTACCTTCCTTTACACTAAATATTATACATCTCCTAGAATTAATTCATCCATTGGATCAAGGTCTAGAATTTTCACTTCAGTATTATTATGTAGTCTACTTAAATGATCATATTCGTAGTACTTAACTCCATCATTTTTCTTTATCACTAGTTTAAACTCTTAGAGAAGTAGTATGTATCTTACAATCATATCCTTTTCTTCCACGTTCTCCATTAAACACCTAAGGGATGAATGATTTGAAAATATTGGGACTTTAGTTCAATTTAGTTTATATATGAATTTATCCAAAATAAAAACTACTTATATTACTTTTTAATTGGATTTGTATGGGTTTTCATTTCCATAAAATGTCTTGGAAGCATTAATAATTACTTGAGTCTTCCCTTAAATTATTTTGGATACCACTTCCCCAACATAATTTCTGGATGCATCACAATGTATTTCAAATGTGTCTTTGCAGTTAGGTGGTTTCATTACTAGTTAAGTGAATGTATGATTGTTTAATTAATCAAAATATTTCTGAAAACCATAATAAAATGTAATGTTATAATTTTTCGAGACTAGCATGGTTAATGGATGGGAAAACTAATTGAAACCTTATACAAATATATTATACAATAATGCTTGTACTAGGAAAGATCTCAAATGTTTCACATGGGTTATATAGAATAATTCATTTAATACTTAAATTATAGATATATCCACCACAATTAATTTATTTTAAATAACATTACCAAGAATCATTACTATTTCCAAAATGAAAAGAAACATTTATAAATTTTATAAAAGCATTGTTTTCAATTTAAGGGTAAGAAATGATCAAATTAGTTTCAATAAATAGTGATGTCATCCAAAAATACCTCCAAGATATCGTCAATATGAAAATAACAAATACTTATAATATATATCGGGAATGGTCATGGTGATTTATACAATCTGTATAGTATTATTCTGTATGAAAAGGTATTATATGGACTTGTTAAAAAAAAATTTATGGATCTTTATGTGAAAAGACCACCTAAAGGTAAACTGAAAACCCATTTGAAAAGTAATATTGAACCCATGTTATTAATTCTAACTTATATTTAATAAATGGTAAAGGTAAATGAACCTATATATGTATTTGATTCAATTTATTATAATTTATACACTCTTTACAACTTTTTAGAAATCTAATAGGGGTTAATTATTTTTATTCCTTTTTTACTATTTTCAGTTTAATTTTTTACAGAACTATATAAATGGGGCTAACCCACTTTGAGTCAAATATTGGATATGTTATTATTCAATCTAACAATAACTCTATCAATTTTATACTACCTATATCAGGTTTGTATTGATCATACTTTGGTTCAACTTAATAGATTTATAATTTTCTATAATACAAATTTTTTGCATGTAGATATAGATAGTTATTCCTAGCATGTCTATAAACTCCAAAACTTTCCTACACATTTTCCTAAAAATATTAAATTAGTATTTTTTATTTATCTTATTAAAATATTATAAACATGATTACTATAAATGCATCCCCTTTGTTGAGGTACACATATGTATTGTTAGTGATAAATGGATTTTATATAAAATGTGTGGTATATTATAAACATAATATCAAATATGGGTTCCTCACATACAAATCTTAAATTACCAATAAATAGGATGACAAGTAATTTTATTCATCATTAAATATACAATCAAAACCGTCAATGAAATTATATCTTACAATATTCACCAAATTGTATATATAGAATTTATATTATTGATTCTCATCATTCTTCATAGAATATTGAAACTTAAACTATTTTCCTAAATCTAAAATTTCATAAAACATCCCTTGGTCTTCAAAAATATTATCCTCCTCTGTGTGTGATAATTAAATTAGTATTTTATCCTACTAAGCGTATTTTATTGAGTAAAAAATGTTCATGTTAAAAACATCCCTCTCAAAACACTATAGTTAGAGTTCTCCTATGTACAATGATGAATTTTTGGTTTTCTTCAAGATGGTTCAAGCCATAATAATTTGTGACTGTGTTGGGGATATAATAACCTTATCTTAAATTGGTTCATTATAAATGATATCATTTTTTAATTCTTAAATATTTTTTATATTTATACTTGAAGATAATTAGGTTATTAAACTAAACTAAATAAATATTACATCACAAATAAGAAACTTCTTCCCAGTACCCATTTTTTCATAATATAAAACATTTAAGATAAAACAAGTTGAAGTTTCATAAATATCTTCAAAATTATTGTGTTTATATTATCCCTATCCTTACTCATCATTAATACCTTGTAAAGACATTTTAAAAACATTAATGATAACAAATATTTTACTATAGGACATATAAAATAGAATAAAGCAACTCAATAGACCCTGAATATTCATAAAAACTTACCTTTATCAAAATAAACATTGTGAAAAAAAATATTTTATTAACCCAAAAATGAAATTCTATGCCCAAATAAATTCATAAAAATTAAAAATATATATAATAGGAAAAATAAAACTCATGGAACCATTTTCAAAAAGATGTACATTTCATCCTTAATAAGTAGTATATACATTCATTTAAACAAAATCTCACTATCTTACCATATGAAATAAAATTATTTCTCTAATAACCATATAAAGTATATATAAATCATATAGGAAACATGGAAAATCATATCCATATCACTCTTATAATTACACTAAAAATGGTATAACTTACCTAGTATATTATAATAATATCTTAAAATAATCTTAATATGTTAACTTTATCCCTTTACCCAAATCATTGGAGAGCTATATAAGGCTCATCCATCATCATGGGATATATAAGGATCAACCATCATCATAAAAATACCAATAACTATAAAATAATCATAATAAATTATATATTTCATTTCAATCATTATACTCTAATAAAAATATTCCTTACACCAATAATAAAAACATTTTTTGATATGGAAATATCCATTCAATTTAAGAACATATTTGAAAGGACCCATAAAAATTGGTATGAGGAATTTTATCTGAATAAAACATGAAATAATATGAAATAATCTAAATTAAAAAAAATTATGGAGGTGGTAAAATTCATGGAATCTGTATAGTTAAAAATATAATATTATTTTCATTTTTGTCAAAAATTTCCATATAAAATATGTAAAAATATTCCATTTGAAAACCTTTGAAATAAATTAAAAATTGAAATAAATTTTCATTTGAAATTAATAATATTTTCCATATAAATATATCCATAAAATAATTATAAATATATTTATAAAAAATAAAAATATCTATAAAATAAATCTTTAAAACTTTTAAAATTTGGTTTTTATGGTATAGTGGCCCTTACCTCAAGTTTGAATCATCATGAAAATTTATTTTTTCGTGTATAATAAACATTTTTAAATTATTTGAAAGCATTATAATCTTAATTAAAACATTTATTTAATTTATTTCAATTTCATATTTAATTACTTTATCAGGTAATTCCATGTTGGTAGTTTTGCAGATATTTGATACATATGCCCCAAAATGAATTTAGTTTGTTGACCATGGTCAAATAGGAAATTATTAAATAATATGAATAAAAAAATAATGAAATTAATATAATTTTTAAAAATTATTTATACTTTTAAAGCCAACCATGAAAAACAAATTATGATCTAGTCATGAAAATGGTATGTCATACGTACAAATGAGTAACATCTATGTTTTCCAAAGAGTGTATGGAAAGAGGGTACGAAAGTTTTTATATTTAAAATATTATTATAACATAAATATTATATTATATCTTTCACTATATATATATTTTTTATCTATGTGATGTGGTGATGAAAAATGGATTACATAGCTTCATGCGGGTGGTAATCACCTTGTATTCATAAACAATGTTTTCATTTTTAAGAGGATGGAAAAGTAATAAAATGGATTATATATTAAATATTAAAAAAATTATTTTATTATTATAATATTTATATGTTAAATAAATTATTATAACCATCCTTTATAGGTAGTGATGCAAAACGAAATAAATAGTTTTTGATGGTTTCATTTCCATTTTATGGATGAGTAGATGCATATAGGTTATGTAATTAACACAATAAAATATAATTATATGGAATATACTAATTTTATTATTTCATCAAGGTTAAAAATTAATTTAAGAAGGTATAAGAATTATAAAAGTGAAAATTCCACGTTAAAAACTACACATATTCTTTAGACAGCCTCTTTATATTTATACCTAATAACTTCCTTGGATGGTTTTATGATCAAACAAAAGACTCTAGGACATGGATGGATATGTTAATAAGGTATATGGGTTGGTATTTTCGAAAAACGGTTCTTTTTTAGAGGATATGAGAGGGGGTGTCCTTTCATAAGTGGGGTAAGAGACACGCTTTAAAATTATAAAAATATTAAAATAAATAAAAGTTTTACTCGTGATATATAGCAAAAAAATGGGCCATTTATGATTATAAGATGAAATACTATCAAGGTTTTCAAGAATATAGGATTTAGAAAAGTTTTTTTGTTATTTTAACAAATATCTATTTAGCTTAACCCATGTTAAACCTTATTTTAACCTTAACTATGGTAAAAAATTATTATTTTTAATATACATAATAATTAAAAATTAAGTTAAACCAACAAAATAATAATAATTATGATTATTGAAAATATGGAATCAATTTTATTAAATTAAATTCATAAAAGTGTTAGAAATTAATTGAAAATTAAACTAGTAAAATGCGATGAAAAACTATTTTTTCAGAAAAATATAGTTTTAGGTATAATATTTTAATAAAACAAATATAGTACAATATTAATTCCAATAAAAATTATTAGATTATTTTTAATCAAAATTATCTTATTTAAATTTAAAATTAATATATAATTGAATTTTAAGTTTTTAAAAATAAGAAAATTAATGACAATCTTCAACAAAAATCAGTATTTTCCTATACTTATTGAAAAATAAAAAAACTCCGAAAATTATAAAGGCAAAATTGAAGATCATTTTTATAGAATAAATTAAAAAACTAAATTCATTTATTCAAATTTAAATTCAATAATTTTAAAGTGATTTTTCCATATAAACCCATTTACCACTTGAAAACACAATTTGGCTTGAAATAATTTTTTTTCCTTTTAACTTTTGAATTTTCTAATATTATTAAAATGAATATAACTATAAAATCAATAATTAATGGATTTTTATAATATGTTAAAATTTTTTATCTCAACATTAATTGGTTTGTTGTATTCTTCCACCCTTTTATACATTTTGTGTTTACAATTTTAATTATTACTTAGAAAATTGGAGATATTTTTCCCTTATAAAATTTTCCGATTCCCTTATTTCTTCATCAATATTATAGTTTTTTTCACAAAACATTAACCTGAAAAATCAATTTATTCCTAAAACCATTATCTATATAGTAAATAATTGGTAAAAACCCCATCAAAATTTAACCATTATTTCATATGGTCTAATTAATCAAGGACTTAATTTTCCCATTTTACCAAAATCTATAACACTTTTCCATGGTGGTACTTTAAGAGAAACATGGTTTCATACCTCTAATGGGTGTTCTATCCTCTAATTATCTGAATCAATTTTCTACCTTCTATGCTCCATTCTCATGTATTGATAATTAATATTCCCCTTCAAAAACATTTCATTCAATAATTATTATCATGAAAACATTTTTTCCCTGACTTCATCCAAACATTTCAAAGTCTGACATCAATTTCTATATAATCCTTCAGAAGGATTAATTTCTATACTGGAATGAAAAATGAATTATAATGAAACTAATCCAATTTCAAATGTTAATCCTGAATTACATTATAAACTATTGAAAAATAATTAATACTATCTTCCAAAGTCTAAATAATTCACTCTTAATCTCCATCATACTGAGGATAGAAATGTTGTTTAGAAATATAATTTAGTACCCAATTAATTCTAAAGTCCGTTATAAAATTAGAGTTGAATCAAGGATCACAATATGATACAATTGAGAGGGTAAGTCCATGAAATCTAATTCAATCTTTAATATAATATTTGTAAATTTGATAAAAATGCATATTATCTCAAATGGGAATTAGATGAGATTATTTTGTTAATCAATCTAAAATTTCCTAAATCACATCATTACCTTGATATTTCATTGGTAATCCCTTCATGAAATACATGGATATATTCTTCTTATTTACATTTTGGAATTACAAGAGAATGAGGCATTCCCTTTGGTAATTTTCTTTCAAATTTAACAAATGGAAATGTGAAAATGTTCATAATTAAATTAGTAATATATTACTTCATTTTATCCCACTAGAAATGTTCCTAATGGAAAATATACATTTTTTTTACTGCTAGGATGAATTGAAAAAAGAGAGTTACGATCCTCATATAATACATATTACATTAACTGGGGATCACATGAAAAACATAACCTTTTCCTAATCTCAAAATAGGATGTTCTTCAACATTAAATTTAGGCAACTTACCATTCATTAGTCATTTTACCTTTCCATTAAACCATCATCTTAATTCTTATCTTACATAATTATTTATGATAGATATGATTATTTCTTGGATGTTAACTAGTTTTACCACCCCAAGCTTCCACAGTACATTTCCTTTTGAATAAGGAAATAGCTTGTGTTGTATGCAACTTCGAGATTCTAACACACCACGACCAATCAAACAAGCTGTTATGAATAGTAATAACCACTTTTTGAAATTTTATAATTTTATTTTTCAAAATGAACTTCATTTTTGGATTTGGAATATCAAAATTATCTTAGGGTGACTTTTTGGTACTCTTCTGAAAAATTTCAATTTTTGATGAATAGTGAAAAGTGCTAAATTTTAATTAAAAACAACTTTTTATTCGAAATAATTTATAGTGTTAAATTATACATTTGAGTAGTTTTAAAGTATAATTAAATTAGATTTTTATAATTTAATATAATTTATGTTATTGTATGTAATTTCACTTTTAAACCGGACATAAACAAGTGTCAATCTTTTGATAGTTATTATTTCTTAAAAACACACATTACTTTTACAATGGGAATTAATTTTAAATTAATTTCTGCAACTTTTGTGTTTTGAATTTGAAAAAATATATTCCATATTTGGAATCATGAGGTACAAATTTTATAAATAGGTAACTTTTATTTTTATACATAATGAATATTTATTTCAGAAAATATTTTATTTACCATGGTTAAAGGGTAAATCTGGTAAATAAGGGTAAACAAATATTATTATAATAATATTAAATTACCCTAAAATGTTTCATGTTCCTATTGGTTGATACATGTCTGACCATGAACATACTTGGGTCTATTTTGGGTCCACATGGAGCCACTTGAGAGTGATAATGACACTTTATATAAATTAATTTAAAGTAAAGACAAAAATAACAAAAACTTATATCTTTTAGTAAAAAAATAAACGGGGTTATATAAAATATATTTTTGACTATAAATATTAATTAGATAGATAAAAATAGTTACTACGTCATGGAAGTTTTTAATAAAATTTAGACATTAAAAAATAAAATTATTTATGACACAATAATGATGCAGTGTTTTCCTCATTAATGAATGATTTAAATAAATGAGATTATAAAAATTAAAACAATATCCAAAACCTATCCAATTTTAATTGGATTATTTTATTTAGAACATTAGTAATCTTATATTATACGTTAATGAGTATTTTACATTTAGAAACTGAAGATAATTATATAATAAAATTATATTTTCCAACATTTTTAAAGAGCCCCTCTTACCCCTTTTAAAAATACCTCACCTCTATCCCATTTCTCACACCTATCAATCCCATTTTATTGTCCAAAATATTCCCAATTAATCTCCCTCCATACCTCCCTTCCTTTTATAATCTTTATCTTAGGCATAAGAAACTTCAAGGAAGCCTTTTGGTTTAAACCAAAGGGACTTAACTAATTTAAAGGTAACATCTCCTCTTAAGTTCGTTTCATTTATTTTACTTCTCCAACCCCCTAAACTATCTTTATTCATTTATTTTATAACAAAAACATTATCCTAAATATACTAGGTTGTTTTTATGAGAATTAATATAACTACACATACACACACCTCCATCTAATTGGTATAGAACATAATTTTTCTGTGGACGGCGGACTACTGCCTCACGAAATGATGATTGTTCAATCTTCTAATACCACCTATTATGGTGGACATTATGATGGGACTATAATTATATATGATATTTATGATATTCATTTTTTCTTAAATATTCTGTAATTTTATTTTATAGAATTTCTTTACTCTTTTATTGTTGTATATATACTATAATTTCATTTGAAGAAGTGCGAACTACCACCCTCTCAAATTGATACGACTCGTTCATACAATACATGGAATGTATAAAAGATGGTGTTAATGAAAATACATAATGTATATAAAATATTATATTATAGTGGAATAATAATATACTTATGTATCCTCTGGTTTTCTTTCCAATTTAAATAAAAAAATGAAATGGAAGTAGCTTTTGTGTGTACGTACGGATTATCGTCTCCACGAACGCGATGAGATTCATTCCCCATCATAACCATTCAAGAATAATTTTAATTTTATTATTAAAAAAAATGTTTAAAGAACATAATATCATTATTGTTATGAATCAAATAAATCATATCCATAACAAACATGGCTTATGTAACAAAACATATAAAGGAAAAATGAATCAGTTAACACCCAAAACAATGATACTACTAAAAATATTATTAACAAATCAATATTAAAAGATTAGATATGATATCATATTTATGTATGTGGTTATTTTATAATTTAATAAAAATTATTTAACTATTATACAGGGGGTTAACGTACCCTCGACAAAGGAAATGTACAAGTTAAGGGTTAATTTCACAATATCTTGATTATCTGAGGTTGTTTTTATGTAAGTGTCCACTGGGACCTCTTTATCATCCACATCCATGTTTCTTAAAAATTTATTTCAAATAATTTTTATTATTTAATTTTTTATAGGTTATGGTCATTTATACCCTTGTTTGGTTTTTTGTAAAATGGTTTGAATAGAATCTTTCCGTCGTTTTCCAAACAAGGTACTTTAGGACCTTTTTGACAAATTAAGGCAAGAATGTTTTTTTAACTTATATGGCGGGTGCAGTTATTCTCCACCGTTATAAGACATTTGAAGCTTTCCATGCAATCATATAAGAATATTTATAAAATAAAATTTTTCTTTTATAATTACATTACTTTTAAATGATTTTAGAATAGAGATATATATTCTCTCAAATAGTTTTGATTTCATCTATGTAAACACCCTTTAATGGAGTCTATACTTGTTTAAAGTTGATTAATTATGATACAAATCTTCCATATTATATTGAAGGTTTTTTGATATGTTTGAATATGGATGTTTTATTTTTAAACCATTCATGATTTATGGTTAATGTATTAAAATTTCATTTTCTAGTTTTAATATGAATGTTTATGTTATGTTTCAACCTTTTCATATGAGGAATGAATTAGACTTAGTATGTATTGGGAGGATCTCGCTATAGCTCGTTGATGCATTAGTAGGTATCTTGAGACAAAATAGTGTCTTGGAATAAGGCCTTGAAAAAATATTATTTTTAGTCTTGGCATGAGGTATTGACTACGTTGTAATGATGTCTGATATTATGCATTCCATCATTATGAAATTATCTATTGATATTACATGTGATTATTCGATTAGTAGAATATATGTGTGAATAATTAAATGAAATTATTTGATTTGCCTTTTCTATATTATTTTTAAGTTTAATTTTAAAATGATTTTGTTTTATTCTTAAACATTTCCTTAAATGTTTATGCTTATTTATAAAAGTTTCCACTATATTGTTATCCTTACTGAGCATATGAGCTCAACCCTTTCTATGTTTTATTTTTCCCAGAATGTGAAGAAGTAAATTATGATTAACCTATAGGGATAGGCCAAGGATATTAGTGTGTTCAAGGGGGACACAATTTTTTTCTTTATTTCATGATGTAATGTAAAAATTATGTATGTATCTAGTACTTCCAAGGCTACAAAACTAATCGGTAATTCCGAACATGATTCGTTGTATCATGCCAGTGTTATGTAATAATGCACCAAATCTGGGTGACTAGGGTATGGGTATTACAATTGGTATCAGAGGAATTTTAGTACAAACCTTGGAAACTAGATATAGATAAACTCTGATTAGAGCACATTACCCAAAGATAGAATTTGAGGATTAATATAGAATAACTTCCTAAAATTTTGGTAATGTTGTGATTTTGTGTATTTTCAAGAAGTACATCCCTTTCAGGATATGAGAAGGTAGAGGCGGCTTTGGCACAGATATACTTAGGATTGAAAACTCTGACAATGAGTTTTGAGCTTGACCCAGGGTATCCTGGTATATGAAAACGATCATTTTTTCACTCTTGGTTACGAAACTCCCAGGGGACATATTTAGGACAATCATCTTTTTATGTACACACCATTATGAAGGATTTATGAGTATATACCTCCTCAAAGAAAACATTTTTATGATTATGGATTATATCCATAAACTATTCAATTTATGTTAAGTGTTTTACATGTTTGGAATTATGTATTTAGATTAATTAACTAATGTAGTGTATTCCATTATTTAGAAATGACACATAGTGGAAAGAATGAAAACCATATCAACGCACATAATCCATGTAGGGATTTTCCTCCTACTCAAGATAATTATAGTAGATCTGGTAATACAATTGGTGCTAATTAGCTTATCACCATACATGGATAACTCAATCAGGTTATCAATAATAACCTTACCCGTATGGAGCATCCTAATCCCCAACGCGGAGGATCAGTGTTAGACCGATTCATTAGGAAACAACCACCAACATTAAATGGGAATACAAATCCATTTTTAGTTGAGCAATAGATAAGTTCCTTAGAGAAAATATTTCATTCTTTTAGGAGTAGTGAAAGTTAAAAAGTTTTCATAGATTTTTATCGCTCATAGAAACAAAAAATGGGATAATGAAGTATCAAACATGGAATGGAGGGAGTTTAAAGAGATTTTCTTATAAAAATACTTTCCTCGTGACCATCGAGTGGATAGGAAAAGACAATTTCTGAGTCTGAGGAAAAATGAGGATCAAAATGTCACAAAGTATAAGGCTAACTTTATAAGGTTAGAAAGGCATATGAAAGATTATATACGTAACCCAAGGAGCAATATTGATCGATTGTTTGATGGGTTTGTTATTTATAGTGATGCATCAAATAATGGACTTGGTTATGTCCTTATGTAGAATGATAGGGTTATTTCTTATCCATCACAACATATAAAAATTCATTAACAAAACTATCCCACTAATGACCTTGAGTTAGCTGTTGTAATCTTTTCTCTAATGATATAAAGACACTATCTCTATGGTAAAAAATGTGAGATTTATATTGATCACAAGATTTCAATGTATATTTTATCACAAAAATAACTCAACATGAGTATAACGAGATGGCTCGAACTACTCAAGGATTATGATTGCACCATAAACTACCACCTTGGGAAGGAAAATAAGGTGGAAGATGCTTTGAGCAGAAAGCATCATGGAGTTTTGAACAAGATGGGAGTCTAAAGCGGTCCTATGTTCATGGATCTATTAAATATAGATATGTGAATAATCGTGGAAGCTGAAACATCAATACTTTTTAAAATGGTTGGTAAACCATCTATACTAGAAAAGAAAAAAAGTTTGTTGACTGATGACGAGGAGTTTCAAAAGAAAATTAAAGTTGCGATTGATAAGATATTAAAAAAATTCATATATGAAGATGGGATTTTGAAATTTGGGAAGAGGCTTTGTGTTCATGACATACCTGATCTAAAAAGGGAATTGTTGTATGATGATCATAGATCCAATTTTTTTATACACCCTGGTAGCACTAAGATGTATATAGATTTTAAGGAACATTTTTTTCCGGAAAACATGAAGAGAGGGATTGCTGATTATGTGTCAAGATGTATGGTTTTTCAACAAGTGAAAGCTGGAAGACAACATACTAAAGGAGTCATGCAACCTCTTCCCATACCTGAGTGGAAATGGGATGATATTACTATATACTTTTTCATGTGGATACCAAAGGCTCCGAGAACAAATGATGCAATATGTGTCATTGTTGATCTTTTTTCCAAGTCAGCATATTTTAATTCTATAAGCGATGATTTACCGCTTGAACATCTGGAAAGATGATATATTAGTGAAGTTTTAATACTTCATGGAGTACCCCAATCGATTGTTTCTGATCGTAATCCCCATTTTACATCATAATTATGGAAAAGTCTTCAGAAGGCCTTGGATACTGAACCCCATTTGAGCACTGCTTACCAGAGTAAAACTGATGGACAATCAGAACAGACTATTCAAACATTATAATACATGTTAAGATCTTGCTTGCTTGATTTTCTCGGTATGTGGGATCAATATTTACCTCTTGTAGTTTTTTCCTATAACAATATCATCCATTCAAGTATTTAGATGGTACCATATGAAGCGTTATATGGATAGAAATTCAACACACCAACTTGTTGGGATAATGCTGGTGAAAGAAAACTTGTTGACCAAAAAATTGTTGAGGAAACAATGGAAAAGGTGAAGGTTATCCAAACCCACATAAAAGCTGATCAAAGTAAGCAAAAAAGCTACATCAATAACCAAATGAAGGATTTGTAATTTCAAGTAGGAGATCATGTTTTCTTGAAGATATATCCATGGAAGGGAGTTATAAGATTCGGTAAGAAGGGTAAATTATATCCTAGGTACATCAGACCATTTGAAATTCTAGAATGAATTGGAGTTGTAGCTTGTCGTTTAGAAATGCCGCCAAGTCTCTCCAAAGTTCATGATGTGTTCCACGTATCACTGTTGAGAAAATACATGTCTGACCCAACGCATGTAATCACCTATGAAGAAATAGAACTAGAACCCGATCTGCCTTATTACGAAGAGCCTATCAGAATTCTTGATACCAGAGAACAAGTGTTGAGAAACTGGATGACTCATCTGGTGAATGTTCTATAGAGAAATCATAAAATGGAAGAGGCAACATGGGAACCTGAGGAACTTATGATGAAAAACCACCCATATATTTTTATGAAGTAGTATTCTAGAAATTTCAATGATGAAATTATTTGAAGGAGGGAAGAATGTAACACCCCAAGCTTCCAAGATATGTTTCCCTTTGAATAATGCAATAGCTTGCACTGTACTCAATTTCAAGATTCTAACACACCACGACCACTCAAACCAGCTATTATGAATTTTAATATCCACTTTTTGAAATTTATAATTTTTTTTTTCAAAATGGAATTCATTTTTGGATTTTGAATATCAAAATTCGCTTCGGGGGAATTTTTGGTACTCTTTTGAAAACCATCAATTTTTTTATGAATAGTTAAAAATACTAAATTTTAATTAAAAACAACTTTTTAATCGAAATAATTTATAGTGTTAAATTATATATTTGAGTGGTTTTAAAGTATCATTAGATTATATCTTTATAATTAAATATAATTTAGGTCATTGAATGTAATTTCACTTTTAAACTGGATATAAATAAGTGTTAATATTTTGATAGTTATTATTTCTTAAAAACATGCATTTTATTTTGAAAATGGGAATTAATTTTAAATTATTTTCTGCCACTTCTGTTATTTGAATTTGGAAAAATGGATTCCATATTTGGAATCAGGAGGTCCAAATTTTGTAAATAGGTAAATTTTATATTTATACATTCTGAATATTTATTTCAGCAAATATTTTATTTACCATGGTTAAATGGTAAATCTGGTAAATAAGTGTAAACAAATATTATTATAATAATATTAAATTACCCCAAAATGTTCTCTATTCCTATTGTTTGATACATGTCCGACCATGGGAATACTTGGGTCCATTTTGAGACCACATGGATCCACTTGAGAGTGATAATGACACTTTATATTAATTAATTTAATGTAAAGACAAAAATGATATAAACAAATCTCTTTTAGTAAAACAATTTTTATAAGTGGTTATATAAGTTTTCTTTTCGACTATAAATATTAATTTTAAAGAAAAAATTATTTCATACATCATGGTGTTTATTTTATAATTTTTATAAATTAATTCAATAAAATTATTTATGACACAATAACGATGCAGTGTTTACCTCATTAATGAATTATTTAAATAAACGAGATTATAAAAATAAAAACAATATCCAAAACATATCCAATTATTATTGGATGATTTTATTTCTAACACGAGTCATCATATAATTGGATTTAATGAGTTTTGGACATTTATAAAACGCAAATAATTATATAATAAAATAATATTTTCAAACATTCCTAAAGAGCCCCTCCTACCACTTGTAACAAGCCCTCACCTCTAACCCATTTATAATACCTCTCATGCCCCATGGATCATCCAAGATCTACTAATTATTCTCCCTACATCTCTCCCTTCCTCTTAGAATCCTTACCTTAGTCATAAGGCATTTCAAGGAAGCCTTTTGGTTCAACCCAAAGGAGTTAACCGATTTAAAGGAAACATCTCATCTTAAGTTCTTTTATTTTACATTACTTATCTAACCCCCGAAACTCTATTTATTAATTTAATTTATAAAAACAATAGTATCATAAATATACTAGGTTGTTTTTATGAGAATTATTTGAACAAAACTTACACACACCTCTATCTAATATGTATAGAACATAGTGTTTCTGTGGATGGAAAACTACCGTCTCGCGAAATGATGATTGTCCAATCATCTATTACCTCCTATTATGGTGGCCATTATGATGGCTCTATAATTATATATGATATTTATGATATTTATTTTAACTAAAATCATCTTTAATTATTTTTTATAGAATAAATTTATTCTTTTCATGTTGTATATATACGATAATTTCATTCGAGAAAGTGCAGACTACTGCCCCTTCAAAGTTATATGACTCGTTCATACCATATATGGAACGTATAAAGGATGGTGTTAATGAAATTATGTAACATATATGAAATATTATATTATACTAGAATAATAATATATCTATGTATCCTTTAGTTTTATTTCTTTTTAAAATAAAAAATGTAATGGGTGTGGCATTCGTACGTACGTACAGAATAACGTCTCCACGAACACAATGAGTTTCTTCCACGTCTCCCAGTTGAAGAAATACAATCCAGATCCATCCCATGTGTTGAGTTGGGAAGAACTAGAGATAGAGCCTGACTTGTCTATCGTTGAGAGGCCGGTGAAAATAGTGGACTCCCAGGAGAAGATACTTCGAGGAAAGTCTATTCCTTTAGTCCGGGTTTTATGGCAGCATGGGAATGATACACATGAGACATGGGAGCGAAAGTCATGGGTCAAGGAAGAGTACCCATTCTTATTTTCCAACCGAGATTCATGTTGACTTTCCGGGGCGGAAAGTCCTTCATGGTGGGGAGAATTGTCACATACAAGACATATTTTAAAGGTATTTTTCATTTAATTTACATCATTTCTTTGTTTTGGGGGTTTCCCTAGGTTTTAGGGAGGAATAGATGAGTATTCATGAATTGGGCCAAGCCGTGAGCCCAATTCCAGATTAAAAAATAAATTTTGTATCTTTTATAACTTTTTCATTTTTCAATATTTTTCATCCATTCAAATTCCTAATTGACCTACCCTAACCTATTAACACCACCAAGGTAATTTGGAGCTTTTAGAAGTTCATAACCAGGGGTTATTTGGGTTTTTGTCTAAGGGGTTGGGCCTGCCCGAAAGCCCAATTCCTGTTTTAAAAATAAAATTTGATTTTGTTATAACTTATTCATTATTTGGGCTTTTTCGGTGATTCCAAGTCTCCCTCAAGCCCATGTAACCCAGCCGCGCGCCTGAACTCTCTCCCACCCATTTGGAGCTCTGTAGAATCGCGATTTTGTGCCGATCTTCATAGGGTTCCTCAAATCGCCCAGATTTGAAGAGGTAAAGTATTTCCTTCATAAATCTCTCAATTCTCAGTCTTTTTCCTCCATTCCAGTTCCTAAATGAGATAATACATCTTGTTCGAACGTACCCTAAATTTGGGATCTTTTAAATTTCAGATACTGGAGTTTTGGAGTGATTACTTCAAGATACTTCAAGTAAATGAGCCCTTTTCTTTCCTCTTTCAAATTACTTTGGGTTTAACTCTTTGTTCTTAGGGTTTATTCGGTTATAATTGAGTTTACTAATGTCCAGAAACTAGGATTTCGAACCTAGGGTTTAACTTTGGGTTTTCTTGGCCAATTTGTGTGGTTTTAGGTTTGATCTAGTTCTCTCTTGGTGCGGCGGGGGTGCGATTTGATTTCGCACGGAGATTCAAGGGGTTTTGTTAATTTGGTAGGTGATTCCATTGTGTGTGCAATCTTTGTGAATTAGCTTGCTGTTTTTCATGGTACTCTAATGTTTATGTCACTTGAATGTTTCTGTAAAAATTGGTTTTAGTTGCATTTATAATGCAAATGAATTTTAAGTTCCAATTTTTGGTGAAATTGAGGGTTTTCCATTCAAATCATTTATTGGTTCATTTTGGGATGCCCCATAACTGAATTTTTGGTTTCATTAAAGGGTTATGAACTGAAATTTGGTTTTAATATCTTACAAGTGTTATCATAGTGTGAAAGGTGGATATCATAAAGAGCTTTGGGTGAAAAACAATGTGATGTTTTGAGAGGTTGTTTTATTGGAAATAAAATTATTTTATTGTGTGTTTTAAATGGTATAAAATGTGTGTAGCTACTGTACAATTTGTTTGTGACCAGTAGTGATATTTTATATGAAAATGGATGTGTGTTGTTTGCTAAAATTGTTTGAGCACAAAAGGGGAAGCCCGGGTACTTAGGTGGGGCGGATTTGTACTAGTACGGCTAGTGGATCGGATGGGTTTTGTCCCTGTTCCACTTAGCATCTGGATAACGACAACTCTAACTAAACTATTTGGATGATGATTGGGGACCACTAGGTTATGGGTATGTTCCCTACTAGTGGCTCGTGCACGAGAACGGATTTTTCTATGGTTACTCTACACCGAGGTACGAGGTACATAGGGCCCGAGACAACCTAGTGCTTAGGGGTGTTCCTGATTTTGATGCTCATAGAATTTGTGGTATTTACCCTTGTTATGGGTTGTTTTTGGCAGTACATTACAGTATCTCACATGTCTATTTAATGTGCTAACATTCTGAAATTCTCTAATTGAAAACTGTTTTCATTTGAAAGTTGCATTTCTTTGAATTTTAACACTGTTTCACCTTGTGTATTAAAATTGCTTGTTTTGTTCACATTGTATTGCATACTCTTTGGAATCAACTGGTGGTATCCTATTGGGCTTAGGCTCACACCCTACTTACACCCCTTGGGTGTAAGTAGACCTGCTTATGCTTGACTCAGGTAAAGGGAAGGCTAAGGGTGATGGCGGTTCGGGATGTTAGTACCCATCTTTGGGGCGGAGTTGCGGGGATGGATTGCGTGTGATGATCCCCTTGTCTTGTGGAGTCCATGGGGATGTCTTGATGTTGTCATTATTTTTATTTGGACCAATTTTTGTGTCTTTAAACATATGTATTCAGATCTGGTTTTGTTAAGAATGGTTTAGCATGGAAATTTCAGATTCTTATCATTGATTGTTTTATTTGTTTTATGCTTTCATACTCGGGTAAATCGTTCCCAAATCATATTGTTTTATACCCGGGCACTTGTGCCAGCCCGTGGGGATAGGGAATGCCCTTCGGGCCTTGCCACGGGCCAGGTTTGGTGCCGTTAATGGTGGCGACCAGATCGGGTTCGTGACAGAAGATCATATATGATATCATATTTATGTATGTGGTTATATTATATTTTAATAACAATGATTTAACTATAATATATGATGTTAATGTACCCTCAACCAAGGAAAATTACAAGTCAATGTTTAATTTTACAATCTCTTTATTATCAGAGGTTGTTTTTACGTTAGTGTCTACTAGGACCTCTTTATCATCCACATCTGTGATTCATAAAAATGTATTTCAAAAAAAATTCAATATTTCTTATACTATGGAATAAATTTATTTATACCATTGTTTGAATTTTTATAAAATGGTTTGAAAGGAATATTTTCATCGTTTTCTAAACAAGGTTCTTTATGACCTTTTCGACAAATTATGGTAAGAATGTTTTTTAACTTATATGGAGGGTGCGGTTTTTCCTTGCCGTTATAACACCTATGAATCTTACCTTAAAAGATTACAAGAATATTTTCAAAATAAATTTTTTCTTTTATAATTACATGACTTTTATATGATTTCAATATAAAAAAATATATTTCTCTCATATAGTTTTGATTTCATCTATGTCAGTATCCATTATAAGATTTTATAATTGTTTGAAGTTGATTTATTATGATACAAATATTTCATATTGTATTGGATATTGTGTGATATGTTTGATTGTGGACGTGTTATTTTTATACAATTCATGGGTTATGGTTAATCTATTAACATTTCAAATTTTAGTTTTAATATTAATGTTTATGTTATGTTTCCGACTTTTCATATGAGGAATGCATTGGACATAGTAAGTGACGGTTGGAGCCCACTATAGCTCTTTGATGCATCGGTAGGTCTCATGATACAAACTAGTGTCTTGGAATAAGGCCTGGAAAAAATCTTATTTGTAGTCTTGGCATGAGGCCATGACTATGTGGTTATGAAGTCCAGAATTATGCATTCCATCATTATGAAATTAGATAATGATATTACATCTTATTATTGGATTAGTAGAATATCCATGTGAATAAGTAAATAGAATTATTTGATTTATCTTTTTCATATTATGCTGAAGTTTAATTTTAAAAGGCTTTTGTTTTATTCTTATACATTGCCTTAAATGTTTATGTTTATTTATGAAAGTTTCTACTATATTGTTATCCTTACTGAGCATCGGAGCTCACCCCTTTCTATAATTTGTTTTTCCCATAAATTATGTTTATCCTGAAAGGATATGAAAAGGATATGAGTGTCTTCAATGGAGACACAATATTGTTTTTCTTTATTTAATGATGTAATGTAAAACTTATATATGCATCTAGTACGTCCATGGTTACTAAAATAATTGGTGTTTTAGGACATAATTCCCTGTATCATTCCAATGTTTTGTAATAATGCACCGACTCTGGGTAACTAGGGTCGGGGTGTTACACTAGTTGTATTTTTGTATTATTTTACCAATTCCATCAATCTACTCTATCTCATTTTCAACTCTCTCTTGGTGAATATATACTTCATAATTTAATGATTTGTATATATTTCACACATTAATCTATATAAATTTGGTATCAAACTTTTTAACGAAAACCCAAAAAATTCCATTTGACATTCATGTATATGATAGTTTTTCTCATGAGGTTTAAATTTTCATGAAACATAAGTTATTATCCGATCATATGGTATTAAAACACAACAGAGTCCCTTTAATGAAGCTTCACTATAAATAATACTTTCAACATTTATAGATGGCAAGTCTAAAATGAAATATTAACTAAGAGTGTTATCAATTCTTGGAAACAATCATCACATTATTTTTCTTAGATAAACCTAAATCTTTTTTTAATTTTGGTTAGTTAGATAGATAACCATGAAAAGTTTTCAATGATCCATTAGTAATAGCATTCTTATCCAAGAAAGATATGTATCTCATTAATGTTTCTAGGTCTTCCCATTCACCAAACACTTTTGTTTTAGGGGATAAATAGTTACTACCTTATTTTTATGATATTTCCATGGAATGAAATATGTTTTAACCAAAAATAAAATTCAATAAATTTTCCATATAATTTTTTTCTTTCAAGGTTTTCTGAAAAATCCTTTGATGTAATTTATGATCCTCTTAAATTTTAGAATAAACAAAAATACAATCAATAATCACAACTAAAATATTATCTAAGTAATAGTGGATAAAATAATTCATATGACCCATGAATATATTTATAGAATTTTATAATTCAATTGTCATAACCACCAACTCATAAAACATATACCCTATATAAAACACTATCATAGAGACTCCATCCTCTTTCACTTTAAACTTATAGTACTTGGATGTGAGACTAACCATTGAAAAATATTAAGCTATCTGTAGTAAATCAAACAAGTCATCGACATGAGTAAATTGATATTTTATATTAATATTGATGTTATTCAATTATCTATAATCAATGAAAATAATAATAAAAAACTTTTATTTTAAGAATTAAACTTGGGGAACCCCATAGGGAAGTTATAGGAAAAATGAATCCATTATCAAGAAATTCTTGTAACTTATTTTTCAAATACAAAAGTTCTAATGGAGAAATTATATAATGAGGTTTTGATATTATCTTAACATCATGCATTAATTCTATTGTAAATTTATCTTCATGGTAATTTATTATTCTAAGAAAATCATCTAAAACAACATACATATATTTTTTTACAATTTAAATACATTGAATCAAAATAGTTCCCTTATATTAAATAATATTAGAATGTTAAAATTGATTTCTATCTTTAAGAAATTTATCAACTTCATGAAATGTTATCAATGGTACTAATGGATTATTCAATACAAACCAAAACTATTTTTAAAAATTAACTTCTTTTGATCTGTAATATTTCTTAGCATGATACCCTGAAATCCAATCCATTCATAAAATAAAATAAAACTGTAAAATGGAAAAGATAAAAAAACGCGATTAGGAAAATATTTCTATAGATGATAGAGTGTTGTTCTTTATGACTTATTTATTACCTAATAGTATCATTATGAATTTTAACAAAATTAAGAACCTCATTTATTTGGTGAAATTTTCAGTTTAGCTATAATTTTAAATTAAATGAATGAATGTATAGACACCAGATCAAATAGTAAATTAGTATAACCTTAGTAAACAATTAATTAACCTTTTAAAATTTCATTTGATGTCCCAACATTTATTGAAGTATTTTAAATGTATTTAACCATAAACATTTACATAAAGTCTTATTTCTTCCCATTATTTGTTCTCTTATTCATACATACATCTGCATAATGTCCCATCACATAACATTTAAAAATCTATACTACATGCTTTTCAAAATTGGCCTTAGAACTAATAAGATATTTTTTCAATCTCGTGCCATATTCCAAATCATACCACATTAAAATCACATACCAAATTACTTAATACATTCCCTATGGTTCTTTTTAATACAAATATCACCAATTTAAAACATTATTTTATTACCTTCAGATAAATTTGATGAATTGTTCTCATTTGACTACCACTTGTATCTATTTTATTTGAAAGTTTTCATAGAAAACATGATAATAGAAAAAATCCATTTCCACCTTATCATAAAAGAGAACATTATTTGAAAAAAATTTAAATTAATGATTGGACATTTTCCTTTTGTATGTTGAATTTATTCCTAAGTAAAACCGATTAATAACACTATCAAGATCCCAGATACAATTTATTGTGTAACATTCTAATCAAGTGATGTTTTCATCATAAATGACCACATAATATTCCAATTTTTCATCAATTTTAATAATAACTTTTCCATATTAATTATAGAAGCCTTAGGAAAATACATCTCATAGAAAATATTATTAAATGTATCACATTACATGGTTCTAATATCTTTTCTTTCCCTCATATTCATAAAAATTGACCACCATTCATTAGGCTGAACTTAAAAATTTTGAATAATAGGAGTTATATTTTGATTCTCAAAACAACCCATGACATCAAATATATTTTCAAGAGGATTAATCATTCTCTTATCTAGAACTGAGTCATGTGATCCACCATGTTTTTTAGGTTGTACTCTTGTAAAATGGTCTACTATTTACATGTTCCTCTATGGTAGATTTGGTTTCTCTATACCTTGATTATCACCATCGTTTATAGCTTTCATAATCCACTACATGATAATAATATATTTATCAGTTCCATTTCCAACTATTCTGGGTTACTGATGTGGAGGATATTTCCTCTTTTTGCCTTCCTACGTCATTGTCCTTGTTTCCTCAATAGAAAACCAATCTAAAAAGGTATAGTTTAAATAAATCAATATGGTAATATTAAAATTATATATGAGGAGGACCATAAATTAGAGACACTTAAAGGATTTTAATTACATTATCCTAAAATATAACATTTTCTAAACCATTCCCCTGATACAAACTACTAAGACCTAACCTTAAACAATCCATAAAATTGATTATTCATAAAGGAATTCTGTTTTTTATTCTCAATAATATTTTAGGATTATAGTTTTAGATACATATGTCATCACTATTAATTAAATTATTATTATATCATAAATTGAACAGTTCCACTTAGTATCCATTTCTTATAACAATAAAAAATGATTAATATATAACAAGTTTTATTTTCATAACATATGTTCACAATATTAATCTTAAATTCATCCCCAAACATAGCTATCATTAAAAAACTATGGAAAATATATGAAATTTTGGTACGAGAAGAAACATATTAGTAAGGTACATATAAAAAGAAATAAATAAACTTGTTAGTTTATGAATACTCATAAGAAATTACAAATTTTCAAAATAATCATTGACCTGAAAATAAATAATTTATTTCCCATGAAATCATATTATATCCCTAAATATTTTCATAAATCATTTATAAAAAATCATAATAGAAAAAACTCATAAAGGATTCATTAAAATCATGAAAACTCATGAAACCAATTTTTAAATGTTATGCATTTCACACTTAAGAAGTAGTATATACTTTCTGTTAAAAATAATATCAATATCTTACCTTTTGAAATCATAATATTTTTGTCAAAATCTTTATCAAGCATAGATAAACCACATAGGTAACATGAGATATCATTTATATATCACTTTTCAATTAATATTAAAATTATAATAACAGAATCTATAAATTCCAATAATCCCTTAAGAGAAACCAAATCGGTTAACTGTATCCCTTTACTCAATGAATTATAGAGTATTATCAAGATTTACTTTAATAATAACCTAAATCAGGTACACCCATCATCATAAAAAATTTCCATGAACCATAAAATAATCATAATACATTTAATATTGAATTTTAATCATAATACTGATACAAATATAACTTTCACTAATAAGAAATATTTTTTGGATATTTTAACATCTATTTCATTTCAAAAACTTTTTCAAAATATCCAAAACAAGGGGAAAGATGGTTTTAATTTCAATAAAAAATAAAATATTACAAACTAATCCAAAAAATTAAGTAATGGATATGGAAGTATAAAAAACTATTAATGTCATATATGATAAAATAGAACATTCATTTCCCCATTTTTTTCATAATTACCCATATTAAATGTGTCAAAATTTTATTTTAGAAAACCATTAAAAGAAATAATAATGTTATATACAATTTCCTTTATAATTAATTTATTTTCATGTAAATATATCTGATAAATTAATTTTAGGAATATGGTCATGAATGAAAAATATTTATAAAATAAGTCTTTAAAACAACTAGAATCAGGGTTTTATATTAATTTATCCCTTACCATATGTATGGATCGTCATGTATATTATTTATCTCTTATTTTATAAAAAAAATAAAAATTTTACTTTCTTAAAAACCTTATACTGGTTTACTAACCTATCATTAAACCTCTTTATTTCATTTATTTAAATGATAAATTTAATTAATAAATCTATTAAGTCCACATTGGGCATTTGGACTGTAATAAAATCATATGTCCAAAATGAATTTTATAGAATGACCATATTCAAAGTGTCCATAATTATATAATATATTTAATTATAATTGTGACATAATTTTCTATTTTATACATTAATTATAATTTAAAAACAATCCATGAAAAATGATTTATTTAACAATCATGGATATTGTATATTGTACGTAAGCATAAGTTCTATTTTCATTTTTCAAAGACTATGATGGAAATAGGGTACGTATCATGTTTTATTTATATGATTATTTTTATATGATAAATATAATGTTTTATCTTTAGATACACTTATATATAACAGTGATGTGATGTGATGATGATATATAAATCACCTCGCTTCATGGAGGTGGTAATCAACACTTACACATGAATGATGTTATCATTTTTTAGTTGACGAAAGGTAAGAAAATATATGATATATTATCTTTAAAAATTCATAAATATTTCAAGAATAAAATATTTATCTATTAAATCCATAATTATAACCATATGTCAGAGGTGGTTATCGAAAACTAATTACATTGGTCCGTCAGGTAGTAGTTTGTTATACACACAAATGATGGTTTTATTTCCCATTTGATTGAAGAGGATATGGATATAAGTTGTGCAATTAATAGAAAAAAATATCATTGTTTTAAATATACCTATTTTATTATATCAACCTTGATGAATAATATTTTATTTTTGTATAATCTTAAATAAAATAAAAATGTTGGGTTAAGAACTATACCTCTTATTCGAACAACCTCTTTTGGTTTATGTCTAAACCCTTCATAGTTTTATTTTTAAATAAGTAAAGGGACACTAATATTTGTTTAGGGATACTATTAGGATATTTTTTAATGTAATTTATCGACCAAAAGGATATTTAAGTGTATATAGAAAATGATGGGGGTGTCCCTTTATAAGAGGGAGAGGGGACACACATGAAATTTTTAAAAATATTATATTTGTCTTATTCAGACCAAATGGCTCAAAAATAGATAATTCCCAATTATGAAATAATAAAGTTTCTATATATGGCCATAATATAGGATTGACACTTGTTTTTAGGATATTTTAATCCTTATCAATATATTTTAACCCCTGGTAAACTTCTATTATCCCTAAACGCCGTAACAGATTTTTACTATTTTTACAATTTATTATGAAAAAAATAAAGATGTCCTTTTTACCTAATATTAATTATTAATATTAGAAAAATTAAATCAATTTTTTAAAATTAAATTAATATAATAGAACAATTTAATTATAAATTTAACGCACAAAATGTAAGGAAAATGAGTTTTTAGAAAAATTTATTTTTATGTTTAAAAATGAATTTACACATAATTAAAGTATAATTTTTGTCAAATAAAATTTATTGCATGATTTATAATAAAAAATAAGTAATTAAATTTTAATGTGAATAAAAAATATATGGTTACTTTTTATGTACTTGAAAAGAAATGGTAGTTTTCAATAAGAATCATTACTTTCACTATTCATTGAAAAATCAAACTCTTCAGAACATTCTCAAAGTTCATCCTAAGATAATCTTGAAATGATTAATTAAAAATTGATTAAACGTTCTAAAATTATGATTATATCATTTTCAAAAAAAATTTATTTATATAAAACTATAAAATACATGAAAACCCAATTTGGTTAGAAATAAAGTTGTTTCCTTTTTACTAAAAATTACTTAATATTCTCATAATGAATATAACCCTATAAAATATAATTAATTAGTATTAATATGACATTAAAGTGACTTATATTAACATTATTTTTTTAAATTGGTTATATAATTCTATATTTTCAATAAATTAAATTTATATTGAATGATTTAATTTAACAACTGGACTAGAACATCCTCTTGGACTACTAGTAAAAAAGTTATTTATTTGATCAGCATCTAAACCACAACTAATTTAACATTTAATCATATCATATATAAATAAATAAAAATATATTGAGTACATATACGTACAAATTCATGAAAATCATACAAATATTGTGAAAAATTCGTAGAATAAATAGAGCATGGGATTCGATTTTCCTTGGAACTTAACATTTTATGTTTAATTGTGGGGTGATAAGGGATGAAAACATTCTTCATTTATTTATCATATCATTCCTATAAAGCTTTCTTTATGTGACTCATGAATTTCAAAAACAGAATATTGCACAAATTTAGGTGAATCACAAAAATATAACACAACTATAAATTCCCCATAATAATAAAGGCTTAGTGTCTTTGGATACAACACATGAAAAATTATTATTCAATAAAGGATATTCAAAATATCAAATAATTTTATTCATTTAATTATGATTTCTAACATATCATAATTAGAACCTTCCATGTATCAATCTGATATATTAAAAAAATAAAATTTTATTTATTATATTATGTGATACACAACACCATGCTTAAATGATCTATATAATATATTTCATTAATTTCAATCTCTTTGATATTTTGTGATACACACAATCCCAAGTCTAAATGAACCACATACCATTATAAAATTTTGACTAAATTTGTGGGTATGAATTAGAAAAAATAAATTATGAAAATTATATGGTTTACACATGTATAAAATAAATTCAATGGTTAATATTTGATTGAAAACAAAATAAGAATAATTTATAAAAAATGACATGTTTTTTTAAAAAAATTATTTTTGTCTAAAAGGCAAATTTATTGTTATTTTCATATATAATTTCAAATTAATTTTCCCCAAAAATATAAAATAATGTTTTAAAAAATAAATTCATTTTTTAAATCATAATTTCACAATTATCTTAAAGTATTTTATATTTTTTCTAAAAAGATTAATTTTTCAATAAATTGTGATAAATATTATTTTCTAATGAAAATTTTCATTTCATTTAAAATAAATTAAAAGTTATATTTTGATTTATAATTGTTTTAAAATTAAATTAGTAACATTTTAATATAATTAATAAAATTTATTTCATTTTAGTCAATTTAATATAGAATTTTGGTATTAAAATTGTCTATAATTATGAAAACATTTCATTAGAAAACCATGTTTTCATCATGTTTGCGGGATAAATTTCAAATTAAATTTCGAGACTTATATGAATTATGGTTGAAAAAATGGATTGAATATTTTTAATAAACATAATTAATATTATATAATAATTTCAGCATAAGTTTTAGTCATTATGAATTATAAAACCAACAAAAAATATTTACCATGTTTACGGTTTAAATAGGTTTAACTGATGGTTAAACTTAAAATAGAAGGGTTTAAATTGTTTATAAACTTATCAATTTTATAATTTACATACATATTTATATCATATATAATATATTTTTCTATAATGAGGAATTTTTGTTCCTTTAGGTATGTAGAAAACATGGGTAACACATTTTCATTTCAAAAATTCCAAGCGTGTCCTCTCCCCCACTAATAAAATGACATCCTCTCTTTTCTCCTATACACACTCCCAAAGATTTTGTGTTCAGCCAATACCTAACCAAATATCTTATTTAAATCCCTAAACACTTAAAATAGGTATTTTTTTTATCATAAATCCAATCTATATAGGCTTTATTTATAAACCTAAAGAGGATGTTCGAAGAAGAGGTAATGTTCTTAACAATAGATTTTCATTTTAATTTTAATTTTAAGTCCTTATAATATTCTCCAAAAAATCAAAAATAATTACACCATTACCTCAAAGATAATTGGATATTATTATTTTAATTAAATAACCTATAACCATCTTATATTCCAGTAAATAGGAAAGAAAACTATCTATCATGTGTGCGGTGAACTACCACCTCACATACCGATGTAATTCCTTTTCCATCGCCACATCTCACGGATAAATATAAATATATTTTAACATGTTTATATGATATATATGAAGTTAATTTTATCTTTTTATTATAATATCACATATAAATTTTTACCTTCCAATCAATTGGAAAATAATAACATTGCTCATGCGTACGTATGGACTACCGCCTCCACATAACAATGTGAAATGTTATTCGTTTCATTTAGACATAGATGTATATAAGGTTATATTTTATAAATATAAATTAATAATCTGATATAATAATATTTATTTAAATGGTAAATATTATTTACCTTCCTCAACTACAATATATTATAAAAAAATAAGCTGTGTTTATGTGTATGTACGACTTACCATTTCCATGAATAGTTTAACTCAGTATATTACTTTTATAAACTAGTATAAATAAATATATAATGATTATATATTATATTTATATTAGGGTTAAAATTAATTAAATTATTTAACCCTTATAAAATCAAAAAGTAACAAATTTACCATACCAAAACATACATGAAAAATTAAGAAATTATCACCCAAAATGGTGATTTGAACAAAGAAGTGTTAATAAAAATCTCATTAAAGACTATATGTAAATCATATATGATAATAAATATAATAATATGGTTCACTAATATATTTTTAATAAATCTATATTTATTATATAACCGGTACAGACACATATGATAGAAATCAATCTTGAGGTAAGGGTTTCTTGTCTCACTTGTACTTCCTTGGGACATATATCATATTCATCACTTATTTATTTTTTCTTGTGTCTATCATTCCCCTTAAATACACTATATTATGAATATATTTATCTTAATGTAATATAATTATCTATTTTTAGTTATTTACCTAATGGTTTTCATGATTATAATGTTACCAAAGTAGTAAGGGTTTATTTCATAATCTCATAATTATTCAGGATTGATTATGTTTAAGCCTCTGTTGAAATAATTATATGATATTACTATGTTAAACACAATATATATTATTATAATATAGTTGTTTTTTATTTTTTCAAGTAATAGTTCCATTTTATTTTCATTGGTAATTAAATTTGTTTGATATTTTTTTTAAGAAAAGATAACATTATTTCTCTTTTCATCCGAAGTTTTTTTCTCTTCCTTATCTATGTTTTATAAAAACGATTTCAATTTTTTTTAAAAAAAATTATAAAAAATATTTATTAAAAACATTTTTACCCATTTTTACATATTAAAAAAATAAATAATTTTCCAAATGAGGCACTTTTTGACATTTACTGGAAATATTAAAGGAATAATTTTTTTAACCTACTCGGCATATACAAAATTTCCCACTATCATAAACACTATTTTATTTTAATAATTATTTACAATGTTAGAAAAAATTTTAATGAAATTATTTTATAAATATTAAGAAAACTTTTAGTTTTAAAAATTGATTTTCACAGAGAAAATTATGTTTTCTTCAATGATGTTTTTAATGACTTTTTTATGTTATTTATATTCATCAGTAAAAAAAACCCTTATCTTAATTATGCTCCACTAAGTATTTGTTAAAATGATAGTATCCATGTTATTCCTACATACAGTTTTTGATCATTTTTATTGTGGATGTATTTTTTTCATACCATTAACCATATTAATCTTAATGGTTAAGATTTTATTTATTATTTGGGAAATGTATTAATATTTTTTGTTCTATTTTTACCTTTAAAATTTTGATGTTGATTACTTTTCACCCATTTTATATTAATAATGAATTGGTATTATTATGTTTTGGTCGGGTATTACTATTTCTCCTTAATGCATTGGTAGGTCTCATGAGACAGACTAGCTTGGGTTTTTTGTCAAGGCCTAGAAATTTCAGTAAGATGTCTAGTATAGATAAAATGTCTAGAATTATGTATTTTCTCATTATGAGATTAGTTATTTATGTCCACGTGATTATTTGATTATTTATAATAATTATTTATAATTTTCAATATCATGTGATTATTTTTATGATATTATTTTATCATAATTTATTCTTTAAATATTATTCTTCATGATAATATTATTTATTAAATGCCATGTTTTTCAATTATTTACCTTTCCATATTTATTATCCATGTTTTTTATGATGACTTCAATTATACTTATACCCTTATGGAGCATTAAAGATCACCCCTTTCTTATGTTTCACTTCCCTAGCGTACTAGGAATTGTATTATAATTGATGTCTAGGGATTTGTAAAAGGGAATAATGACATTAGAAAATAACATTGTATTTTTTATTTTATGTTTTTAAGTGTAATATTAATTTCAAATATTTATCTTCTATTTCTAGGCTACTAAAATATTTGGTCCTTTGGGATATGATCAATTGTATCTATCAACAATGTATGGATGTAACCATGAAATATGGGTTACTAGGGTTGTGGTATTTATAGTTGGTAGTAGAGAGATTTTAATTGAATACTTGGGAACTATATTTAGGAAAACATCTATTAGAGATCATAAAATTGTGACTAAATTTGAGGATATGTCTATGAATAGGATAACATCATAATGTTTTGGTAAGGTATAGATTATGAATTTTTCTTAAATATAAATCAGTTATTGAATAATTCAATTGAACATGGTTCTGGGAAAGTTTTACCTAGTTGTAATAACTCGGAAAAGGGAGCATTGTGATTTGAAATGATTATCACCTCGTGCCTAACTACAAGACTTACTGCACACCTATTTTTAAGTTCCTATGGGATATGCAAGAAATAAGTCACATTCTCATTACAAATCATTACAAAGGATTTGATAATATTTTTATGATTTGAAAACATTATGAAAAACCATGTTTATGATTATAAAATTAGATATTCATAAATATTTCAATTTATGTTAAGTATTTCAAATGTTTTGGGAATATAAATTATGTTTCATAATGTTATAATTTAATCTTGTGCATGACATTATCTAAAAATTACTCTAAACTGATGGAATGAGAACTGTATCAATTCATATACTCCAAGTATGGATTTTCCTAATGGTCAAGATAATGAAGTTGGAGTTAGAGCTGCAATAGGAAGTAATATATTATAACCATATTGGGGAATATAACATAGGTTATGAGAAATAATCTTTCCCATATGATGTATCTTACTAATCCAAAATTTGAAGTAACAATTTTAGACCACTTCATGTATCAGCAACATCCATCATTTAATGGGAAAATAAATCCATTGGTATATATATAATGGATAATTTCTATAAAGAATATACTTTTGTCATAAAGAAGTAATGAAAGGGAGAATGATGACATGGATTTCTATAATCTCTCAGGATATTAATATAAATCATGTTCATTAACTAAGAAGAATAAGGATGAATAAGAAATAGAAAACATATAGTGAAATTACTTTAAGGTACAGTTCTTGGAAATATATTTTCCCCTCCACTAATGAGCACATATAGAGAGTCAATTCCAGAATATATGAAAATCGGAAGACGAAAATGTTTATATGTGTGAATCCAAACTTACAAGGTTATCGTACCATGCTTCAAATAATGTATGTAATCCAAAGAATGATATTGAATGTTTCATTGATGGGTTAAATCCAATCCCCAGAGAGTCACCAGTCTCCAAAACCATATAATTATATGAGTACATGGTATATTGTTATATCAACATAAAGTAATAATTATCTAGTTATTATGGCTTCAAAGGGATGTAATAGAAGAAGATTAAAACTCAAAAAAAAGATAAATGGAAGAAGAGAAAGAAGGATTTTCCCATGTTTGATAAGTGTGGAAAGAAACACTTTGGTACTTTCTTAAAGGGAATACGAGTTCTCTTAATGTTTATAGAGAAAGTCCATCAGGTTCATGAATTATAGGTTAATAAAGAAACCTATAATTATTAATGTTTCAATAGTAAGTAGACATGGCACTATGAAAATTAATTCTTACAGAATCATGGGATTATACCTCAAATAGGCGATGGGGTCAAGACCAAGATTTGGATATTGGTAAAAATGAATTGTAATAATGAAAATGTTTATATATTTTTATTCAGGAATTATGTTATATAAATATCTTTATCATTGGTATTTTAGTAATAATAATCATCAAACATCTAAGGATTCTATTGATTTAGGAAGATTATATGTATTCATATATGATTATCATAAGATTTATGGGTAGCATTTTGAGTTTATCATTTTATGTTTGATCATAATTTGTATATTTTAAACACCCCTTTTTTAAGATTTATGTGATGGGATTTCATCAATATTAAGGATAATTTTTTAATACATTTATGGTAATAAAACCCATTGGTTTAGTATATGTTTCAGTGAAAATGTTATTTAATGAAGAATGACTTTAAATTGTGTATAAATAATTATAAAGGTATTAACACCATTTATATTCAATATGATCATTGGTGTTAACAGAATAATATTCCACTAAGAATATTTAACTTCCTGGAAAAAAAATAAGTCACAATGAAAACCCATATGGTTTAAAAGTGATTTGATGAACAATGTTATTTTTTGAGATATTAATCATATTGTTGGGAATGTTATAATAATTATATTATTTTGGTTTTATGAAAATTAAAACCTATATGTCAAGAAATGACCCATCACATCCAAAAAATCCATATGGATTGAACCAAAAAACGAAGGATAATAAGGCTCTATCGCTTACCACTGGAATATATGATATCTTGGTTAACATGAAATTGTTTTTAATTAAAATATTTAATGGATAAATTCATAAGAAATGGATTAAGTTGAAATTTTGTTTTAACTATTGATGTATAGAGAGTAATTTATTATATTTTATAACTCATGCAGACCATTTTGGATTCGGTAAATATTTAAAGATATTATAAAGTACTTGTCACTTTTTAGGGATATTATGATCTGATAAAATATATTTTTAGTGCATCAAGAATAAAAAAATAACCATTGATATTAATTTATTGCAGTAATAAATCTATTTTAAATTGAATGAAAAAAATAAAGGATGAAATTGTATGTATATTTTTCAGTGCTCACTATCATGATAGTAAAATAATCTCTCAACTCTTAGAAAATGATATGGAAATAAAAAAATTATCATATTACCTTCATATCATATGAATCAATATCATTTAATCTGATAATAGTTTTATGGTTTGCTGTTTATTCACTTTTCTTTGATTATTCACTTCATTTTGATCATTTATCTCTATCACTCCCAAATATTATTTACATTTTTCTTCCATGCCCATATTTTCACTTCCCACTAATTAAATCATAATTATAAACCATATTATGTGTTTTTCTGGATGAACTTCATACATTCATTTCTTTATAATCAAGATTAATTTTTGTTTTTCCTTTTTAAAATGTGGATTTTTTTAACAATGGTATTTTCAAATGACAAACCCTTGTTTTTGGTTCACAATTTCCAATTTTGAGGACATAATTTATTAAAGGTGTTGAAATGAAAAACCCCAAAACATTAAAATAATAATATTTTGCTTTGTATAATATTTCAAGTGAAATATGATCTTAAAAATAAACAAAATATATTTATTTAAATTTAATCTCTTTGAGATCTTACAATACCTGCAACCTCGAATCTTAATGAAGAATATATCATTGTAACCTAGCCATAAAATTAATGGTTATGCATATGAATATATAAATTATGAAAATTTTATGGATTACAAATGCATAAAATAAATTTAAAGGTTATAATTTTATTCAAAATAGCATAAAAAAATTGAATGAAAAATATGTTTTTCTCTGGAAAAATTATATTTTTAAGAAAAGGTTTTTTCATCATTCTTTGTGAACATACATTAAAATACATTTTTACCACTTTTTAGAATTTATTTTATTAAATTAATTAATTTTTTTAAATTATAATGTAAAAATTATCTTATATATAATTTTTTTGTATTTTTATAAAAAAAATAATTTTTTGAGGAATTGTGAAAAATAACGGTTTTTATTGAAAATTGGATTTTCATTAAAAGAATTTAAAAGTTTCATTTTGATTTAAAATTTTATTAAAGATTAATTTTTTAATTATATGTTAATAAATAAAATTTACTTAATTTTAATATATTTCATATTGAATTTTGATATTTAAACATCCTATATTAATGAAAAAATTTCATTAGAAACCCACTTTTTTATCACCACTACGAGATTATTGTTAAGTTAAATTCTTTAAATTATATGAATTTAATTTATAAAAATGGATTCCATATTCCTAATTAAAATATATTTTATTATATAATATTTCCAACTTTATTTTTTACTTAATAAATAGTAAAACAATTAAATTCTAATTATCATGATTTTTTTAAACAGTTTTATGGGGGGATTAAACTAAAAAAATAAAGGTTAAAATTACCTATAAAATTGATTAATTAGAATTTTAGATATTTTTTTACCTTATCTCATTCATAGTTTGATAAGGATCCATTTGGGAGCCTTATGTCATGTGAAAAACATGGGTATCACTTTTTCTTTTCAAAAATTTCATGTTTATTCTCTCCCCCACATACAAAAGACCACCACATTTACTTTCATCTTCAAATATAAAAATCATTTTCATTCATACAATACATACAGAAATATCTTTCTTAAATATCTCACCAAATCCTAGATTAATTTTATTATCATAAATCTAATCTAGTAGGGATTTTGGTATAAAACAAAAGAGGTTTTCTAAAAAATAGGTAAAGTTATTAACAATGCATTTTCATTTTACATCTTCTTATAGCTCCATAAAATTTTCTGAAAATATAATGACATAATAAAACCATTTTATATTACATAATAATAATTAATTATATAAATTTAATAACTTATCCCCATCTCTATTCCATTAAATGTGAGAACTCTCGATTGTGTGTGTGGTAAACTACAGCCCCACGAACCAATATAATTCATTTTCCATCACCGCCACCCACAACTAGATATAATTAAGGATTTAAATTATTTATAATATAATTATTAAAATAAACTAATTTTGGAAATATAATTTTACATATACCTTATTACCTTAAAATCCATTGGAAAACAGTAACATCACTTGTGCGTACATTGTGGACTACTGCATCCACATTACTATGTGAATTTTTTTTTCTTTAAATTAATGGTAATATGAATATATTTAATGTATAGACATTACATATTTGATATATTAAATTTTATATAATGTTGATATATTTTATTCCTTTTTTACATTCTAACAATTCGAAAAATAGATGTATCTTTTGTGCATATGTACGACTTAACGTCTCCACGAATAGTGCAACTCATTTTCTTATGTCTGATGCTTATGGAATTTAATATATATTTATATAATGATTATATATGATATTTATATGATGGTTATATTTTTAAAATTTATTGAATAATTATCAAATTATATTTTTCTAAATTACCAAACCAAAACATACATGAAAAACAAAGGAACTATTACCCAAAATAGTGATTTGAACAAATAATAATTTGCAAACTGGTGATAAAATACTATATATAAATCATATATGGTATTAAATATATGATAAATGTTATCTAACAAATTTATAATAAATATGTATTTAATTTATAGTATATATAGACATATTTTAATAAATTAGACATGAGGTAAAGGTTTTTTATCTCACTTTTACTTTTGTGAGACATATATCATATTCACCACTCATTTCTATTGTATTTTTTGTCTAAATCCCCTTTGATATAATATATCATGAATATATTTATGTTCAATGAATTCAATCACTTATATTGATTTTTCTATCTCATGGGGTTTATGATTAAAAAGTTACAAAAGTGGTAATGGTTTATTTCACAATCTTATTATTATTTTGGATTTTTTATGTTTAAGGATCTATTGGATGTATTATTTGATCTTATTATATTAATTCTAATATATTTTCTTATCCTACAGTAATTTTTTATTTTTTAAATAAATATTAATATTTTCCTCTTATAACTTCTTAAAATTATATGAGAAAATGTTTGAACCAAAAATAATTTCTCTTACATGCCCATTTTTTCTAAAAATATTTTAATTTTGTTAAATTATACAAATGAATTATTGAAAACATTTTTAACCATATCATACTTCTTATAAAATTGTTTAATATAAATCTCCTATTTATTTTTAGAAATGAGGTACTTTTTTACTTTTATCCAAAATGTTAATAAAATCTTTGTTTATTTAAAAGGAATGGAATATATGAAATTTTTTGATGTTATGAACAATAATTACATTGAATATTAAATAATTAGTATAAATGGTTATTTTAAAACAAAAACGTTTCCCAAAAAATTTAGAAATATTTTGTTTTTTATGTAATTTTAATAGTGAATAGGATATTTTTCATAGAAAATTTTTTTATTCCATTTGTATGGTATTTGTATTCATAAAAATTAATAACTCATATCTTACTTATGATACAATAGGTATATTTCTTAATGATACCATCCTTATAATTTCTTTAGATGGTTTATGATCATTTTTATTTGGGATGTACTATTTTTATACCATTCTCTATATTACTCTGGAAGGTTATGATTATATTTATTGATTTGAAAAGTATTGACTTTTCATATGCTATTTTTTTAGTATGAATGTTTACATTGATTATGTTTATGACCATTTTTATTCATTCAATAATTTTAATTTTTTTCCTTAGTTTTATTTTTCATTTATTTAGTTAACATTTATACTTATTCGATGGTTTAATTAATTCATTATTTTTCATTTGTAAATTAATAAATTTTAACTTATGTTTTTTAGACATTAAATAATAAAATTAAGTTGAAAATTTAATTCCATTATTTTTATTATTATTATTTCTTCAATTATCTAGAATGGCTCGATGGGCTTCTTTTTTTTATTAATGAATAATCACCCTTTTAAGGGTTGAAGAGGAACCCATACATGACCCGTTGGCACAAGGCCTGACAAACCCACAATACATGACCCAAAGGCCCAGAGACATACCATGCCCATTACGTGACACATAGGCCCAACCCACTAGAACTGCACCTCCCCAGCATCTATGTAATTTATCACCTATCTCCCCACCTTGCATTACTTGTCGACTAGCATTGCCCCGTACAAAGCCGCAGGATGCCTGGTCCCAATAGCGGCTGCCATACCCTCTCATTCTTCCTATCTGGTTAGCTCTTCTTTTGGTAAATGCTACTCTTGTTGTTATAATCCTCTTCTGGGGCCTTGTTCTATGTGAACTGGGCTACTTCATGGTCCCTATGGCCCAAAGGAATTTGATGACCTGAATGCCCTTGAGACCCGTAGGCCCAAACCGGTGGTTCGAAGGACCAAATCAGATGATGTTCGAGCTGCTATAGTACCGAACAGTAACTGCCACGGTAACTGCTACAATGCTTCTACAGTCTGCTATAATACTGCTACAATACCCGGAAATTCACCTCCACACTATTTTGAACCTGGGTCTCTTGAATTTTATTATAATTTATTGATTTGATAAATATGGTTAATTAATTAATTAGTTAATTAATTTGAGAAAAGCTGCCTTAAATTATTATAGTTTAAAAAAAATGCATTTTATGAATATTTTTTCTTATTAAAATATTTTTGAAAATTTCTAATCTGGATAAATTTATTTGTTGAATAAGTAGAATTTGAGATAATTTAAAATTTTTCATTCTATTTTTTTAATTTATAATGTAAATTTTAATTTTTTTTATTTTTCTTTGTTTTTCAATTCCATATGTTTAATAGATTAACTTTTAATATCTTTTTTTACGTTGATTTTAATTTTTTTCTTTTGTTGGTTTTTTTTTAAGTCACCACCAACTTTCGCACTCACTACCACCTCCGGACTCACCGTCAGAGTTTTTCGATGGTGATTCATTTGAGTGACCACTAGCTTCTTTACTGATGACTCAAATGAGTCACTGCTGGCCCCTTCGTCACTATCACCCTCACGTTTCCAAACTTCTAACCCACCTTTGGGTATTTTCAACAGTGAGTCCCCACTCACCGTTCCATCTCCCATAAGTACTGACTCACATAAATCACTGCCATTTCCTTCATTTTTCTTTCAAATATTAACCCACAACCCACTACCATCATTACTAGTGGTGTCTTCCAATTCCTATCGACATCATCTTCGGCGATGACTCCCAGTACTCACAACAATCCCCTAATCCATCAACATGTCACCAACTCTTGTACATTCTCCACCTGCCAACATTTCATTACAACAGTAGGAAAAAAGGAAAATATAATGGAAGCACAAGAAACACAAATCCTAAAATCAGTAACCAAATAAAAATCATGTTGTAGTCAATCATAGTTCAAAGAACAAATTTAACCAGACTTGGAACCCGTGCCCACCATAGTATTAAAGACGATCTCCGAAGAACCAGAAATTGGAACCCATACCAAATATTACCTTTCAAATTCAAAAGATATGATTAGACTAATCTCCACCAAAACCTCCGTGAAACAAGATTTAAAGTCGCTCCACACCTCTATGGCCTCCATGAACTTCCAATAGTGTCCAACCTTAATTCCAATGCTGATAGAACTAAACCAAACCAATGCTTCATTTTCATCCATTATGACTCTCCTATACTTATCTGGGATCCGTGCAACCACCCCCCTAAAGAGATGAAGCTAACAACTTCTTAAACTCATCCCTATCCCTCATCTGCTCGCACTCGACCCCCACCCCAATCTTTTCTTATTTTTATTTTTATTATATATATATATATATATTAATTTATAATAAAATATATGATATTATATGATATTAATAATATATAATAATAAGTTAATTTATTATAATTATAATATATATATTGATATATATAATTTTTGTACTTTTGATAAATTTCTATAAATATCATATTAATTTTAACATATTTATTTTTTAATTTTTAAAAATAACAATATTAACATATTTAATTTTAATATAATTACATATATTTTGTAAATATATATATAAAATAATTTTAGGTGTATATTTAAGTAAAAATATTTTTTTTAAATATTAATTGTAATTTAATACAATTATAATTATTCAATGTATTTCAAATTCTAAATGTACATGTTTTTATTTTTTTTACTTATATATAATAATTGTATATAGTCTTATAAATTTAATAAGTATTTTTATTTTTTTTAATTATTTTTTTATATAAATATATATATACACACTTATATTAAATACTTGTAATAAATTAATTATTTTAATTTTTAATGTTTTAATTGTTTTTTGTTATGTAGGTTCGTTGATGTGAATGATATTATTAAAGGATATGTACTTTAGCCCTTGGTGGGGGAGGATGTAGAGTGACTTGCATCACATATGGAAGATTGAGATATATATCTAGGTCGTGACCATGAGTGAGCAAGAGGAGTGTGCAAAGAATTAAATTTAGAAGCATATTCCAGAACCATCTAGAAGAGATTCGAGAGACATTTTAGATCACCATTGGGGGAGGAGTAGCAGATCATTCACTCCATCGGGGTACCATTCAAGAACCATCAGGGAGCATGGGTAAGATGCAATAATCCAATCCATCCATCTTCCATTCCTCCCACACAACCATTCCAAAACCTTCTATATAATTCCTTTGACGTACATCCTACACACCCATTCCACAACTACCCAATCATTCCATTCCACTATCTATCCTCACATCTAGCCAAGCATCCATTCACTATTAAGGCACACTAGGAGATACAGACTCGAGTTAGAAATCGAGAAGGAGGAGAGACTCTAGAGGTAGAGCTGAAGGAAGGGACAGTCTCATGAGAGGTGTTTCTTCAATTAATTTATTTCACTTTTAGTTTTCCTGATTTCATATGTAGTTAAACTGATTAGCGAAATCAAGATAAAATGATATCATTTTATTTTATCTATTTTATTTTGTTAATTTTTTTAGTGAAAATTTAAATTTGGATGACATTTTATGTTCAATTATAAGCATCAATTATCATTACCTAAGAATTGAAAAGTTAAATAGTAAATCAATTCACCTTGGATTATTGACAGAATCATGGTAAACTAAAAAAGATCAATTATTATCCTCTTTATAATGGAAAAATTAATTTAAGGTTATTGATCTATTTTTTGAGGATTAAGAAGGGTCATCTAACTATGGACTTTCAATAAATGTAAAATGCAGTGAATTTCCAATAGTTTTCAAGCACTAAATAATTGAGATAATTTTAGTAGGATTTGAGAATATTTCATTAATTAGTTCTATATAACTCGAGGACCCAAATTCATCAATTTATTTTCTATATTGATGTTTCTTGTTTCCCTTGAACCATTCCATAAAATCCATATCATGTGGAATTGTATTTTTAATATTTACCTATTTGTTTTTTTGTTAGGGTTTTTATTTGATTTATCATTGTTATGGTCTGCACAACAATATTCCTTCCATGTGGTTTGACCCTTCTTACTATAGTAATAGTGTAAGTAGTTAATATACATATTAATTTTTTTCTTGCTCAATGACCTCACCCAAAAAAAATCGCATCGTTTTTTGTGGAAGGAATGTGCGACGAGGTAAACAAAAAAAATGACTATAACTAAAACTAAAAAATATAAAACATAAAATATAAAAAAAATAAAACAGTACAAAAAAACTCAATTTTTTCATAGAACATGTATGAACACTATAACTTAAAATCCTTAACTTTTAATATCAACTTATAAAATAAAAACACACTATTATTCACTAAGAAAACAAAGAAAATCAGAAATGGATAATTTTGGAAATAGATATGAAAATTTAAATTAAATGTTCTACAACCACAAGTTCTATCGCCGGAGAGACATAGGCTTAGGGATTTCCAAATAAAAATGTATAATGAAATATTTCTTACATCAGATTTTCCTCTAGGTCTATAATATATGAGATAAAAAATAACATCTCTCACAACACCCTTCTTTCAAATGTTTTTTAACAGAGGACTTACCTGAATTTTTTATAAATGTTTATGTTTCAGTCCAGAAACTTCCTCTAAAAGATATGGGTCAGAAGGAGTTGAGGTTAAGTTTTTTTTCCATTTTTTCTTAAGGGGAATGATTATAGTTTGATCTAAAACCTTAAAGAGAAAATATTTGAAACTTGGGATGATGTGTTTAATGCTTTTGTTCCTAAATCATATTGTAGAAACACCACCATTGATATAAGGGAAAAAACTATATGATTTTTCTAAGATGAGGGATATATTTTTACAAACCATGGGATAGGTTTATAAACCTTCATAGGTAGAGTCTCAATCATCATTTATCTCCCACTATTCTCATGGACAATTTTTACAATGTGATCACCCCTTACAACCAGAACATAGTGGACCTATATTATGGGGGTGACTTATCTGATTCAACTGCTAATGAAATTAAACAACTGTTTAATAAATTAGATCAGTATTCCCAACACAATTTCTCAAGAAATTGAGTCATACATACGTCTAACACCACTACCCCAGTTTTTACTATAAATGAACAAGTTCTAAGGGAGCATTTTTGTCACTGTGGGGTGTTTGGTCACACTTAAAAATGATAACCCAATTTTGACCTCTAGATCTGATTTGATGACACTGCATAGTTTGTAGATTATAGAGCTGGGAACCAAGTTCAAAATGGCCCATTCTACAATTATTATAACTCTTGATACAAAACAATCCAAAATTGTAATGGATAGAACAAGGGGTGATAAAATAGTCTAATACCCCAAATTATTAGTCCATTTCCAGAAATTGCCACTCACAACCCAGAACATATAACTCAGACCAATTTGGGGTTGAATATTCAAATTCTCAATAGTAAATTAATGGAATTATGAAATAGATTCTAGGTAAAATTATTTCTTTTAAAAAAGACATAGATTCAAGATTTCACAGTCTATAAATTCAAATAGCCTTAATGGACTGAGACCTAGGAGGAAGATACAAGTGAAAACCCCGCACCCACACACAACTATATCAAATCCAAGAGATAATGTGATGGTAGTAAAATCTATTTCAAGACATAAACCAGAATAACTAGTCCATAAATAGTCTAGGAAAATGTAATTTTATTTTCATGCTAAAACTGGAACAAAAAAGATGGAAAATCCAAAATCTAGAAATTTGGAAAGACCAGATGATTCTGATAAAAATGTTCACAAGTCACATGAGAAAACCGAAAAATAAAAGAAACTATTATGGGATTCGATTGGAGAGGTATATATGAATATGAGGTTTTAGGATGATATGGTTAACTAACATATTTTGATGAATTACTCACTCCTTTCACTTTTCCACAAAGGATAAAAACACCAGTGAACCTGATTACCTCATGTTTCTTTATATGATTAGGAGCATTAATGTTAACATTAATTTTGTGAAATCCTTAAAAAACCCCTTTTATATATGAAATTTCTTTATAGATTCTTATCTAAAAATAGGTATTGGTGTGTGAGATCAATACAGAGTTTGAATGAGGAGTATTTTGGCATAGTCCAAGAGAATATTCCCCCAAAATAGAAAGACCTTGGAGGCTTTATCATTTCTTGTAAAATCAGTTAAAGTGAATAGATTAGGTTCTTATTTGATATAGTTTCTATCAGAAACCTCATTCCCTACCCCCAATTCAAAAATTTTTCCTTAAGGAGATGAATCCAACTTCAATGATGCTAAATCTTACTGAAAGGTCACTTTCATAACCTTATAGGAGGGTAGATGATTATTTAGTCAATGTTGGGAAACTGTATTTTCCAAATGAATTATTGATTCTACACATGGAGTGTGTTCACAATATTCCACTCATTCGGGTTAGGCCATTCTTTGACACTTCTAGGGGTTTTATTGATGTTTCTAAGGGTAGTCTGACTCTTTAAGATAGTGAAGATCAAGAGATATTTGAAGCCTAAAATGAGTCTCAATTTGAGGTATGATGATGTTACTAATGAGATTTTTAGAGATATATTAGAGGTGGAAATAATCATCCATTTGATGATTTAATCACCAAATCAGTTAGTGAACATTTTTAAAGAAATTTTGTTGTGTTTTAATCCACACAAGATCATGAATGTTTGGAGATAATTTAAAAAAAATGTAAATAAATTCCTCATAACCTTGAACTGATCCTACCCACACCAATCTATCTCTCTGAAAGTTTTCCTCAAAATTTTCATGGTTTGTAGCCCACCCATTTTCTGAAACTTGATGTTATTTTATGTTTAATAAAACCTAATGGAATACATTATAGTTGTTGTTATTTTTCATCTAAGAGTAAAAGTGTTGGAGTTCAAAATAAGTTAGGGTCCATAATTGTTCACTATGATGTTGAAGGCGAGTCTGCTGTATTAGTTAAGTGTGATATAAAGGAGTTTTTGTAATCTTTTACACATTTGGATTGTATTTATGCCCCTAATTATTTGAAAAAATAGAATGATGAAATTATTTTCCATTATTTTGAAATATTCTTAGAACAAAATTATGATTCTACCCCTACAACACCTAAGGTGGATTCATCTTCTGATCTAGATATTATTAGTAGTGGCCCACCTACTATAAATGTTGTTCATATTTTTTAAAAAGTTAATGACTTAAGTGTGGGGTAGAATGTGAGATAGACCATTTAGAGTGAATCTAGTCACCTAGGATATTCTAATGAACTATGTCACATTCTACCTCATTCTTTGAGTGACATTTTGAGTTTTGAATATCATGGTGGAAGGCATCTTAGTCTTTGAGTCTTGTATTTTTAAGGCTTTTTCAAGTTGTTGAGCTATATAAGATGTTGTGTGAACATAGTAACATCTCAAAAATGAAATATTGAGGGTCATGAATAGGTTAACAATTCCCAATGAATGATAATGGTTAGAACATAATAGAGAATCATGTCTGGCTGGGGAATTTAAACCTAAAAATTCAATGGAGGAAACTCATGACTTTTTTGTTTCTAGTTTTCAATTTCCCTTTTGAATTATTACTCCTTGATCAGTTGTGTGTCTCTCTTATTTGGTGACCAATAGATATTGAATTTCATTGACCTATTTTCTCTCATGATTGATGGGTTTTGGGTTCTTTTTAAATGTTTTCTTATGGTATAAGTATTCTAATGGTCTTGGTCAGTTGTGTGAATTCTATACCATTGACAACCTCATATGAAACATCCAAGCTAGAAGGAATCAGTTTTTTTATAAAAATTGAATAATAATTCCATAAACATTACTATAGTCAATTTCAATTCTTATTTTCTTTTTATTTTCCTTAATTAAATATGTTCATTTTGTAGGAAATATAAAATTTCAACCAGATTCATGTTTAATTATTTTAAAGGGAAATGAAATGTATTTTGTACAACTTGGAAAAGAGCTTCTAACAACTTTGAGAGTAACTGGTTTTAATTATTTCTACTCTATTTTAATGAATATCTTCCTATGATATATTTTATTGTGCATTCCATGTAAATTCCTGTTGTTCATTTAAAAATTATCCATTATCTCATCTGATGCATGAAACCTATTAGGTTAAACTGTAAATACATCAGCTTTTTGTAAATACAATAGAAACAAAATTTAAAAAAAGAAAGATATCTAAGTCACAAAAAGAAAATCAAACAATAAAATAAAAAAATAAAATTTTAAAAAAAATTATATTTATTAGGTGATAAATGAATTGTACATTAAGTGGTTCAAAGAGTCTTAAAATGTTAGCAATGAATTATTTTGAGGGTTTTGCACACTATTTTTGTGAAAGTCAATTTATGAACTAGGAAAGTGGGTGTGAAGGGAAATACCTTTATGGAATTTTAGTTTTAACATGAAAAATCCAAAAATTTGAACATTACCTTAGGGGACACTCGATTTTTGAGAAAACACTTTAGGGATCTAACCATAATGATAATCATATAAATTATTTGAAAATTTTTTAAAATGGGAAAATGATATCCCATGGTAAATCCTTGAGATATGGGCATTGAGTGTGTTTATCTAAATAAATAAAACCAATTTTCACATTCAATAATTTCTTTTACCAGTGATTTGTATAAGAATTATGGATGGGAAAAATTAATAATGTGTCTTGTAAAAATGATATCTTTTAGGAGATTGGAATTTTGATAACAAATAAATAAGAGGACAATAGATATATTTAATTATCATTTGATTTTAATTTAGGAACCAAATAAAAAAATAAAAAAATGTATTGTCATTTTTTGAAAGCTTGGGGAGTTTTAAAATTAATGGTGTCCTTTGTTAAAATTTTAATTCCACTTTTGTCTAACCATTTACACCACTAGAACATGAACCCATTTTTAATAGAAATTAGATAGTTGTTTACATTGAAATGGGAGGAAAGATTTTTCAAGCAGTGGAGGGATTTTTTATCTCCATATATTTGGAGTCACATAAAAAATAAGGAGTATGGATTTTTCATTCTTTTAGTTATTTGTAAATAAATAAAACGCAATGAATTTACTAGAAATACAATTGATTATGTGTGATGGATTCAGATGTGGTCTCTTTATCTCGCTCTTTTCCACATCATTTTTTTTATATTTATCTTTTTTTAATTAAAATAATTTATTTTAGTTAATAATTTTCAATTTTTGTATTCTCTTTATCAAATTGTTAAAAAAATTTCTTAATTTTATTTCGTGTTTATTTTAGTTGTTTTTGAATAATAAAATTAATTTACCAACTCTCTCTTTTTTACCTTATTTTTTATTATTATATTTTTGTTTAAATAATAATTGTTCATTTTTTATTCTTTTATTTATTTATTTATTTATTAATTTTTCAATTATTTTTATAACATTTGAAAATATGAAATAATTTCTTTATTTATAAATAAATATATTTTTTACTTTTATTTTTGAAACATTAAATAATTAAGTTGAACTCAAAATTTATTTATATTATTTTAGTATTATTATTATTATTATTATTATTATTTTCACTTAGTGATATTTAATTTTATTATTATTTTTTAATTTTTTAATTATATTAATTAATTTCAGAAATATTTAAAAACATTCAATGTTTTATAAAATTAACTATTATAAATTTATTTTGTTATTAAAATATTTTTATCAAATAATAATATGAATTAATTTATTTTTTGAATAAATTTTTATTGAGATAATATAAAAATATATATTCACTTTTTGTAATTTATATAGTAAATTTTAATTTACTTTCTTTTTTTCAATTACATTCATTAAATTGATTAATTTTTAATATAATTTATGTTCTGATTTTAATTTTTTTTTTTAGTTTTTTAAGGAGTCATTGCTAGCTCATACACTCCCTTCCAGCTCCGTACTCACCGCTATAGTTGTGGTGACTCGTTTTATTCACCGCTAGCAACATTAATAGTGACTCAAAAGATTCATCATCGCCCCTTTGTCACCAGCATCCTCCCTTTGCCAAATTTTAAACCCACCTTCTAAAATTTCAAGTGGTGAGTCCCCACTAACCATTTAATCTCCCTTGAGCAGTGACTAACCTATGTCACTACCAGTGCCTTCAATTTTCCATCCATTCTCAGCCCACAATTCACCGCAAGTATCTATGGAAGAGACTCACAATGTTGACCACTAGAATCTCTATTAGTGAGTCCTAGTACACACCACCATCCCATCCTCCATTAACTCACCACCACCTCCCTTGAATTCTGTACCCACCTCTAGTGCATTACAACAACAGTATAGAAAAGAAAATATGACGCCCACATAAGAAATGTGAATCCCAGTAGTAGTAAATAAATAAAAATCATTTAGTAGTTAATCAACATTTCACAGAAAACATTCATCAGATTTGGAACTTGTGCCTTCTATAGTATCAAATAAGAGCTTAGGGGAACCAAAAAATTGACACCCATATCGAAGAATACCTACTAAAACCCATAGAGAATACCAGCTCGGGCTCCACTAGAACCTTTGTTCCACCAGATCTAAAGTCTCTCATTAATGTTGCAGCCACAAAAAACATCCAACACTATTCCATATCGATGCTAGTTATGCTGCACCTAATCTAAACAACCACCTCTTTTCTGGTCATCAGGACTCACCTTCACATATCCCAGAGCCATGCGTCCTCCCCCTTGAAGAGTCGAAACCTACTACCACTTGAACCCATTTCTATCCCTCATCTGCTCACACCCAACACCCACCACTTCTTTTATTTTTTTATCTTAATTATATAATTATTTATAATATAATATATAATTGTATAGAATATATTCAAATATACGATAATATGTATATTAATTATAATTATAATATATATATATATAATTTTAACGATTATAATAAATTTATGTAAATATATATCTTTATTTTAAAGTATTTTTAATTATAAATATTTTTTAATGTTAATAATAATATTAAAATATATATTTTTAATACAATTATATAGATTTTTTAAATATATTTATATCTAAAAATTTTATGTAAATATTTTTGTAAATATATTTTTCTTAAATAATAATTATAACTTAATATATTTATAATTATTTTATGTATTTATATTTACAAATATACATGTTTTTATTATATATATATATAATAATTGTATATTGTTTTATTTATTTAATAATTTCTTTTATTTTTTATTGTTTATATATACATACATACCTATGTTATATACTTTTGGTAAAAAAAATTATTTTAACTATTAATCATTTAATTTTTTGTTATGTAGATTCATTGATTGGAATAATGTTGTTAAAGGATATGTACATGGTTCACTAGGGGGAGGATGCAGAGTGACATGCAGTACACATGGAATATTTAAAAAGAGTGTCAGGATATGACTGTGAGTGCACACAAGGAGTGTGCCGATCATTCAGTTAGGAAGTAGATTTCATAACCATTTAGAGAATATTCTATTGACATTCCAGATCACCACTGGATGAGCATCAGTAGATCATTCGATCCACCAATAAAGCATTCAAGAACCATAAGGGATCACAGGTAGGAGGCATAAATCTCGTCAATCAATTTTTCTTTTATCCAACATATCTATTCCAGACCCTTCCATCAAATTAATTTGACATCCATTCTAAACACCCATTCCACATATGCTTGATTATTCAATTCCATAATCCATCCTCACATCTCCCCAATCAACTATTCAAAATCGAATCACATATGGATACAAATACTGTGAAAGGTAACTGAGTAAGAGTAAATACTCTAGATTTGAAGTTTGAGGAAGGAACAGTCTCACGATATATGTTTCTTCACTTCTTTTATTTTACTTTTAGTTTCTCTTATTTCATGTTTAGTTAAACTGATTATGGTAATCAAGATCCAATGATTTGATTTTTACTTATCCATATTTATTCTATTAATTCCTCTATTAAGTTCATCTTTTAATTTTTATGTTCTTTAATGTTTAATTTTGAGCATCAAGTAACACTATGTAAGAACCGACATGTAACTTTTGTGAAGGAATTCAACTTAGATAATTGACCAGAGTATAGTAAAGCAAAAAATGTTGATGAATATCTTATCCATAATAAAATGGTTAATATAACTGTCAATTTCAAAGTATCAAGGCACAATAAGGTTCATCAAACTATGGATGTTCATTTAAGTGATAAATTAGTTAATTTAAATCGTTTTTAATGCATTTCATAATAGTGTTAATTTTAGTTTGATCAGAGAACATTTTTTTAATCCAGTTAAAGCATCAGGAGGACCCTGATTCATCATTTGATTATCTCTCTTCCTATTTCTTATTTCACATGCACCATTCCATACAGTCCATCTCACACTGTATTTAAATTTTACTATTTATCTTTTACTTTTTTGCTAGTTTTTTTATTGTTTTAGATTTTTTTGTTCTTTACAACATTATTCATTCCATGTGGTTTTTCCCTTATTACCATAGAATTAGTGTAAGTGTGTAATATAAATATTAAATTTTTATGCACTCAATGACCATGCTCTTCAGATTTATAGTTGAGTTCTATCCCATTTATGTAATATGTCCTGGAATGATGCCTTCAAGGTATTGTTATAATATCTCATATTATGAATCTCTTCTATATTGGAATATTTATTGATGTCCATGTAATTATTTGATTACTTAGAATATCCAGGGATATTTTTCAATATCATGTGATTAAATATGGAATTATTTTATCATCATTTATTCTTTCCGTATTGTTCTTCATGTTAACATTATTTATTAAATGGATTGTGGTTCAATTATTTACCTTAACATATTGATTAATACTTATAGATTAACAATAACTTCTACGCTATGAGTACCCTTTCTAAGCATTAGAGATCACCCCATTCTTATGCTTCCATTCCAAAGTATGCCAAAAAAATGTATTATTATTGATATGCAAGGATATAAAAAATGGAATAATGGTATTCTTAAGGAAAATTTAGTGTCGTATTTTATGTTTTCAAATATTTTATTAATTTCAAGTATGTATCATGTTTCTTATGACTACAAAAATATTTAGTCTTTTCGGATGTGATCATTTATATCTATCACCAATGTAATAAATTAAACAATGAATTTTGGAAACTAAGGTTGAGTCCTTTATAGTTGGTATCAATGAAATTTTAATAGAAACCTTGGGAACAATATTTAAGAGCACATTTATTATATAACGTAAAAATATAACTACCTTTATTGATAACTCTAAGTATAAGATAACATCCTAATGTTTTTGTAAGGTATATATTTACATGGTTTTTCTTATTAATACATCATTGTCTTAATACTACAAGTGTACATTTTTCTTCAAAAGTTATACATAGGGTAACAACTTAGAAAAGGGTGAATTTAGATTTAACTTGACCATCATCAAGTTTATGACAATGGGACTTACTACTCACCTGGGTTGACTCACTTAGTTGATATATATGGGATAAATCAAATTTTTATTGAAAAAAATTATGATGGATTTGAATATATTTTAATTATTTGAGAACATTTTAAAACAAACAATTTTTTTATTATGTGATTAGGCATGCATAAATTTTTTAATTTATATTACCTATTTATCTAGTTTTGGGATTATCCCTTATGTTTCAAACTGTTATTATCTAATATATTGTTTATTATTGTTTATAAATAGAACATAGAGGAAGATATGAGAACTATATCAATGCATGTACTTTATTTATGTATTTTTCTCAATAAAAATATAATGAAACTGGAACTACAAATACAACTTGAACTGGTCAAATTATAACTATATTGGGATATCTGACTTGGGTTATGAAGAATATCATTTCCCATAGAGTGAAGCCTATTGATCCAAAATTTGGTTTAACAATATTAGTTTGATTTATGCATCATAAACCTCCATAGTTTAAGGGGACTAAAAATTTAACTATAGATTCGCAATGGATAATTTCCATAGAGAAGTTATTTCTCATGCTTGGAAGTAATGAATGGGATAAGGTTGTCTTGAAAGTTTATAATATCTCTAGAGATGCAGATCAATGGTTATCGATGATTCAAAACACTAAGGATGAATAAGAAATAGAAAACTTAGATCAAAATGATTTTAAGTTAATATTCTTGGAAGAAATATTTTCTCATGATAAATGATCTAATATAGAGAGAAAATTTCTAAATCTATGAAAATTTAGATATGAAAATATCACTATGTATAAATCTAACATTACATGGTTAGAAAGGTATGATAGGAAAAATTTATAAAATCCCAAGAGTAAGATTGATCATTTCCCTAATGGGTTAAAGTCATCCCTTCAAAGTGAACTAATATCCCAAATATTCGCATAATATATGGACATGATATCATATGCTATAAATATATATAAATAACCCTCCAAGTCTTATGGATTCGAAGTGAGAAAAGAGAAGCATAGTATGGTAGAGAAAAAATAGATAAAGGGATGATTGGAAAGAAGGATTTTCCCACAATTGGTAATTGTGGAAAGTAACACCCAGTTACTTTCTTAATGAGAATGGGTCTTTTAATCAATTGTATATTAAAATTCCATCAATCACATGAATTTAAGGGTAATAAAGAAACATATAATATTTAATTTCTCAGCTATAAGGGGATAGTGCACTATGAAAATGAATTCCTAATGTTTCAAGGCAATATATCCTAGAAGAATCTATGGGATCCAGGTCAACCCTATGCTATTAATATAGTAAAATTGGAATGACTAATGTTCTTGTGTATTTATATTCATGAATTATGTTGTATAAGTATTTTACCATTGTTATATTGGTTATAAGAATCATAAAACATCTTATGATTTTCTTAATATTTGGAGTATATATTTATTCATGTTACATTTAATTATGATATATGGATTCGATCATGGGTTTATGAGTTTATGATTGATCATAAGTTTTTTTTTCTTAAACAACCTTTTTTAGGCTTTATGTGATGGGATTTTAATAACATTATGGATATTTTCGAGACATTTATAGTATTAAAACTCATTGGTTTAGTATATGTTTTATTGAAAATTTTCTTTAAACAATAATTCTTTTACATTATTTGGATATTATATTAATTTTATTATTAACCATTAGAGTCAATATAATCACTGATGTTATGGTAATGACATACACTTATGATTCCTTAATTTCATGAAAAAATATGTCATATAAAAAACCTTATAGTTAGATAGTGATTTAATGAACAATGATATTTTTAAAGATACTCATAATATTTTTTGTAAAAATTATAGAAATTATGTTAATATGGTTTTAAAAAAAGAAAAATGGAATACTGGGTGACAACCCATTTCATCCGATGAGGTTTCAGGCCTTGAACCCACAACCGAATACTGATATGGGTGAAACACTTTCCACTATCCTACATGATGTTCTGGTTAATATAACATTATTTAAAAAAATGATTTGATTGATAAATACTAATGGAATGGATTAAGTTAAACATTGGGTGTTAATTTCAAGGTTTAGATATTAATGTATTATATTGGAAGAATCATGGTAACTATTTTTTATTTGGTAAATATTTAAAGATATACGAAAGGACTATTCACACTTTTATAGATCTTATGAAAATATTATTTTTAGTTCTTTAGGGCAACAAAATTTCTCTTGTATATTAATTTTTTGTAGTAATAAGTGAAGTGTAAATCGGTAAAATTATAACCAAATGATATAATGGTAAGTATATTATCTATTTTTCTTAATCACGATATTAAATGAATCCCTTAACTCCAGGAAAGATATTTTCGAAAATAATTTTTAGCATATTAAATTCATATTCAATGAATAATTTTCTTTATTCATCATATATTTATGGGTTTGTATCATTAAATTTATCTTCATCATTCTATTTATTATTATCAATGACCTCTATCACTCTCCATAGTTATTTATTCTTTTCTTCTATGTCCATGTTTTCACATCCCAATTATTTTTATCTACTTGAAAACATAGTTTTGTTTTATTATAAATGTAACTCTAAGTTTTTTTCTCTCTTTTCAATATGATTTTTATCACTTTTTATGATTTGATTTCTCAATAAAGATATTATTTGATGAAAACCCCTTGTTTTCACAGTGCTATTTAAAATTTATACGGCACAATTCATTCAGGTTTGGGAGAATCTAACACCATGAGATTTTAAAATAATAATTTTTTTATAGAGAATGTGAGACTAAAGAGTGAGATTAAATTTTCATTGAAATATATTTTATTAAATTTTTTATATTTTTTTAAGATACATGCAACCCTGAGTCCAAATAAACCATATATCGTTATAAAATAACATTTAAATTTGTGGGTATGAATAGAAAAACTAAATTATGAAAACCTAATTTTTTTTCACATTTATAAAACAATTTCCATGATTATAATTTGATTATAAATAAAATAGTAAGCATTTGAAAGAAAAATAAATTATTTCTTAAAGATTATATTTTTCTAAATAGATGTTTCATCACACATTGAGTACATGATTTAAATTTAATTTTTACCTCTTATAGAAAAAATATTTTAAAAAATTAACTGAAATTTTTAAATAATTAGGTCATAATTATAAAATAGTAAATTTTTTAAAGAGATTTTAAAATGATTTGTTTTTTATTGAATAGTGAAATTACTAAATTTTAATGAAAATATATTTTTTATTTGAAGCGTATAAAAGTTATTTATTTATATTATTTTTAAAAAAATTTAAAAAACTTCAATTATATAATAATAAATACAATTTAGGTAATCAAAATCAATTAAATTTTAAATTTTTATATTAATACTTTTTATACTTATAATAATATTTCATTAGAAAACTAGTTTTCTTCCATGTCTGTAAGATTAATTAAAAATAAAATTATTCCAATACTATGAATCGAATTTATAAAAAAAATATTACATTTTTTTAATATTTGTAGTTAATATTATATAATAATATAAAATAAATTTTTCATTATGAATTGTAAAAATAGTTAAAATTAATATTCGAGTTTAGGGTTAAAACGTGTTTATTAGGGGTTAAACTAAAAAGATAAGGTTTAAAACGAACTATAAAATTATCCAATTACAATTTTATGGACATATATTGATCTTATATAATTCATGGTATTATAATGATCCATTATAGATCCTTTTGGATGGAAAGAAATGTTGGTATCAATTTTTCTTTTCAAACATTTCAAGTGTGTCTTGCCCCCATTTATAAAAGGTCACCCAGAATACTCTCTACATAAAACTTTTAGAGACTTTTGGTTCATTTAATCACTTATAAAATATCTTACATAGAAACCTAACAACATCATATATGAATTTTTTATCATAAATAAAATCTATGAATGTTTTAGGTAAAAATATAAAGATGTTTTCCAAAAAATAGGCAAGGTTCTTAACCATGTGTTTCTCTTTTACTTCTTATCATGACTCCATAAAATCATCTCTAAGCATGATAAAATAAAAAACCAATATATAAAATATTCCTATATGTTACTATGTTACATTAATAACATATATTCACCTCATATTCCATCAAATTGGAAATGAAACTGTCGATCATGCTTCAGGTGGATTACTGCCTCACGGACCAACTAATTTCATTTTCTATCACCACGTATGAAGTATGGATATGATTATTAATTTCAAATATTTATATTTTATTTATTATATTATTATATTTTTAGAATTATAATAATACAAATTTCTTCTTACCTTCAAAACCATTGGAATAAAATAACATCGCTTGTGTGTACGTGTGGACTACTACCTCCATGTAGTGATGTGAACTGTTTTTTAGTTTATTATGAAATTGTTGGCAATAGGGATATATTTAGTAAATATAAATTAAATATTTAATTTAAAATTATTTCTTTAAAGGTTATATAGTATTTAAGTTTCTTACATTACTATTTTGGAAAAATAGAAACAGCGTTAATGGGTATGAATGACATACCATCTCTAGGGACGGAGTAACCCATTTTCAAATATATAAATTTTATGGACTATTATAAATATTATATAAATATTATATGTTATATTTACATAATGGATTAAATTATTAAAATTTTGGAACCATTTCATTTAAAATTTTCCAAAATTATCGAACCAATACACACATGAAAAACAAAACATTTATCACCTGAAAAAGTGATTTTAACAAATAATTATTAATAAGAATGTCATAAAATACTATAGATAAATAGTTAGTTCTATTTAATATATTATTATGGTTTTATATATATTTATAAAAAATATATATTTATTATACATATGGTATTGTCAAGTATGAATTAAATAAAACCCAAGGTAAGGGTTTCTCATCTCACTTTTACTTATGCAAGACATATTTCATATTAACCACTTATTTTTTTGTGGTGTATATACTTCACCATTGAAATTATATATCATGAATATATTTATCTTTATTTGATTCAATTTTCCATTTTAATTTCTTATTATCTTGGGGGTAATGATTCAAATGTTACCTAATCTATAAGGGTTTATTTTACAATTTCATCATTATTATGGATTGATTATGTTCAAGCCAACATTGGGGAGTTATTTGATATTAATATGTTAAAGACAATATATTTTATTCAAATATGTTAATTTATAATTTTTTTAGGTAATTGTTCCATTTTATTCTCATTGATACTTAAAATAATTTGAGAAAATGTTTTATGAAAACCTAACTTTATTTCTCTCTTTAGTCGAAAATGTTTTCTCTCCCATGGACTTGTTTTCTAAAAAAAATAAAAAATATTATTAACATTATCCAAATGACTTATTGAAGAAATTTGTGTATTTTTTTACTTCTAAAAAAATGGTTTATAAAAAAAATATTTTTCATTTCCCTAATAAGGTAATTTTTTACTTTTACTAAAGATGTAAAAGGAATCATTGTTTTTTTTCATACTCATCTTTTATGGAATTCCCCACCATCATGACCCCTCATTAAATTGAATTGTACATTAAACTTTTACTAATTTATATTCAAATAATATTTTTTCCCTAATATTCTGGAAATGTTTAGTTTTAAAATTGGTTTTCAAATTGAAAAGAATATTTTCCTCAATAATGTTTTAATGCAGTTTATATGGTAATAATATTCATCTGTAATAAAGAATCAAATATTAATTATAATCAAATTGGGTCATATAGTAATTATAACACCATTATTATTTATATAGATGGTTTATTATTAGTTTTTTTGGGATGAACTCTTTTGATACCATTCTCCGTATTTCTTTGGATAGTTATGATTATGTTTTTTGATTTGGGAAAGAATTGAAATTTTATATGATGGTTTTTAAATATTAATGTTTATGTTGCTTTTTATTCACCCCTTTAAAATGAGGAATGAATTAGACATAGTATGGGATGGAAGGGGCCTAATATATCCCCACTATTCAATAGTAGGTCTCATTAGACAAACTAGATTGGTTTTTTGGATAAGGACCCCACATTTATGTAAGATGTTTTGGAATAAGGCCCTGAAATTATAGATATGATGTCCAGAATTATGAATTTCCTCATTAAGAGAATAGTTACTAATGTACATGTGGTTATTCAATTAGTTATAATATCCATGGTAAGATTCAAACTGAAGTAATTATTTATATATAATTATTTGATAACCATTTATTTATGCCATGTTATTAATCATGTTTATGTTATTAATTAAATGGAATGTGTTAAAGTTATTTACCATTCCATGTTTATTACGAATTATTTGTTCATGATAGCTTTTATTATATGTGTACCTTTAATGAGATTTATATATCACCATTCTATTATGATTCATTTACATTGGATGAATAAAAGTGTATGATGATTGATATTAAGGGATATGAAAAAGGGAATAATGGTGTTCTCAAAGAAAATTCTATGTTGTATTTTATGTTTTCAAAATCTAATTTAACTTTCTAGTATTAATCTATTTTTTCATGTTTAAAAAAATATTTAGTTCTTTGGGATGTGACCTCTTGTATTTGTCACCAATGAAATAATGTAACCAATGACTCTTGGTAATATGTCATAGTTTCTTTTCATTCTTTAAGGCCCCAACATTAAAGTTCAATAATCTAGAGTTAATTAAATAATTCACATTGATGAAGTTTTTAGGCTTAAAGATTTAAAAAAATTAGGCCATAACTGTTACATAAAAAATAAATAAATACAAATTGGACAGTTCCAATAGTATCTGTTTCTTCCATAAAATAATTTTTTTAAAAAGAAACATGGTGTTTTCTTTTTTAATCATCGTAAATTTTCCTTGATTCCATCCATGACTCTATTCACCCTTAAATAATGTGAAAACATTTAAAAATATGGGATGAGCACAAAAATCTTAGTTAGGGGCATAAAAATAAATACAAAACATTAGTCTAGTTAAAACTTGATAACCCATTCAATATTATTTCAGTAAATGAAAAAAAAAACATTTTCACATGAATAACCCTAATACTTTTTACTCAACGGAAATCACTAAAATGAATAACAAGAAATTAAAACTCCATTATATTATTTAAGGAATAATATAAATAAAAACCTTTCTAGCATCTTCCAATTATAATAACTATATGGTTTACTTACAAATTAGAGCTCTATAATGGGTATCACCCTTCGTATAATCTATATCGGGCTCACCTGTGATCTATAATAGGGATCAACCCTTTGTATAAGTTTTTTCAGGCTCACCCATGAGCTATAATGGGGATCAAACCATCGTATAAGCTATATATACATTACCCATGAGCTATAATGGGGATCAAAACATCTTATAAGCTATATCAGGCTCACCCATTTCATATAATGCTCATGTACCATTTCATGAATAAAACATGTTCATCACAAAAATCCTTTTTTGAAAGCTTATTCTAATCCCATATGAAAAAAATTTTATATTAACATACCATTTTCATTTAAGAACCCATTTCAATACCAATATACCCAAATAATGGAATAAATGATTTTGTTTCATTTTAAAAGACATTAAGTCTTACAGAGGAACCCAAATATCAAATAACTATTACAGCAGTGGAGAAGTCGTTGACGCCGTATACGTTAAAACAACATTCCTTTTGTCATTTTGTAAAGAAATAAAAACTGTTAATATAAAAAGATTCCTTTTGAAAACATTGACTTAAATTCAAGAGTGACATAAAATTTCACATATATCCCTTTTATACCCATATAAATAAATATGTAATTTAATATCTGGAAGAAAAATATTTGATAATTAAATCGTTAAATGTTCAAGGTGTCCCATACCACATTGAAAATTTAAATATTAATATTAATGATTTAGTAAATATCATTAGTATAGATAAAATATGGTTAGGAAATGTCATATTTCCCTCATATACACCTTATAAAAGAATAAATGTTCATATTATCAAGAAATTCATCACTGAAATGATATTGAGACAAAGTCCCTTACATTAAGTCTGAATTGTCTCGTTATTTAGTTAATTTCTTTAATAATAAACTTAAGAAAAGTTATAATTGATTTATAAAATTTATAATGTTTATTATTGATTTTATATCACTTATTACCATGTTATAGAAATTAGTTAATTATTTGAGTTTATATTTGACATTTTCGATGTTCGATATTTGAGTAAAAAATGAACTTGTTTTGATGAAATTTATCCATGAGGTCAAAAGTAGATTCTATATATAATATTATTCATTATTTAAATATCATATAAATAGAGCATATATTTATTTATAATAATCCATAACATTTTAAGATAGGAAATGAAATGCACCATTTATGGAGACGGTAGGCCATACGTACACATGAACGCTACTTTCATTTCCTTGTCATATTAAAAGAATAAAAAAAATACATATGTATATTATAATTCCATTATAATATATATGTTTTTTTATATAAGTTCATTCACTCTATCCTTTATATGTGTCATGTATGGAATGAATTATTCATATCACTTTGAGGGGGTTGTAGTCCACACTTCATCAAATGAAATTATCATATTTACACTCTATAGAAAGCATAAAGATATGATGTAAATAAAAATTATAGAACCATATATACAATATAAATATAATATATATATTATATAAATACACTTCCATATTAATGGACAACATGTGAGGTGGTAGGATAAAATTGAACAATCATCGTTTTGTGAGTCAGTAGTTTTTCGAAAAAAGAAATAATATGCTCTATATCAATTAGATGGTGGTGTGTGGATGTGTAAGTAAAAAATAAGATAAAAATCCCAGTGTATTTATGATACTTGTTTTAGTATAAATTAATGGATTAAATATAGGTTTTGGGGTTGGATAAGGAAAATCAATGAAATGACCTTGAGAGTATATGTTACCTCTCAATCGGGTAACTCCTATTGATTTTAACCAAAAGGTGTTCTTGAATTTAACTCTACCCAAGGTAAGGATTCTAAGAGGAAGGGATGAATTTTGGGAGTTTTTTTGAGTATAAGTTGGATGAGACAAGGTGCTAGATAGGTGTGAGTAATTTTGGTAGAGGTAGTGACCTTTTATAAGAGGGGGGAGGGGAACTTTAGGAAAGTCATGAAAAATTATTTTATTATAAATTAATTTTAGAATTATAATAGTTAAAAATTTATAAATTTAGAGGATAAGATGATTATGAGTCTAAATCCTCCCAAAAAATTGGTTTTAGAAAATTTTATTTCACAAAATTAAACTTATCTTTTGGCTTTAACCCTTAGTTAAAAACATTAACTCTTACCATTTCATCTTGTATTTTCATAATATATGGTTTATAAATGTATAATAAAAAAAAGAACCACAAGTGGATAATTAATAAAATTTGTAACATTATATAATTCGTCTGTCCAAACCTTATATTTTAGGACAGTTATATAATTTAATAAAGTAGTATTTGTTTTAAAAACACATTTATGTCAATTTTGATTCTATTTAGAAATTGATTTTTGTTAAAGTGATAACAACCTGATTCCTTTGAAAAAAGTTTTTAACTCATCCCTCAAATGTCAATTTCATCCAAAAAATTCGTGGATGACATAAAAATGTTCAAATTACATTTATTTTAATATTTATAGTGTCATTTATTTGAATATTTCATTAATAAGGTAATCACTACATCATCATTGTGTAATAAATATATTTATTTATATAATATCTAAAAATTATAAATAAAATACAATGATGTGGGAAATATTTTTATATTTATAATTAATATTTATAATCAAATATATCATTTATATAAACCAAATTAAAAATATTTTAGTTAGAAGATACATGTTTAAGTTATATTTCCCTTTTCATTAAATTAAATATTATAAAAGGTCATTATCATACACCAGTTGCTCAATGGGGTTATAAAATAGACCCAATGATATTAATGGTAGGATATATCACATAAAATAGGATTCGTACACGTTGTGGGGTTGGTTTATATTATTATAATATTAGTTTTTTAACCTTATTTACCCTTTAACCGTGATAAATTAGAATAATTACATAAGTTACTATTCATAATGTTAAAAAATAAAAGGTTCCTATTTAAATAATTTGGACCTTATGATTCCAAATATGGAATCCACTTTTGCAAATGTAAAAAACATAATTTATAGAAATAAACTTAAAATTAATTCTGGTTTTCAAAACCAGAAAACATGTTTTTAAGAAGTAAAAACTATCAAAATATTGATATGTGTTTACATCCAATTTAACGTGAAATTACTTAAAATGAACATAATTGAATTAAATGACAAAAACATAATCCAATTTCAATTTATACCCAATTAAAAGTAAAATTTAACTATATAAATAAATTATATGAAAAGGTATTTTTGAATTAAAATGCAGTATTTTTCACTATTCATAAAAATATGAATTTTATCAGAAAAATACCAAAATTTCAACCTAATTAAATTTTGATTTCCTTCTTCTAAATAAGAAGTTTATTGTACCAAATAAAACATATAAAAGTGAAAAAAAACTATTTTTAAAGAGTTTTATTCATCAAAGGTTGGTAAAATGAACTTTTAACAATATTATAGTATTTTATGCTTAAAATTGGATTCATTCTCATTTTAAGCCTTTAAAATTAATTGGATAAATGTACAAAAATTAAAAGATATGTAAAATCATAATATTGTTAATTCTTTTCATTCTCTCCAATACAATGGCTAGGATTTAATTTCCATTTAAAATAGTAATATTATTGTTGTATTATTTTTAGGTATAACTCATTGTTGTGTGAAACATATGATTTAGGGGAAGCCTGTTGTTGCGTGTTGGTTACACTATCATATATAGTGTCCCTTTTAAAATTAAATTAATATTAAATTCAAAAATATTAATTGATATAAAAATTTATTATTTCATAAACACCTAGGATGTTTTATCATTCCCCAGTTTTGGAAATTGCATCCTCACAATTTTAAAATTGGGCTAAAAAACATCATTGAAAATCCCACATCAGAAAAAACAACGTCAATAAAACTATCACTTTAAAAGTGATAAATAGAAGTAAATGGTTACATGAGATATCATATTCTTGGGTTCCCTATAAAAAACCATAGACATGTATGATAAAAAAACCTCAAAGACTAATAGAGAGTGATAGAGAACACAATCATTGGAAGGTTATCCTTTAAAAACCCATAATTATGTGATGGGTCAAAAAGACATTGTGAAATGTAAATGAATAATTTTTTTTTAAGATCCTTTTGATATACTTGAGTAAATAATTTACTTCTTAGAATAAGAACATAAGGAAAGATAAGTACTTATTGTATCTCTATTTTATAAGAACAATTTCATCCTCATAATATTCGCAGAATATGATATACATGCCTCAGAATTACCATACGTATAAAAGATCACACAAACCATAAATGATGTCAATATCTTATAAATGAGGTCCAAAAGTAAATCCATACTTGCACATTTAAAAAATGCATACATAAACATAACCCCACAAAATAACTCACAGAAAGGTCCTTAATAACTTATTATCACCTCACATAAAAACTCAGAAGGTGTGTATAAAACCTAGAACTTATAGTTATCCATTGAAAAATATCAGGCCCTCAGGAGCTTCCATCACTTCACTAGATGTATGAACATCAACTGTAGTAGAAGCAAATGATTTTATCAATCCTTTTAGTTTCTAATCATATTGATTTCCTCCCTATGTAATTTGATTCAGAAAATTATTTGCATAATGTCCCAACTCATTATAGCTAATTAATCTTACTGTAGACTGTCTATCTGTTATCTCATTATTGGTATTTTCATGACCCTTTTCATTGTAGTCACAAACCTTGTGACCAAACTTACCAAACCAGTAACACTTTCTATATCCTAACATACATTACCATAAATGTATTTTACCACACTTGGAACATGTTTTAGGCTTACCTCCAGAATTATTAGCCGGCTTCTTATCTATTTCCTCGCACCTTGACCGTTTCTTACTCTTATCATCTCATGGAATGTAAATTTCGAAAAAATGAATTTCAACATTCTCATCACAACGAACCACTTTTTCATAACTTTTTAACTCTCAGGCGTCCAAATCTATTCGTTTTACAAGTTTCAATCCTCTGTAAAATCTATTAATTTTCCATTCAATTTATCGAATAAAATTCAGAACATACCTGGACAATCTTGTGAATGTCACTTCATATGCAGCAACAAAATCATCATCCTTTTTTTAATTCAATGATTTTTTTCTCTATCCTAAGATGAAAAACATTATGGAAATTTTTATCAAGGAAAATATCCTTAAATTATTCCCATTCCATGTCATAACGATGATTTTTATCTCTAGAATTATTAACTAATGACCTCTATCGATCAGATTTACCTTCAAAACAATATATGTAAAGAGTTACCTTTTAAAATTTCAAACATCATGTGACTTCAAATATCTTCTCTATGGTATTGATCCATCCTTCGGCTACCACTAGGTCAGATGATTCATTGAATGAATGGGGATGTTGCCTCATATAATGTTCCACTATTATCATATTTTTCTATGGTTGATTGGGAAGATCTCTTGCATAGATAACACTACAATTTATAGCTTGATTTAACTGCTCTATCAATGAAACAAACTATTTAGTTCCAATTATTACCAAATCATGTTGTTGATTTGAGTGGTTTTTTTCCTCTCGGTGTATTGTTATTATAGAATTCCTATTTCCATTGTGGAAAATCATTCTGAATAGACATAGTTTAGATGAAGCAACAAGGTAATATTAAAATGATACATCATTTTAAATTAACCATAAATTGAAATACCATAAAGAAAAGTAATTAATAACATCCAAACCTCTAAATTTATCTAAACTGACCTCGGATACTAACTATAAGGACCCAGCCTTAAACATTAAATAATCTTGAGTTATGTCAAGAATTCACATTCATGATCTTTTTAGGTTTAGAGCTTTAGAAAATTAGGAAATAACTATTACATAACAAGAAAGTAAAATAAAAATATGAAACTTCCAATAGTATTCACTTCTTCCATATCATAAAAACTATAAAAAAGAATCATGGTTTCTTTTCAGGTTTAATCATTTTAACATTTACTTGATTCCATCATGGACTCTATTCACCATTAAATCATGTGAAAACATTTAAAAACATGGGATGAGTACAAAAATCTCTGTAATGGACATAAAAATAAATAAAACAATATTATAGTTAAAACATGATAACCGATTCAATTTTCTTTGAGTGGATAAAACAAAACATTTTCATGTGAATAACACACTTACATTTTTCTCAAAAAAAACACTAAAATCATTAGCAAGCAACTAAAACAATTTTAGGTGACTCAGAACATAATATACTTAAAATCCTTTCAAACATATTCCAATTGGAATAACCATATGGTTGACTTCAAATTTTGAGATCTATAATTGGGTTCACCCTTAATATAAGATATATTAGGCTCACCCCTGAGATATAATGGGGCTAAAACCTTCGTATAACATGTTTCGGGCTCACCCGTGAGCTATAATGGTGCTTAACCCATCGTAAAAGGTATATTAGTCTTACCCACGAGCTATAATTGGTCTCAACCCATTGTATAATCTATATCAGTCTCACCTGTTTCATATAATGATCATGTACCATTTCATGAATAAAACATGATCATCACAAACCCCCTTTTTTGAATGCTTTTTCAAATACCATATGAAAAACATTTCCATATAAAAATAACTTTTTCATTTAATAGACCATTTTCAATACCAATATACTTAATAAATTAATAAAGGATTTATTTTCATTTTAAAATACATTAAGGCTTATAAAGGAAGATAATTATCAAATAATGGTTACGGTGGCAGATAAGTCGTTGTCTCTATATACATTAAAAAACATTCCTTTTATCAATTTTTAAAAAAGTAACACACTTCATATAAAAATATTCTCTCTGATAACATTAAATTAAATTCCATAGTGATATAAAATTTCATATATATTCCTTTTATACACATTTAAATAAATATGTAATTTAATATTAGGAAGAAAAAGCTTTGATAATTAAATCCTTAAATGTTCAAGGTGTCCCATACCACTTTGAACATTTAAATATTAATCTACATGAATTATTAAATAAAATTAGTATAGATTAATTATGGTTATGAAATGTCATAGTGGCTGAATATACACATTATAAAAGAATAAATGTTCATATTATCAAGAAATGCCCCAATAAATAGAGATTGAGACGAAGTCCCTTACCTAAAGTCAGACTTGTCTCATTCATTCCTTAATTTCCAGAATAATAAAAACAGGTTAATTTCTACATGGTTTAGAACCTTTTTAATTTATATTATTCATTTTATATCACTTATTACCATGTTATATAAATTAGTTAATTGTTTGAGTTGATATCAGACTTTTTGTCGATGTTTGGTATTTGAGTCAAATATGAACTTGTTTTGATTAAAATTATCCATGTGGTCATAAATCCATTATCTATAGTATATTATTCACAATATTAATATCATATATATCTAATATATATGTAATTATAATAATCCATAACATTTGAAGATAATAAATGAAATACATCGTTCATGGAGATGGTAGGCGATAAGTACACATGAACTCTACTTTCATTTCTTTTTCATATTATAAGAATAAAAAATAAAAGATACATTAGTATATTATAATTCTAGTATAATATACATGTTATATATGTTTCAAAATTTCATTAACCTCGTCATTTATACATTTCATGTATGGCATGAATGACTCCTATCACCTCGAGGGGGTGGTAGTCCGCACTTCCTCAAATGAAATTATCGTATTTACACACTATGAAAGAATAAAGGTATGTTGTAAATAAAAATTATAGAAGAATAAAGACAATATAAATATAATATATATATCATATATAAATATAGTTCCATCATAATGTTATCCAAGAGAGGTTGTAGGTGAAAATTTAATAATCATCGTTTTGTGAGGCAGTGGTTCACCGTACACAAAAACAGTATGCTCTGTATCCATTAGATAGAAGTGTGTTTGAGTGTATGTAAAACCATTAATCTAAAAAATAATACTATATTTATGATAATTTTTTTAAAAAAATAATGGATTAAATTTTTTTTTTCTTGTTGGATGAAGAAAATAAAAGAAATGAACTTAAGAGAAGACGTTGCCTTGAAATCGGGTAACTCCTTTTGATTTTTTCCAAAAGGTTATCTTGAATTGCATTATTCCCAAGGTGAGGATCCTAATAGGAATAAATGGATGTTAAGAGATTATTTGAGTATATTTAGGATGATCCAAGGGGCATGAGAGTTGTGAGTAAGTGGGTAGAGGTAGTGTCGTTTTATAAGATGGAGAAGGGGCACTTTAGGAATGTCCTGAAATATTATTTTATTATAAATTGTTTTTAAAATTATAATAGTTCAAAAGTGATATATTTAGTGGATAATATGAGGTTGATTATAAATCCTCTCAACTAATTGGTTTTATAAAATTTTAGGTCACAAAATTAAACATACCTTCTAGCTTTAACCCTTAGTTAAAAACATTAAGTATTACCTTTTCTTCTTGTATTTTCAAAATATATGGTTTCTATAGTTACTATAAAATTACAAGAGAACAAAAAGTGGATCATTATTGACATTTTTAACATTATATAATTCTGTTTTCCAAATCATATATTTTTAGGACTATTATATCATTTAATAAAATTGTTTTTGTTTTAAAAAATCATTTATGTCATTTTTGATACTATTTTTAAAATGATTTTTTTAAAGTGACAACAACATGATTCCTTCAAAACAAAGGAATTAAATCATCCATAACATGTCAATATCATCCAAAAAAATCATGTATGGAAACAAAATGTTCAAATTAATTTTTTTATAAAATTTATAATATCATTTATTTGAATATTTCATTAATTTGGACCTTTTGATTCGAAATATCGAATAAATTTTTCAAATTAAAATCATATAATTGGAAGAAATTAATTTAAAATAAATTCAAGTTGTCAAAACTAGAAAACAGATTATTAAAAAGTAAAAAAATATCAAAATATTGACATGTGTTTATGTCCAATTTAAATATTAAATTACATCAAATGAACATAATTGGATTAAATGATAAAAAATTATTCCAATTACACATTAAACCCAATTAAAATTACAATCTAACTATATAAGTAAATTATATGAAACGTCAATTTTGAATTAAAATGCATTATTTTTCACTATTTATAAAAATATGGATTTTATCATAAAAATAACAAAATTTCAACCGAAATAAATTGTGATGTATTGCTTCTAAATAAGAAGTTTATTTTTATCTAATAGAATATATATAAGTGAAAAAACTATTTTTAAATAGGGTTCTCTTTCAAATGGTGGTAAAATGACCTTTTAAAAATATTATAGTATTTTATGCTTAAAATTTGATTTATTCTCATTTTAAACCACTAAAATTCATTAGATAATCATAAAAATGTAAAATCATAATATAGTTAATTCTATTCATTCCATCCAACACAATGGATAGGCATTAGCTACCTTTTAAAATAATGATAATTATGTTGTATTATTTTTTTTTGTATAAATCAGTGTTGTGTGAAACATATGATTTCAGAGAAACCCGTTGTTACGTGTCGGTTAGGCTATCAAACACAGTGTCCCCTTTAAACTAAAATTAATATTAAATTGAAAAATATTAATAGATATGAAGATGTATTATTTTATAAATAACTTGGATGTTACATCATTACCCCATTTTAGAAATTGCGTCTTTGCAATTTTAAAATTGTGATCATAAACTTCATTGAAAATACCACATCGAAAAAAGAGTCTATAAAACTATCACTTTAAAAGAAAGAAAGAGAAGTATCAGGGTCACATGAGATATCATTTTTTAGGGTTCCCTTTATGAAAACGTGGACATGCATGATAAAACTAACCCTGAAATACTAATAGAGGGTGATATAAAACATAGTCATTTGAAGGTTATTCATTAAAAAACCATAATTATGTGATGGGTCAAAAATCCATTAAAAAATGAAAATGAATAATTTTTTTGTTTTAATATTGTTTTAATAGAGTTGAGGAATTAATTTACTTTATATAATAAGAACATAAGGAAACATAATTACTGGATGTATTTCTATTTTATAAGCATAATTTCATTCTCATAATATTCGTAGAATATGATGTACAACCCTAAGAATAACCTTAAGTATAAAAGATCACACAAATAATAAATGATATCAATATCTTAAAAAGAGGTCCAAAAGTATTGGCATACATCCACATTAAACAAATCCATACATAAACATAACCCCAAACAACATCTCCTAGGAAAGTCCTTAATAACTTATTATCACATCACATAAAACCTAAAATAGCGTGTCTAAAACCATAAATATATAGTTATCATTTAAAAAATACCGAGCCTTTAAGAGATTCCATAACTTCACAGGATGTCTAAACATCTACTGTAGTAGCGAAAAAAGATTTTCCCAAACATTTTTGTTTAAAATCATTCTGATTTCCTCCCCGTGTAATTAACTTCAGACATTTATTTCCATAATGCCCCAACTCAATGAAGCTATATATATTATTATAGATTGGCTATCTGTTATCTCATTATTGGTCTGTTCATGACCCTTTTCATTGTAGTCACAAACCTTGTGACCAAACATACCACACTATTAATACTTTCTAGATTCTAACATACATTCCATAAAATTATTTCACCACACTTGGAACAAGTTTTCAGCTTACCTCTAGAATTTTTAGTTGGTTTCTTCTCTATTTATTGGAACCTTGATCATTTAGTACTCTTATCATCTCATGGAACATAAGTTTCCTAAACCTCTATTTCAGCATTCTCAACAAGATGAACCACTTTTTCATAACTTTTAAATTCTTAGGAGAATAAATATCTTCGTATCCCTGGTTTCAATCCTGAGTAAAATCCATTAATTTTAATATTAATTTCTCGAATAAAATACATAGCATACCTGGAAAATATTGTAAAGTTAGCTTCATATGCGACAACTGAATCATCATCCTTTTTCTTTAATTCCAAGAACTGTTTCTCCTTCCTAATCCGAACAACCTTTGGGAAATATTTCCCTAGTAAAATATCTTTAAATTATTCCCATTCCTTGGAATCACAGTCATTTTTCTCTATATTATTCTTAACTAATGACCATCGTCGATCAAATTCACCTTCAAAATACTAGATGGAAAGAGTTACCTTTTTTACTTTCTGAACATCACATGAATTCAAATATATTATCCAAGGTATTGATCCATCCTCCAGCTACCTCTTTTTTAGATGATCCATTGAATAAATGGGGATGTTGCCTCATAAAAATTTCCACTACTATCCTATTATTTTCTGGTGGATCGGGAAGATATCATGAATGGATACCACTACCATTTATATCCTGAGTTAACTACTCAATCACTAAAACAAACTGTTTAGTTCCAATTCTCACTACCTCATATTTTTTTCTCTCTCGATGTCTTCCCATTATAGATTTTCTGTTTATTATATAGAAAAACATTCTGAAAATACATAGTTTAGATAAAGAAACAAGTTAATCATAAAATGATACATCATTTCAACTTAGCTATAAATTAAAATACTTTAAAGTAATCAATTAACACTATCATAACCTCTATGTTTTTCTAAACCGACCTCTAATACTAACTACAAGGACCCAACCTTAAACATTATATAATCTTGAGTTAAGCTAAGAATTCACATTGAGGATATTTTCAGGTTTAGAGATTTAGAGAATTAGGACATAACTATTACAGAACAAAAACATAGAAATAAAAATTTTACACTTCCAACAATACTCGCTTATTTCATAACATAAAAACATTCTAAAAGAAACTTGGATTCATTTCATGTTTAATCATCATAAACTTTCCTTGATTCTATCCTTGACCCTATTCTCCCTTAAATCATGTGAAAACATTTAAAAACATGGGATGAGCACAAAAATCTCAGTAAGGGACATAAAAATAAAGAAAAACTATTAGTCAAGTTAAAACCTGATAACCCATTCAATGTTCTTTTAGTGGATGAAACAAAACATTTTCACAGTAATAACACTCATACTTTTTTATTGATAAAAAAAACTAAAACCAATAGAAAGTAATTAAAATTATTTTAGGTGACTTAAAGAATCATATAAATAAAACCCTTTCAATCATATTCCAATTAGAATATCCATATGGTTTACTTCCAGATTAGAGATCAATAATGGGTATCACCCTTCATATAAGCTATATCAGGCTCACCCGTGATCTATAATGGAGATCAAACCTTCGTATAACCTATGTTAGGTTCACCACTGAGTTGTAATGGGGATCAACCCATCATAAAAGATATATTGGGCTCACCCATGAGATATAATGGGGCTCTACCCATCATATAATCTATATAGGGCTCACCAATTTCATATAATTCTCATGTACCATTTAATGAATAAGACACGTTCATCACAAAACCCCTTTTTTGAAAGGTTCTTCTAATCCCATATGAAATAAATTTATATATAAAAATACCATTTTAATTTAAGAACCCATTTTAAATTCTAAGAAACCTAAATAAAAGAATAATGAATTTATTTTCAATTTAAAATACATTAAGGCTTATAGAGGAAGTCGAATATCAAATAACGGTTATGGTGATGGAGAAGTCGTTGTTACCGTATATGTTTAAAAAAATATTCCTTTTATCATTTTGTAAAGAAATTAAAACTCTTCATATAAAAATATTACTTTTAAAAACATTTAATTAAATTCCATAATGACATAAAATTTCTTGTATATTACTTTTATACCCATATAAATAAATATGTAATTTAATATCAGGAAGAAAAAGATTTGATAATTAAATCATTAAATTTTCAAGGTGTCCCATACCACATTGAAAATTTAACTATTAATCGACATGATTTAGAAAATAACATCAGTATAGATAAATTATGGTTATGAAATTTTATAGTGGTTGTAAATACACCTTATTAAATAATAAATGTTCATGTTATCAAGAAATGCCTCAATGAATATAGATTGAGACAAAGTCTCTTACCTTGTGTCTGACATATCTAATTCATTCCTAAATTTACTGAATAATAAACAAAGGATGATTTATAATTTCATTAAAACCTTTTAAAAGTTTATTATTCATTTTATATCACTTATTACCATGTTATAGTAGTTAGTTAATTATTTGAGTTCATATCAGACTTTTTTTCGATGTTCGGTATTTGAGTCAAAAATAAACTTGTTTTGATAAAAATTATCCTTGTAGTCATAAATCCATTATCTCTAGAAAATTATTAATTATTTAAATATCATATATATAAATTATATATTTATTTATAATATTCTCTAACATTTGAATTTAAGAAATGAAATTCATCATTCATGGAGATGGTAGGTCGTACGTACACACGAACGATACTTTCATTTCTTTGTCATATTAAAGGAATAAAAAATAAAAGATACATTGGTATATTATAATTCCAGTATAATATCTACATTATATATTTTATATAATTTAATTAACCCCATCATTTATACATTTCATGTATGGCATGAACGAGTCATATAACTTTGAGGGGGATGTCGTCTGCACTTCCTCAAATGAAATTATAATTTTTACACACTATGGAAAGAATAAGTGTATGTTGTCAATAAAAATTACAGAATAATATATTAAATATAAATTTAATATATATAATATATAAATATAGTTTCATCATAATGGGCTCCATTAGAGGTGGTAGGAGAAAATTGAACAATCATCGTTTCGTGAGGCAGTAGTTCATCTTACATAGAAACAGTATGTTCTATATCCATTTGATGGAGGTGTGTGTAATAGTAAGTATAACCCCTTTAATAAAAAAATACTAGTATATTTAGTATATTTTTGTTGTTATAAAATAATGGAATAAAGATAGGTTTCAGGTTAGATGACGAAAATAAGTGAAAGGAGCTTGAGAGAAGACGTTACCTCTAAATCAGGTAACTTCTTTTGATTTTGGCCAAAAGGTTTTCTTGAATTTCCTTATACCGAAGTTAATTAATCTATGAGAAATGTATTGATTTTGGAAACTTCTATGATCAGAATTTTTATGATCTAAGAGTCTTTTGAGGTGTGAGTAAGTGGGTAGATGTGGGGGCATTTTATAAGAGGGAGGAGGGGAACATTATCAAAGTATTGAAATATTATTTTATTATAAATTTATTTTAGAATCCCACTAGTTCCAAAGTGATAGATTCATGGTATGTGATGTGTAGGGGTCGAAATACTCTCAACCAATAGGATTTAGACAAGTTTAGGTCACAAAATTTACCTTATCTTTCAACTTTAACCCTTAGTTAAAAACATTAACTCTTACCATGTCTTCTTGTATTTTCATAATATATGGTTACTATAGTTACTATAAAATGACATGTGAACCAAAAATTTATCAGTAATGACATTTGTTACATTATATAAGCAATGTTTCCGAATCGTAGTTTTTTAAGATGATTATATCATTTAAGAAAATCGAAATTGTTTTATAAACACATTTATGTTAATTTTGACACTATTTAGAAATTGATTTTTGTTAAAGTAATAACAAATTTATTGCTACTAAAAAATGTAATTTAATAATCCCTCACATGATAATATCATCAAAAAAACTATGAATGACATCAATATGTTTAAATTACATTTATTTTTATATTTATAATATCATTTATTTGAATATTTCATTAATAAGGTAACCACTATACCATTATTTCATCATAAATATAATTATTTATTTAATGTATAAAAATTATTATTAAATTAAAATGATGTAGTAAATATTATTATCTATATAATTAATATTTATAGTTGAAGATATAATTAATATGAACTAAATTAAAAACAAAATTAGTTAGAAGATACCTGTTTATGGTATATTTATCCTTTGTTTAAATTAAATATTATAAAATGTCATTGTTATCATGATCTGTCCCCCAAGGCCAGTGTCGTGACTACACCAAGCCCACCTTCCATAGGATAGGGGCTGGCGACTAGCACTGAAAGGCACATTCTCTAAAACAGGGAAGGCATTGCCTTTAAACCTGTAAAACCACAAGGTCTGAGAGCACAATAAAAAGCAACTCTTAATTAAACTGTTGTAGTGAAAAGGAGTACTGAAAGTAAAAGGGGCTGGAATAGAAGACCAAATGAAAGTATGAGTACAAATGAAAGTACAAATATGAATGAATGGAACAATACAACTGAAAAAGGGAAAACAATTACTGAGTCATCCTCTGAGGATCTTACCTAAAGGGTAGATACAGATCACCTCCTCAGCAATCCACGTACACCTATATCTTCCATGTACTGCCTAGTCCTGGATCCCTCAAACCTCAACCCAGCTGTTCATTGTCTACACAAGACACGACATGATGTGGGTGAAGCCCGGTAGGGGTGAGTATAACTATACTCAGTAGGGACCTCGAGACCCCCGAAGGTCTTTCAGAATACTACAAGGAAAACTAGAAGGCATGATCTCAATCATAAACCACAAAAAAATAGACATAGATCAATTAGAGTATCATCTCAAACCAGTATACAACTTATAGAAATTGGATATGATGCTGACCCACACAGGATCGCTATGAATACTGATAGCCAGCCACAAATTCTCTAGGACTAGCAACATGTAACATTCCCAATCACAATGTCTAACACCTCAGATACTAGAGAAATCATCCCTTATCAAGTACACTGGGCCTACCACGTCACACAGAGGTTCTTCCCACTAACCTTGAACTGCTGAGGTACACCACTCCATCACATATCGTGGGTCTGCTGGGCCACACAGATCAGCTCCCCCACTTTGTCCTACTGAGGTACTCCTCCCCATTGCGTACCATGGCCTCTCCCCACCATGGCCTACTGAGGAACTCCTCTCCATCATGTACCATGGATGTCGAGTCACTCTAAGTCGAAAAGTCAACAGTCCTCAGGTCTTAGCCAGTCGCACGGTTCCGTACGTAGCATGCTTGGGAGAACCGCTCCCCAAGCCATTGGTCATATTTCAACCAGCACTAAGTCTCACAAAGAAGAAACCTGATGATACTTCATGTCATAAGGGTTCCAACACAATAGACGACACGTCAATCGGACGCTTGGTCTGAACGTTATCGACATTTTAGTGTTGAGGGCCCGGTTGGATTCGGGTGCGATCCAACCTGGTTGTACTCCAAGTTTCTCCAAACCTCTCAAGATGTAAGCCAAAAGGACCATCTGGCTCAAAGGAACCCAATGTTGTAGATGGTTCATTAAACAGAAGTCTGGTTCTCAAGATGAGTCCCTTTAAGTGTTTCTGGGCCCAGTTGTCTCTATGTCTGGTCCGACCTGGTTGGACTAACCTGGCACGACCTGGTCTTGGCTGGGTCACGACGGACTTAACCCAATGGGATGTGGTCTATCCTGACTTGCAAAAAGAAGTGGCATGGCCCGTGTAGGGAGGGGCCTGCAAAGGGGCGGCCCGACCCACGGTGGGGCGGTCGGGCCTACAGAAGGGCACAGCCCGACCCGTTGGCGACGGTCTGCTGGGTAGGCAGCCCGACCCACATGAGGGTGGTTTAGCCGTGAACGGTGTTTCCCATAGTGCTTCCGCCAAGCATCATTTGGGAGCCACTCACCCGAGATCCCAAACGGTCAATGGTCGTTCGGCCTTTAAAGCAGTTGTGCCACGTGGGTGTCTCCTAGTTGTCGTGGAACCTACCGGCGGTGCGAGTTCTGCCTCCTCTGTCGCTGCTTCGGCGATAGTCTCTTGCTCACAGGCGGCGCGCGATGATGCGCCACCCTTCCCTTTTGCGTTCGGCTGATGAGTCGATCACCTTCTCCATCTGCGGCGGCTGACGATCCATGGCCCCTTTGCACACCGGTAGAGAGTGATGGCATGTTGCACCTTCTCTATGGCCATCCGATGTTTATCGCTCTTATTTCTGCCACAACTTTGTGTCGCGGCCTCCTCTAGTGGCATTCATTGGTGTGTCACCTCCCTCTTAGCTAGTTGGTTTCGCCGCGTTGGCGGTCTTCCATAGAAGGACCAAGGTTAACAATATTACAGAGGGTTCGGGCTGGGTTTGTTAGGCCCGTGCCCTCCGGGTTAGCTCATGATCAAAGGGAGGATAAAATGGTTTTAACAATTTATTTTATTAAACAATAAACAAAACCCCACTGGGATACTTAGTAACAACCTCCCAAAAAATGAATGATTCACGGATCAACATGTTAGTCAGTTGACCCGCGTTCTTCCTATAATTTTCATGAATGGGGAAGAGGGAGTCTTTTAAGGAAACGTAAATGAATAAACCCCTATCTCAAAAACCCATTGGAGAGCATACGCACTTGAAGGTGGATCGTGTTCTTCGTTCCCGCAACCAGTTCCCAATGACACCACTTATACGTCATCCTTCGGTTTGTGGATCGATGTTATCTGTCACCTCGCGCTGGGTTTGGCTCCATCCTCTAAGGGTCCTATGTCATGGTTCTCCTTCAACACTTCATTTCATAGCAAAGCTATTCCGATACCCCCCCATCCTCCATATATATAGGAGAGGGAGAGGGTAGGTAACAATGTTAGAATATAATGGGACTCATTAATTTGGAAAATTCCAAATTCCCTAACGACATCATTACTTAGGGTTTGTAGGTCAAGCCATTTATTGGCTTGACACATCGCTAGCCCCACCCATTGGCTTTTCCATTGGAGGATATTAAATAAAAAAAAAAATTATTTTATTTCATTTCTTTTAAAAAGTCACAAAACATTAATTTTTCTCCAGACTTACTGTGGTCAATGTAAAGTTTCCCTTAAGTGAATCCTAGTGCTGCAGATTCAACATTGCCCTCATATTTTTAGTCCAAGCAATGGTTCAAATGTTATAAAATGCCGCTCACACGTTTACTAAACGTACCTTAAAAAAGTTTGATAAATTAATTACATTCACCTTTAACCCACGTCGGTCAAGGTCAAGCTCCGCCTAAGGAGAACACGCCCCAAAAACTCAATGGTACCCTCAGATTTTCAATACGAGTTACAATTTAGAAGTTCTGAATTTTTGAAAAAAAATTATTGTCGATTAATTATTTTATTTATAGCTAAAAAATAACTTTCACTAATGGCACGTGCCGGCTAATGTTATTATCAACCTAAAAAAAGAATACCATCACAAGTTCAGCAGTGGTCTCAGATATTCAATCTGAGTTATTTTTTGTGAGTTATAATCATTTGAAAAATAAAATAATTTTATTTAAATATTTTATTTATAGTTATGCCATTTTCAAGTTTTTTTATAGAAGACATGCGCTGACTAAACTTATATCGCACCTAGGGTAAACCTTCCATCTTGAACGCAATGGGCCCCTCTGATTTCTGATTTGGGCAATCGTTTAAGCTTTATTACACTTTTTTAGGAAAATTTCTTACACACGCTAATTAATGCTTAACAAAACTTCGACGGATCATTTCGAGCACTCTGGGCCTCAGAATCACGCGCTGTTAGATTTCAGTCTTGAAATAATTCTATATAATTAAAAAAATTATACGGAAATTATGGGACATTACTTTCTCCCCACCTTAGGAATTTTAGTCCCCGATAGTTAAAACACAGACTAAGGAAACAAATGGGGGTACTGAGCTCTAATCTGAGCCTCGTGCTCCCATGTTTTTTCCAGGAGGTTCCCATGATGCTAGAGAACACACGACAGCTGTATAGACCGCCCATGAAGGACCCCCTCCTATCAATCCTAAATATCTACTGGAAACTCCGTAAACGTCGCCTCATCATCTAAGTCTAGATCACCATGGACGATGACAAGATATGGTTTATGCGCGTATCTCCTCAGCTAGGATAAGTAGAAGACGTCATGCACCTTTTCCAACTATGGTGGATGTTCCAAGAGGTATTCCACCTCACATATCATCTAAAGTATTATTAATGGCCCGATAAACCTCATTGATAACTGGACGCCTCGGCCAAATCTCCATAGTCCCCGACGAGGAGAGACTAGAAAGAAAATGTGGTCCCCCTCTTGAAAACCAGAGGTATCCATCTTCTGTTGGAATAGGACATTTGTCTACTATGTGTAGTCTTCATCCACTCATGGATGGTCTTCACCTTCTCAGTGGTAGCACATACCAACTCTGGACCCATAATTGCTGACTCCCCTAGGTTTTTCCATCATAGAGGTGATGTGTATGTTTGACCGTATAGGGCCTTGAATGGTGTCATACTGATGGTGGAGTGATAAATTTTATTGTTTGAAAACTCCACCAAGGGAAAGTGAGCCTCCCAACTACATAAAAAATCTAGGACGCATGCATGTAGCATGTCCTCCAGCGTCTGAATGGTCTGCTCCATCTAACCATCCATTTGAGGCTGAAAGGAGGTGCTCAAATGTAGCTGAGTCCCGAACGCCTCCCACAATCCCTTCCATAACCATGATGTGAAATGTGTATCATGGTCATAGACAATCATCGATTTAATCCCATTGAGTCACACAATATCTTGCACGTAGAGGAATCGCAATCCCTCTACTGATTTCTACTCTTAGATGGGTGGGAAGTGGTCCAACGTGGTGATTCGGTCAATGATCATCCAAATTGAATCAGTTCCACTAGACATAAGTGGTAGACCGGACATAAATTCCATGGAGATCCCATCCCACTTCCACTCTGGAACCTCTAGTGGTTGGGCTAAGCCTGTTAGAACCTTATGCTCAGCCTTCACTTGTTAAAAAATGAGGCATTGTGAAAAAATATCTGACACTACCAGCTTTATTCTTAGCCACCAATGCTGATGTCGGAGGTCCTAGTACATCTTTTCCACACCAGGATGTACCTCCAGAGGGGACGTATGGAACTCCCTCAACCCCTCCTCCCGTAGTGCCACCAGTACCATGGTATGTCCTCTGAATAGAATAACGTGCTCCCCACCATTATAAACTCCATCTGGTGTCTGCCCTAAGAATATCTAAGCACATCGAGCCTCACAGTCATTGTACCCAAGCTGCGCCTCTCTGACTTATTGAAGGAGTGGGGGAGTGGCTATTATAGACTGAAGGTATGCTGCTCCATCTCTATCAATGAAGGTTATCTGCAACGTTGCTAGCTGCTTTGTCGCCTTACTCACCAATTCTAGACCAGACCTCTTATTGATTGCATCTACTACCATGTTCCCCTTCCCAAGAGTATAGAGTATCTCAAGGTCATAGTCTAGGATGAACTCTAGCCATTTTCGATGTCTCGGGTTCAGGTCCTTCTATGAGAAGATACACTTAAGAATTTTGTGATTAGAGTAAACTGTAAACCATTCTCCCATCAAATAGTGCCATCACATGTTCAATACAAGTACCACTGCTATTAACTCTAGGTCATGGGTATCATAGTACTACTCATTCTATCTTAGAATTCATGAGCCATAAGAGATCATTGCTCGCTCTTGCATCAGGACACACCCATGTTCGGTCCCTGATGCATCGCAGTATAATACATACCCAACTCCCTCTTATGGTAGCCTCAACATGTGGGCAATCATCATTCTCTGCCTCAGCTCCTAGAAACTCTGCTGGCATCTCTCCGTCCAAACGAAGGGCATCCCCTTCTTCGTCAATGCTGACAAGGGTTCCAAAACTCTGGAAAAGTTAGGTACAAGTCTCTTTTAGTACCCATCCAAGGCAGAAGTCCCTTCCCCTTCAAAGAGGTAAACCTTAAAACATATTTTGAAAAGATTTCCCCATACTCTTATTGGGAACTAAAAACTAAAAACACCTATGGCCACTAGGGTAAGGCTGGCCGACTCAAGAGTGATCAGCTGCAACCTCCTATGCATGAGTTTATCCTATACTGACTGGGTTTCCTTCTTCGTCGGCCAAGGAAACCCCCATCCCAATGTTGTAGATAAATCGCAACCATTTTACCTAATAGAGTAAATCTGAGTATGAACTGTGGATATCCAATCCATACCCATACTAATGTCGTAAGGCCTCGACGCTACCATCAAGTGGTTCCTACTGAAACTCTAACCTCAGGGGTGAGATCACACCATCAGCGTAAGTGTGATTATTAAGTCTCCTCCCAAAGGTATCTTCAAACGTGAGGGTCACGTCAATGGTTTAACCAGAAACTCTAGGTCTTGGATAGGATTTGTGGAAGGAAAGAATGATTGGTACCTATGTCTATTAATACGACAACTAGTAGTTGACACAAAGCATAACTTGAATCATTCCTAGAGCCCTTGGGTCACACTCTTTGACCGCATGCAGGTACTCCCTTCCCCTATTATCCAGCTCCCTGGGCCTGGTTGGGACCACATTTAGGTGGTGGTTGTAACATGTCGAAATGTATACCACCAGATGATGCTTTCCTAGTGCCACTTCCACGTCTTCTTCACTACAGATTCATCTACCCCTATCACTTCGTCTTCCTGAAACATCTTACATGCCCAGGTCTCTGATACTGGTTTCAGTTTCCCGATTTCCCACTATTAGCATTCTCTAACTGCATTTGCTCAGCCAAAGAACATTCAAACACACAGGTTCTATATAGCACCCAAACATAAGTAGGAATTCATAGAGGAATAGTTCTAGCTCTAATGTCCTTAAACACACCTCGCTCAGAAATTTTAGCCTTGAATCAGTGATCGAATCGTATTCATTAAGTACCAGGAATAGTCAGTAAGCTTTGACGAATACACAGCTACCAACATGTCATCCTGTTGAAGCTATGGAAGCTCTAGGGAACCCTAAGTTGTAATTCCATGATCCCAGTTACCCAAAGCTCATGAATTATTACATAACATTAGCATGATTCAAGGAATCAAGTCCCAAAAGACCGATCAGTTTAGTAGTCATGGAAAATAGATTACATACATTAACATTACATTACAATTTCAAACATAAAACACAACATAGATAGTTCTTTGAGAATGACATTATTCCCTTTACCTTAACCCCACATATCAATCATAATACACTTCTTGAAATACTGGTAAAATAAAACATAATAAAGGGGTGATCTCAGATGCTCAATAAGGCTAAATAATTTAGTGGAAGATTTAAACTTTTAAGGAAATATGTGTAATAAAAACAACATCCTTTTTAAACATAATCTTCAACATTGTATGGAAAAACTGAATCAAACATCGCCATATAAACATGCACATGGATATTCTAATAGTCAAATAATCACATGTAATTGTTGGATCCAGATTATATCAAATATACACAAGAGGGGGGTGACTTGTTTCATCAAACAATTCATTGTGAGATCGTGTTCTATCCTTTGACTTTAATTAGATGGATTAATAAAGTGGAATTTTAAATAGTAGGGACACACGATGTATAGTGGTTCTGGGAAAAGAAGTCCCCTAGCCCACTCCACCAATGCTCTACTCTACGAGCTTGGTTATTTTAACTATCTTGTCCTCTTATCAACAGATCGTTCCACAACTGAGTACAGGTAGTTGACACCTTTACAATCTAAGGAAAAATAGTGCCTTCTGGTTCAAACGTAGAACCTAATACACATCTTTGTATGATAAGCTGATCACTCAAGAAAAAAGATTATTTGATCGTTGAAAATACATTCCCAGTTGTTCTTCACAATTACAACAGAATGGAATTGACAGTAGATGGATCATTGTATTCAGAAATAATGATCTTCAATTAAGAGTCGTTCTGAGTTGATCCAGTTTTAGTAGATATAGAAATATAATTCAAAACCTCAGTATTAGTATATTTACAATAGATCTTTGATGTCGAATGGGTGAATCTTCTGTCATGTTTCTTCTTCTTCAATAAACAGAGCTTTTTCACTCATCATAATCAAAAGATCTATAGATCTTGATTTTTCTCTGTATATCTCTTATGTATCAACGTTTTCATGTAGTAGATCTTATATATTGTAAGTGTATCTACTCTCGTGTTCTAGTACTAGACCTTGTATGTTGTGTGTTATATTGAATTTCAAAATAGCACAGATATATAAAGCGTTTTCTCTGCAAAGTCAGAGCCAAAAATGTCACCTTCTAACTCATGATATTAAAACATTTGAATTAACAGATCAGTCATAACTCCCCTATAAATTCTCCATGAAAAGATCCTTTAATTTCGATCCTTTGAATCATAAATAAGTAGTTGTGAACACGTCAAAGATGTACTTTAAAATCAGCTTTTAATATGGTTTGAAATCAGCCTAATAATTCGCTTGTAGACCGATGAATAATTATATTGTATTTAATTATATGATGCTAAATATAAGGTCCAACTATATAACATGAATCTTCTGAATGTAAGGTAGATATCAAATGTAATTTTGATGTCGCATTTTTCAAACTTAAGGTTGAATACAAACATATGGTTGAGGGTGCATCGCTCTGCTAGGGTTCTCGTGCCACCGTCCCCTTCCCAGATCAGTGCGCCCTCACCTTCCTGGTTTGGATGGCCGGAGTGGTGGATCTATGCTGTTGCGGCCTTGTATTGACTCGTCATGTGCGCACTGGTGGCTTTTTCTTCGGCAAAGTGTTGATTCAGTGCCCGAGTTCCTGGCCCAGTGGTTCGAGACCTTCACTTCTTCCAGATCTGGGCGTTCGAAGGTAGGGCATTGTTTCTGTGGAGTTTTCAGATGGTGGCGTCGGGATCTGGTTTTCCTTGTGCGGTTGGGGTGCCTTGAACTCTCAGATAGCGTGTGATCGTTTGAGGATGGTTTTTTCTTGAATCTGGTGATGTCCTTTGCTGCCAGATCTTTTTATCTTCTCTGTTGGGTGATTTCTGGGATTTTAGTGATGTTCTTCTTCTCGCAATCTTCTTTGAGGGTGTTTTGTGATTTCACGAATGATTAGGGATGGTTTTATGGGTGCGTGTGTGGCTGTTCTCTGGCCATGTTTTTATTTCTTCCTCGGAGGTGATGAGACGATGCCGCTTGTGGTGTGATGTTTACGATGGTTGTGAAGATGGTGGCAGAGCTGGAAATCTCTCCGGCGTACTGAAGCATTTGGGTTGGTCCCCCTGTGATTGGTGTGCGGTTCCGGCGATGGCTTCGATGTCTTACCACCGTGCGGTGGCGCGTGGTGATCTGGTGTCTCTCCGGCAATTTTACACGCTCCTCGAGATGGACTCGTGGCTCGAGGTGGGGCACGTGGTTTCGCCGGTGGAATGTTGGCATCATTGATCGGGGTTGCGCGGCTCGAGGAAGGATGTGATGGGATCGCATGATGACGGGCACGTGGTGTTGATTGAACTTTTGGTTTTATTTCTGAATTTTGAATGTCTCTGAAATCTGTATGAGGTTGGAAAGGTTTGAACGGTTTTCGGTTTCCTTAAACCAGTTTGGGGTACCAGAACCCATAAACCGGATTCTGATAATGGAAAAAAATGATTTGCAGAAGGTTGAATACAAACGTATGTTTGATGACCCATACTTTGATATGAAACATAAGGTTGTTCAAAAAAGTATGGTTGATGAACCATACATTGGAGAAACAAATGTAACATTTAAAACTTACGTATGGTTCTTCTTCCATTATTTTCCAATATCCCAAATGTAGCGTTCCTTCGAAACGTAGGATTCTTCTTCTATACATTTCTGATATCCCAAACGTAGGGTTCCTTTCTAACGTAGGTTTATTCTTCTATAGTTTTCTGATAACCTTTATAGTAAACATCGGGTTCCTTTATTTACACTATGCTCCCAAATATAGGATATGAACAGTGTTTCCAGAATACTTTAAATTGATTTCTGAACTCTTTAACACATGTTCCACACTGTATAAATACTTGAATACTCTTCCAAAAATAAGAATATATAAAATGTTTAATTCCTGAAATATACTTAAAGTAAAATTATTAGAAAACAATTAAGGGTGTTTTTGAGTATCAAAATCATCTTAAATAGAGAGAATACTGTTCTCAAAAATCACCCCATTTTTAATAAAAATATTATGTATTGCTGAAAACAACATTTTCTCAACAATCTCTACCTTTTGATGATCACAAAACCCATAAAATAATAAATGAAATTAACTTCCAAAAATAATTACATATAGTTTAGAATTTTTCTTAGATAAAACAATATTTAATTTTAACAAGATTATTAAAAAAACATTGTGCTATCCATAATCATAAAAAAATTATTCCCCCTTATCTAAAGTGAAAAATAAAAATATCTCCCCTTAGAAAATAAAAAATTTCTTTTCTTATTTTAGAGTAAAAATATTTAAAGGTTTATAAATAAAATTTTTAAATAACAAAAAATATATTTTTTTTCAAATTTCTCCCCCAATAAAAATAGTTTTTAAAAATTTTAAAAAACATTTCTATAATAAATTTATAATAAATATTTAGAACATTTAAATTACAATGTGAAATAGTTAAAATAAAATGTTGTGTTTATCCAAATTTCTCCCCCTTTTTGTGAAATCAAAAAGAATGATAGAATATGGAATATAACACATTTTAATGTAGCACTGAACTTAAGTTAATGCTATCATTAACTATTTGTCAATAAGTGAATCTGGATTGCTGTCATATCGAAACAAAGATAGTAAAACTAATAAAAACTCAAAAATATATAATAAATGAAAATTTCATTATAAATATGTAACAGTTACAATCATGATGAACACATGAATCAAGGTGTGGTAAGATTATGTGATAGGGTCTATCTCCTCTGAACTACTATATTGATTTCTATCAACTACTCCCTTAGCCTTCTCATCATTCCATCTCCTAGCGTGATAATAAAATATATATTCTGTTGAGACATATGTATATATTCTATCAGATTTACTCTGAAAAACTCAGGAAACCTTTCTTCCTTCTCCCTAAAAAGATTCAACTTTTCTGTGAACTTATTCAGCACAGTTCTATGTCCTGGTTCATGTGAAATCATTTGATCAACTGAGAACATTTTATTATCTAACAGCACTGACAAAGGGGCATTATTTCTTTGAAGGTCCTGCAATCTGTCATTCATATTGCGCCTTGCTACTGTAATAGCCTGAAATCTTCTGATTAACTTAGGTGGTGTACCTGATGCATTAGCCTCACTTTATCGGACAGATGAAAATTGTTGCTCCACAAAGGATTGGAATTCCATAAAATATGTCTTCAGTACTATATCTGATTTCAACTTTGCAACTTTATTCAAAATCTCTCTCTTAAACACGTCAACTTCCTACTTTGAAACAGAATTAGCTTTCAGCCTCTGAAATTTCAACTGTTCTTTCTCTAAGGCTATCCTCATAGCATCATTTTTAGATTCCAAACTTCACAGCTTCTTGTATAGCTCTTATACTTCCTTATTTGCTAAATTAGAGGAACCTTATACTTGATTCTCATCTTCATATTTTAATTGATATACCAGAACTATAGTTAATGAATCTAATTTATATTTTTTCTTATCTTTTTCTTGAGCATGTTTTTTCACATACATTTCTTCAGAGACTTTACAAGACTCTTACATAGAAAATTCCTCACTCAGCACCTCGGTGTGTACTTCAGAAACATTTTCACCTTGAATTTCAACATTTGATGGAGGGTGCTCCTCATGAGCATCATCTGAAGCCATCTCCTCCACTGGGTTGTCTAATATAATTTCCTCTGGAATTATAAGAGGACTGGCCACTTCTACTTCACCAGGAATGACCTAATTTTCATTTTCTACTCCAGCCTCTACAACAGTTTCTACATTAGCTACAACTACTAACTCTTCTTCATCCTCTTCTCCTATTTTCACTTGAGTCAGAACATGTACTTGAGGTGTCACCTCAACTTGATCAGAAACTTCTGGTTGTGAATTTTCAACAACAGCTTCCCTCACAAATTTGTAACTCAAAAGGACACTAAAATTTAATGCATGTGTGGATGCATGCTCCTCAACAGCTCTTGCATATTTTTTCTTCCTTACCTAAATTCCTTCATGAATTCCTTCTCCTTCCACATCCTTAGTTTCAAATCTAATTATTCTAGATACAGAGCTCATCCTTTATTTAGATTGACCTTCCTTAGACTTAGCAGGTCGAGCATGTGTACTTTATTCTTGCTCTTCCTCAGCTTCAACTTGTAGCAATTTTCCTTTGACCTTGCTCAGAAATAACCTATTTTTTAAGGTTCCCAGTTCCAAATGTATTGATATGGTGGCATCTAACTCTAGAATCCACCAGTCTCACCATATCCTTCTGTAGCAGTATCTTTGAAATAAATCTACCAAAGGGATAAAAATTCATTCAGGCTTCTGTTTGACAACAGTAATATAGGTACCTTACCATGTACCTAGGGAAATTTTACTTGATATAACTCATCAGTAGAAACATAACATACATATCTAGATACTGAATCTTTTCCATTTCTGAAAACCTTGGTGAAATCCCAGTTTTCACAAATTTTACAAGAATCTCTTGATCATGCTCCACGTCTTTCACTAGCATTTTTCTGATATTTTTTGAACAAAAAAATGACATAATATCCTCAAATTTATGTATTGAATCATCAATATTCATTATGTCAAAATGGAAAACTCCATCATGATGGTAGTTTAGAATTTGATTTATCTCTACCAAAGAGATAGAAACAACTCCATCTTCTATTTTCACTATCATGGAATCTTCATCTTCCCCCAGACTTAATTGAATAGATTTGAAGAAATAACGAAGCTCCACCTCATATAAAAACTCAGTTTTCTCACCATTAAAAGTTTGTTCGAGGTTTTGAAAAGCAAGAGACTGCTTCAGCAACAAGTTTGTTTGATATAACCATTCCATATAAATGACCTTTCCTTGAAACAATTTCCTTTCTTCCATGAGTTGCCTCTTGGCAGTTCTAGTTTTATCCTCATCGGCCCTCTTGGTTTTTTCCATTGCTACGAAGATCTCTGAAGGTTCGAAGTTTAGGGTTTCGAAGGTTTGGATTAGGATTGACAAAGAGTGGTAATGCTTCGTGGGTTCAAAAGGGTTTTTGGTAGAAATTAAACAATTTATAATTATAAAGGGATCTAACAGCCTTGATTCCCGTGTCATCAGTAATCATTACATAAATTTTAAAAACAAATAAAATTGTGCGTGCGTATATAAAAATAAATTTAATAAAAATAAAAAATATTCTGTTCGAAAAACAGATAACTAATTTATTTTAAACAGTATTAAAAATAAAATAGAAATAACATAATCAAATGAATAAAATAAAACATTATTTGAAATTAAATAAACCTAACTCCCTTTTAATAAAATCAAACCTTGCAGTGGGAAGTGGTTCAGCAAAAATATCAGCTAATTAAATTTCAGTACTTACAAATTCTAAGAATATATCCTTTTTAGGAACATGATCTCTTATAAAATGATGTTTGATATCAATATTCTTAGTTCTTGAATGATTAATTGGATTTTCTTGAAATATTTATAGCACTTTTATTATCACATAAAATTGGTGAATTATTAAAATTTATTCCAATGCCTATAAAAGTATTTTTCAACCACAACACTTGTGCACAGAAACTACCAGCAGACACATATTCTACCTCGACTGTTGACAAGGAATCTAAATGTTGTTTCTTACATGACCATGACACTAAGTATTTTCCTAAAAAGTGACAAGTTCCTAAGGTGATTTTTCTATATAATCTAAAACTCCCAAATTATGCATATGAATATGAAATTAAATTAAAATAAAACATTTTTAGATAGAGAAGGGATTGAAAAATAGTTCCTTTTAAATATCTAATTTTTTTTAACATCTGTTAAATGGGATTATTTAGGATTTGATTGAAATATTGAACAAAAACATATTGAATACATTATATTTGGCCTACTAGTAGTAAGATATAATAAACTACCAATGATATCTCTATGTAACATGTTGTCAACTGATTTCCCAGTTTCATCCAAATCATGTTTTATATTTTTACTCATAGGAGTTGTATTTGTCTTTCTGTTTTCATGTCCAAATTTCTTTAGTAAATCAGTAAGTTATTTACTTTGATTTAAAACATTTCCAACTTTTATTTTGATAAATTTGACGTCCAAAAAATAAATTTAATTCTCCCGTCATACTCATTTCAAGTTCTTTTTTCATTAGATTTGAAAAATCATGAAAAAGTTATTTATAAGTTGATCCAAAAATTACGTCATAAAAATAAATTTGAACCAACAAAATATTAGAGTTTACAATTTTTTTAAATAGTGTTGGATTTTCCTTTCCAATAGTAAAATCATTTTTCAAAAGAAAAGATCTTAATCTTTCATACCAAGTTCTAGGTGCTTATTTAAGGCCTTAAAGATATTTAGTAAGTTTGAAAACCAAATCTGGTTTTTGTGAATTTTCAAAACTAGAAGGTTGCTCAACATAAACTGCCTCTATTAAATAACCTTTTTAAAAAGGAAGACTTAACATCTATCTGAAATAATTTAAAATTTATATGAGATGCATATTCTAAGAGGATTATAATGGCTTCTAATCTAGCTACAAGTGAAAATGTCTCATCATAATCTATACCCTATTCCTAATTGTATCCCTTAGATATTGTCTTTCATTATTCCTAGTTATTATTACTTGATCATCTTGTTTATTTCTAAATACCCATTCAATTACTATTACTGGATAGTTCTCTAGTATTTCAACTAAGTTCCAAACATCATTTCTTTTGAATTGGTTTAGTTATTTTTGCATTTCTATCATCTAACTTTCATCAACTACGACTTCTTCTATAGACTTGGGTTCTAATTGGGATAGAAAGAAAAAAAAACTAAACAAGATTTCCTTTGTTCCTTCTAGTTTTTATTCTTGTTTCTAAGTCTCATATTACAATTTCTAAAGGGTGATACTTTTGGGTTCTTGACTGTCTCGGTAGTACACTTATAGGTTCTTCAGTATCATGTTCTTATGGACATGACTGAATTTCACTTATATATTTTTTTAGAATCACCTTTCAGGTTCTCAAGTCTCATGTTATCATTAGAATCATGTTTATATATTTGATATGTCCTTTTCTAAAAGAGATCTGATTCATAAAATTTCACATGAACTGATTCATCAACAATTCTTGAAATTTAATTAAAAAAACTATAAGCCCTGGAAGTATCAGAATATCCTAATAAAATGCCTTCATCAGATTTTGGATCAAACTTATGAATATTGTCCTTAGTGTTTAAAGTGTAAACCTTGCATCCAAAAACTTTAAAGTAATTTACTTTAGGTTTTCAGTTATTCTAGAGTTCATAGGGTGTCTTTTTGAAAATAGGTCTAATTATAACTCCATTTATTATATAAAAGGTTGTACTTATAGCTTCTTCCCAAAGATGTGTAGGAAGACTGTATTCATTTAGCATAGTCCTAGCCATTTCATGAATAGTAATATTTCTTCTTTTAATAATTCCATTTTGTTAAGGTGTTCTTGGTGCATGGAAGGTGTGTTAAATACCCATATTTGAGAAAAAGGAATTGAATTATAGATTCTCAAATTCTCCACCATGATCACTTCTTAATGAAATTATTTTAAAACCTTTTTCATTTTGAACAGCTTTACAAAAAGTTTCAAATAATGTAAAAGCTTCATTTTTATATTTTAGAAAGAAAATAAAAATAAATCTAGAATAGTCATCAACTAAAACACATATATATAATTCACCAACCAAGCATGCAACCCTTAATAGTCCAAACACATCCATATGGATAAGTTCTAGAGGTTTAGATGTAGCAATTTTATTAACTGATTTTAAGGATGATTTGTACTGCTTTCCAAGTTGACATGCATCACAAAATCTATCACTTTCATACTTGAGTCATGGAAAATGAGAAACTAGATGTTTCTTAGATAAATTATTTAAAACATATATATTTCATTGTCCAAGTTTTCTATACTAGATCCATGATTCATTTATCTTAGAAGCTAAACAGTTTACTTTTTGTTTACATAAGGAATTTAAATCTAGGGTGTACACATTATCAATTCTAGGTGCTCTAAATTTAAGCAATTTATTTTTGAAAACAAAAAATCAAATGTTAGAAAAATCAACAATATATCCATTATCACAAAGTTGAGATATAATTATCAGGTTGTGTTTCAATCCTTGTAAATAGAGTACTTTATTTATTGAGACAGCTTGTGGATCTCCAACAATTCCAGTGTCAATTATCTTGCCTTTGGCATTGTCACCAATTGTAAATAGACCACCGTCCTTTTGAGTTAGAGTTCTGAAATTCAATTTGTAAGAACCTGGTTCTTATATTTGTGGTACGGTCTTCTTCGTTTCTCTTTTCCTTAAGTGTTTTTAATAAAATATGGAAAATGGGGAAAAATCCTAAATTTTGGAAGTACACGTCGTGTACTTTTTCCACATGTCGTGTACTTCTGGACATGTGGGGATGAGTACAAGGGACATGTAGCCATGTTGGTGACAAAGGGTGTAGGAACTGACTACATGCCGTGTAGTGGTCCTGTACACACCGTGTAGTCATTCGGTAGGCCAAAACAGTAAGGCGGTGGAGTAGCCGCTAGCTGGGCGACGTGTACTCAGGAGTACATGTCGTGTACTCATGTCGACGGGTGAACAGTATAGCGGTGCCGCTAGAGGAACAGTTAAATGAATGGAGTACACGCCGTGTAGTTGGAAGTACACACCGTGTACTTTTTTTTGCTTAAATCAGGTAGTAGCCTCCCCTATTCACAGGGAAGGCTTAGAACCGGAGGAAGGAGCGGGAGTGGACGGTTGGACCTTTGAAGATCTGCTGGGTGTTTGTCTGGAATCTGATTCCTCTTCGGACGATCACGTTGGAACCGCACGGGTAAGGCCTCTCTTCTCCTGGTGTGTTTCTTACCAATTATTCTCCCAACATGAGTTATTTGGGATTAAGTGAGTTTTGTTCTTCGGCAGATCTACGCCATTCGTAGGCATTTCTGGAGTCGACGTTCGGGTATAGTGCTCGTTGGCATATAAGGTAGGGTTATTTGTGTTAATTTTTCCAACTGTCATGTTTTTAGTGCGTTTCTGTGCAATGAACCCATGTTGGGGTGTCGTGTGGCTGAGTCCATGGCTATATTAACTACCTAGAACTATAAAGGTAATTTAATAATTTGTAAAACTGTTGTTTGGGATCATTTCTTGGATCCGGAACCACCCTGGGGGTGTGTTCCACTATTTAGCCATTTGGCCAGGATACCCGAGGGTATGCCTTTAAAGTAGTAATTGTAGAATTTACTTGAGAGGAATTGCTTGTTTACTGCTTGTTTACATGTTGGGCATGGCCCGGTTACCTGTTTAGCCTGAGGGCGTTGTTGTGATTAGCCCATGGGCACTACATTGTTTAGCCCGAGGGAAGTATTTATTGCGGCCTGAGGGAAACTTCTTCCGTGCCTGTGGGTAGCTGATTTTATGCTTGAGGGAGAAACTACCTACGCCTGAGGGAAAAATCCGTTATGCATGAGGGCAGATTATTGTGTTGGATACTCTTTACCTGAGGGTATGGGTTTACGCATCTGCGGACTTTTAGCGGTTACTTAGAATATTCACTGTGGTGATATTTTAAAATTAAATGATTAAAATTAATATTAAAATGGAAACTTAACTATTAATTTGGTTACTTGTGAGTACTCCATAATTTATTGCATTTTACTATTGCACTGTTGTTGCATGCTTACACGCAGTTGGGCATGGGCCTTAGGTGGGTGCCTATTGAGATATATTTCTCACACCCTATTTGGGTTACACTTTTTGGCCCAAACAGATTACATTTCTGCATGTGTAGATACGGGAAAGGGTCCTTATACAGGTACTTGATTGCTGCTGAGGAGTAGGGGGGCATGGGACCAGGATTAGGCTCGTGATGCTACTGGCTATTTTGTTTTGATTTTCTGTACTTGTACACTGTATTGTATTGTACTTCTTTGTAACATGTTCTGGCTTTTTACAAAGAATTTGAGACTTGTTGCATCATATCTATATATCTGGTTAGATATATATACTGCAATTGTTTTTTTATGTTTTGTATGGTTTACTGCTTCCGCTGTTGCTGTATGTTTATTTTATATTCCACTGCGCTACACTTTGACAAATGAGGGAATGGTTTCCCCACTATCAGACCTGGGCCCTCGCTGCTAGTCGGCAGCTTCTGGCGTTTGGGGAAATTCGCTTGAGGTCATGTGGCACCTGGAACCAAGACGTTACAAAGTGGTATCAGATGAGTTATTTTCATTGACTTACTATTTGGAGCCGTAGTCAGGGATAGGATGAACGGTAGCTGGTAATAAGTTGTGCCCGGGCATAGCTAACCTGCGTACAGGGAAAAGCCATTCTACCACGTATTTTGCAATTTTATGATTTTGGAAACTTTACAGTTGATATGATTTCACCGTTGGGTGACGCACTTGTATTGTGCTGTTTATCTTTTATCAGTGGGTTCTATTTAGTTGAAACCCGATGAGATGAGGGTATGCCATATCATGCATCATTTAAGCACATGCTAGAATAACATGCCATGCATAGTTTCCATGCCATGTAGGTGCATTAGAAATTGCATGTTGTTGTGATAGTTGTTGTGCTAGAAAAGAATGTTGTTGTGATAGCTGCTTGATAAAATACCTGCTATGTGATAGGGTAATTTTATGTGAGCCTGTTTGTAAAATGGACGCCAAACATTGGTTTTTGGGGTGTATGGGCCCCCATTGACTAGAATGTAGTGGATCATTGACTGTTAATTAGTTATAACATATATAAGATGTCAAATTTTGATTTGTGGGGAGTATGGGCCCTCACAGGTCGTAATTTGACAGTTGGGTGTTATTGTTCGGAATTTTCTGGGTTCCGGAGATGTTTTTGAGGCATACTATCTGGAAACCCAGTATACACGCCATGTAGTATCCTTACACAAGCCATGTATGGCCTTCTATTCCGGAAGAAAAATGAACTTTTTAAGTACACGCCGTGTACTCTGAGTACACGCCGTGTAGTCTCTTCCAGTGTCACAAACCGTGTTGGCGGTGACATGGGGAGGGAAGAGATTAAGGAGAACACACTGTGTAGATTCTATACATGCCGTGTAGTCTCTTCTCGTGTCACAAACCATGTGGGCGATGACACGGGGTGGGGTAGTGCTTGGGTAAAATACACTGTGTACTTTATATACACACCGTGTAGTGTTGACTCGGAGTCCGGCCTTGTAACTAACAACACAGGTCGGTGAACTCTTTTGTAGAACACATCGTGTACCTTATTTAAACGCCGTGTAGTGTTGACCCGAAGTCCAATCATGTAACCAACAACACGGGTCGGTGAACTCCTTTACAGAACATGTCGTGTCAATTATGAACATGTCGTGTAGTGTGACCTGGAGACTCGGCCGTGTAACTAACAACACGGTTCGATGTCACCATTCCTTGAACACACCATGTACCTTTGGGGACACGCCGTTTAGTCTTGTCAGAGGACAAACTGTGTGGACATAGCCGTGTGGCTAGGGAAGCGTGGTGGTGTACAGTCAGTGTGCGGGTGTAACACACCGTGTAGTTTCAAGCCGATTAATCGGTCGTGTCACAAATGACATGGGTAGTTGGAAAATAACACAATACATGCTGTGTAGATTATATACACGCCGTGTAGTTTTGTTTAACGAGATCTGTGTATCTTAGCCGGGTCGAAGCACCCGGGAAGGGGAAGGAAAGTCAAGTATACGCCATTTAGTCAGTATACACGCCGTGTAGTTTTGCTTTGTAAATTTTGAAATACCTTCTTCTTCTTTTTCCCTTTGTGGTATCTTCATTTCAACCTTAATAATCATGAGTCTAAGGCATGATTTTGACCTTGTAGTGTCATGCCGCCTAGAATACCGCGTGTTGTTCTCTAGGAGAGAGGCAACGAGAATACTCCAGAGATGGTGGGTCGTGGGCTACCAGTTGATCCTCAAGTAGATCCAGATGTGGCACCAGCTGCTATACCGGACAAAGGTGCAGAGGTGAAGTTCTGTGAAGGCTTATTGTAGTTCATGCAGACCTTTCAGGGAGCACCGCAGGCTGCCACATCTATGGCCGAGATGACATGTATCTTCCAGCAGCAGCATCCGCCTATGTTCTCAGGGGATGGTGACCACAGGCTGCAGAGTCTTGGATGGGGTCGATGCAGACTATTTTAGAGCATCTTGAGACGCCTCCAGGGTAGAGGGTCAAGTTCGCGACTTACATGCTGTGTGATTCCTCCAAGAGGTTTGGGATGCTACCACCAAGTCAGAGCATCATAGGGAAATGGAATGGGAGCATTTTCAGGTAGTATTCTATGAATTCTTCTTTCACAAGACCCTGAGAGAAGATAGAGCTCGAGAGTTCATGAATCTACAGTAGGGCGCTATGTCAGTGATAGACTATTCTACTTGTTTCACCGAGCTTCAGTGCTTGGCACCCATTTTGGTGGGTTATGAGACGTTGAGAGCCAGACGTTTTGAGGATGGTCTTCGGTATGAAATCTGAGTGATGGTGAATGTCTTCAGGTTTCCTACTATACACGCTATTGTGAACCAGACGCTGATTACATAGAGGAACCATCGAGAATCTAGTGATGTGGGCCAGGGTGGTTCAGCACCAGTTACTGGTACTATTTCTACTGGTAAGAGGAAGAGATAGGAGGAATTCACTCAAGGTGGCAGTACCTGTCAGAAGAATGCTTCAGGTGGCCAAGTTATTTGCTAGCAGTGTGGTAGAGAGGGGAACAAGAGACCGTAGTGTCCACGAGACCCAATGCAGTGCTGATCTTGTGGCAATATGGGTCATCTTCAGTGCTTTTTCGAGGAGTTTCCACCGATGGCTAGTGAGAGGGGTTCTTTGCAAACTCCGCAAGCAGGAGCGAGACCAGCAGCTTCTTGCCAGTCCGAAAATTGGAATACGCCAGGGTGTGCAGGCAGGGATGGTGGTCGTGGCCGAGGTAGCCAGACACCAAGATCTCAGAGGTAGCAGGGTGGGACAGCCTAGGGTAGTCAGGCTGTATCGCAGGGTCGCAGCACTGGGAAGACATATGCAGTGCAACAGACCCAGCAGAAGCAGGATCCTGGACCTTCTACAGTATGAGGTACTATTATATTATCTTCTGTTATATCTTCAGTACTTTTTTATATGGGTTCTACACATAGTTTCATATCTGTACCCATAGTGGAGAGCCTTGGGATCTGTGTTTCTACTTCATCTAATATCATGACGCTAGACACACCATTGGGGACTAGAATGGCTGGTGTTTGTCAGTTCCGGGAGTGCCCCCTTGAGGTTGGTGGGTGTCACTTTCTTTGGGACCTCTATTTCTTAGAGATGACGAGCTATGATGTCATTCTCGGGATGGACTGGCTGGTTACCTTCTGAGCCTTTATAGACTGTTATCGTCGTAGGGTGTGTTTCACATCACTAGAGGGCTGAGAGTTTCTATACAGGGGTGAGTGGGATTTTCAGGCAAGTCAAGCTGGACCAGAGTATCATGGGCGAGGTGGAGTCACATCCCAGATTTCGAGCTTATATCTGGATGATCATGGGACTTTTCAGATAGATTTCCCTCCAGTAGTTGATTGTTTCAGGGATGTCTTCCCGGACGACTTTTCAGGTCTACCTCCAGAGCGAGAGGTGGATTTATCCATTGAGCTTGTGCCATGAGGAGTACTAGTGTCCATTACTCCATATAGGATGGGTACAGCTGATTTGCAGGAGATCAAGAGGCAGTCGGAGGAGTTGCAGGCAAAGGGATTTATTCGACCCAGTACTTCTCCTTGGGGTTCTCCAGTCCTTTTTGCGAATAAGGCGGACGGTACCCTCAGACTTTTCATGGATTATCGGAAGTTGAACTAGTTGACGGTTAAAAACTGATATCCCTTACCGAGGATTGATGACATTTTTTATGAGCTTTGTGGATCACAAGTGTTCTCAAATATTGACCTGAGATCAGGATATCATCAGCTGCATGTGAGACCATCTAATATACCTCTCAAAGCTTTCAGGAGTAGGTATGGTCTATATGAGTATACGATTAGGTCGTTCAGACTCACGAACACGCTCGTAGTTTTCATGGATCTGATGAATTGTGTGTTCCATTCGTATCTTTATTATTTTGTGATAGTCTTCATGGAAGACATCTTGGTGTACTCTCAAACTCGACACAACCATGCCACCCATCTTGAGATCATATTGAGTACACTGAGAGAGCATCAGCTATTTGCAAAGATCTCAAAGTGCCACTTCTGGATGGACCAGATTCACTTTCTGGGTCATATCATCTTAGAGGCAGGAGTTTTAGTAGGCCCAAGGAAGGTGAGAGCAGTAGATTTATGGGAGCAGCCTAAGAATGTGTCTGAGATATAGAGTTTCTTGGGGCTGGCTGGTTACTACAGGCATTTTATATAGGACTTATCCCACTTAGCAGTGCCGTTGAAGGGCTTAACTAAGAAGGGTGTGAAGTTCGTTTGGTGGGAAGCTTTTGAGGCAGTCTTTTAGGACCTGAAAGGAAGGATGAAATCAGCACCGATCCTGATACTCCCAGAGTAGGGGAAGATCTATACAGTTTACTGTGATGCATTAGGTATTGGGATGGGAGCAGTGTTGATGTAGGGCGGTCTAGTTGTTGTGTACGGGTCTCGGCAGTTGAGGCCACATGAGAGGAATTGCCCGATGCATGATCTCGAGTTTGCAGCAGTTGTTCATGCATTGCGCTATTGGAGACATTATCTATTAGGGGAGCATTTTGTGGTTTTCACCAACCAAAAAAGCCTCAAGTATATCTTTACACGGCGTGACCTGAATATGAGGTAGAAAAGGCGGGTCGAGTACCTACAGTCCTTTGATTTTGAGCTTTCCTACACACCTAGTAAAGGTAATGCAGTAGCTGATGCACTGAGTAGGAAGACTCAGATACAAGCAGTGCAGGAGGCCAGTGGCAAGTGGTAGCTCATTGCTTTGTTCTCTAAGATGCATCTGGAGGTGCACGACAGTCAGGGGAAAACATATCTTTCCTCTTTAGCTGTGACTTCTACCATTCTGGATAGAGTGAGGATGATACAGCTATCTGATTCAGAAGGAATAGTTCTACGGGAGTCGGTGGAATGTGAGGACCCTCCTCCTGGTTGGACGATATGCAATGATGAATTTCTGTGTTTCTTTTAACGCGTATGGGTTCCGGGGGATATATGCGAGGAGCTGATGTGGGAGTTTCATGCTTTTGCTTGGGTATTTCATCACAGGGTTACCAAGATGTACCGTGACTTGAGACGTCAGTACTGGTGGTCGGGTATGAAGAGAGATGTACCTGGTTTTGTTACGAGGTGTTCCACCTGTTAGTAGGTGAATGCGGAGCATCAGAGACCAGCTGGGCTGTTATAGCAGTTACCCATTCTGGAGTGGAAATGGGATGATGTCGCGATGGATTTCGTGACTGTTTTGCTGAGGTCACCTCATGGCAATGATTTCGTGTGAGTTGTTGTGGAAAGACTCACGAAGGTAGCACACTTCTTGCCGATCAAGGAGACCTTCAGTGTTGGCGATATCAGAAGTCTGTATATTCGAGAGATCGTACATCTTCATGGGGTCCCTCGTTCTATCGTTTCTGATAGAGACGCCCGCTTCACGTCTCATTTCTGGAAGATTTTTCAGAGGGCACTGGGTACATAGGTGCTTCTGATCACAACCTGCCACCCTCAGACCGATGGCCAGTCAGAGCATACGATATAGGTGCTAGAGCCCATGCTACGTGCATGCGTCCTAGAATTTAGGGGCTCTTGGGAGAAGCATATACCCTTAGTCATGTTTCCCTATAACAATAGCTTCCAGGAGACTGTTGAAATGGCACCATACGAGGATTTATACAGTAGTCCATGTCGTTCACCCTTGTGCTAGATAGAGGTAGGTAAGGCAGCTTTACCGGGGCCACAGCTCGTGCATGAGACTTCTGCATAGGTCCAGTTGATTTAGAAGAGGATGGCTACCGCACAGTCTCATTAGAAGTCTTATGATGATTGCCGCAAACGACCTTTGGAGTTCGTGGTCAAAGATCAGATTTTTATACGTGTTTCGCCGACGCTGAGACACAAGCAGATCAGGAGACAGGGTAAACATTCACCTCGGTATGTGGGGCCATTTGAGATTCTGGAGAGAGTCGGGCTGGTTGCTGATCAGTTGCAGTTACCGCAGCGGTACCGAGCCATGCACAACGTCTTCCATGTATCCCAGTTTTGTCGCTATCATTCAGACCCGTCTAACGTCTTTCTGTCCAAGGTGGTTGAGCTGGAGGCAGATGCGTCTTTTGAGGAGCATCTGATTCGTATCGTTGACAAGAGCACAAAGGTTCTCCGATGTCGGTCTGTTCCTCTCGTACGGGTTCTATGGAAGCATGGCCGAGTGCAGGATGAAACCTGGGAGCGGGAGACCGACGTACATGCTCAGTGGCTAGAGTTGTTCATTGATATATCTTCACCACCCCTGGAAGGTAAATTCGGGGACGAATTACTATAAAGGGGGATGTTTTTAAAAACCCAGTTCTTATCTTTGAGGTACAGGATTCTTCTTCTCTCTTTTCCTTAAGTGTTTTTAATAAAATATGGAAAATGGTGAAAATCCTAAATTTTGGAAGTACACGCCGTGTAATTTTTCCACACGCCATGTACTTCCGGTTATGTGGGGATGAGTACACGGGGCGTGTATCCATGTCGGTGACAAAGGGTGTAGGAACCGACTACACACCATGTAGTGGTCTTGTACACACCATGTAGTCAGTCGGAAGGCCAAAACAGTAAGGTGGTGGAGTAGCCTCCAGCTGGGAGACAGTACACGCCGTGTACTCAGGAGTACATGTCGTGTACTCATGTCGATGAGTGAACAGTATGGACGTGTCACCAGAGGAACAGTTAAATGAAGGGAGTACACACCGTGTACTTGGAATTACATGTCGTGTACTTTGTTTTTTTTTCTTCTTAAATCAGGTAGTAGCCTCCCATATTCACGGGGAAGGCTTAGAACCGGAGGAAGGAGTGGGAGTGGACGGTCGGACCTTTGAAGATCCACCGGGTGTTCATCTAGAATCTGATTCTTTTTCGGACGATCACGTTGGAACCGCATGGGTAAGCCCTCCCTTCTCCTGGAGTGTTTCTTAACAATTCCACTCCAAACGGGAGTTATTTGGGATTAAGAAAGTTTTTTTCTTTGGAATATATATGCCATTCATAGGAATTTATGGATTCGATGTTCGGGTATACCTCTTGTTGGTATATAAGGTATGTGGATTTGTGTTAATTTTTCCAACTGTTGTGTGTGGTGCGTTTTTGTGCCATGAAACCCTGTTGGGGCGTCGTGTGGCTGAGGTCGTGGCTATATTAACTACCTAGAACTATAAAGGTAATTTAATAATTTGTAAAACTACTGTTTGGGATCGTTGCTTGGATCCGGAACCACCCCGGGGGTGTGTTCCACTATTTATCCATTTGGCCAGGATACCTGAGGTTATGCCTTTAAAGTAGTAATTTTTGAACTTCCTTGAGAGGAATTGCTTGTTTACTTCTTGTTTACATGTTGGGAATGGCCCGGTTACCTGTTTATCCTGAGGGCGTTGTTGTGATTAGCCCGTGGGCACTACACTGTTTAGCCCGAGGGAAGTAGTTATTGCGGCCTGAGGGCAACTTCTTTCGTTCTTGTGGGCAGCTGATTCTGTGCCTAAAGGTGACACTAACTATGACTGAGGGAAAAATCTGTTATGCCTGAGGGCATATTCTTGTGTTGGATACTCTTTACCTGAGTGTAGGGGTTTACGTGTCTGTGGACTTTTAGCAGTTACTTAGAATATTCACTGTGGTGATATTTTAAAATTAAATGATTAAAATGAATATTAAAATGGAAATTTAACTGTTAAGTTGGATACTTGTGAGTACTGCTTACTTTATTGCATTTTACTATTTCATTATTGTTGCATGCTTACACATTGTTGGGAATGGGCCATGGGTGGGTGCCTACTGTGATATATTTCTCACACCCTGTTTGGGTCACGCTTTTCGGCCAAGACAGATTACGTTTCTACAGGTGTAGATAGGGGCAAGGGTCCCTATACAGGTACTTGATTGCTACTGAGGAGTAGGGGAGCATGGGACGAGGCTTAGGCTCACGATGCTGCTGGCTGTTTTGTTTTGCTTTTCTGTACTTGTACTCTGTATTGTATTGTACTGCTATGTAACATGTTCTGGCCATTTTCTTAGAATTGGAGACATGTTGCATCATATCTATATATCTAGATGGTTATATATACTGAAGTTATTTTTTTCAGTTGTGTATGGTTTACTACTTCCACTTTTGCTCTATTTTTATTTTATATTCCGCTGCGCTACACTTTGACAAATGAGGGCATTGTTTCCCCACTATCAGACCTAGGCCCTTGCTGCTAGTCGGTAGCCTCTGGCGTTTGTGGAAATGCACTTGCGGTCACATGGCACCCGGAATTAGGACGTTACACGATGAGTTTCCACTCATATGCTTGAATTAGCCACTGTTCATATACCATATAGTCTTTTTTCTCCTATGACCTACTTTTTACAAAGCAATTTAAATTGATTGTTTTGTTAGCCATATTCTATTGGGTCCAGTTGTTTTAGCTAGCAAAGATCTGGGAATCCAGACTTCCTTTGTTTTTCTAAAATCAACATAATCATATAAATTGTTTGAGACAAAATCTTTCTTTATTCCACTTATTTAGGGTTGCCTTAAGTAACAATTCTTAGGCAAATGTCCTTTTTCGCCACAATTATTAAAAACTACCTTTCTTGTCTTTGGAATAAGGTAACTTTTGTAAAGTTTAGGCTTTTCACCATTACTACCTATTCCATATCTTCCCTATTTAATCACATTCTTTCAAAGAATTTCATTTACTATATTTTATCCTTTTTTAAAAATAAGAGTTTCAATTTTATATGTTTCTACTTTAGTTGGCAGTGTTTTTATTCTAGCTTAATGATCTGTATTGTTCGTATTTATCAAATTATATTTTTCCAGTATTTCCTGATGTTGTTTTAGCAGAGTTTAATTTCTCCTAAAACAGAATTATGAATATTCTTTAATGACTTGTGTTTCTTAAATAAAGAATCATATTTCTTTTCAATCATATTGCAGTAAGCTACAAGTTTATCATTTTTATAGCTTGAAATAGAATTAGAGTCAGTAGAGTAATAGGATTGTACCTCAACAGTTTCTTCCATAAAGCACATATTTGCTTTCAAATTAGATTCCTCCTTTTCTGAATCAAACATTGACGAGCTGTTGGAGTCTTCAGATACACTCCATGTAGCTTTCATTGCTTTCTTGTCTTTTTTTCATAATCATTCCTTTTGAAGAACTTCTTCCTCTTTTCTTCCATTAATTGAGGATAGTAAGGTCTAGTAGGACCCATCTTCTTTCCCTCATAGAATCTAACTTCCCTTTCATCCTTTTTAATGTTTTTCTGAATATTTTCTTCTTTATGTAGAATTTACTAAACTTTAGGGCTATCTGAGCCAGTTCTACATCAGAATTTGATGAATCAGAGCTTTCTTATTTCATATTTACTTACTTTTTCTTTTTATTTCTGCCTTTAATTTGTGAAGACACTTTTAAGGAAGTTTCATCTTTCTTGATAAAACCTTATGCCAATTTTCTTCATCTTGCATCTTGGCTTCATACATCATAAGTGTTCCAATCAACTCTCTCATGGTTAAGTCTTTGACAGGTGTTGACGATCAGATTGCAGCAGAGATTCTATTCCATTTAGTATGCAGTACTATTAGTACTTTTAAAGCTTAATATGCTTGTTTGATTGGTTCCCCCAAAGCAGTTATATTGTTGAAAATTTCTGTCAATCTTCCATTAATTTAAGTAATGCTTTCACCTTCAAACATTCTGAATGTATCAAATTTAAGCTTAGTAGTATCATATCTCATTTTCCTAACATTGTTAGTTTCTTCATAAGAAACAACAATAGTTTTCCACATCCCATATGATGTTGGGCATTGAGATACTCTGTTGAATTCATCAGGTCCTAGACCACATATAATTTCATTCATTGCCTATGAATTCATGTCATACTCAGCTTCTATAGCTACACTCCATGTTTTAGGTTTCTATGGTATTTCATATGGAGTCAGAATCTTAGAATATACTATGTATCCAAGGTTTTTTAGATAAATTATCATTCTCGACTTCCCGAATCCATAATTTTCCCCATTTATGTACGGTACTTGGACTATAGACATTACCTCTCATATAGCAGTCATCTTGCTCTTTTTATAATCCTTAATCACTTTTAGTTTGTTAAGACTTTTTCAGAAATCTCCTCCTCTGATAACAATTGATGGATCTAGATTATATCAAATATACACAAGAGGGGGGAATTTTTTCTTTTAAAAATTATTCCTGAGATCGTGTTCTATCCTTTGAATTTAATCAGATGTATTAATGCAGTGGAAATTTAAATAGTAGGGAAACATGATATATAGTGGTTCGGGGAACAAAATTCCCCTATCCCACTCCACTAATGCTCTACTCCACGAGCTTGGTGATTTTCACTATCTGGTCCTCTTATCAATAGAATATTCCACAACTGAGTATAGGAAACTGACACCTTTACAATCTAGGTCAAAACAGAGCCGTCTGTTTCAAACACAGAACCAAATACACAGCTTAGTATGAGAAGCTTATCACTCAAGATAAAATAGTATTTGATTGTTGAAAATACTTTCCCAATTGTTCTTCGTAATTACAATAGAATGCAATTGAATGTATATGGATCATCGTCTTCATAAATAATTATATTTATGTAAGAGTCATTCTGAGTCGATCTGGTTGTAGTAGACATAGAAATATAATTTTCAACTTCAGCAAAAGTAGATTCACAGTAGGTCTTTGACTTCGAATGGGTGAATCTTCTGTCGTGTTTCATCTTCTTCAATAAATAGAGCTTTATCGCTCTTCGTAATCAACAGATCTGTAGATCTTGATTTTTCTATGTTTATCTCTTATGTATCAACGTTTTTGTGCATAAGATCTTGTATATTATAAGTGTATCTACTGCGGTGTTCTTTTTCTTGACCTTGTATATTGTGTGTTATATTTAATTTCAAAACAACACAGATATATCAAGTGCTTTCTCTGCAAAGTAAGATCCACAAATGTCACCTTCTAACTTGCGATATTCAAACATTTGAATTAACAGAGCCGTCGTAACTCCCCTTGAAATTCTCAATGAAAAAATCCTTAAATTTCGATCATTTAAATCATAAATAAGCGGTTGTGAACTCGTCAAATACGCTCTTTAAAATCAACTTTTAATCTGGTTTTAAATTATCCTAATAATTTGCTTGTAGACCATTGAATAATAATATCATATTTAATTATTCGACGCCAAACGTAAGGTTGAACTTTATAGCATGAATATTCTGAACATAAGGTAGATATCAAAGATAAATTTGGGGTCGCATCCTTCAAACTTAAGGTTGAATACAAACGTAAGGTTGATGATACATCCTTCAAATGTAATGTTGAATACAAATGTAAGGTTCATGACTCATACTTTTATATGAAACGTAAGGTTTTTTACAAAAGTAAGGTTGATGAACCATACTTTTGAGAAACAAATGTAACATTTAAAACATATGTACGGTTCTTCTTCCATACTTTTCCAATATCCCAAAAAAGGGTTCATTCCTAATGTATAATTCTTCTTCCATACTTTTATTTTATCCCAAATGTAGGGTTCCTTCCATACGTAGGGTTCTTCTTCTATACTTTTCAATAACCTGTAAAGTAAAGAGCGGGTTTCTTTTTTTACACTACGCATCTAAACATAGGATATGAACAATGTTTCTAGAATACTTTGAATTGATTTCTGGTCACTTTAACACTTGTTCCAGACTATATAATTACTTGAATACTCTTCCAAAAAAAAATAATATATAAAATATTTAGTTTATGAAATATACATAAAGTAAAATCATTAGAAAATAATTAAGGGTATTTGTGAGCATCAAAATCATCATAAAAGGATAGAGTATTGTTCTCAACAATCTCTCCATTTTTAATTAAAATATTATGTATTGTTGAAAACAACACTTTATCAATAGTAATAACTAATTTCATAATGAGGGAATACCTAAAACCGGACATCATTATCACATAGTAAAGGCCTTGTGCCAATACTACAAATTATGTTTTTGTCAAGGCCTTATTACAAGACTCTAGTTTGTCTCATGAGACCTAACGATGAATCGAGGATGTATAGAAGTCTCCACCCATCACTTACTAAGTCCACTGCATTCCTCATATGGAAATTTTGAAGCATAACACAAACATTCGTATTAAAAATAGCATATGAAATGTCAATACATTAACCATAAACAATTAATGGTATAAAAATAGAACATTCACAGTCAAACATATCATAACTCATTCAATACAATATGAAATATTGTATTATTATAAATCAAACTCATTCAAGAATAATATCCAGTAAAGGATGCTGGAATAGTTGAAAATGATCAGTAAAACTTTTTGAAAAAATATCCCTTTTTTGAAATCATTTAAAAGTCACACATTTATAAATGAAGTAATTTAAAATAGATTTTTGAATGAAAGTTTTCCATAACACTTTGAAAATTTTGAAAATAATTATCATTTCAAAACATTCATGTCCATATAAATAATTCCTTAAAATCATTTTGAAAACATGGATATTAATTAAAAGCATTTAGAAAGATAAATATTTAAAACATTTAAAATAATGATATAGTTAAATAGACCCTCCCAAATAACTTTAAAAGATTCCTTTTTAAAACATTATTTATAAAATATTGGTATCGATGATAAATATTTCCTAGTAAATACTTACACATAAACAATCTCATATAATAATGATATTGAGGAAATAACCCTTACCTTACACTTTTCTTTGGACGACGGTACATTTAACCTCCTGTATAATGAAAATATTATGATATTAAATTATACCAAAACCATATTCATATTTATTATATCAGACATGATTCATTTATTATTTTATACTATCTATTTAATAATTATTTCCATGTTAAATTAATTTTTTTTAATAATTTCTTTATTTATCGTATGTGTTTTAACTTGTTATTATTGATCGTATCATTTGGATCATGATTTACTTACTTCTAGAATATAATACATGTTTTATTTATCATTTTTTTTAAAGGTAGTTCTTCGGTAAAAGACTGAGGAACAATTTATTGATGATAAAATAAGAGGTTACGAGAGTCTAAAGGATGGAAGTTTCCTATAGTCATTGTCATAAAGCTGAAAATGAACAAGAGGGAGTGCATCAAGCCAAGTCATCTCCTGGTTAACTCCCATGTTTTCAAGCGCATAAGAAACCTTGTTTGCTTCTCTAAAAGCATGATTTGTGATAATGTTGATCTGCAGAAGAGTGTCGAGGCACTTCATCCATCGAGTAGTGATTGTCCATGCTAGATTAGTCATCCCCTTACAGATTTCTTGAACGATGGTGGTCGAATAACATTCAATCCAAATCTTCCTCCATCCTTTTTGAAGTGGATAGTTGAAAAAATGGATCATACACATCATTTCAGCTTCTAGTGATGATATAGTGCCACAACCAATGAAAAAGAATCGCTGGAATATACCAAGATGGTCTCTGAAGATCACTCCACAACCGGCAGGGCCTGGGTTTCCTTTGGAGGTACCATCAACATTCAACTTGATTCATCCTGGAAGTGGGACCTTCCAGAATACTTCAATGGTGTGTTTGGGTTATCTGAATATGCCTTCAAAGAAAAGTCTCCAAAGAATCTCAAAGTCCCTAATAGTATTATTGTTGTGAGCCTTTTGAATTGAGGTAGCCTCATGTGTCGCAAGGAGGATCCAGCCTTTACCTACATTAAGATTTGGTGAAGAATTATTATGAATCATATTGTTTTTATCATACCAGATCACATACAGAAGCTCTGAAATGGCAGAGAGGAATATATTCTTGATTTTTTGAGATTCCTCTTGCTGGACACATCTCTTTAATTGTTATCCAACAGTATCATAGAGGATCCATCTACAGCCAAATATGTCAAAAATATAATTCCAAATAGCAGAAGCTATAGCACATGACAAAAAGAGATGATATGCATCTTCCATGTGTTGGTTACAAAAGTGAAATTTAGAGCATAGATGAATACCAAGTGATTGTATGTAAACTTCAGTAGGAATTCTATAATGATCACTTTTCCAAATAAGATTAAATCATGAGGGCTTGTTCCATGGTTTGTTAAATTGGGCCAACAACTCAAATTTGGATTCAGTGTTTATGAAATTATGATCATAGTAATTTTTTGAGTCAAGGATGCCATTATTAGCAGGTTCCCATATAAGAAAATCATCAGTATTGGAGAAAGGATAATTATCAATGACTTGTCTAATATTATTAGGGATATCACTATTTTGGGAGTGAATAACATATTTAATGGTGCAGTTGGTGTTTTCAATATTTTCATTAGGAGAAAACATAGATATTAGGGGGCGTCAGTCTAATTATCAATCCAAAAATTCATGGAAGATTCATTATTGACCATCCATCGAGAGTTATTCATAATATTTAAGTATATGTATTTGATAGAGGTCCAGATCAAAGAAGTGATGTAATTTAAGTTTCCTTTTTTAATTTTATAAACAAATCTCTTATTAAGGAAATCCAAAGCATCCGAGTTGGTATGAATTAACCTCCAAGTGAGTTTGGCTTGGAGCACATCATTAAAGAGTCTAAGATTTTTTTATTCCAAGACCACCTTTTTCTAAAGGCTTATAGCAGGTGTCCTAAGGGATGGTGACAAGTTTTCCTTCAAGGGTACTCTCAGGCCAAAAAAAATTTTTTATATAGACATTGAGTTTTTTAAGGGTGTTAACAGTCCATTTATAAACCATCAAAGATTAAACCATTTTAGAGACAATGGTGGATTTAACAAGACAAATTCTTCCAGCCATGGAGATGGATTTTCCTTTAGAGGTGGAGAGTTGTTAGTGATTTGATCAACAATGTCAGAAAAATAATGGGATATTGTCCTTCCCCAAAAGATAGGAACACCTAGGTAGTTAAATGGGAGGGATCCCTCTTTAATTCCTAATTTGATGGTGATGGAGACATTTCTGTATGCGGAGAAATTTTTACCAAAAAAGAAAAAGTATTTATTCTAGTAGATAGCTTGACTAGAGACCTCCTCATAGTGAGTCAAAGTAGTTTTTAAAACCTGAATATTCCTTTTTTCCCCATTTAGGAATAAAATTATGTCATTGGAATATAAAATATGAATCTTGGATGGGCTTGAGTTTACTTTGCTCGACAAGTCAGGTAAGTAATCTAATGAGGTAGTCTTCTACAATATCAAACAAAATAGCTGAAAGGGGATATCCTTGTCTGACACCCTTAGTGCATTTAAAATACCCCTTGGGGGATCCATTGATCAAGATGGAAATAAAGGCAGAGTTAAATAGGGTTTTTATTCTCAAAATAAAAGTATCTTTGAATCAAAATAATTGATGAACTTTGAAAATGAAACACCAGTCAATGGTGTCAAAGGATTTTCTAATGTCAAGTTTAAGGGAAATATTTCCACTTATTGCATTTCTATTAAGGATATTCGTGCATTCTGAAGCAAGGAAAATGCAGTCTTGAATGGATATACCCTTTATAAAAACAAATTAGTTCCATGATACAATTTTGTTGCATATAAGGGAAAGCCTATTAGCAAGAATCTTGGTTATGATTTTGTAGAGAGTATTGATAAGGGAAATAGGTCTAAAAAGATGGATCTTTGAAGCATTCTCCACTATAGTAATTAAAGTAAGGAATTGAGAATTCAGACCATGGGGGAGGACACCATCAGAGAAGAAAGATCTAACAAGTTTACAAACATCTAGGTGTATGATATCCCAGTGTTGTTGAAAAAAAAAGTGTTAATAAAGCCATTAAGACCAGGAGCACTATCAGGTTTTAGACTAAAAACCGTGTCTTTTATTTCATGGTCAAGGGGAGTGCTTAAAAGATAATCATTATCCATAGCATCAACCATATAGGGGATGATATCGATCATAAGATCTTTGTTGACCTCCAGGCCATTGAAAGTATTATGAAAATATGAGACAATATGATTGGAAATGGCCTCCTCTGTGTCAGTAATAATTTCATTATGAACAAGGAAGGTAAGAGGCCTACTAATCGGTGAATGGTGAATGTGGAAATGAATCTCATCACATCGTGGAGCCGGTAATCCGTACGTACGCACAAGCGAAAATATCATTATATTAATTGTGAAATCATAGTTAATTGGATGGTATATAAAATATAAAGAATCATTAACATGTTATATTTATTATTTAAATCAGTTATACTCATTATTATACCCATCCAGATAATGAAGTGTTTGAATAACAAACTACACCGTGGCGTGAAGACGGTAATCCGTAAGTACGCACGTATGGTGACTTTATCATTTATAGGATGGATAGAATAACGAATATGGTTGTACCATATTTATAGTAACATCACAACATTTTGTAGGTACTGGATTTATTATTTTTGTATGGAAACAACAAAGAATGAGGAAGTGGAAGATGAAATGAACTTGGAAGAAGGTGGTGAAATTATTACCTCTTCTTCGTGTGTTTCATTTTTAGTTGATCAAAAGGGCTCCTTAGGTTGGATTTATGATGAAATTAAGGACTGTAGATTGAATTGAGGGAAATTGGGAGGATATTTGGGTAGGGTTTGTCTGAGCCAAATGGCTTTGGAGGTGTGAAATTAAGAGAAGGAGAAGTTCCCTTTTATAAGACAGGTGAGGGGAACCTTAGGAAAAGATTGAAATAATATTTTATAATAAAATAAATTTCAGTTATAATATATAAAAATGATTTATTTCAAGGATAAGGTGGGGATGGGTCGAAAACCTCTCAACAAATAGGTTTTATACAGTTTTGGGTCGCCATATTAACCTTATCTTTTTTATTCAACTCTTAGTTAAATAGTTTAACTTTTACCATGTATTCTTGTATTATTATTATAATTGGTTAATAAACATACTATAAAATGAAAATATAACCTAAATTGGTTCATTAATGATATACCTATTATTATATAAGTTACTTGGCAGAACCTTTGATTTTTAGACTATTATATAATTTAATAATATAATATTTGTTTTAAAAACTCATTTATGTAAATTTTGACACTATTTAGTATTTTGTTTTTTTGAAAGTCATCACAACTTGATTACCTCCAAAAAAAAATTTAATACACCCTATCATGACAAATTCTCCTATAAAATTCTTGGATGTCATAAAAACTTTGAAATTGTATTTATTTTAATATTTATAATACCATTTATTTGATTCTTTCATTAATAAAGTAATTATTTCATCATCATTGAGTCATAAATAAATTTAATTATTTAATATCTAAAAATTATAAATAAAATAAAATTATTTATTAAATTATTTTATCTTTCTAATGAATATTTATAGTCGAACATATAACTTATATAACACCTTGTAAAAATTGTTTTACTAAAAGATATATGTTTGTGTCATTCTTGTCTTAACTTTAAATTAATTAATATAAAGTGTCATTGTCACTATCAAGTGGCTCCATGTGGTACCAAATTTTTCCCAAGGATGACCATGGTCGGAGATGTATCAATAAATATGAATAGGACACATGTTAGGGTAATTTAATATTATTATAATATTATTTTTTTACCCTAATTTACCATATTTACCCTTTAACCATAGTAAATAAAATATTTACTGAAATAAATATTCATAATGTCTAAAAATAAAATTTACATATTAACACAATTTAGACCTATTAATTAAAAATATTGAATCCATATTTTTAAATAGAAAACACATAAGTGGCATAAATTAATTTAAAATTAATTCTCGTTGTTAAAACAGAAATCGTGTTTTTAAGAAATAATAACTATCAAAACATTGACACTTGTTTATGTCTAGTTTAAATGTGAAATTACATCAAATGACCTAAATTATATTAAATGATAAAAATGTAGTCTAATGATACTTTAAAACCACTCTAATGTATAATTTAACACTACAAATTATTTCGATTAAAAAAGTTGTTTTCAATTAAAATTTAGTATTGTTCACTATTCATCAAAATATGAAAGTTATCAGAAAAGTACCAAATATTTATCCAAACATAATTTTTATGTCCCTTTTCTATATAAGATCTTAATTTCACTGAATTGTATATATAAAGGTGTCAAATATTGGATTTAAAAAGGGTTCACCATTAAAAGGCGGAAAAACTGCATTTTTTGAAAAATAATTATTTTATCTGAAAAAAATGAATTTGTTCTTATGTTATGTATAATAAACATGCAATATAGATGTTAAAATTAGATTGAGTATATAAGATTAAAAATTCAGTTAATACTATTCATAACCGCTTTTTGAACAGTTAGTTCGGTAAGTTGTGGTGCACTTAAACTCAGTGTTGCATGTGATTCAAGCTATTGAATTACTTTAATGAGATAATGTACTATAAAATCTTGGGGTGTTACATTCTCCGCTCCTACAAAAAATTTCTTCCTCTCAATTTGAAATTGTTCTTCGAAAATAAAAGGTTAAAAATATAAAAATACATTTGTGGAAAACCCACATCAGAAATTGGGTTAATAAAATTTAGTCTTAATAAGAGGGAAAGGGAAATGAAAAAGTCACCACCAAATTATAATATCGATTAAGATAGAATTGGAAGAAATTAGAGACACATAATTTTAGGAAAAACATAAATATATATAGGGAGTGATTGAGGTCATTAGTCACAAACAAGTGTAAAGTTTAGGGCCTCAAAACCATAAATCTATGATGATTTAAAATATCTTCAGTTTAAAAAACATAAGGTATTAGGATAACACATTTTTTGTTTTAAGATCCCTTCCCTAAAATTTATGAATTAATTTATTCATATAATAAGAGGAAAAAATATACTTTACAAGTAGAGTATCATCCTTTAACTAATTCTTACCACAAACTCATCTTTCACTCCAAAAGATAAAAGAATTCAAAAATATTTTATTTATCCAAATGGTATAGGGTTCCAAAAATAGTTAATTTATAATTCATTTGTCGGTATATTTTAAAAAACTACTTAATAAAAACTAGGATATCACGTAGACCAGTGGTAGGTGATGCACCCTTGTCACCCTTCGGTTGCGGGTTCAAGTATCACGGCCTTGTCGGACGTGATGGGTTGTCGCCCAGCCTCAGGGTTGTCCTTTTTATGATAATCCAAAAATAATCTCAAGAAATGATTTAACCTTAACAATAGTATCCAATGTCAAAAATAATCGATTCCAACCTTTAAACTTATCCAAAATGCTTCTGTCTAAACTAACAGTCCAAAATTTATAAGGAAGGTAAACACAATGAAGTTCATTTTTTCCACGTAATAACATGTGAATACCTTCATCATGTATTCTTTTAAAACCCAGTAACACCCTGAATTACCATAAAACCTTATTGATTACATTCATGCTCCGTTATTTCTTATAGAATATTGGATATACACCTTTTATCAAAAAATGTTGGAAACTCCAACAATGATAGAATATACAAATTATTAATCAGTTTCAAGGTAGTCAATAATATCCAATATAATTTATCCAAATCAATCATATATTATTCCCAAATCACTAACACGGTATCAAAACCATATTATGGTTTTTCTTTCTCTCAACTATATATTTCCCAAAAACTTTAACATGTTATTGAGTCACTTTTCTGGGTTCCAAAAAATCTCATGTCCTTAATGAAATAGTTCTGCAATACAATCCTTTTATACTCTATAATTATTATAACATGTACATCATTAATATAATACCCAAATGACACAATAATTTAATAACAACATAATAAATCCAATCATTCCTATTCATATTTGGTTGTATCATAACTTGATTATTATCCAATAGCATCATTTGGGGTATACTGTGATGATTTGAAAATGGATTCGCGTAATGTCTCAACTCTTTACAGATGAAGCATTGTACATTTTAAACCTTTTTCTTACCCTTGAAATCATGTACTTGGTGTCCTTTTTCTCCACACGTATAAAAAACTCATATTTCCTTCAAGCAATTACAAAGGTGATTCGTTCCATAGTTATCACATATGGGAAAATCCTTCTTTCCCCTATTCACATTATCTTTCTCTCTTCCATCTTTTTCTTCTCTTGCTTCCCTTCAAAGCCATAGGACTCAAGGAATTCTTTACTTATCTTATTAACACATGATACTTTTTCTTAATATGATGAGAATATGTGGGAGAATATTTCCCATTCAAATGTTGGCTTAATACCATTAAAGATTTGATCCTTCTTAATCCTTTGATCATGCGTATTTCTAGAATTCTCATTCCATCAACTTGGCACCATTTATAAACAATGGTATACACTATGTTAGTTTATGAATCACAATGCATAATTACAAACTTGTAAAATACCTAATGTAAATTGAAAATATTATGTATATAATCTATTATCATAAAATGTTTTCTTTGAAGAATAATTTACTCCTAAATCCTTCATAATGGCTTGTGAAGAAAATGTGAATTATCCTAAGCACATCCCTCGGGAGTGTCATAACCAAGAGTGTAGCATGTCCCGTTGTCGTGTACCAGGATACCCCAAGTCAAGCCTAAAACTCCTTGTCAGAGTTTTCACTCCTAGGTACATTTGTACCAGATATGCTTCTACCAACTTATATCCAGATAGTGATGTATTTCTTGAAAAAACACAAAATCTCTATATTACAAAAAAAATTGAGGTTCTTCTATATTAATCATCAAATTCTATCTTAGGGTAATATTCTATAATTAGAGTTTATGTAAATCTATTTGCAAGGTTGTTGCTAAACTTCATCTGATACCGTCTATAATTCTCCAACCCTAATTACCCAGAGCCAATTCATTATTACATAACATTGGCATGATACAAGGAATCAAGTCCCAAAAGACCGATCAGTTTAGCAGTCTTGGAAAATATATTACATACGTTAACTTTAAAATACAATTTCAAACATAAAACACAACATAGATAGTTCATTGAGATCTCCAATATTCCCTTTAGCTTGACCCTACATATCAATCATAATACAATTCTTGTAATCCTGGGAAAATAAAACATAATAAATGGGTGGGATCAAATGCTTAGTAAGGGTAAATAATTTAACGGAAGCTATAAACTTTTAAGGAAAGATTTGTAATAAAAAAACATCCTTTGTAAAAATAATATTGAACATAATATGAAAAAAATAAATCAAACATCACCATATAAACATGCACATGGATATTCTACTAGTTGAATAATCACTTATAATAACTAATTTCATAATGACAGAATGCCTAACACTGAACATCATTACCATATAGTCAAGGCCTTGCACGAAGACTAAAAATAATATTGTTGTCAAATCCTTGTTCAAAGACACTTGTTTTTCTCATGAGACCTATTGATGCATCAAGAAGCAATAGGGGGATCCACCCATCACATATTAAGTCTACTGCATTCCTCATATGAAAATTTAAAACATAACATAAAAATTCTTATTAAAACTAGCATACGAAATGTCAATACATCAAAGATAAACCATGAATGGTATAAAAATAGAACATTAATATTAAAACATATCATAACTCATTCAATAAAATATGAAATGGTGTATTATAATAAATCAACCTCAATCAAGAATAATATCCAGTAAAGGATTCTTACATAGTTAAAAATGATCAGTAAATCTTTTTGAGTGAAATATCCCTTCTTTCAAAATCATTTAAAAGTAACACATTTATAAAGGATGTAATTTGAAAGTGATTTTAAAATAAAAGTTTCCAATAAAACTTTGAAACTTTTAAAAAATAATTATAATTTAAAAACATTCAAAACCATATAAATAAATCCTTAAAATCATTTTGAAAACATAGACATTAATTAAAAGGCTTTAGAAAGAGAAATATTTAAAACATTTAAAATGATAATCTAGTTAAATAGACCTTCCCATACAACCATAAAATATTACTTTTGGGAAAAAATTATGAAATATGGGTATTGATGATAAATATGTCCCAGTAAATACTTACACATAAACAATCACATATAATAATGAGATTGAGGAAATAACCTTTACCTTACACTTTCCTTTGGTCGAGGTTACGTTTAACCTCTTGTATAATGACCATAGTATGTTATTAAATTTTAACAGAACCATATTCATATTTATTATATCATACATGATTCATTTATGACTTTATACTACCCATTTATTAATGATTTCCTTGTTAAATTAACATTTTGTGTAACAATCGCTTTATTTATTGTATGTGGTTTAACTTGTTATTCTTTATCATAGCATTTAGATCATGATTTAAATACATATAGAATATAACATATGATTTATATATCATATATATTTATAATATAAATATGTATAATATATAGATATATGAAATGGAAGGCACCGTTTATGGAGACGGTAGGCCGTACGTAAGCATAAACGTTGTTTCCATTTTCATATCGTATTGAACGAAAGTAAGTGAATAAGATATATGTAAGTATATACATATATATATATTTAGTAGCATTATTATTTCATATATTACATAGTTATTAATAATATATATTTTTATAATCATCGTTGAATGGTGAACATGGGACTGAATCTCATCGCGTCGTGGAGACGGTAATCCGTACGTACACACGAGCCACAATATCATTATATTTATGGGGAAATCGTATGTAACTGGATGGTATATCATATAAAAAAATAATTAACATGTTATATTTATTATTTACATCAGTTATACTCATTATTATACCCATCCAAATAGTGAAGGGTTTGAATAACAAACTACACCACGACGTGGAGACGGTAAGCCTTATATATGCACGTATGGTGACATTATCATTTATAGGATGGATATAATAATTAATATGGTTGTACCATATTTATAGTAACATAAAAATATTTATTAAGTACTGGATTTATTATTTTGGTATGGAAACAACAAATAAAGAGGAAGTGGAAGAAGAAAAGAACTTGAAATAGGGTGGTGAAATTATTACCTCCTCTTCAGATGTTTCATTTTGAGTTGATCAAAATGGATCTTTAGGTTGGATTTCAGAAAAAATTAAGGACTATAGGTTTAGTTGAGGTAAATTTATAGGATATTTGGGCAGGGTTTGGCCAAGCCAAATGGCTTTGGAGGTGTGAAATTAAGATAAGTGGAAGAGCCCTTTTATAAGAGAGGTTAGGGACACCTTAGGAAAAGATTGAAATATTGTTATATAATAAAATAATTTTCAATTTATAATGGCTCAAAAATGGTTTATTTCAAGTATAAGGTGGGTATGAGACTAAAAACTCTCCACAAATAGGTTTTATACAGGTTTGGGTCACCATATTAACCTTATCATTTTGAGTTTACTCTTAGATAAATAGCATTACTTTTACCATGTATTCTTGTGTTATTATAATAATTGGTTAATAAACTTACTATAAAATTTAAAGGGAACCTAAAGTGGTTAATAAATGATATAACTATCATTATATAAGTTTTTGGAAGAACATTATATTTTTAAGACCATTATATAATTTAATAATATAATATTTGTTTTAAAAACTCATTTACGTCAATTTTGAAACTATTTAGTATTTGGTTTTTGTGAAAGTCATCAAAAGTTTGTTACTTATATAAAAATACATTTAATCAACTATAACATGTCATATTCACCTATAAAATTTTTGGATGTCATAAAAACTTTGAAATTATATTTATTTTAATATTTATAATACCATTTATTTGATTCATTAATTAATAATGTAATTATTGCATCATCATTGTGTCATAAATTAATTTTATTATTTAATGTCTAAAAATTATAAATAAAATAAAATTATGTAGAAAATATTTTTATATTTTTAATGAATATTTATTGTTGAAAATATAACTTATATAACACATTGTAAAAATTATTTTACAAAAAGATATATGTTTATGTCATTTTTGTCTTTACTTTAAATTAGTTAATATAAAGAGTCATTATCACACTAATGTGGCTCCAAGTGGTCCCAAAATCGACCCAAGGATGACCATGGTTGGAAATGTATCAACCAATAGGAATAAGACACATTTTAGGATAATTTATTATTATTATAAAATTATTTTGTTACCTTAATTTACTAGATTTACCCTTTAAACATTGTAAATAAAGTATTTACTGAAGTAAATATTCATAAGGTCTAAAAATAAAATTTTCCTATTTACATAATTTGGACCTCCTGATTCCAAATATGGAATCCATTTTTCTAAATCCAAAACACATAAGTGGCAGAAATTAATTTAAAATTAATTCCCGTTGTTAAAACAGAAAGCGTGTTTTTATGAAATAAAAACTATCAAAAGATTGACAATTGTTTATGTCCATTTTAAATGTGAAATTACATCCAATGACCTAAATTATAATAAATGATAAAAATATATTCAAATTATACTTTAAAACCACTCAAATATATAATTTAACACCATAAATTATTTTGATTAAATTTGTTTTAATTAAAATTTAGAATTTTTTCACTATTTATCAAAATATGAAAGTTATCAGAAAAGTAACAAAACATTAATCAAACTGAATTTTTATGTCCATAATCTAAATAATAATTTATTTTTACTAAATTAAATATATAAAAGTGTCAAATATTGTATTTAGAAAGGGTTCTCCATTAAAAGGCGGAAAAACTGCATTTTTTAAGAAATACTTATTTTATCTAAAAATGAATTTGTTCTTATATTATGTCTAAGAAACACGTAATATGGTTGTTAAAATTTTATAGAGTATATAAGATTCAAAATGTAGTTAATGATATTCATAACTTCTTTTTGAACAATTATTTTGGTTAGTTGAGATGTGCTCGAACTCGGTGTTGCGTGGGGTGCATGCTATTGAATTACTTTAATGAGATAACATACTATGAAATCTTGGGGTGTTACATCAACCACCTCATCAAGCCATTCCTTAGTTTCCTATGATTTGGGCTCGCCTCAGAACCCGAGGGGTATCTGATGATGAAACATGTGTAAGGCACCAAACCTACAAGTGTCCTCTACCGGTACCACCAGTTGTAATTGTTGACCAGCAGGTAGTTATATAGCTGGCACACAACCCGAATGTACCATCTCAAGCAACAATCCATGTACCGAAGCCTCATCACCCTATAGACCATCCTCATGGTCACATATTGGAAAAAACCAGTATCTAGGATCACCATCTACTCAACTGGTGTCCTAACTAGGTGGAAAACTCTAGCAACAACCTCCAGCCAGTCCTCAGCTTCCTGGGAATCTGTCTCATCTCAAAACCTCGGAGGCCCCTACCGTTGGAACTCGTGTAAGGCGCTCAGTAGGCTTGTACTTTCCACCAGTGAGGTTGGTGGTAACTGCTGCATAATGGATAGTGGTGCTACTGGTATACCACCTGAAGGTTCTAACATAGTAAAAGAACCTGCACCGGAGCCTCATCGCTCGGTGGGCCGTCATCGTGTACTCTCCCGAGAGTCCTAGCTGGATGTCTAAGCAGCGACATCCTGATAAGGAACATCTGTTCCATATTCATTAAGTTATACCTGGTGAGATGAATCTAAATAAATCACAAGAAAAACTCTTCAAAAATGCACACAATCAGTGTTTCCATGCACTGATTTGGAAATCAAAATTCAGGGTCCCGGTGTAAAGATACGTGGGTCACCGCACCAACACAGGATTCCCGAAACTTAAAACCAAACTCATAACACTTAACACTATTTCCACAAATAAAATTTCAGAGTCCTAGTTCTTCATTAGAAATGAACTCCTCTGATACCACTATGTCACGACCTGTCCCCCGGGGCTGGGGTAGTGACTACCCCAAGCCCGCATTCCATAGGCTAGGGGCTGGAGACTAGCACCGATAGGCGTATTCCCTAAAACAGGGAAGGCATTGCCTTTAAACCTGTACAAACACATGGTCCAAGAACACAACAAGAAGCAACTGTGATGTAAACTGTTGTATTAAAAAGGATTACTGAAAGTAAATGGGGCTAGAATACAAGCCCAACTAATAGTACGAGTACATCTAAAAGTAAAAATACAACAGAATGGAACAATAGAACTGGAAAAAGGAAAACAGCTACTGAGTCATCCTCCAAGGATCCTACATTAAGGGTAGGTAAATATCTCCTCATCATAACTCCACATTTGCATGTCTCCTCTGCGTAACACCTATTCCTAGCTCCCTCAAACCTCAACTCACCTGCTCTTCATCTTCACAAGAAACAACAAGGTGTGGGCAAAGCACGTGTAGGGGTGAGTATAATGATAATTAGTAGGGACCCCGAGACCCCCGAAGGTCTCCCAAAATTCAATAAGGAAAACCACAAGGCATGATCTCAATCACAAAGCACAAATAAATAGACACATCTCAATTAGAGTCTTATCTCAAACCAGGTATACAACTAAGAGAAGCTGGATATGATCCTGACCCACACAGGATCGCTATGAATGCTTATAGCTAGCCAATAATTCTCTAGGCCTAGGAACATGTAAAATTATCAGTCACAACATTGAACACCCCGAATACTGGATAACTCCTCCTCTATCGAGTACAATGTGCCTATCATGTCACACAGAAGCACTTCCCACTAACCTTGAACTGATGAGGTACTCCTCCCCATCACGTACAGTGGGTCTTCCAGGTTACAAAAAGTCGCTCCCCCACCATGGCCTACTGAGGTATATATCCCATCGTATATCATAGCCACTCCCCACCATGGACTACTGAGGTACTCATCCCCATCGCGTATCGTGGTCGTCGAGTCACTCTGAGTCGAAATGTCAGCAGTCGTCAGGTCTCAGCCTGTCGTAGGGTTCCGTAAGTAGCACACATAGGAAAACCACTCCCCAAGCCATCAATTGTATTTCAACAAGCACGAAGTCTCACAAATAAGTTACAAGATGATCCTCCATGTCATAAGGGTTCCAACGCAATATACGACGCTTCAATAGAAGACCCGGTCTGTGCGTTATCGACATTTCAGTACCCATTGTTTGGTTGGATTTGGGTGCGATCCAACCCAACCATACTCTAAGTTTCCCCAAAACTATCAAGGAGTAAGTCATAAGGACCATCTAGCTCCAAGGATCCCAACGCCATAGAAAATTTGTCAAACAGACTTCCGGTTCTCGAGATAAGTCCATTTAAGTGTTTCTGGGATCGGGTCTGGTCTAACTCGGTCAGACCCACCTGGCCTGCAAAAAGACGTGGCAGGCAAGGGCAGACCGGCCCATGTGTGGCGAGGCTCGTAAAGGGGCGGCCCTGACCGCTGTGGGGTGCAGCCCGACAGATGGGGTGCAGCCCGACCCACTAGTGGCGGACCACTGAAGGGTGGTCCGGCCACGAAGGGTGCGGCCCACGGTGCTTCTGATAGGCAGCTCAGGGGAGCCGCTCCTCAGATATCCTAAACAACCTAAGGATGTTCAGCCCTTAAATTGAAGGCACCACCTAGGTGCCTCCTGGTCACCGCGGAACCTGCAGGTGGCACGGGTTCCGCCTACTCTGTCGCGGCTTCGGCTGCGGTCCCATGCTCTCCGGAAGTGCACGATAGCGTGCCTCCCTTCCCTTTCACGACGGGCTGAGGAGTAGGCTGCCTTCTCTGCCTATCATGGCTGACGAGGTGTGGTCCCTTTGCAAATGGGCATCGTGCGACGGCGCACCGCACCTCCTCTATGACTAGCTGGTGTCGGCCGCTCCAATGTCCGCCGCAGATTCGTGTCACAGCCTCCTCTAGCGGCGTGCGTTGGTGTGTCGCCTCCTTCATATCCGGTTGGTGTTGTCACGCCAGTGGTCTTCAATGGAAGGCGCAATTGTAACAATGTTGTGGAGGGTTCGGGCCGGGTTAGTTAGGACTACACCCTCCGCGTTAGCTCATGATCAAAGGGAGGATAAAATGGGTTTAACAATTTCTTGTATTAAACAACAAACAAAACCCCACAATGATACCCCATAACAACCTCCTGAAAAATGAATGATTCATGGATCTACCCATTAGTCGGTTGACCCGCGTTCTTCGTATAATTTTGAAGAACGGGGAAGAAGGAATATTTTAAGGAAACGTAAATGAATAAACCCCCTACCTAAAAAGCTCATTGGAGAGCATCTGCACTTGAAGGTGGATCGTGTTCTTCATTCCCACAACTGATTCCAAATGATGTCACTCGTACACTGTCCTTCGGTTCATATTTTGGTGTCATATGTCACCTCCTGGTGGGTTTGACTCTATCCTCTAAGGGTCCGGCATCGTGGTGCTCCTTCAGTACTTCGTTGCTTGGTGGAGCTGTGTCGATACCCCTCCCCAATCTTCATATATTTAGGAGAGGGGGAGGGTATGTAATGATGTTAGAATTTAATGGGGCTCATTAATTAAGAATCTTCTTAATAATCCAATGATGTAATTACTTAAGGCTGGTAGGTCAAGCCATTTATTGTCTTGACACACCATTGGCCCCACCCCTTGGCTTTTCCGTTGGAGGTTATGAAATAAAATAAAAAATTTATTTTATTTCTTTTCTTTTCAGAAGTCACAAAACTTAACTTTTTCTCCAGACCTATTGCAGTCAACGTAAAGTCTCCCTTAAGAGAATCTCAGTACTTCAGATTCAACGGTGCCCTCATATTTTGAATCTGAGAAAACGTTAAAAAGTAATAAAATTCCTCTCATGCGTTTACTGAACGTACCTTAAAAAAAGTTTGATAAATTGATTACATTTACCCTAGAACCACACTGGTCGAGGTTAGGCTCTGTCTAAGGAGAACATGCCCCCATGAACTCAACGGTACCTTCATATTTTCAATTCGTGTTACCGTTTAGAAGTTATGAATTTTACAATAAAATAATTGTCCCTAAATTATTTTATTTACGGCCAAAAAATAACTTTCACTGGTGGCCCACGCCATCCAATGTTATTATCAGCCTAAGGAAAGAATACCCTCACAAGATTAGTGGTGGTCTCAAATTTTCAATCTGAGTTACCATTAGGGAGTAATAAGCATTTGAAAAATAAAATAATTTTATTTAATAATTTTATTTATAGTTATGCCATTTTCGGTTATTTTCACAAGAGATCTGCACCGACTATACAAATGTCGTGCCTAGGGTAAACCCACCATCTTGAACGCAATGGTGCCCTCAGATTTTTGATCCGGGAAAATGTTTAGGAGTTATTATACTTTTTCAGGAAAACTACTTACAACCACTAATTAATGATCAACAAAACATTGACGGATCATTCCGGGCACTCCGGGCCTCATAATCACGTGCCGTTATATTTTTATGTCTCAAAAAAATTCCATATAATTAAAAAAATAAATGGAAGTTATGGGACATTTCATTTATCACACCTATGTGGCTCTATGGGGTTCTAAATTTGACCCCTTGATGCTCATAGTCGGAAATATCTCATCCAATAGTATTATTACATGTGTTAGGGTTGTTTTCATTTAAAATAATATAATTGTTTACCATTATTTACCTAATTTACCCTTTAACCATGATAAATAAAAATAATTACTGATGTTACAATTCATAATGTTTAAAAATAAAAGGTACATATTTACAAAATTTGGACCATATGATTCCAAATATGGAATAAAATTTTAAAAATAAAAAACACATAATTGTTAGAAATTAATTTAAAATTAATTCCTGTTGTCAAAACCAGAAAAAGAGTTTTTAAGATGTAAAAACTATAAAAATATTGACATGTGTTTATGTCCAATTTAAATGTGAAATTACTTCCAATAAGCATAATTAGATTACATGATAAAAGAATAATCCAATTACACTTTAAAACCAATTAAAAGTAAAATATTACTATATAAATAAATTAGATGAAAATAAAGTTTTGAATTAAAATGCAGTATTTCCACTATTCATAAAAATATGGATTTTATCAGGAAAATAACAAAATTTCAACCAAAGAAAATAATTATATCCTTATTCAAAAGAAGAAATTTATTTTATTTTATATAACATATAAAAGTGACAAAAACTATTTTTGAAAAGGGTTCTCCATCAAAAGGCAGTAAAACGACCTTTTAAAAAAATTAGAGTATTTTATGCTTAAAATTGGATTCATTATCATTTTAAGCCTCTAAAATTCATTGGATAAATGTAAAAAATTTTAAAAAATATTTAAAATAATAATATAGTTAATTATATTCAGTAATTCCAATACAATTGTTAGGCATTAACTACCATTTAAAATAATAATATTATTGTTGTATTATTTTTTGATATAACTCAGTGTTGTGTGCAACATAAGATTTTGGAGATACCCATTATTACGTGTTAGGTAGACTATTATATATAGTGTCCCCTTTAAACAAAAATTAATATTAAATTCAATAATATTAATAGATATGAAAATATATTATTCTATAAAAACCCGGGATGTTACATATTCACTGAACTCTTAGTGAAGAAAAAACCTGAAAAAGGGTGATCTTAGTTTCCCAGTAAATGTAAATATATAATATATCAATTAATAATCATTCATGATGATAATTTTATAATAAAATTATCATAACATGATAAATTCATACCAATTTAATTAAATATCTTTAATCACGTTTCATGGAATAATGTTTTTTATAACAAAAGGCAAAATACATAAGGGTGTGGAATCAAAAATAATCAATCATCATCCATGAGAGAATGTAATAAATATAGTAATATGGTACATGCATAAATTTATAACATTGTGACTATTATATATAATAACATGTTCACTCATTAAATTTTGGACATGAAATCATGTCCTCATATAAACTAGTGGACATGAAACCACATACATTCATAAAATTATGGATATAAAACAATGTCCATGCATAAATATTTGAACATGAAATCAAATTCACACATATCATCATTATCTCATTAGTTATCCATATTTACCTAATGCATTAGATAGATATAACAGACTTACCTATCACATAATGAAATTTAGAGATATGTATTTACAAAATAATAAAACATCAATCATTTATTTAAATCATAACCCATGGAAAGGGTAAAAAATTAAATAGATTTTATCATTTTATCATATCCTAACCCATGAAAAATAAAAAGGTTACCTAATGGTTTAATCATAAATTAATTAACCCTGGTGAAAGAAACGAGTTTCATTGAATCAACCTTAAATAATAATCATCATAATCCATCCCAAGAAATTAATTTGATGGTATGAGAATATCATATCCCCAATCAATCATAAAAACCCATAAAGGTTTTTATATACATAAAAATATGTTTTAAAATATCATTCTATCCTTTATTTGAAAACCTGAAAAAAATCCTTTTATTTTGATAAAATTTTAACTAAAAATTCCTAAAATATTGAGAAAATCCATTTAATTGAAATTGAAATGAGAATATATAAAGGAATCATTTTGTAAAATAATGGTCATGATAGAAATAATCTCCATTGTTGTTTTATATGCTGAAATAGAACATTGTTTTCACCCTTTTATAAAAATTCAAAAACAACATATTCAGACAATTTTCCTTTAAAAAATCCCTTTTAAAAATTTTCTATTATAGTAAAAGTTAATGAAAATGAAAATTTTAAAACATTTCATGTATTTATAAAAAATTATGTAAAATAATTTTTATAAGAATGTACAAGGAAGAAAATGTACATCAACTAAAGTTGAACTAAGGTTAAATTTTATTTAAAAATATTTTATTCGTAATTTTTTTCACCAAAGAGATCAAATGGTTAAATTACATGAAAATTACTTGAATAATCTATGTAGAATAACTTATATACTGTTTATAGGATAAAATATTTATAATTTCTAAAAAACATTGTATTAAAAAATCCCAAAAAAATAAGATTGTAACATAAACCCTTGCATCAATTCTTGTCCTACTCCGTACACATACAGACCTCATATACAATAAATATATAATTATTATAAATAAATTCAAATACCATATTCAAACATATCATGTAGAATCCAGAACTCTAGTAACCCATATCTAGTGTCTTCTTTGTTTCATTGGAAAAGGAATCAATAGATATCATCCCAAGGGATCTCTTAGTTTTATAATATTGAACAAAAGGATACATACTTGGTTCCAATATTACATTTGAAATATAAAATACAAGGAATAATAACCATTCCCATATAGACTATATTATTCATAAAATTATTATCCAAATATAAGTGAAAGGGAAAAAAATAAAAGGTGATATAATATAATCTTTAAGGATTACATACAATATAATACATCATTAATAAATTATGATAATCAATATAGAAATATAAATAACTAAAAACACATGTCATTTAATCAATGACATGAGAAATAACTACATCCATGTATAATACCAAATCATTAATATCATGGATAATAATAACTGAATTTACAACAAGGAAAATTGTTGATATTGGATTCCATGATCTTATACATCATGATATCTTTATCATTAAATCCTTATTTCAAAATATTTTAATGGATGGGTAGTTATATACTAAACCCATTTAGTAAGGCTAGAAAACTAATTTGTCTCATGATACAAATAGATGCATTGAGGGGATATCTATAACTAGGAAACACCCATCACTACATGTACAATGCATTCTAAATATATTTACTGATCAATTTAAGTCATAAAAAATAAACCTTATCAATAGATATTTTTATTTATTAAGGAATAAAAAATATTAAGAATTCTATATTCAATCATATAACATTCATAATAAAACATTTTCTATAAAAAGGAATATAGTTTAGAACACAATCATATCCATTATACAAATAATATAAATATTTAATAGAGACATAATGTTTAATGAAAAATGATCACAAGAAATTGAATTATTTAAGACAAATTCAGTAACCAAAAAAAATTATAATAGATAAAAAGTGAACTTCAAGTCATCAAATATATAGGTTTTTAGTAAAATCATATGTTTTTTAAGATGTAAGGGAAATATTGAAATAATATTTAATTAAATAGTTTTCTTTATAATGTCCTGTAAAATATATAAAGAAATATATAATCATGTAAAATGGTAATAGTGGATAGAAAATCAATTGGTGTCACATATATTAAAAAGAAACATTATTTTTGACATTTTTTAATGAAATTTTAAATTAATACCTTTAGAAAACATTATATATATTCATTTAAAAAAATAGATGTAACAGATAGCTTAAAAGTTACTCAATAAATCATTAGTGTAAATAAAAAAGGACCTTTCTAAATCAATTTTGAAAAATATGTACATAGAAGAAAAAATATATCTGAACAAAAATATATTACATGAGCTCTTATTTTTAACATTTCTTTACTTGATTAGAGTTCCAAAGAGAAAAAAAATTGCAAGAAAATATTTAAAACAGTAAAATGTCCTAAGGATAATAAAATATACAGTGTTTATAATATATTATAAGACTTATTTGTTGAAAATATCTGAAATCCAAAAAAATTGAGATTGTAAAATAAATCATTACTTCTTTGGAAAAATTCTAATTATATCCCCTTAAAAAAATAAAAGGAATTTGATTATTTTTTTATAATTAAAAAACATATATTCAATTTAGGTAGATCAATATGTTAGTTTATATGCCTCATAAAAATTAATAGGTGTATCATACAAAATATGTCTCAATGAAGTAGAAATTGAAACGAAGACCCTTACATTAAGTACGACATTCATTATAAGTGATTCAAAAATCCTATATAGTAAATTTAGATTTATGATACATACATAAAATAAACATATAAATACCTATTATATAATATATTTTCCATATATAATATCTTATAAATTCTTTTTTAATAGTATTTTATTATTATCATTGTTTGGGAAGTTAACAACTTGGTTTTTCATGTGAATTTTGATTCATTAGCTCCAATACATATACTTTGATTATGTTTCCATCATCTATAGAATGTTAATAATGATATAAATATAATATTTATTCAATATATATATATATATTCATACATAAAATTTATATATGGAAAATTTAATTACATCCTTCATGGAGACAGTAGGTCATACGTAGGAATGAACATTGTCTTCACTTTTTGATAGATGGAATGAAAGAAAGGTATATAATAATTCACTTTTATAGAATCAATGATATTTCATATATATCATATCTAAATATTAAATTTATATTTTTTACCATCAATTTAAATTGAAAATAAAAAATGGTTCACATCACTTTATAGAGGTGGTGGCCCACACATAGACAGGAGAAACGTTATCATTTTTACCATATTGGAAGGTAAAGAGGTAGATATGATACTATAATTATAAAATAATAATAATTTAATAATTTTAATAAATATATATATATATATATATTAATCAGTTAAGTATTTAATATCATCCAAATATTGTGGTGATTAAAAACGAATTACACGACAATGTTGAGACTGCAAGCCATATGTGCACACGAGCAATATTATATCATTTTGTAAGATATAAAAGAGATGTAAAATGATTGTACCATAATCATACCAAAATATCATAATATTTATGAAACTGGAAATATTACTTTATGATGAGTATAATATATTTATAGTAAGTATAATAAGAAATAAATTTTTAAGAGTCATAAAAGATGATTAATTCTTTATCAGTAGACATTCCTTAAATCCCTTCATAAGGACCATTGGATTGGTGTTTTAAGAATATCATTACCTAAATTTAATTTCTATAATATTTTATAAATGAATTGGGAAGTGTTTGGTTATTATATGTTTCTAAATATAGTTAAAATAAAAGAGAGAATGGTTATCATTTTATAATTGAGTTTAGTTGAACACTTGTAGTTTATCATAGGTTTAAAATATTATTAAGTCATTTTCAAAATAATAATTCTCTAGAACGACTCATATAATAATTTGAAAAGAGTTTTGGTCAAAAAAAACCAACCAAATAGGTTTGAAATTTTTTTAAGTAATTTTGTGCCTTATCTTATGTTTTAACCCTTTATTAAACAATTTTAACCTTAAACACTATACCGACATATTTTGTCTTAAAGGGTTACAATTATAAATATAGGTAAAAAACTTCTCATAAATGGAATAGGGATAAAAAATAGATCTTTAATTGTACACCTTATCCTTTTTAAATATTTTTATTATTTTTAAATAATTCTAGAAAATATTATTTTTCATAAATTATCATTAAGTAAAATTTAAAACAATTCATTTAATTTGACTTTACATACATCAAAAATAATATTTAAAGAGAATATATTCATTTAAAAAAAATTCCAAATATTTTATATAAATATATAAAATTCACGGTACATTATAAATACCCAAAAAATATATTACATTTAGTGTTTCTAAAATAATTTCATTAATTTTTCTTCAACTTTCACAAGAATGCTGTCAGCATTATGAAAAAAATTTAAGGTAATTATTAAATTTCTAAATATTAAAAATAAATTAACATGATACAGATAATGAATTATTAATTAAAATAGTAATTCATAACCAAACATATTTATTTATCTCTTTCACTAAATATTAAAGATTCTAAAAAAAATAAATCAATATTTCTTACTTTATGTTTTAATTACATATTATAAAGGTAAAAAATATAACATTTAAAAAAGTTCATATATTGGAATTATGGATGATTATGGATGATATAAAATCATTAAATAAAATATATAAAAGTTTTTTAATGGATTTTAAGCCTTCTAACGTTAGTTTTTAACCTTAATTTCTGGATTTACAATTTACCGATGTGACAAATTTTACCACTATTACTATTAAAAATGTCTAAAAAGTTGTCCTATCAACTAAATTTTAACTTATATATTGAAATTATTAAATAAATTTTATCAAATTAAATTCTTATGTGTGTTGAAAATTAATTGAAAAATATACCAACAAAATGTGGTGAAAAACTATTTTCTAGACAATTATGCTTTTATGCCTAAAGATTGACTTATATAAAAATATTATAAATTGATGCTCCTATTGTAAATAAAAATGTTTTTATATAAAATGAATAAAAAATTAAAAATATAATAATTATTTTAAATTAACATTGTTGAATAAAATGGGTGAAATTTTTACAAAAGATTTCTTATTTTTTGTTATCCATTAAAAAATAAATATTTCTTGAAAAAACCAAAAAAATCACCCAAATATAAAATTGAAATCAAGATTTAAAAAATAAAATCCTTTTTATAAAATTGATTTCCAAAATTGGAATAACTTAATTATAATAATTGTGTATAAAATAAACTAATGTTTTTTTGAAGAATGAATATTATGGAAACATAAAATAGATTTTATCAAAATAGAGTACTTATTTTCTAAGAGTCAATCAATACATTGAAAATAAATAAAATAATTATAGATATTATTTATAATTTTATTAATGTTTTTCAAATCCACCAACTCAATGAAAATGTTATAATTTTAATATTTTAATAATAATATTTGGTTATTCATATAAGCTCATTGTTGCATATCATGTATCATATCAAACATATTATTCTTTTAAATTTAGGGGACATTACATTATAACCCTTAAATAAGTTGGTCCCTAGAAATGTTATCTCAATCATGAAATGTTAAATATTGCTTAAAAACACACATCATATAGAGGGATAACATAACTTCTTTGGAAGTGGGAAAGTGAGAAACATAAATATTACATGAAATATCATGTATTTAGGTTCTAAATGAGGAGAAAATTAGTGGGAAGTTGAAATATATTTATGGTAGAAATACCAACATCTATAGACTAGAAGAGAGTGATAGAAAATATTTTCTTGGTAAAGTTAACATCCACACAACCATAAATAATTGTGGTTAAAATGTCATCCATTCATCATAAATGAAGGTTATATGATAAAAAATTTATCTTATAATCCTTTTAATATATTTCAGGAATTATTTTACTTTCATCATAGATAACAAGGAAAAATTTACTTTATTTATTTTCATTCCATTAGAAAAAATTTATCCATTATTTCTTCAATGATGAATTTCTTACTCCGTGAAATAAATATTCAAAAAAATTTTCAAGCATGAAGAAATAAAATTCACATTTAACTGATAATAAAATCTATAAAAATAAGAATATATTCTTTATTTCTATATATATTTACCAAATCCAAAATGTTTAGAAAAAGTTATCCATTTTGGATAAATATAATACATTAATCTATAAAACCTTAACAATAACCTATGATGTTCAACATAATTCATTCCATAAATAGTTAACCTTAAGACTCCTCGAAAATATGTTTGACCAAATTCAAGACCCCAAGATCTAAAGGACTTAGTCAAATATATTTTTACAAGATAATAATTAACATTTATCCCTATAAAAATGAAGTAACAAATAATGTAATATACCAAACATGTAAATACATTGATCATATATTCTTTTTAAATATACTAACAACTTAAATCACCATAAATCCTCAATAGAATCCTAAATGATTGAAAAAATTAATTATGTCCTTATTCCTAAAATAAAATCATTGACCATTGAACCTATTCTATAAATCCAAAAAATTAAAGAAATAGATTTTTCATCAAATCACTAATCAATTCCACGATCATAAAAACTATACAATTTACTTTTATTAATTTCAATAATATACTTATAATAATTAAACATTTTAACTCAATATAAGTAATATATTCAGGGTTATCATTTAATTAATCGTGAATTCTAACAAAATATCACCATACAGTTAAATCATTTTTCATGGATATTGGTACCAAAAAAACTACTATGGAACAATCTATAGAATATTAATCATAATTATTCTTTGAATATAATTGATATAAAACATCTACAATATAATTATGAATCCCAATAGATAAAAACATCAATCCTTTCAGTTTAATAATATATCACTGGTACTTAGTCACAGACTTAGCCCTTGGATTAGACAATTGACTTGAATAAGTCCTATAATCCCTACACATATGACATGGTACTATAAATGGTACCATAGAATGACCTTAATATCACTCTATTTAAATCATCATTTTAACTCAATAATTAATTAATTTGTGCCCATATTTTCTATTCATAAAGCATATTCCCAATAATGTAATAATTTTATTTTTCTACTTCGTCACATATAATCAACATATAGAAAAATGAATATTCTTCCCAATATGGTCTAAATGAAACGCCATTTTTCCATTATTTGGTTTTTCAAAAAAATCACCAAAGACAATATTATGAATAATATAATGAGATGGATGATTACGAATAACTACAAGGTTTTCCCATCTAGATCCCATTTCATTTGGTTTCTTATGAGGACATTTCACACCTAGATTTTCAATTTCATGTTTTGTTTAAATCATCTTTTGGTTCTTATCATTTTCTTAGCTTCTAGGTGTCCCGGGTTTGAATTTTTGGTGTCTCTTATGTTCTTGAGATATGACCTTAGTCTTGGGGGTCTTGTGTGGTACTTTTTATCATATATTTTGAAAAGGATGTTATTTGGTTGTGGTGTTTTGGAGTTGGTTTTGTGACACTCCTAGTGTCACCACTTATGGGGTATGTTGTTGATGTAGTTTGTACCCTTTAGATGGTTGAGTTTTGGGATGAAGAGGATGGTTTATTTTGGGACTTTTTTCTCCCCTATACATGGCCTATTTTTCCCCTTGGTTTCCTCCTTGAAACCACCTAAAATTGGTGGAGAATGGATTGGTTTTGGGTGGCCAGAATTGGACGCACAGTTAGGTTGCACGGTTTACTAAACCGTTCCGGAAAACTGTATAGGGGTGTCTCGTTCATTTAAATATTTTTGAATTTATAATTCCCCCCCCAGAAATAAATATAATATGCCCCATTCTTCCCCCATTAAACCCAGAAACCATGGGAGGCCTCCAAACTCCCTAAATATTCTAAGGAACTCATTTTTGATAGAGGATTTGGTGGAGAGACCTCAAGTTCATTCAAGTAAGTGAATCACTTATTGGTTTCTTCCATATTCCTTTAGTTTTATTTCCTCTTTATTAATGTTCCTCATGTCCAAAAGTTAGGGTTAGTACCTAGGGTTTTATTTGGTGTATTTTTTATCAAATATTGTGGGTTAGGGCTGGATTTATCTTCCTTGTGGTGCGGCGGTGGTGCAGTTGATGTTTCACACCAATTTTTGAGTGGTTCGACACAAAAGGTTGGTGATTTCATGTGTAGAAATTTTTATGATGATTTAGCTTATTTGGTTTATTAATTTATCATGTTCTTAATTTTTTTTGTGTGGTGTGAAAACTTTTTATGATGTATTTGGTTAAGCGTTAAATTTTATATTTTCATTTTAGTTTGAAATTGGGTTTTTTTCATGTGTAACTCTTGGGGTCTTATTTTGGTGTATTTTATAACATATGAAATTAGTTTACTAAATCTTTTTTGGGATGACAATTATTATTTTTTAGGGTCTTGGTGTGCCTTTGGGTTTAAAATATGGGGTTTTAATGGGTTTTAGGTGCAAAACATTGTCTTTATCTTTGAAAGTGTTTTATGAAAATGTTTGTTTTCATGTGTATCTTTTCTGGTACTATTCGAGGTGATTTTATAACACTTGGGAGTGGTTTAATAAAAATTTCTAGGGCTGCCAATTATTCTTTGGGATGGTAGTGGTATGGTGTTGGCCTTTAATAAGGGATTTGAAATGGGTTTTGTGTGCGAAGCATAGTTACACCCCATGGGTTTTTTTATGAAAATTCTAAATGTTTTATTTGGTTAAACATCGTGCGAAAAAGGGTGTATATGTAATTTTTGGTGAGTGTGTTCACATAATATGGATTTTTTAAAGGTAAGGTGGTGGTTTAAGATGTCAAAAATTTGTAAAATGTTTTATAAAGTGTTGAAATGTTTTATCAAATGGAAAGAGAGGTGTGAAACATGGTTGTGGGATGTTTTTTGTGAGTGTATTGTGCCAAATGAATTTTGTGGATGAAAGATGAATTATGTGACACATTAGTGGGCTACTATGTGAGTTAGACTATCTTGTAATTATTTTATAAAAATGTTTAATGGATTTTTGGAAGTTTTAAAGAAATGTAAAAAGTGTTGTGGACTATTTTGGTGTGAGTATGATGTCAAAGTGAATTTGAATGAAAAAGTGGATTATGTGACTTGTGTGACATAAATGTGGGTTGTTCTATGGATTTTTGGTGTGGAGGTGGTATTTTCCTAGGGAAATTATATTTCGTGACTTTTTGAACTTGTTTGAGAAAAATAGGTAAACCTAGGTATCTAGGTGGCTGGACGAGTACTAGCCTGCTAGTGATCCTGTAGGGTTTGGCCTCAGTATCACATATAAAGTTTAACGTTAAAAAAACTAAATAAAATATGATTATGACGATGATGGGAGACCACTAGGTTATGGGTATGCTCCCTACAATTGGCTCATGTGCACGAGAATGGATATTGTGATGGTTACTCTCACCGAGATACGAGGTACCTGGGACTCACAATGAGCTAGTGACTAGGGGTTATTTCTTATTGGTTGTGTTCATTAGATACTATGTGCCTACCGACAGGGTACAGTATGGTTGTATGGAAAATTCAGTAGTGTTGCCATTATTTTTTATTGTTTTTATTCATTAAAATAACACACTTGAAAACTGTTTTAATTTTCAATTTGCGTCATTTAGAAATTTTAACTAGAATTTCTTGTTTATGAAAACTTTCAAAATTTTCAACTTTGAATGTTTATAACGTGGAATATCTTAGCGGTTTTATCCTACTGGGATTTGGATCACATCCTACTTTCACATTTGGGTGTAAGTACACTTTCTGATTTTGTTACCATAGGCTTGGGTACAACTTTTGTGCCTATGGTTTGGGTTTTAGCAGTCCAACATGATACGGTGTTGTGGAGATGGGTTGAGGGCGGTGCCTCTTTCCATGCAGAGGTTCTTGGGATATAATTTTTGGTTTTTTACCTTTGTAATGGTATTTGATCATTGTTTTAAGTTGTGTAATTGAATTATGAAATTTTGTAAAATATGATTTTGTTTGAAAAACCCAGATTCGTTTTATTGGATTTGTCTGTTGTTTTATGTTTATAAACTTAGGTAAATCATTCCCAATTTTTAGTTTATAATACCTGGGAACTTTTTCCAGACTGTGAGGATTGAGAATTCCTTTCGGGCGATGTCATGGACTGGTACAGGCACCGAGTCAGATGGTGACCCAGACTTGATTGTGACATGATAATATTTCCATTTTATATGACATTAAAAATCAACATAGATCCTCATAGTTCCATCCATATACTGAAACAAAAAATTGTAATGTGAGAAACAATAATCATATTTTGAATTCATGAAATATAAATCATAGTTTTTCTACATAATGAAACCTTATTTTTAATCTAAGACACCATATGTATAATCGTGTTTATCCATGATCATTATCTATTCAAATCCTTCATAATGATTCTTAATGAAAATTTGAATTTTCTCAACAATATCCCCCATGAGTTTCAAACTTGATGTACCATAAGAGACCCCTCACCATGCATTAGAATTATGTTTGAGATATACTCAATTAAATCTTTTTGTGGTTGTTAACCATAAATGTATTTATACCAAAACCACATCAACTTGTAGTGTCTAGAGATGGATTTATTTATAAGAAAACCACATAATAACTACCTTACCAAAAAACATTTGATATTATTCTACAATTAAACATATCTTCAAAGTCAATCGTAGGGTTATCTTCCATGATATATGTTTTACTAAATCTAGTTCCTAATATTTATACTAAATATACATTGATACCAACTATAGAAATTTTTTTTTGAATAACCCCAAGCCTGGGTGTTTATTATTACATTGGAATAATATATAAGGGGTCTAATTCCAAAAGACTGATTAGTTAACTAGTCTTGACGAACGATATACATACATGCTTATTATATTACATTTGAAACATAAAATACATAGCATAATAAATATTCTCTCATCATTGATATTATTCAAAATATCCTTCTTTATATCTATAAAAAAGGAAAACAAACAAAGGGTGAGTACATATACTCTATAAGGGTTACATGCCTAAGAATCCATCATGAATAAATAATTAATAATTAATATACTATGGTAAATAATAGAAAACGCATATTATTTTATCAATGAATTGAACAATAAATGCATCCCTATATAATATAAATTTAGTAATCCCATTGATAATAATAACTAAATTTTCCATAAAGGCAATTCTTATTATGGTAATTCATGATCTCATACATCATGATATCTTTACTATCAAAGCCTTGTTCCAAGGTAGCTTAATTAATTGGTAGGCATACACAAAAAACCTTTTAACAAAGCTATCCTACCATTTTTTTTCATGAGACATAGTAAAGCTTATAGGGGATATCTATAATAGGGAACCACCATTAACTTCATATACAATGAAATCCTCATATATGGAATAATAAATTTAATTCATAGACAATATTTACTAAATTTTTTTATTTAGTAAAGAATACAAATATTATGATTTCCCCAACCAATTAAATAACATCCACTATAAAACATTGTATTAAGAAATGGTATATGATTAAGGAAAAAATCATATCCATGATACAAAGAATATGAATATTTTGATAACTGTCATGTTTAATGAAAAATGATCACAATAATGTAAATTTTTTAAGAGAATGTTAATGATCAAAAAATTAATAAGAGATAAAAATGACCATCAATTCATCAAAAATATTGTTTTTGTAGTATAAGAAAGACTTTTAGAAAATTGAAATGAAATATTAAAATAATATTTCATTAATTATTTTTCTTTGTAAAACTATATAAAATTAATAGAATAAGCTAAAATGGTGTAAAATGGTTTTCGTGGTAGGAAAATATGTTAACATCATACATAGTAAAAAGAAACATTCCTTTAACAAATTTGTAAAGAAATTCAAAAAACACCCTTTTAGAAAACATTAGAAAGATTCCATTAAAATGTTGTAAAATTAAATAATATTATAAATTTTCATTAATAAATCATTTTTTAAATAAAAAGGTCATTTAAATAAAAATGAATAATATATACTTGGAAGAAATATGTATATGATCAAGATCGAAATAAAATCAAATTTTATTTTAATCAATTATTTTCTTCATTACAGTTCCATAATAGGGTAAAAGTTAGAATAAAATATGGAAACTCCTTAAATATCAAATTTATAAGAACAAATATGGATCTACTAATTGAATACAATATTTATTCAATTAATATAAGAGTAGTCCTAAAAAAATGAGATTGTAAGCTAAATTCATACCTCTTTGGGATCATTTAAATTTTAACCCCTTGAAATAATTATCATGAATTAAACCATTAATAATAATTAATAGATATATATTCTTTTTAATTACTTAAAATAGATACTATATACACCACATAAAAATAAATAGTATTATAATAACAAATAAGTCTCAATAGAGTGGAAATTGAGACGAAGTCCCTTACCTTAAATTTTACTTTCCTAATAAGTGTTCATGACCTCCTATATAATAAATTGAGATTGATTATACATAAATAACATAACCACACACATATATATATATAATATAATATATTATTAATTTATATCATCTTATCTCCCATGTTTTAAAAAACATTTTTTTCTGTCATTATTTTGGGTGTTTACTGAATTATTTTTTATGTGAATTTTGGATCAGTAGTTATGTACCTTGTACTTAGATGATGGTTCCATCATATGAAATTTTTTAATAATTTTATAAATATATCATTTATTCATTATTAATGTATTAAAAGTCATCCAAAATAGTTATATTTAGAATAATTAATTACATCATTCATGGAGATAGTAGACTGTACGTACACTAGAATATTGTTATAACTTTTAGATGAATGGATGGAAAGTATGTTAAATAATATTTCACAATTAGATAATCATTAATATATCATATATATTCAATAAATATATAATTTTAACAGTCCATGTATATTTGAAAATAAAAATGTATCACATCACTTCGAAGAGGTAGACGTCCACGTATATGCACGAGTGACAATATCATTCTCTAATAGATTGGAAGGTAAAAAGGAATATATGGTATTATAATTATATATGAATACATATTTTATAAATATAATATGTATTCATTAGTTCCATATTTTCATCTATCAAAATTTAGTGGTGATGAAAAACAAATTACACCTCTATGTGGAGATGGTAAGTCGTACATATGTATGAGAAATGTTTTTTCCTTTCATATGATACAAAAAAATGGAAAATGGTTTTCACATAATTTTAATAAAATCAAAAAATACATTTAATACTATAGTTATTGTTTTATAATTTTTAAAACATATTTATAGGTAGTATAAGAAGAATGATATTTGAAATAGTTTGTAAGGATGATTACCACCTCCCCGATGGACTTCTTTTATAAACCTCTTAAAGAACCTTGCAATGGTCCTTTAAGACTAAAATAATCTCAAATTAATGGGTAGAAAATTTCATAAGATAATTGGGTCAGTTTTATTCGATATAGTTTTTTCAAGGTTTAAGGAAATGAGAGAATGGGTGTCCTTTTAAAATTTCTGTGAGTGGAACACTTGTAATTTTTCAAAGGATTAAAATGTAATTATGTCATTTTCATGGAAAAAATGGATCTAGAATGACTCATATTAAATATTGATATGGTTAAGTTCTAAATAAATCCACAAACTAAGGTTTATTTAAGTAACTATGAAATTTCAACCCGTTTCGTTTTGTTTAACCCCTTTATTAAACTATTTTTACCTTCACCAATATAAAAACATTTTCAATCTTCACAGGTTATAATTTTAAATTTAAAGTAACCATTTTATCATAAATGTAATGTGCGGGAAATGTTTTACTAAAAATATTCATCATCATCCTCTTCAATATTGTTATGAATTTTAATCAATTTAATAAAATATTATATTTCATGAAATATCATTAATATCATTTTCAACACTATTTATTTATTTCACATTAATGACATATATAAAAATATTTAATTTAAATATAATCCTTTTAAAAATACCGAATAAGTTATATATATATTAAATTTGTGAGGCCCAAAAAAATATTACTTTTAATATTTTTAAAATAATATATTGTATTTTTCTAATTCTTACACAAGAACTATGTCCACATTGCATAAGAATTTAAAGTAGTTATTTCATTAAAAAAAATAAAATAAAAAATAACATTATATAAAATAATAAAATTTAAAATATTAATTTTAGACTAAAAATTAGTTTCTTTTATCCCTGTTACAAAAAAATATTATAATTTTTAAAATCATGAATGTGAACATTTTGAGTTTATCATTTATTTAAATATTATAAAAGAAAAATTAAAAATTATAAAAACATGAAATATATTAAAATTTTGGACAATTATGGATGAAATTGTGTCATAAAAAATAAATAAAATAAAATTCATGAATTTATTAAAAACCATATCACATTTTCTTTTATAGTTAATTTCATGTTTTCCCCTTTAATGAGGTGATAAATATTAACATGGTTATTATTCATAATGTCTAAAAAATAAACTTATTTACTATATTTGAACCTCATCAATCTATATAAGAAAAAGTTTCTATAAAATTTAATTCTTTTAGGTTTCAGAAATTAATTCGAAAATAATCTTACCAAATGCGATGAAAAACTATTTTCTAGGAAAATGTGTTTTAAGACTAAAAAAGTCTTTATATCAAAAAATATAAAATCTTTATCCTAATGTAAAAAAATGATCAATATATCATATTAAATATATATATAAAATGGAATTATTTTTTTAATTACTTACCTTGACAAAAAATAATAAAGGTTTTAAAACATAAATATTTTTCATTATTCACTAAAAAATTAATCATTTTAGAAAAAATAGAAAAGTTAAATTAAGATAATATTTAAATAATGATTTAAAAAATTAAATATGTTTTAAAAAATTCAATTTCTAAAATTGGAAGAATTTATTTATAATACCCACAGAAAAAATTTAAAAAAACATTTTTGAAGAAAGCTTGTTTTGAAGAAACACAACGCTTTGCACAAAATTGAGTTTTCCTTTCTTAAGAGTAAGTTTATAAATTTAAATTAAATTAAAGATATATATATTTCTCATAATTTGTTCAATATTATTTATACATTCCAATTCAACAACTTGGTAATAACGATCATATTTTAATAATAATAATTTGTGGTTCATTTAAACTCGGTGATACATATCTTATATACTATAAAACATAATCTTATTTTAGAATCTCATGATATTACATATCATAACATATATTAATAAATTATAACATATTAATAATTATTTATTAACAATTAAATATTAAAATCATAGTTCTGGGTGATACCTATTTCATTTTTCATGTATGTTTCGATTCATGGGGTTCTGGTCCTTGTACATTGATCATGGTTCCATCATATCTCAAATTTAAATCATGTCATGATAATAATATTTGATAATTATATAAAATATTATAACTATTCATATAAATTGGTGATGAATAATTAATTACATCACTTCATTGAGATGGTAATCATTACATACGTGTGAGTGATGTTTAATTTTTTTATGGATGGACCAAAAGAAAGGTAAATAATAATTCAACATTCCAAAATAATTACTATATGATAAATATAATATATATTCCTTAAATATATCCTATTACCATCCATTTAAGGTGAAAATGAAATACTAATCACATCGCTTTGTGAAGGTGGTAGTCCACACGTTCACACGAGCGATGTTATTATTTCACAACGGATGGGAAGGTAATAAGGTAGACAAAATTTTAAAATTATAGAAGCTTAATTATTTAAAATATATTATATATAAACATTAAATCCATCATAATAAAAAACTTTTAATGGTGGTGATGTAAAACGAATCATATTTCTAAGTGGATATGGTTTTCCACATGTACGCATGAGCTATACATTTATTCGTATTTTGATGGGAATACGGTGTAAAATGGTTGATCCATCATCATAATAAAAATTATGTATATTGAACATAATAAATTAATTATTTTATAATATATACATTTAATTTTATGGTGTTAAATTAAGAAATAAAATTAAAAGGACTTAGTTAAGAGTTATACCTCTTCTTTGAGAAACCTCCTTTGTCTTGCACCTTAAGAATTGAAAGGATGGTATTCTGATACAACTAAGACCTAAACTACATGGTGGTTTTTTGGGATACGATTTTGGAATCTATTTTCTATGATATGAATCTCTTAAAATGTGAGTAATAGAGGACAGGTGTTGTCCTTTTATAAGGGAGGGAAAGGATACACAGAGAATTTTTAAAAAGATTAAAATATATTAATGTATAACTCCATACAAATAGCACCAAATTAGACCATGATAAAATATAGTATGAGATAAAAATTAAATAAATTAATAAAATATGATTTAGATAATTTATTAGTTTATTTTAAACCTGAAATATTTATATTAGACACTCTTCAATCCCTTTTAACATTTACCTAAGTATTTAATTTTTTCCATTGGTTACTATTCATGATTATCAAAAATTAATTTAATATTTTTATATAATATTTATTATACTGATTCCAAATAAATAATATATTTTTCCAAATTCAATATCTTTATGTGGCTGAAATTAATTTTAAAATAAACACATAGAATGTGATGAATAATAGTTTTCCAGAAAAAGGCATTTTTTAAGTATAAAAATTATTATATATCAAAATAAAGAATAATTAACATTAAAATGACATTATTTGGATTATTTTTCATGAAAATGATATTATGAAATTTTAAAATCAATTTAGTAAAAAATGGTACTTTTAAATACTTGAATGAAAAATACATCTTTTTATTAAATTGGTATGTGTTCACTATTCACTGAAAACTTGATCATTTTTGGAAAAAACCTAAAAATTTTCCTTTACTAATTTTGATATGGTTCATTAGAGAATAATACCATTTTTATAAAATAAAATTTCAAAAAATTTATTAATTAATTATAATAATTTATCATGAAAAATAATAAAAAAAATTCTTTAATGAAACATTTTCTGTAAAGCATACAAAATATTCCCAAAAACTAAAGTTCTTAATTGTTAAGAATTAATAAATAAATTTTAATTTTTTAGGATTATTATACATATATTATATAATGTGATTAATCTTATTTATACCCACTAGTCCAATGGATATGTTATAAAGGTATACTATATCACAATTCATTTAGACTTATGGTTGTTTGTAAAGAAAGATATCAAATGATTCAAGATTATTTCAAATAAAAATACATTTAAAATATTTTCATGTTAAATTCTAGCCCCACTAAACTAAATTTCACCCTAAAATTTTGATCACATTGATATAATAAAATGTGGAAATCTCTGATCCATCACATCCTTAGGTTCACATGTTACTTCCTATAATATCTACTTTCTCTAGAGAAATTTAACTAAGTGAGTAGTCTTATTACATATATCTTTATCACTATAATCCAATATTTTTACCAGTTTTTCTTTATAGTACATATCATGATCCATTGGTACAAGATCTAAAGTTAGTACATGTATATAATTGGGAATATACTTCCTTAGTATAGATACATAAGACATATCATGAACTTGAGAGAGGGTCCATGGAAGTGATAAGTGATGAGAAACCATCCTAACAAGATCAAGAATTGTGAAATGGACACTCTATCTAGGGTTCATTTTTACCTTATTTTTTAATATCATAATGTTTTTCCATAGATAAATTCTTAATAATTATTTCTCACCAACTTAAATCTTTTATTAACTCTAGGTTTCCTTGATGGTCTAGTGAATGGCTATAAAATTCTCTATTATTTCCTCAGTATGATCAATTCCAAATGGATTTTTTTCTTTAACCTTATCCCAGTAAATAGAGTCCAAAAATTCTTGTCATATTAGGATTCATAAGTATCCATGTGAATTTTAATGTAAATACTATTGTTTTTATAAAATTCTAACAAATAATAGGGTTGATCCCAACACTTATCAAATAAATAGGTAAATACCTCAATAATTTTTAATTGTTTGAATGGTCCTCTCAAACATGGCATATTTATGAAAATTTTATATAATAATAAAAATCAGCATGGTGTCCAAATACTGGTGAGAGATTCACCAATTCATCGTTGTAATTTATAGATCCCGATTAGATAAAATTAAGTGTGGTAATTCATGAAATCATACCACTTAATTAATGTATATTTGTGTAATTTTATCAAGAGAGAAATATTCCTCAATATCAAAGAAATTTCTTGACATTGTAAGTTAATATAATAACACCCAAATAGTGTTATTCCATTTTTATTTCTTAGGGAGTCCTGTAACAAAATCGAAGGTGGTGTTTTCTCATTTCTATTTAGGTGTTGGAAATGGTTGTATCATCCACTTAAAATTATGGCCCTTAGAATAAACATGCTGATATATTAGGAATATAGATATATACTATACAATATACATTTTCATGTTATCCCATAATTATTACTCTTTCATATATATATATATATATATATATTCATTCTTCTAAAATGAATTATGAATGGTAAACTATGATATTATTCCAACAACTACTTATTTGATTATGGTATTGTAATGATATATACTCGGTTTTTGAAAATTTTCATTCCATCATAATTTATATTGAACTTAGTAACGTTTCTCACATTATACTATAGTTACACATCCTCTTTATGTGCCTTATTAATCCTATCATTGGTGAATGGTTGAACATTCATATAATAAAGATAATACTTTTCACCTTTCCACATGATTTCAATATCAATATTCTAAAAATCCATAAATATTTGATCTCATTATATCCTCGCCAGGTAAAAACTAGAACAATAATTATCCCTCATAGTATATTCCCCCTTATACGCCTTCTTATGGTGACAATGTATTAGGTAGTCATGATATTTTATCCACTCCAACCATCTTTTTTGGTGTATATTCAACTCTTTATATGTTAATATATACTTAAATATTTCATTATTAGTATATATATAACCTTTCACCATATGGATAATGCCTCTATATTTTCAATGAAATAATTATTTATACCATCTCTAAATCATGAGTTGGTTAATTTTTCTCAGTAATTTTCAATTACCATGAGGTATAGACTATCATCATATCATTATACATGTGTAAACATCCAAATCACTTATTTAATACATCACAATATATTAGGAAACATTCCCACTTCCTAGAAATGTAATCATCGATTCAAAAACTGCCCTTCATTTTCAACACCTTGAAATTCTCATCACATCCATTAGTTTAAAGTTACTTTCCTCCCTTCAACATCAACTTAGTTAGTGTATTTGGATAACCTGACAAATTTATCAAAAAGATTAATTTTTATCAAAAAAACCTAAGAAAACTATAGTTATTAGTACATGTGATTATTTAGGGCCTTTTTTTCAATAAGTCTTTTCTTTGATGAATCTATATATATAAACTCACTGGAAATTATACTACCCAAGAATGAGATTTTTTGTAGAAAAACATTACAAATGGTAAATTTGGAATATAGAATCTAAATCTATAAGGTCTTAAACATTATATGTTTATGATCTTAATATAGTTACTTGATCTTTTAATATATATGAATATCATATATAATGACTACTAAAAACTGATCAGGATAATGTTCAAATAATATACACATTAAATCCATAAATATAGAAAGAGGATTGTTAAGTTCAAATGGAATTAATATAAACTCAAAATGATCATAGCCCATATGAAAGTTTTCCTTGTATATATCCATCTTTTATCCCCCATTTGATGATATCAAAAATGAAGATCAATCTTGGAAAATTAATGTTCTTCATCCAGTTGATCAATAAACTCATCAATATGGGGTATATGATAATTTTTCTTCATAGCGAGTTTGTTATGTTTTTGGTAATAAATTCAATGACACATTGACCTATCCTTATTCTTAACAATAAATAATAATCACACCTCTTGGAGGCACACTAGTGTGAATAAATCATTTATCAAGATTCTCGAAGAGTTTTTCCTTCAATTCCTGCAACACAATTGGATAAATTTTATATATAATATTTTAAATAGGTATATCACCAAGTGAAAATTCTATTAAAATCTATACATCACAATTTTATGGAGGATAAGGGAATTAGTCTGTAAATATATCATTATAATCCCAAACAATAGGGATATTTTGATGTTGAGTTTCTCCCCATCCATTTGAGAAAACTATCAGACATGAATAGATAGTAAGACCCATATAATAGAATTAACTTCCATTGTATGTACATATTCAACTTTGCAGAGAAATACTATCATAGGTTCATTAAAAATATAAAACATGACTTCCCTTTCTCATAAATTGATATTGGATCTATATAGAGGGAGATAATATGCATTCCCAAGATAACATTAAATTATACTAGATTGATATTCTCAATATTAGAATGTATTACATTTCCACACACTTATATAGGAGTGGATTTATAGAATTGAGATGCGATAATTTAACCATTATGACTTTTTACTACTAACTCAATATCAAATCATTGGGGTGGAAACATGGAACCCTTGGAAAATTCAATTAATATAAAATAGTCATTAGATACATAATCAAATAAGAAAATAGTTGTTTTGGAGTGGATGATAAGTTTACCTTTCTCCATGATAATCTCATAACCAATTTCAGTTGTCTTTATCACATGATATTTCTCTTTCTCCCTATAATTAATTTGTTTTTTAGGCTTATTATCCTCATTAAACCTTGGATTAGATCATTGATTCACATTATTCACAAACTCCTCAAATCTAAAGAACTAGTGTGTAAGTTTTAAATTTATTTTATATTCTTCTCCATTCATTTCATTAACCATCCTATTAATATTACTTCAAAATTCTTTTTCTTGATGGCCATGCCTCCCACACTGAAATCTTATTCTCATTTCATTAAAGAAATCACCTAATTGAACCTTTCCATATTTTAAGCATGTATAAGTTCGAAACATCTTATTACCTCCATTTGAAATACCACTAGAGCTTCCGTAAAACTCCATATTCCTTTTCTTATTATCAAACCCATGAGGGCCTCCATCTTCCATTTCCACTTTGAGTTTACATAAAATTATTTATTCATATCTTCATAGGTCCCTTATGGATATTGTTGTTCAAATAATTGGTTTCAATCCACTAAATAATCTATCAATATTTTTTTCTAGGTTGATGATAAAACCATAAGTGTACCACTCAAGTATTTTAATTTTCAATTCATAGCTATTGATGGATCCAATGTTCTTATCCATCTTCAGAAATTCATTGTTTATTTTAGTGTGGAGAGTCCATAGAACATACTTATTGAATAATTCATTATCAAACTCTTCTCATTCCATGTATTTTATTTCATTAGTATTCATTTTATTCTTGAAATATTCCACCATTGATCTACTTCACCTTTCAAGTGATAGACTGATAAGAAAATATTCTCATGGTCTGAGAACTATAGAATGTCAAATATCTTTTCTAGTAAATTGATTCATTTTTTATAAACTATTGTATTAAAGGACAAACCAAAATAGGGTGGATGTTTTCTTATAAATGATTTAATGTCATATAGATCCGTCTTTATTTAAATAAAAATCTCAAGATTGTTATAATTACCACCAATATCTTGAGTAAGTTGAGTTATCATGTTCATAAGTTATCACATCTTAGATACTAATACATTATTTTCCCATGAGTGTAGACATTTAATTATTTACCAAATTCATTGTTCATATGATTTATTATAGCTAAATAAATTGAATAAAACTGAAAAATTAGTTTATGAAACAAGATATAATAATCATATTGAAAAATCATATATTCATGAATATCATTCCTGAGATATCCAAAATTATGACAATGTTTTATCAACCAATGAAACTGTAGGTTTAACTAAGGTTATCCATGGTAACTATCTTTTCAATTATGTAAATTTATTAAAATAAAATTGTGAATAAACCAAATACTTTCCCTTGGGATTTTCTATAACGTTGTTCAATCATAGGCACACTCATCATGCATCGAGGATGATAAATTTAATACCCCATTGACAGATTTCAATGTTGTTATGACTAGGTGTTTTTTCTGCAGATGAGTCCAAATACCTATATCTAGACCAGGATGTTTTTTTATAGGAAAGCACATAATATTTAGTTTTTGCAAATATTGGGATGTCATCCAACACTCAAAAATAACCCCATTGATTTAATTTTTTTATAATCCCAATCTCTAAAAAAATAAACCTTTATCTCATACTAACTAAAGTGACAAAAGAATTTCAAACATAATATTATAACATTTTATAAGAATATTCAATACATAAATAATTATACACACACAAAACCTGTAAAGGTTTAGTGTATTTGGAGACTACACACAAAGCAGTCAATATGGAGTGGGGTTTGAAATACCGTGCGCTTGTAAGTATACTGGGACCGCATCAATTCCTTATTTTATTTGCGGATGAGGAAGATTTGGGAATGGCTTGGTCGTGAAAGAGGATTCCTTTCTGTGGCCTCCAGTTCCACTTACTGCACTGGTCCTTTGAGGCGCACATGAACCGTGACTCGTCTTACACGGCAATTTGGATTCAATTACCTGGACTTCCTCTGCCATTTCAGAATATTGGGTTATTGAGATCAATAGGTAACTCGATAGGGCGTTTTGAATGCAGTGATCAAAGAACAGCTTCCATGTCTCATCCCTTTTCGGCTAGAATTTTTGTGTAAATGGACCTTGTAAGAGTGCCTCCAGAGCTTGTCTGGATTGTAGTTAAATAAGAGTACAGGTACGCTCAATCAATAGTCTATGAATCATGGATCCCATTCTTCTCCTTTTGTCACAAGAAGGGCCATGATGAACATGGTTGTCGAAGGAGGTTCAGGGGTGGTTGAAGTTCTGATGTTCCAACTGTACCAGCGGGTGTTCCCCCGGGAGGAGAAGTGGTCACTATTAGTGCCGAGACAGGCAGCGATCATTCTTCACCTACAGGCAGGCCTCAAGTTTGTCATGCTCCCTCCAAATCAGTTGGGGACATTGAGCCAATGGTTCATGGGGTGATGTCAGGGGAGGTAGATGTTCCATCGGTAGGAGTATAGGTGGAAGTGAATGAATCTAGGAGAAAGGAGACCATATCAGGGGTTGTGGTGTCTACCCCTCCAGAGGTTTCTGGATCGGCCAACCGGGAGAATGGTAATCATAATGAACTCAGCCTTGATGTTGCAATCAATATACAGGGCCGGGACATGGATGAGGTATGTAATCTCCAGTATATGGGCAGGGGAATTGAACTTCAGCAGGGCTTGGGTGAGCCTGATATGCCAGACCAGAACACCTCAACAAGTCTGATTAAGGTTGGGGTGGATGAGGTTATTCCTTGTTCCCCAAACCATTTTGCTTTTCAGGAAAATCCTGATGTTGTTGTGGACCATGCTGGGGAAGATGAACCAATCCATTGCAATCAACAGAATAAAGGTGATATAACTAATTGTGGTCTTTCCCATGGAATGATGGTTAGACAGTCTGGTTATGGTGTGGCTGATTCGGAGGGAGTCAACATGGCTGCATCGGATCAGGTGACTGAGGGGGTTCCAACTCAGAAGCATAGTATGAGTTGTAAAAAGAGGAAGGGGAAAAAGATTACTCACTGCTTCCCCCTCCATTGGAGACCTGCTCTGCGAAGAAACTACCGGTGACAATGTCCAATGTGGTGAACCAGGCCTTAAGCAAGGGGAACATAGATGAAATGGAAATTTCGACTGGGAAGATAGGGACTAGAAAGGAACCCATCCTTAGTTCCAAGGAGGATATGGTCAAGGAGTTTCTGTATGTTGACATTCCACAGGAATAGGCTGACATGATGGGATGGGTGGTAAGAGTGGAAGTCGATCACGAACAGGCAAAATGGATTGACAAGCAAGACATGATCTTAATGAGAGGCTTCAATGAAAAGAAAATCAGCAAAGAGGAATATATCCGCACTTGGGACAAAATGGAGAACTATGTGGAAGATGTTATTGGATAGGATCCTGGGGATAAGATATGGATAATGCATTGGAATCTCTACAGGAAAGAAAGAAATAATAGGCTAAGGTTGTGTTTTGGTAACATTTCCTTTTCTTATGAGGCTTCGCCCCCGGTTTGACTTGGGAAGTGCAGTCGGGGCTTCCTCATCGGGCTAGAGTACTCTACCATTTCCTTGGAAGGTCATTTGGGACATGGCTGATTTGGAGGGATGGCAACATCAGGAGGGACCATGCTTTCATGGGATCGCCGAGTGTCCAGCTTAGGGATGGTGGTGTTGTTATTGCGTGTATGTGGTAGTTCATGCTCTTTCTGGTGTTTTTTGAGTTTGTTTGGATGTATTGTTGGACTTTTGGTTTCTCACTTTTTCCACAAAAGTGTTTTCTTAATAAAAAACAATAATTTCCGGATATTATTAACCTTATGGAAATATTATTCTTAGAATGATCCATTAAAAACATGGGAAGGAAAAACGTGATAAATGGTTTGATTATATGATAAATAATTTTAAACATAGGAGATATCAATCAATAATCATATGTGAGTATAATAATTTTATAATATTATCATACTATAAAAATTGCATACCCTAAAAATAAAATATTTATAATCATGATTCATGTAATATGTCTTTTCCATAACAGAATAAAATAGTCATAATTGTGTTGAATCATGACTAATAAATCATGATCCATGAGAGAATATAAAAAAGGAATGTTTCATAAGAATAATATTATAACATTGTGCACATATATAAATTATAACATGTTCACTTATTAAATAAAAGAAATTAAATCATATTATTGCATAAAATTATTTATATGAAATGTTGTCCATGAAAAAAATTGGACAAGAAACTAGGTACATAAATAAATTTGTGAACATTAAGTTAGGGTCACACATAGAATATTTATCTCGTGAGTTATCCATTTTTACTCAATGCATTGGAAGGATATAACAGACCCAATAGTATCATAATGAAAAACATACAAATGGGTTCTATAAGATCATAAAACATTTATCATTTCATCATATCATAGCCCTTGTAAAGAAAATTAGTTTTATAAACATTTCCTCATTTCATGAAAGCATAAATCCTGGAAAGGAATTGGGTTTCATAATTGTTTCATCATAACTAAATTTACTCATCGAAAAGAAATTAATTTAATAGAACCATCATTAAATCATCATCATTAGAAGACATTAATTTAAATACTTTTGATGGTATAATAATATCATATCCCTTGTGAAGCATAAAAGTCTTCAAATTATGTTAACCTTGATGAAAAATAGCTTAAATGATAATTCAAACCGTTATTTGAAAACATGATAAAAATATCTATTTATTTTGATAAAATTTTAACAAAAAATAATCCTATAATTTTGAGAAAATTATTTTCATTAAAAATAATATACAAACATGTATTGTAATATTGAAATTAAATAATATACATGACACAAGGAATATACGTACATACTACATACATTAAAAGATAATATTCTTTTCACCCTTTTGTAAAAAATAAAAACGACTGGATAGGAAAACATTTATTTAGACGATTAATATTATAACATTGAATATAAAGTAAATTATAATAAAAATGAAATATTTTAAAACTTTTTATTAATTGGTTAAAACCTTAATAACACAATTTTTTGGATAATGTACATGAAATAAAAATTTGGTTGTCCAAATTTGAAATAATGTTATCTTTTCTCATTTCCTTAATCATAATAATTACTAAAGAGATGAAAATGATACTATCACATAAAAATTAAATGAATAACCATAGTATAATTAAATATATTGGGTTTAAAGGAAAATATAAATAAAATTTCTCTCAGATTAAATATATCATAAAAAATCCTAAAAATAAATTATATTGTAACATAAACCCTTACAACATGACTTTTTCTAATTAGTATGCATTAAAACCTCAAAAATTAAAAATATATATTTAATATAAAACAATACCAGATCCAAATTCATATATATCATAACATATATTATTAGTTATAAAATATTACCACTCAATTAATAATTGTACTTTATTAAAATTACTACTCTCAGAGATAATTATTTCATTTTTAAGGCATGTTTTGATTCATATGTTTTTGGTACTTGTACATTAATAATGGTTACATCATCTCTATAATGTTAAAATTTTTAAAATTTTCATATTTAACCATTATATATAGCATTATTACTATTCATATAAATTTTTTATGAAAAATGAATTATATCACTTCATTGAGATGCCAATCCATACATACACATGAGTAATGTTTTTATTTTTCGATGGTTGGAATGAACGAATGTTAAATAATAATTCACCTTATAATAAATATTATTTTATCAATAATATAATATATATTCATTAAATTTATCCTTATTACTATCAATGTAAAATAAAATGAAAAATGAATCACATTTCTTTGTTGCGGCAGTAGTCCACACATACGCATAAGCAATGATATCATTTCACAATAGATGGGAAGGTAAGAACGTAGATAAGATATTATAATTAAATAATCATAATGATTTTATTAATATCATATATAATAATTAAATATATCATAATAACCAATAATGAATTATGGTGATGAAAATGAATCATATCGTTATGTGGAGGCGTAGTCCACGTGTACGTTTGAGAAATACATTCGTTTCCCATTTGATGGAAAGGAGGTGGAAAAAGGTTTCTCTATAAATAATAAAAATTGAGTATATTTAATATAATTAATTCATTACTTTATAATGGATTCCATATATTTTTATGAGTTATAAGATTAAATAAAATTAAAACTACTCGGTTAAGAGTTCTACCTCTTGGTTGAGAAACCTCAATTGGCTCACAACTTATTCATTGAAAGGAAGGTATTATGATCTATAATATAAATATATGACATTATTTTGTATATTATAAATGGTTTTGGGTAAGAATTTACTAAGATAATGGGCTCTTGACATGTGAGGGTAGATAGGTGGTGTCCTTTTCTAAGTGGGGAGAGGATAAACTGGGAATATTTTAAATGATTAAAATTTATTAATTTATTAATCATTCCAAATGTAGAAAAATTAGATCAATTTAGAATATAGGATGATATATAATAGAAATTGATTCATTAAATAGGATTTAAAAAATTTATTAGGTCATTTTAACCCTTATCCTTTTAGTGTGACCCCTTGTTAACCCCTTTTATAATTCATTATAGTAATGGATTTTCACCTCAATTACTATTTATAATGACAAAAAATTAAGTTGAGTTTATTATATAATACTTAATATTATACATAAAAATGAGGAGTTAATTTTATAAAATTAAAATTCTATATTTTTAATAAAATAATTTTATAATAAACATATAAAATTTGATGACAAATAGTTTTCTAGAAAAATGAATTTTTAAGTATACAATTTTTTTATACCAAAATTAATAATAATGTCAATTAAAATGACCTTAATTGAATTATTATTAAATAATAAACCTAATGAAATTATAAAATGCATTCATAATAAAATATTATGTTTTATATACTTGAATGGAAAATATGGTTTTATATAAAATTGGTATTTTTTCACTATTCAAAAAACATTTATCTTTTCAAGAAAATCTCAAAATTTTACATTAAGATAATTTTGATATACAGATTTGAAAAATTATAACATTTTATAAAAATCATTTCTTAAATGTAGAATTTTCATTATAATACTTCTCATGAAAACCAATAATAGTAATTTTTGATGAAAAACTATTTTTGAACATAAAATGAATTCACAAAAAATTGAGGTCTTACTTATTAAGAATAAATCTATTAATTTTTATTTTGAAAAACAATTATAAATATATTTCAATATTTTTTAATCCTATATATACTCACTTATCCAATGGATAGGTTTCAATGGTATTTTATATCTTGGTACTTTTAGACTCATGGTTTCGTTTAATGCAAGATATCAAATGTTGTAAATTTTTTCGAAGGAAAACCAATTTAAAATTATAGAGTGTCACAATTATCTTCTTGGTGAATAGTTACCTATACATAGAAAACTTTGGGAACTATTTTTCTAGTTCTTTTATAGTAATTTTGATCTTGTTTTTTTTAGAAATTTTATAGTATCACCATTTGTGTATTTACCTCTATGAGCTTACTAAAATGGACCATTATTCAGGGGAATGAGAGTGGATGGTCCATCTTCTAATTTTGAGGAATCGGTAAGGGAGTCTCAAATATCTTCTTATTTCACTATAAATGGTTCCATTTTTTTAGAATACTATCACGTGCATTAAAAAATTATTTTTATTTCAAATATTAAATGTTGTAGGTTTGTTACCTTATTCATTGTCGTGGGATGTGGTAAAACTAATTCCTCTCTATGTAAAATTTGGTTATATTGGTAACCTAGGTAGTCTCTTATAGAGTATTGTGAAAACAATATGTTGTAACCTTTTTATTAATTGAACCGGGTTTTAATTTTGATTTTTTATTTTGAAAAAAATGAATAAATTGGAAAAGTGCTATAATTTTTAATGATTAGTTGATTAGTTCTATGTTAGTTAAAATTATTTCAATGCTATGCTGGTCTTAAATTATACCATCATCATCTTCTACGTTGGTAATAGATATATTCCAAAATCACTTATTCTCTATCACTTAACTTGATGGTTGTGGTGAAATATACCTAACAAGGATCCCATGGTTGTATACCCTCCTTCCTATGTGCATCAATGTTATAGATGGTCCTCTCAGTTGAATTTGGAAAATCTTATTAGGGTTTTTTAATTACAAAAATTCTGAGGACACTTACTATCACATCTATACATGTTGATGATCTCTAATAAATCTTACTACCTAAGTCTAGAATGTTTTATAATATACAGTTCAACAAAGGGGGAGAGATAATAATGTTAATAAACCAAGGAAATAATGAATAACATAATAAAAAAGAAAATATGATTGCACGGGATAATAGATAATGAAATTTGAGTATTAGAATTAGTTTAATAGAATAAAAAATTAATTATATTTGTAACACCCCCGAATGATAAAGGGTTAAATGGCTAAAAGATAGGACTCATGTCAACAAGGTGAACCTTTTTTTTCTTGAGCCTATCTGATTAGAACTTCATAGTTATGCGTTCTTGGCTCACTATGGGAAAAATAGGGTTTTGTGACGGGCTATTTGAGACGGGATTAATTTTTGTCGAAAATCGTCCATCCTAGAGGTTATTTACAACAGGTGGTTCTTCCCGTCGTAAATAACTTGTGATTTTCAACAAGTTTTGGGGTCTTCTCGCAAAAGGTAATGTGCTGTTTGGCGCGGGATGCACACCAAAGCATTGGAAGCTTTTTTGCAACGGGGGGATCCCCCTGTCGCAAAACGTGACCTGTTGAGACACTATTTGCGATGGGACCCATTGCAAATACTGGTGGCGGTAAATGGGTTTTTGCAATGGGATGTTGTCCTGTTGCAAAAGGTGTGTCGACATGTCACTTTTTACGACGAGGCCCATCGCAAATACCCTTTTAACCACCAACATCAATTAATGCAGGAAAATGTATTTGCGACAGTAATCTCGTCGCAAATAGTCCCGCCGCAACGAATCTAACCTTTATATACCACCTCCATTTTTTTCTCTACCACTCATTTCTCACTTCCTCTCTCTAAACTCTATTTTTAGAGTAAAAGTTTCTTTGAATTAGTTTTCTTTATGGAGAAGTGGTGAAGTCGCTTACATCAATAGGAGATCAAGTTTAAAGGTATTTATATTTTATTTAATTTAGTATTTATTTCATTTGTTTATGTTAATTTAAATTATTGTTGATTAGTTGTAATTAAATTAGATTTAAATTGTATTTTTATCTGTATTTATTTTAAATAATAAATTGAAATTATTAATATTAATTATTAATAATTATTATTAATTAATAATTAGTAATAACGAATAATTTTTAAGGAAAATTAGTATTGTCTATAAATAATTACTTGTAATTTGTAATTAGTAATTAGTAGTTGTAAATTGAAGTTATTAATATCAATTAACGGTAATGAGTAATAGTTATGTTTAATTAGTAATAATTATGTTTAATTAGTAATAGTTACGGGTAATTAGTAATAGTTAAGAGTAGTTATTAATAAATAGGAATAATTAGTAACAAATAGGAATAATTAGTAATAAATAGGAATACATAGTAATAAATAGTAATAAATAGTAATAAATAGTAATAAATAGTAATAATTAGTAATAATTAGTGAGGAATAGTAATAAATATGAATAAATAGTAATAATTAGGAATAAATAGTAATAATTAGGATAATTATTAATAATTAGGAATAAATATGAATAATTTGGAATAATTAGGAATAAATATGAATAAATATGAATAAAAATGAATAATTAGGAATAATTAGGAATAATTAGGAATAATTAGTAATAATAAGGAATAAAAAGTAATAATTAGTAATAATTAGTAATAAATATGAATAAATAGGAATAATTAGGAATAATTATTAATAAATGGGAATAAATAGGAATAAATAAGAATAATTAGTAATAAATAGGAATAAGTAAGAATAAATAGGAATAATTATGAATAATTAGCAATAAATACGAAAAATTAGGAATAATTAGCAATAATTAGCAATAATTAGCAATAATTATTAATGAATTTGAATAATTAGGAATAAATATGAATAATTAGAAATAATTAGTAATAATTAGTAATAATTAAAAATAATTGGTAATAAATTAGAATAATTAGGAATAACTATTAATAATTAGAATAAATATGAATAATTAGGAATAAATATGAATAATTAGTAATAATTAGGAATAAATGGGAATAATTAGTAATAATTAGGGATAATTAGTAATAATTAGGAATAATTAGGAATAAATATGAATAATTAGTAATAATTAGGAATAAATATGAATAATTAGTAATAATTAGGAATAAATATGAATAATTATTAATAATTAAGAATAATTAGTAATAATTATTACGAAATAGTAATAATTAGTCATAATTAGTAATAATTAGGAATAACTAAGAAATATTTGGAATAAATAGGAATAATTAGGAATAATTAGGAATAATTGAGAATAAATAGGGATAATTTGCAATAAATAGGAATAATTAGCAATAATTCGCAATAATTAAGATTAAATATGAATAATTAGAAATAAATATTAATAAAAGTGAATAATTAGTAATAATTAGGAATAAATATGAATAATTAGTAATAATTAGTAATAAGTAAAAATAAATAGGAATAAATAGGAATAATTAAGAATAAATAGTATTAAATAGTAATAATTAATAATAACTAGGAATAAATAAGAATAATTAGTAATAATTATGAATAATTTTGTATAATTAGGAATAAATAAGAATAATTAGTAATAAATAGGAGTAATTAGGAATAAATATAAATATTTAGGAATAATTAAGAATAATTATGAATAAATAAGAATAATTATCCATAAATAATAATAATCATGAATAATTAGAAATAATTAGGAATAATTATGAACAAATAGGAATAATTAGCAATAAATAGGAATAATTAGGAATAATTAGAAATAATTGTGAATAAATATGAATAATTAGAAATAAATATAAATAAATATTAATAATTAGTAATAATTATGATTAAATATGAATAATTAGTAATAACTTGGCATAATTTCCAGTGGATTGACATCACTCCTTTTGCTCGATGACTCTTCTCCTTTTAACTTTTACTGACTCAAAACCTTATGAAAAGTATGATTCTATATATGCATATCCAATCTCATATGCATGAGTTTGAATATGCATTTGCAGGACCACATTTTTTATAATGTGTTCAGGCAGTGATAGTTACAAGAAGATGATTCATCGACGAAAAGGGGACTATTTTGTTCAACAACTCATTTACTTCCAACTTTCTCACACAGAAATCACAATCAAGAATCTGCTCGGAGGTACGCATATTTATTCTTATGCATACAAGAATGAATATGGGTCCCTCAAAGAAGATTCTTCATTTTGATTTCTGTGTGAGAAAGTTGCAAGTAAATGAGTCGTGAGGCAAAAGAGTAGTCTTCGGACAAAATATTTGTCATCAATCCACTGGAAATTATGTCTCCCGTAAGTAATAGTAATTATTAAGAATTATTTCTAATTATTTATATTTTTTTCAGATAGTGTTTTAATAATTTCAAATTATTCAAAAATAGTAATGATTTTATATTTTGTAGAAAAATATGGAACAAGGAAGTCGACAATAATCATTATTACATGATCGTGCTTGGATAAATCAGCATAGAAATCCAAATGGTTTTGTTTAAATTCTATATATATTGAGGATGTTGAAGCTTTATTATAATTTTCATCATTGAAACCAAAATATGTTTCAGAAGGCACAATAAAGTATTATTGTAAAAAATGTGCTCTGAGAACGTATGACACATTTGACAAGGTTGATGGAAATCTCTTCACATATGGTTTTCAACCAGATTATGTTTTTTGGTATCAACAAGCTGAACACAGTTCCAGAAAAGATACTAATAACTTGATTCTAAATCAATCACAGTTTTAAAAATTAGTACATAATGTTGCAGGTTCATCTGTTCAACAAACTGAAACTCAAGATGATATTGATTTAACTCATGAGTTGGCACCATCTGAATTTTATGATTTTTTGATGCCTTCTAAGGTTGAATTATATCTTGGTTTCAAAATAAGAAAATTAGAAGTGGTTGAAGAATTTATGGCTGTTAAATCAGATAATGCAATGTCAAACAACTATTTTGATCTGATATTTTCTTTGGTTAAAACACTGTTACCTGAAGGAAATGTGTTGCCTGTAAATTACTATGAGAGCAAGAGGCTGGTTCATAATCTGGGCCTTAGTTATCGAAAGATTCATGCATGTCCAAATGATTGCATATTATATTCTGGTGAAAATATTCGTTGGATAGTTGTCCCACATATGGAAAATCACGGTACAAATAAGCTCAACCAGGGAAGTCTGGCTCGATTCCAATAAAACAGTTGAGATATTTCCCCCTTACTCCTAGGTTGCAGCTTTTATTTATGTCTCAGAACACCACGTCAATGATGTCATGAAACAAAACCAATATTTCAACTAATAAAAGATTGAATCATCCATCTGATGGTGATTCATGGAAACATTTTGACCGTCTGCATCTGTTATTTTCTTTAGAAGCCCAAAACGTGCGATTGAGTCTTTCTTCTGATAGTTTCTGTCCGTTTAGTTCTTATAGTAGTTAGTATTCATGTTGGCCTGTCTTTATAACTCTATACAATTTACCTCCATGGATATTGATGAAGGATCCCAATATCTTTTTGACTTTATTAATCCCAGGACATCTGAAAAAGATTATTGATGTTTATTTGAAACCATTGATTGATGAGTTAAATGCATTGTGGAGTGATGGTGTTAGTACCTATGATGTTGCTACGAAACAAAAAATTCATATTAAAATCTTTATTGATGTGGACGATTTGTGACATTCTGGAATATGACATGTTATCTTGATGGAGTACACATGGTTTGAAATCATTTTATTACAGTATAAAAGACAACAAAGCCTTTATGCTCTTCAATGGAAAAAACCTTGATATTTTGACTGTCACCGCACATTTCTTCCAACAGATCATCCATTTCAGAGGAAAAAATATCATTTCAGAAATGTACAATTGTTAGGGATGAATCTCCAAAAATGATCTCTGGTACAGAGTTAAAATCAGTTGTATTTTCATTACCTCCCATCACATTTGGGCCAACAATAAACCAACAGAAAATGCATGGCTTTGGGAAAGAACATAATTGGATAAAATGAAGAATTTTTTGGGATCTTCCATATTGGTCTGATTTGTTGGTTCGTCACATGTTGGATGTCATACATATTGAGAAGAACTATTTTGATAATTTATTTCATACAGTTTTGGATACACTAGGTAAGACCAAATATACTAAAAGGCACGTTTAGACCTTGCCCAAATTTGTAGGTGACCAAAACTTCAACTATTTGAAAATGTTAGGTTTGAGAGGTTAATGAATCCAAAACCATCTTATACACTGTCCAAAGAGAGTCTCTTACTATTTTGTCAGTGGATTGTAGATTTGAGACTTCCAAATGTCTATTCTTCCAATTTGGGAAAATTGTTTCTGAATAGTTATATTATCATATTAAAAATCCATGATTATCATGTTATAATGGAAAGACTTATGCCGATTGGATTCAGAGGTTTGTTAAATTCTATGATTTGGGATTCGATAACAGATATATCATATTTTTTGTGATACATTTTTGCAGTGATGACAAACTACAATATGGTAAGAAAACTGGAAGAAGATGTTGTTGTAATTATATGTAAACTGGAAAAAATATTTTTGTCGTCTTTCTTTGACTTAATGGAACATCTGATATTACATTTTCCACATGAAGCTAAATGTGGGGTTCCAGTATAGTTTTGTTGGATGTACCCATTTGAGAGATGCATGCAGAAATTGAAGAAAAAATTATGTAACAAAGAATCAGTTTAAGGCTCAATTGCTGAAGCTTATTTGCAAGAGGAAATTTCTTTTTTCTTCTCTCATTATTTTGAATATAAATATACCTTAAAACAAAATCTCATGGGTCGAAAGGTGGGGAATGTTAATGACAAAATGGACAATAAATTATCAGTTTTTAATTAACCAAATCTTGGTTGCGGTGGAGTTCATAAATAATGGATTTCAGATAATGAGCATCACAGAGATCATTTATATGTTCTGCTCAACTGTGAAGAAATGAAATCATTTGTATTGTGGGTTAATCTATCACTTATTATATAATTTATGTTATAGTATGTAAACTTATTTTATTTTTAGGTTATATGATAATAATATCAAGAAACAACTTCCACAAATTACAGTAGTTTCTCTTGAAGATTGCAGATAATTTTTTTCCTCAATGGTTTCAAAAACTCATAACATAAATTATTGATGGTTTAATATCAATTGTGTTTATTATTTATGAAATTGATAATTAATTTAAAAAATTTTAGTTATCTCAACATGCTGATAAAGTTTATAAGCGACTGTGTATATTTAGTAACCCACCATCCAAAATGGTTAAATCTTATAATTCATATGTGATGAATGGTTTTTGATTTAATACATGTTCATATGGGGAATCCAAAAAACAATGAACATTTGAGTTTTCTTGAGAGGATCACATCATAGAGAAATTAAAGTTGACTTTTATGGCATTCTGGATGAAATTATTGAGTTGTTTTATCTAGGAAAGAATTACATAATGATATTTAAACATCAGTGGTTGTATACTGAGAGAGCCTTGCATGTTCATCTGACGCATGGAATCATCGATATAAAATAGAAAAGTCTTCTTATAGTAAATGAACAATTTGTACTGGCTCAATAGACACATCAAATTTATTATGCAATGTACTCTGCTACTTCAAGAGATTTGAGTGATTGGTGGAGAATAATAAAATTAAAATCTTGGTAAAATCAGTTTACTCAAACTAAATGTGGTTCCACTGAAGTGAACGGAATTGAAAATTTTCAACAGACTGCTCAAAATCTATCTTTTTCACAAAGAGACGTGATTATTGATGATGACACTCCACAATTAAGGATTGATGATGATGAAGATGTTAATGATGTTACAAATGAATTTTAATTGACAAGAGATTATGAAACTAAAAATCATATGAATATTGATGATGATGAGGAGGAAGATAAAGACATTGACATTGACAGTTATGGATATGATGATGAAGAATAACATTGAAACAGTTAAATGATGGTTATAATAATAACTAATATATATATATATATATATATAATAGTTATTTTCAACTATCTGCTAACAACAATCATTTTGTGTTGAAGATGGATCCTAATTTATTTAATGAGTTACAGGAGGCTGATCTACCTATGGATGAGGGGGATTGTGGACCATCTGACCCTCAGTATAATGACGGTTTAGGGGGTACATGGAGGGGGCGCGGTCTTGCGCGACTAATTATTCCTAACCCTATACTCGAGTGAATTCTACATTTTGGCTTCGATCAACGCACACAGAGTTATAATAACCTATATATTTTAGTTAAATTTCATTAATTAAGTTATATATATACTAATTTTTTGATTATTTATTCCTTTTTCATATTTTTGTGCATGTAGCTATTGGACAGGGGAGTGCTATCTTGTGAAATTATTTTTCTCACCCATGGATCACATGGGAACAGATTCCCATTGATGTGCAGCGTGACATGTTCGATCATTGGCTAGTATGTAAATAAAGAATATTTAAATTTATATTTATTTTATTATTAACTTGATATTATAAACTATTTTAGGGTTTAGGGTATCTCATCGATGATAGCATGCGTGAAGCTATCCACATGGCATGGTAGGTGTCTTTGCATGACCGTATCCGTCAGGTTTTACCCAATTTGAGAAGAACAACCATTAAGAAAGCAGGACTGATAGAATTTGATGATTCGTGTAGAGCCCACTAAACAGAGTAAATATCATATAACATTTGGGATTGGTAATGTTTACACTGGTTGGGTGGTAGATTTTAGATGATATATTCAATGGGACGACAGAATTGGGGGAGATAAGAGGTGACACATCAAGTTGGTAGTTGTACATTCAGTATACATAGAGACCATCTGGTAAGTATATTTTTTAAATATTTTATATAAATTTAAATATAAACAATTTATTTTATATTTTTGTAGGCAGTCGAGCATCCCGATATTACCGAGTTCGATGTTTATTGAAGGATGTACAATGATCCAGCCACTGAAGATATTAGAGGTGATCGCCAGTGTCAGATTGTGGTTACTATAATTTTTTTCAGTTTGACAATTAAATGCATATAATATTTTCAATATTTTGATTTCAAATTGGAATTGAAGGAGTCATATGAGGTTGTGACCTCTCAGACACAAGCTGAGAGTTAGGACGAGACGACTGAGCAGACCAGTGCCCACCATTTCGATGAGGCAGCATAGATGCAAGTGACTCAGTATGGATTTGAGAAGGGCTGAGTAGTTGGTGTCGACTCTCATTTGACTCCTGGTACTTATTATGGTACTGCTGTAATGTCGATTTCCAGCTCGAGAAGTGATCATAGAGAGACATCATCTTCTGTATCACAGTATCAGGAGGAGTTGTGAACTCAGTCTAAGCTTACAGAGAGTATGTAGAAGCAGAATGAGGGGATGTGATAGTGGCAGCAGCAGTAGTAGTGGTATCACGAGTAGGTGATGTGTCGATGGCAGCAACAGTAGCAACATCACGATTAGATGGAGTACATGTGTTGTCTGACTCGTAGTTTAGGGATGAAGTTTCTTCTACCATCTCCTACAGCTCCTCCACATCCTCCAGAAGACGACCCCCCAGTGATTTGTCTTTTATGTTAAAAACATTTGAATTGAATATTTTTTGTAATATGAACTATTTACAGTTTCTGTAATTTATATTGGTGAAAATATTACATTATTTAATTTTTTTTATTATTAATATTTTATTATTTATTATTAGTATTATATTTTTTAATATTTTTTTATTTTACTAATAATAATAACATTTTATGATTTTTTAATATTTTTTTGGTTAATGTTGATAATTGTAATAATTTTTTATTTTTTTGTTATTTTAATGAAATTAATATTAATTTATTATTAATCATAATTTTATTAAATATATTTTTTTAGTATTATATTTTTTAATGTTTCTTTATTTTACTAATAGTAATATTTTTTAAATTTTAATAATATTAATATAATTTTATAATTAATCATAATTTTATTAAATATTTTTTTTATTATAGTTATCATTTGTGATGAGGACTTTTCTGATAGAAAAGACATCTAATTTCAGTAGTGTCTTGAAGTAGTGATCAGGATGGGCGACCTTTTGGGCAGTTTCCCAGGATGTGTGTGAGTGAGGACAAAGCACACTAGAAAGGACATGTGTTTTCCTGTAGGGACTATCAATAGTCAGATGACCCATTTAAGCACATGGGTGGGCCCTAGGGTGGGGACCATGTGTCTGCGGGGAAACTGGTGGTACCTGGGGGGTTGGGACCTGATGGCCATGTTAAGGTGTGGTGTCTAGGCTCTTACCAAGACCCAGTTGTCACATTTGGTATCAGAGGTGGTGCCCAGCATTAAGTGCAGTGCACTGCCTGGGTTGAGATGTAGGGCCCACAACGAGGACGTTGTGCTCTAAAGGGAGGGTGATTGTAACACCCCTAAATGATAATGGGTTAAAAGGAAAAATGATATGACTCGTGTCAGCAAGGTGCACCTTCGTTTTCGAGAGACTATCAGATTAGAACTCCATAGTTAAGCATGGTTGGCTGTGAGTACTGATCAAGATGGGTGAGCTTCTGGGATGTTTCCCAGGGTGTGTGTGAGTGAGTACAAAGCACACTATAAAGGACATGTGTTGGCTTATGGGTACTATCAATAGTCAGATGACCTATTCAAGCCTGTGGGTGGGCCCCAGGGTAGGGACCACGTGTCTGCGGGGCAACTGGTGGTACCTGGTGGGCTAGGACCCAATGGTCTTGTTATGGACAGGTGTCTGTGCTCTTACCAAGACCCAATTGTCACAATTTTCTATTAAATCACATGATCTTATGAATTAAATTAGTTTTCCCCTTCCCTTCCCAAGTCACTCAGAATTTACCACTCCATATGAAGGGAAACTAAGAAAAATGGGAAGTAAAAATAATTACACATTAAGGCGGGGTTTTTGTGCTCTTATCGGGACCGAGATATCACATTTGGTATCAGGGGTGGTACTTAGACTTATGTTTAGTGTACTAGCTAAGATGAGATGTAGGGACCACAACGAGGACGTTGTGCTCTAAAGGGAGAGTGATTGTAACACCACCTAATGATAAAGGGTTAAAAGGCGAAATGATACGACTCATGTCAATAATGTGCGCCTTCCTTTACGGGAGCCTATCTGATTAAAACTCCACCTTTAAGCATTCTTGGCTTGGAGTAGTGATCAATATGGGTGACCTTCTAAGACATTTCCCAGGGTGTGTGTCTGTGAGGACAAAGTACGCTATAAAATACATGTGTTGGCCTATGGGGACTATCAATATTCAGATGACCTGTTCAGGCATGTGGGTGGGCCCTAGGGTGGGGACCACATGTTTGCGGGGAAACTGGTGGTACCTAGTGGGTCATGACCCGATGGTCATGTTGAAGAGGGATGTATATGCTCTTACTGAGACCCAGTTGTCACAATATTCCATTAAATCACATGATCTTATGAATTAAATTAGTTTTCCCATTCCCTTCCTAGGTCACTCAGAGATTACCACTCCATATGAAGGGAAATCAAGAAAAATGGGAAAATAAAATCCTTACTAATTAAAATAAAAAACTAACATGAGAAATAAATAAATATAGTATAATTATAAAATAGGTATAATAGCTAGTCTCTTCTATCGATCATGATCAACGTATTATTCGAGGTTCTTGGTTACATCCTTTTAAATCTCTTGTCAAACCTCTAAAATTTCGTCATTTTTAATTCTTTGGTTTCATTTTTCCTCATAATATGTATTTCCACATGATTTGGTATTCCATTGAATCTGTTTAATATTTCCTTTATTCTTAGTTTATTTGATATGTATATAATCATCCATGTGGCTATCTCTAATAAGTTTCATGTATGTTGATGTGGATTCCTGAAGGTTTAGGTCAAAAGTGTAGTTTATTCATTATTTGTGACTACATAGGGCTCTTGTATATCATATAAATTCTCTTATATAACAATCAATCCCCAATTTTGATCACCTTACATGGATGGTGATTACATAGCCATATTTTTTAGTTGATCTAGCTTCGAAATTCATGTTTGTGAATGAGTCATGTATGTGGATCACATCGTAATTGAAAATGCATATATAGCTGATATTTTATACTTAGATCGTAGAAAAGATGAATTCTAATATGTTGCTAAATTTTCATATACAGAATCCGTTTATATATTAAATTATCTTACATGGTTTGAATCATGTTGCAACATTCTTGTATGTAGGTGGATTCACATACATGGAATTTTCGTACATGAAATAATTTACATACGTGGATCTATAAAACATTAAATCCTCTCTGAATCAGCTCTAAAATTATTTATTTCTATATTATAAAAACAAAATAATTAAAATATTCATCTAAAAATTAAAAAATATGTTGTATTTATTCGAATAGTTAAAGAAAAATAAATAATCAATTAAAAATCTAGATTTACACCTTTTATTACATAAACTCAATAGTTTACCTTGAAAAAACATTTATGATAAAAATAAAGGATTTCCCCATAATGGTGGGTTAATAATCATTAAAAAAAGATAAAATTTAAGAAAATATTGGCATGTAAATTCCCACACACATAATCCTTTGACTATGGAAAAGTGAAATTTAAAATATTATCAGACTAATATTATTCTACCTAGCCAATGTGAGTTCTTTTTCAACACCATATTTCTCATATTATGATTCCTCGTTGATTTTATTTACATAAATTTATTTTTTTTTGTATCATTAATTCATTATAACTTCTTTCACCACCACATTCACACTTATACCTACCTACATATAAATATATCATTCTTTAATCATATATGATTTTCAAGAAAATTTTCTTAATTCCAGGTTTATAAAAGAATTACTATAGTCTTGATAAAAAAATTCATCTCTGCCTAAGGATTCAAGTAATTTTTTGATATCATAAGGGATTAATCATATTTTTATTATGGATATACGGTTATAAAATTTTAATTTCAACCTTTTGAGGCCAAATGAAGTGCATTGGATCTAAAATAAATCTGAATGCATGATGTTCAATTTCCTCATAGAATGAAATCCTCCCTTAGTTCCATTTTCACCCACTAATATCCACTCCATTAAATTATCAATGGAAATACCAGACCATTTTACTACTCTAGTAGTAAAAAACATTAAATTTCTCTATTTCCTCGAAAAATACACTTTTCATTATTTTATCTTGAAGTAAAAGGGTGATTATAACATATGTTATTCTAGAGGCTATCCTATTTGAAATTAAATAGCAGTAATATGATCAACACTTCTTCATACATTCCTAATATCATAGTTTCATTTTTTTAGATCAGGATTTACCTTCAGAATAAAAAATCTATGTAAAGGAGAATGAATTTTATAAATTAAAATATATTTGATCATTTATGGCTATACTTGGATGATAATAATAATATTTCACTACTCTTTCCATAATTATTTTCTCCTAAAATATCAACAAAATAGTTATAGAAAATCAATATTTAAATTAATGTAAAATATACCAAAAAAATTTATAACTCCTTCCATTTCTTTACATATACAATAATTAAAAATATTTATTGAAATGTATTCTCAAGAAAGGATGATAATAGTATGATATTGTAATGTGGTTACCAAACAAATTCATTTATGACTGTTAAGGTCTAAAAGGATTAAATGTAAATATATAATACCAAATAGATTTTATTGAACAAAAGGGGATTTAATAAGGAATTTATCAATAATTTAAAGAAAAAAATTTCTTGAATAATCATTTGTTTTATTTTATTAGTCTATAACACCCTGTGATTTTAGAAAATCAAAAAAATGTTTGATAGCATATTTGACAAGAACCATTGAAATTAAACGACCCGTAAAATATATTACTATTATAACCTAGCCATTAAATTAGTGGGTAATAGTAATATTAACTAATTTATTATGTATATATATATTACTCAATATAAATTAGTGATAAATGTTTAGTAAATAATCAATCAATTTTTATTGACGTAATTTTATTCTTAGAAATATGTTTTCTTAAATAGTGTTTTATATTTATTTTCATTAAAAAAATATTATAATAAATTTTATAATATTTAAAAAACATAAATTTATAAAAATAAATTCATTTTTGAAACCAAAATATCAAAATTATCTTTGGGTGCAATTTTTGGGATTTTTTTGAAAACATTGTTTTTTTAGTGAATCGTGAAAAATACCGAGTTTTCTAATAATGTCATTTTTTTCAATAAATTAAAAAATGTATAAGTTCTTTTATATTTTTAATATGATTTCAAAAAACATAATAAAAATTTTTTTATTTAATCAAATTAATTTATTTTTAATAAAATTTATATTGAATTTTAGTATATTTATTTCATTTGGTATAAAAATGGGATTTTTCCTAAAATTGTTTTAAAGTGCTTAATGTTTCTCCTTTTTAATTAATTAAAAACCCCCTAATGAAAAATACTGTAACTTATCATTATATATTATATATAAATAAATATATTTTTTATTCATATTATTATTAGTATTATTTATATAGTTAATATAAAATCGTCTTTTACTTGCAAAAAACACTTCTAGAAAACCATAATTTTTTGTCGCATCTGGGGGTTTAATTTTAATTAAAATTTTGTCTATTATGTGAATTGAATTTAATAAAATGGATTATATATTTGGAATAATAATAATTTATATTCTATAAAAATTTCAACTTATTTTTTTTATGATAATTAATGGTAAAAGTAGTAAAAATTAATTACTCTGGTTAAGTTAAAACCATGTTTACCTTTGGGTTAAACTAAACAGATATATGTAAAAATGACCTTAAAAATGTATAAATTTTTTTAAATAGACATATATAGAAAATATATTTTATATTTATCAATAATTTTAATTTTTTTATCCTTTTTCATTTAAATAACATCGCTATATATTTCACTTTTCAAAAATTAAAATTCTACCACTCACCTAACTTATAAAAGAAACCCCACTCTTATTTGTTCTTCACACATTGAAAACATTTCTTTATAACAATACCGAACCAAATAACATAAAAATTTTAATCACTTAATCCTATAATCCTTTTTTTATAGAAATTAATTTTAAGAATACATTATGTATAATCCTAAAGAGGTTGTCCAAGAAAAGGTAAAATAACTATGTGTTCTTTTTATTTATTTCTTCTTCCACCAACTTATAATATACTTTATCTATGATAATATTATTAGAAATGTATATCATGAATAAAAATATGTTACTATATTAATATAATAACCTCAGTCTATCCCCACTTTCCTAAAATGGGATACAAATTAATTATTTATGTGAACAGAAGACTATTTCCTCGCGAACTGATGCCATTAGTTTTCCATCATTGCCTCTCAAGGATTTTTATATTGTTATATTTAAATTATATATGATATATTTTAAACATATTTATAATAATGGAGTTATTATATTACATATACCATCTTAATTTCTATTTCATAGGGGATATGGTAACGTCGCTTGTCTTTGTGGAAGACTACCACCTTGTGAATCGATGTCATTCATTTTTTTCACAAATACTTTAAATTGAAGTTAATATAGATAAAGGTAATAAATATATGTGTTATTAATTAAATAATAATAATACTCATGACTTATTTATCATTTCAAAAATATAATACATCATTTTCTTTCTGACACTAATAATTTATAATGTTGTCCGTAAACGTACGGACTACCACCTCTACGAAGCGATGTGGTAATTTTTTTATCACTATATCTATATAATGATATTAATAACTATATTTAAAGAAAAATATGGTATTTATGATATTATTATTTTTATATAAATATAAAATAATATACACCTTATTTATATATTTATCATTGAAAAATTTAAATGTTACCTATGCATACATACCATCTCTATGATTGTAACATAGTTCATTTTTCATAACCATGTTTAATGAGTAGTTTTAAAAGTATAATTTATTAATAAATATTATAATAATTTAATTATTATTGTTGTAGATATGTTGAAACTATGACTTCTTTTACTATGATTAACACACCAAATCTATTCTGAAATAATGAACTATATTTCCATAAAAACACCTGACATAAACTTAATTGATTACGTTTTTAAATATGTCATCAAAATAATTAATTTATGTTTAAGGTATTAAAACTATAAAAATGGTTCTTAATATATCAAATAGTTGTTATTGTATTGTAGTACATGAGTTAAAAGAAAAGACATGGGAAGTATGGACTCGAGGTAAGGGTTTTCTCATCTTTCTTTTACTTCTATGAGGCATATTCTATATTCACCACTTATTTTTATTATGTTATGTATATAATACCCATTAATTTATTTTATGATTCCTTTCAATAATATTATTTCTATTTATAAATCCATATGAGTTTCTCTCTTTTCATGGGGTTTTGATCTAGATATTACCAAAGTCATAAGGGACTTCATCTAAATTTCCCTTTATTGAGGAAAATTGCAATGTTACACACATATATTATCTAATGATAAGTATATAATTCAAATTATAAAATTTTATAATCTTAAACTAATTATTTTAATGATATTTAATTTTTCATTTGATGCTATTCTTTCATTGGGATTATGACCTAAAAGATTACTAAAGCGGAAATGACTTTATGTATCAATGTCCTTTATTTTATGAATTATTTATATTGAAGAATATTTTTGTGAAAATCATATGATATTAATCTCATGAAAACAATAAATTTATTATCCACTAGTCTTTAATGTTTTTATCATGATTTATTTCAATTTATTTTTATATTGATTAGTGAATAATCTAAAAGGTCCTTTCTAAGTGATATTTATATTTTATTTTCTTTTAGATCTATTATATTTATCTTCTATATCCTTGTTTTATGAAATGTTTTCAAAAAAGTTAATTCAAACAATAAATTATTTCCTAAAGATATTGTATAGGGAATTTAATAATATTTTTAAAAAATATTTAAATGTATATTCTTAAATTTTCTAAATTATTCACTTTTAACTCCCTTTTACAAAATGTTTTGAAATGAATATTTTTTAACATTTATAACATCAACAAACTTTCCTATCATTATAGCCATTATTTTTATTGAACCTTCCATTATATGTTTCCATAGTTTTTTCAGACCAAATACTTTTGAATATATTTTAAAAATTATTAGTTTCATAAATATAATTTTTAAATTAAAACAGTTATTTTCCTTCATAATGTTTTTAATGATAATTTAATGGTATTTTCATTCATCAATGTCAATAACCCTTATTCATAATTATTATATAAAAGGTATATTTTATATTGATAAAAACACATTATTTATCTAGATGTATTAAGATTGATATTTTTATGGAACCTATTTCTTTCTTATGGGTTATTCATGTTTCAAATAGAGTATTATATAACCTATTTATTTCCCACTAGTAGTCATGTTTTAATGATATAATTATTAAAAATATTTTTTTCTAAGGTTTAATCATGTTTCCAAGAGATTTTTATAGAAATAATTTCTTTTCCATGGGTTAATCACGTTTGAAATAGATTATTATGGAACAAATTTCGTTTCCATTGATTAATAATGATTCAAATATATTATTATTAAACACATTTCTTTTAAAATTTTTATTAATGTTTCAAATATATTATTATGGATCCCATTTTTTCCACGGCCTAATAATTTTTCAATTAGATTCTCATAGAACCCATTTATTTTCCATGGATAAATTAGGTTCAAAAAGAAAGAAAGATTGTTTCAATGAGTTACTGATGAAATGAATTCTCTATGTATATTATTCATGAATGGTTAATGGACATTATATATGATCTTAGGTGAAACCAAATAGCATCGGGTGATACTGTTAGAGCTTATATTATGGTTGTTACTAGATATCACCATGTGATCCCATTATATCATATATGATTGGTTCTCTTAGATAGATTTTGTTAATCTTATATTATATTATATGTTAGGTGTTTTGAGATAGTTTCATGTGAGACCGATATAGCTAATATAACAGGTGAACCAATATATTGCTTCAATCCAGTGGGTGACTTTCCTTGTCTTTGGAGGAAATAAAGAGGGAGTTATTGGAGGGTTTCTCCTTTATATTTAATAGGGATCTAGTTTTTTCTGAAATAAGATTAAAATTAGTTGTGAAGACGATGTTTCAAGATACCAACATGTTTTCATTATCCTTCCTTTGAGATATAAATGCTTACATTGATAAAGCTTTATATCACATGGTTCCAGATTATTTATTCTTGTGAATATTTCCCTTGTTAAATATTTTTTTATGTTTCATGATTGATGATTTAAGTATTTATGGGTATGATTTCTGTTACAATTTTCTAAGGCACTCTGATTTTGTTGGAATACCTTTGTTCTCTTCTTATTTTATTCTATGACAATAAATTGTTAATACTTATGTTTAACCTTACTAGGAATTTGAGGTCAGCATTATTATGTTTAATTTTCCCTCTGTTATCAAGAATTATGTTAAATGATTTATTTCTATAAGTGATTCATTGGGATGATGGCAACAGCCAATTATGTTATATGAAAAGTTGGATACAGTAGAAATAAATACTCTCTTTAAGTCTAGGTATTTTTTATGTAATGTTTTTTCCTAATTCAATAAAACTATAAAAATAAAATTTACTTTGGTAAATAAGTGTTCCAACATTTTCCTTTTGAAGTTTTGTGTTTTGGATGGAAAAAATTGGGTCACATTAATTGGTATCTAATCTATAAGTGTAAATTTTAGTAGTTTAGCACCAGATCTGATAGTGTGGGTTTGGGGTTGTTTTAGTTTCTATTAGAGGAAGGATTTAGATAAATTTAGAGATTAGGATGATTTGATTTTAAGTTATCTTTAAAGTCATAGATATCACAATAAGTATATAATATTAAGTTTGATCATATTTTCAAATTCGTAGACACACCTTCTAGGTTTAAAGCGATAATATATTAAAGTGATTAATGAAATTTTAGGAGACATTTTATTAGGGTGTAAAATATGTAAATCTTTGTATTAAGCTAAATTATTCATTTATATTTTCTGAAAATAATATTTAAGTTATTAATAACCCTTAGATTTTATATGATCTAAGATACTATGGTAATTATGGGAATAAAAGATATATAATATATAAAATCATAGGATATAAAATTGATTTTCTGACTAAGTGATTAATGTTATTTAAAAAATCACTATAGTTTTGGGAATGAAAGTTGAAATTTATGAGATAAAATTTTAGGTTAAAACACCCTTTAATGTTGAGGTTATTTAGGAATTCTTTATTTTGAAATTTCAGTATTGAAATTGAATTTTGGAGATTAATGTATTATTTTATCATATGATGGTTCACTCATTTTGATAAACATATTAACATGTTATAATTGTTCTGGTTTTGGTTAATTTCTAAAGATAGTTATATTATCTTGATTAAAACATTTATTGTTATGTAGTCCTTTAAAAGTTGATTTTAGTTCCTCGGGCATGAAATACAAATTATCATTGTGAATACTCATTATTTAGACAAAATGATGAGATTATGGTCCGAATGGTCTGATGGCCCTCTTTTTTTATTGATTTTTGATAACCTACTTTTCAAGGGATGAGGTTGAACCCTTACAAGGCCTGTAGGGTCAGAGATTACATGACCTGTAGGTCTTAGGAAATATACTGACTTTACATGGAACTTCTCCTCCCAGCTACTTCATCGTGATATCATCTCTCTACCCTCACATGACTGTTCGGCTAAGCTTCCCGTTCTTGTACAGGCTAGTCCTGATGGCAATGTCATACCCTCTATTTCTGAAAAATCATCTTAGCTTCTACTCCGGTGACTACACTAGCTCTAAATCCCCATATGATGTCTGCTCCTTATAGAGTCTACCTGATCATTAAGCACAATTTCAGGTGGCCCAAAGGCCATTAGGTGGCCCAAAGGACTTGAGGTGGCTAGAAGGCCTTGAGGTGGCCCAAAATCCTTTCTGGACCAAAGGCCTTGGGTAGATCAAAGGCCTTAGAGGACCCGAGGCCAAAACCGATAGCCTGAAAGCCCAAACAGATGAATAGTTCTAGATGCTACAGTACTGAACAATGTCTTCTACAGTGTATGTTACAGTTACTACTACAGTACTACTACAGTACCCCCCTTAAATATCTCTCCACCTGGTTTTTAACTCCGGTATCTTGGATGCCCTTGCTGAGTCCTTACCAATTGGGTTGAGGCTCTTATGTAAGTATAACATTATTGTGAAAATTGATAAATGTATGAAATTATATTAATCATAATATTTTATTTTATTTCTATCGTAGTATATATGGGTATTTAATTCTTAAAATCAAGGAAAATAATATTATACCAAAATTTTATCCTATTTCCATCATTTCTGATGAAATTAATGACCTTTTTCACACCTATTTGGATTATGGGGTTGGGATTTCTAAATTTTTCTTGATCATTCGCTTTTATATGATCATTGATCTATGTCACTCTATGTCATTAATTGAGAATTTTTATTTTCTCCCATTTACAAATATTCACTTCCCATCTATTTTCTCTTATTTGGAAACCTAGTATGTTCTGTTCCAATTAACCATTGTACTTCCCTTTATCTTTTATCAAGATAACATTTCATTAACCCTTTTATGATGCGGGTTTAAAAAATTTATTTTTCAATATACAAAAACTTATTATCGACATAATGTTAAATTTTTTGTAATTGAATTTGTTAAATGAGTTGAGGATTTAACACCCCAATATTTAAAGAAACGGAGTTCAATGGCGTATTTGATACGCAACACAGATCTTAAACGACCTATAAAACAAATAACTGTTATAACCGTGTCATTAAATTGGTGGGTATGAATAATATTAAATAATTTATGAAATATATATATTAATAAATATATATTATTGATAATTTTTTTGTAAATAATCATATAATTTTTAGTAAAGTAAAGTTATAGTTAAAAAAATATGTTTTCATTAAAATTTAATTTTAATTATTTTCATAAAAAAAATATAAAAAATTTATGGGACATTTAGAAAATTTATTTGATAAAATTACATTATTTTTTTAAATCATAATATCACAATTTACCTTTCCTGAGGTTTGTTTGGATTTTTCAGAAAATATTTAATTTTTTTGTGAATGGTGGGAAATACTAAATTTTCAAAAAAAATTAACTTATTTTTAATAAATTAAAAAATTTAAAAGTAAAATTATTTTTTGAATAGTATTTCAAGTAAAAAAATGTATTATTTTTTAATATATAACACACTTAATTAGTTTTTAATCAAACTTATGTTGGATTTCAGAATAAGGTTGTCTTTTGTTTTAAGAAGGGTATTTTTATGATTTTTTCAAGGGCATAATGGTTCTCCTTTATAATTATCTAAAACAACCACTTATGAGGAATTATTTAAATAACTTTTACAGATAATATATCAATTAATACTAATTAATATTTATATACTAATTATCATTACTCGTTGAGTTAATATAAAATAAATTTCATTGGAAATATACACTTCTTGAAAACCCTCTTTTAATCCTATTTGTATGTTAATTTTAATTAAATTTTTTTCACTTATATGAATTTAAGTTAGAAAAATTGATTAAATATTTTTAATAAATATATTTTATATTATAAAATAATTACAACATATTTTTTACAATAATTAATAGCAAAAATATTAAAAATTACTTAACATAGTTAAGGTAAAAATGGGTTTACCTAGGGTTAAACTTAAATGATAAGAGAAAAATGTCAAAAACTAGTCTAAAATATATTTTATGGAAATATTTTGACCTTTTTAAGTATAATTACTGATAATGTTCAATTTTTTTATCATTTTATCAAGTGAAAAAAACGTGGGTTCAACTTTTTATTTTCAAACTATACATGTGTGTCACTCATCTCACTTATAAAAGAACACCACCTATCCTTTATTATTCACATAATGAAATAATTTTTATTTAGAAAATACCTTCCCAAATAACTTACAAACAACCATAAACTCATCCTATAGTCATTACTTTTTCATAATTCTATTTTATTAATACATTAGGTATAATCCAAAAGAGGTGGTCCAAAAAGATGTATAATTCCTAACTATGTGTTTTTTGATATTTCCTCTCCTAAATCCTTCAAATATTCATAAATTATGAAAATTTGATAACAATAATATCTAAAAGATACTTATATTTTAACATATTAATTTCATTCCACAAATACATCTACTCTTCCATCAAATGGGATACAAAATCACCATTCATGTGTGTGGTGGAGTACAACCTCGTGAACATATGTCATCCAATTTCCATCATCACCTCTCACTAATTATTTCAATGATATATTTATCATATATATATTATATACATAAATTATTTATATTTACTGAGTTATTATATCACATTTACCGTATTATGTTTTGTCTTGTGGGGGATACGATAACATCGCTCGTGTGAACATCAGAATACCACTGCACAAAGCGATACAATTGTTTCTCTCTAATGATTTTCATGAAATATAATAAGGATAAATTTAATAAATATATGTTTTTATAAATTATATCATAATAATAATAATTATATATTCATTATTATAAAAATATAATATATCATTTTATTTTGTACATAGAAAAATGATAATGTCATTCACGTATGTGCGGTCTACCACCTCCACGATGTGATATGATTATTTTTTCATCACCCCATCACAAGAATTATATATATAAGTGTATTTTAATAAATAATACTATATTTATGATATTATTATAATTATTCAAATATAAAATAATATCAAAATTAGTTTCATAATGATCATTGAAAATTGAAATGTTACTCATGCATACGTACGGCCAACCTTAAAAAAGATCAAAACATTGTTCATTTTTCATGATTGATTTTCAAATTATAATTGATGAATAAATAATATAATTATTTAATTATTATTATTATGAACATGATGAAACTATTACCTCATTAACCATGTATAACCCACAAAAACCTTTCTGAAACAATGAACTAAATGTCCTCAAAACACTCTACATGGAATTAACTGATTAAGTATTTAAATATTACATTAAAATAAATAAAATAAATGATTTAAGTATAAGTTATTAAACCTAGATAAGTTTATTAAGAAAAAAAATTATATAATCTTATTATATAGGAGTTAAAGTAAAAACACATAATGTTTGGACTTGAGGTGAGGGTTTTCTCATATTTTTTTGTACTTCTAGGAGACATATGTCCAATACAGCAATTTTTTTTATTTTGCGGTATAAATACAAACTATGAATTTATTTTATTATTATATTCATTAAAATTATTTTGATTTAAGAATAAATATTATATTCCTAATTTTCATGGGGTATTAATCCAAATATCACCAAATTTGTATGGGAATTCATCCACATTTCACTTCATTAAAAAATGTTTTAATGTTACACATCTATAATCTTTTTATGAGGTGTATTTACTTCCAATTTTAGCATTTCATATCATGAAAATTCTTATTTTTATAATATTTAATATTTCATTTGAATTTATTCTTTCATGGGGATTACTATTTAAATTATTACTAAAGTGTCTAAGGATTTATTTTACAATATCCATTCCTTTAATAATTTTTTATGTTGATGGTTCTTTTTGAGGAAATCATATCATATTATTTTATTTAACCACATATTTTTATTCTCAACTTATTATGAATGTTTTAGAATTTTTTTATTTCTATTACCATCATTATTTATTAATGAAACATCATGAAATCCATCTATATGTGATAGTGATCTTGAATTTTATTTTAAATCATGTATCATTCTCTTACATTTCCATGATTTATAGAATGCTTTCAAAAATTATTTTTATAAAAAATAAATGATTTCATAAATTTTTTTTCATGGTCTTTGACCTTATTATAAAAGGTTTGGAAAGGAAATTTATTAACATTCTCTAAATGAGTCACTTTTTACTCCATTTTACAAAATGTGTTGAAAATAATGTTTATTTTTAACATTTAAAACATTAATGTATTTTCCACTATCATGAACTTTATTTCCTTTAAACCTTCCTTCATCTATTTTGAAGGGTTTTATTCAAATAATATAAGTTTCAAAATATTTTTTGAATTATTAGTTTTTTTAAAATAATATTCAAATTAAAAATGTCATTTTCCTCATTAAAAATTTTAATGACATTTTTATTGTATTCCCTTGTATCAATGTCAATAACCCTTATTATTACTTATGTTCCAATGAGGATATTTTATAATTATACCAGCCTCATTATTATTTTTAGATATATTAAGATTGAGATTTTTATAGAACCAATTTCTTTCCCATAGGTTAATAATGTTTCAAATATATTGTTGTGGAACACATTTCTTTCCAATGGGTTAATAATGCTTTAAATAGATTTTTATCAACCCAATTTATTTTTAACAGGTCAAACATGTTTCTAATATATTTTTTGGAACACATTTCTTTTCTATGGGTTAATCATGTTTCAAGATATTTTTAGGGAACTCATTTCTTTTCCATGGGATAACCATATTTTAAGTAGATTTTTATAGAACAAATTTATTTTTCATATGTGATTTATTTAAAAGTAATTTTTATGGAAACCATTTCATTTCCACATGTCATACATATTTAGTGATATTTTTATAGAACCTTTTATTTTCTAAGGGTTAATCGTGTTCTAAAAAAATGTTGTTTATTTGGGTTTATGATGAAATAAATGATCTATATACTTTATTCATGAATGATAAATGGAAAATATAGATGATCATGTGTGCACCAATATTACACCAGGTGAATGTATTATATATTATATGATGGGTATGCCCATATATCATGAGTTGGTACAGTTATAGATTATATGATGGTTTCTCCCATATAGTTCTATGTGAGCCCATTATAAATTATATAACACGTACACCCAGGTAGCACAGGGTGAGCCCATTATATCTTATATGATGAGTGTACCCAATTATCACAAGGTGATCTCAATATATATTATATGTTGTGTACACTCCGATAATTATCTAATAAATTTGGTAATGTTCCTTGTATTTATTGAAAAGAATGAGGGAGTTACTAGAGGGTTTCCCTTAAGGATTTAACAAGAATCCAATTACTTCTCACATGAGGTTAAAGTGGATTTAAAAGATGATTTTAAAAGATACCAACATGTTTTTATTATGATTTATATGGTTTATAAATGTTTCCTTTGGTCATTCTTGATATCACATGGTTCATGATTATTGAATCATAGGACTCTTTTCATTGTTAATGATTTATTCCATATTTAATGATTTATTATTCAGGTATTGATGGGTATGCATAATTTTAAAATTTTATGAGTCACATTCATTAGGTCTCTATAACCATATTAATTCTTATTCCACTGATGACATTAAATTTTTTATACATATGTTTACCCTTACTGAGAATTTGATATTACCCTTTTTATGTTTCTATTTCCCCATGTTATCAATAATGATGTTGAATGATTTATATTTTGTAGGTTTTCATTTGGATGATGATAATGACTTAATATGAAATATGAATAGCTAGGTATAGTAGTAAAAACACTCTCCTAAATGCATGGGTACTGTATATGTAATAGTAATTATTAATTCTATAAAACTATAAACCTAAAAGTTCCTTCGGAAGGTAAGTGATCCAAAATTTTCATTTTGATTTTATATGTATTGGATAATTAAAATTGGGTCAACTTTATCTGTATCCAAGACAAAAAATATAATTTTTATTATTTTATCAATAGATTTGGAAGTATGGGTTTATGGATTTTATATGTTCATTAAATTATTTTTATTCAAGTATACATCTGTTATCTAAATAAATAAGTTATTGTAAATAATATATAAATATTGGTTTATAAGGATATATGGTATGTGTTAAAAACATTTGGGAGGTATTTCATTGAATCAGTTTCAAACATCTAAAGTTTTACATAAAATTATCATAATTAAATTTTAAAAATGATTCCCCTTCAGTATTAGTCTAATATGAGTTGATGATTACAATTAGATTATCAATATTGGGATAGATTAGATTTTTTTCAAAGATATTATTTTTTATCTTATAGGTTTCAAAAACTTAGGAAAAATGAAAAATAAAAGATAAAAATTTGAAAGAGACACCAAAAAATATTAAAAGTCCATATGCATTAAGGTTCCCTCACCCACACATAATTGATTTAGTGTCCTCTTTGATGTCATATTGATTTATCCTATATATAGATTTAAAATTGAATCATATTTTTTAATAAAAATTTAATGAAATGTAAAATATGGTTGGTTATATTGATTAAAAAATTTGAGTAGTGTGACCTCCTCCAGTGGTTTTAGGTTAGGTTCCCATAAAACATTGTTACCTTACACCCATTAATAGTTCATGGGTTTATTTTATTTATTTCATAAAAATCACAATACCAAAAGTGTATACATAAGTAATAATAAATGTCCCTTCCCAGATAAAATTAAATTTACTGAGTATAAAAATAATTCTAGAGTTTTATAATATCATTTGTTCTCCATGATGGCTAGTTTTAGGTTGTATCATCTTATCATGATATATTATTGTTCTCTTCTTATAAATAATCAAATTTCTGAAAGAATATCCTTATATCCTAATCTCATACATCTCTTGTTTCAGTAGTCATCACTCCTTTCTAGATTTATTATTGTAAAACTAAATCTCCCATATTGCTCAATAGGCTTTGTGTTATAATTCAAAAAGTAGGTGATAAATTTTATCCAAAAATAAATTAGTAGGGGTTAATTGATTTGGGTGTCTTGTAGGTTGTCTATTTGTCCAATAAGATATATTTAAACATTTGGAAAAAATCCTTCCTATTGAGTTTTACTATCTTTTATTGAATTACATTTATTTCCATATTGGACACTTCATCTTGTCTATTTTTTAGGGGTGATAGGGTGTACATTACTTGTTATGTGCTCCATACTTCCTCCAAAGGGCCTCAATATTTTATTGTAAAAATGCATCACTTGGTTGGTGATGATGGATCTTGTCACTCTAATCCTATGAAATATATTATCACTAACATAATCACAGAACATGAGCATCATTAGTTTTGGTGAACTTTTATTCCAACCACATTGATATATTGTCCACAATAAGTATAATGTATCAATTTATAAAAGACATTGGGAAAGTTACAATAAATTTTATTTCTCGCATTTTAAAAATGTTTTAAAAAATAATGGGTCTGTGAAAAATTTCTTAACTTTTTGGAAATATTTTTTTAGAAATGAAATTTCACACATTTCTTACAAAATTCAAGTTCATATTTAAAAATGGTGGACTAATAAATTCCAAATTCTTAGAATATCCTTGTAATCCTCTGATGTATAATTTTTCCTTTATAAGATATTGTGTGAATAAACTAACCAATAGATACAATTTCTCTAGCATAAATACAACTCCTTATCATTTGATCATTACATGTTTTCCAATGGAATGTATATTCCGAAATATAATATTTTGATTTGTATTATATTTTTTAGATATAGTGGGAGTTTAGATGATATGGTACTTGAGAAGTTACCAAATAATTTACTATATATTTTTACCATGGTAATTCCACTTTGAATAAAGAAAGTTTCTCTCCTAAAATGTGTTCATCCAGAGTGTTTTGGTCTGGTATTTATACTTCAATGATATTGGGATGTCGAGTTAGGTGTTTGGCCACATAAATTTAAGATCCCATTTTGTATTTTATTTCTAAATAAAACACCTTTATAATAATAGTCCATATTTGAATCTTGGAATTTTAATATATATTTTCCATAAAATATCTAAGAGCTATATTATATGAAAAAACATAGACTATAGTTTTGAGAAAATATGATTTGAATTTTTTCTAAAGAAAATAAAAAAATCAAAATCTATTTTTAATTAGTTGTGTAGATAAATTTTGTGGCATTTGTAGTTATTGATGAATAGGAAATGAATTTTGGTTTCATTCAATTATTTGAGATATAATTCCTCAAAAAACATTATTATAAGTATCACAAAAAAATATTAAATAGTTCTTCCCAACTAAGAGGTGGAGGAATATTAATAATATACTATATTAAATTCATGTGAATTCTTAAATGTCCAAAAATTGTTCTAACATGCTTCACTCAAGTTGATTTTGGAAAATAATTTATTAGTTAAATTTTTTTTATGCACTTCAATTACATATTGGGGAATTAAGTTCCAAAGAATAATTATTTTTTCAACTAGAAAGTGAATATTTTAAAATTTTAAAACATGATTTTTTAAAGGCATGTGTTCAATTATTTTTCAAAATTTTCCTATAATGATAAAAAGAGTTTCCAATAATTATGAAATGATTCGATAATCCCTCAAATAAAACTAAAATCCGATTAGAAAATATAATTATGATACATCTCAAAAATTTACTCGGAGCATTAAACTGTCTAATTGGGATCCTCCTATAAGAATAGTTTCCAAGGATAGAGTAAAATTTTCTTTTCTAGGTCTTCAAGAGAAAGGGGTACTGAGAAATAATATGAAAATCCATTTAATATGAAATAATGAGTTCTTCTTATAAATATTTTTAATATTTTGTTAACAAAATGGATATAAAAGTGATATTTCTAAGAGACCAGATTTTGATTTCTATAATCTATGAAAACTCTCTAGATATTCTGAAATATCATAGTGATTTATTTACTTATTTTAAATCCTAAAAAGGGTTAGGCCAATTTTCTTGGGTACCACTTGGATGGGATTGACCGATTTGGTGTCTAAAATGGGAAAGATGATCAATACTTCTAAAATTTCCTATATATAATTTTACACAGCCTTTATTAAGGTGAAATTTAGACTCCATTGGGGCTATATAACTTGTGAGGAATCACACTCATGAAATATTCTCTGTGAGACTATTTTTTGGTTTTTTCATAGGATATTACATTTGCTCCAGTCTATGGCTCACACATTTCTTCTCAAAATTTAAATAAATGTAATTTATTAGGTTAGAAATATATATTTATCAATCATTACATATAATTTTAATCCATTAAAGAGGTAAATATGTTTCAAATCAGGGTAAAGTGGTTAAAAATTTATATTTGGGGTTGTTCAAGAGAAGAAAGTAAATTATGTTTCCTCGCTTCTAAAGAAATAATTTATTATACATAATGATATATATTATCTTTCTACTCTTGAATCAAATCAATATATTCATCAGAAAACATAGATATTACCTCTTCCTCTAATTCAAAATATTGATTTCTAAAAAATTTATATTTCTACAGACCCTCATCATCTATGTTATTTTCAATAGACAAAATTATTTCCCAGTGATAAATTTTTTGAAAACATGCATGTTTCTTATATTGAATTAGTATATTAGACATGGTAGAGTGTAAATTTTATATTTCTTCTAAAGGGTGATTCATAGAATCAAAAATATTTAAGTGGATTGTGTTGTCTCCAAACTCAATGATGAGTCTTTCTTCATATATATTAATGATGTTCTTGGTTATCTTCATGAAATTTCTCCCCAATATGATGGGTAACTATCCTGGTACTCTATCATCCTCTATGTTGAACATCTATAAATCAATTGGAAATATAATTTCATTGAATTTAATAAGAACATCTTCCAACACTCCTGGTAGAAAAATAGTATATTGGTTTACAAGTTTAACTACTACCATTATGAGCCTAAAATCTACTTTTTGTAATTTTGAGTATATAAAATGAGGCATAAATTTTTTTAAAGCATAAATATCAAAAAAAATAATCTAAAAATGATAATGAACCAATGGTATGAGGAATAGAAAATATATATTGATCATGAAATTTGGTGGGTGATTAAGGTTTGAGTAATGTTGAGACACTTATTTTTAATATTATCCTCCCATTACCATAAATTATAATCTTTATGGTATATATATCATTAAGAAACATATCATTTATTGGAATAAATTTAATCGATTATAGAAGGGGGATAATAATTTCAATTTTCTGGAATGTGTCCAGAAATTATTTTTAAAGTAATTCCTTAAGAGTCTTCTTTGACAATCATATCCATGATCGAAATAGCGGATATAAGACTTTATTCTATATTTTTTTCATATAATGTGAAATTTATTATATCTATATTTTTATTTAATTATTATATTTTTTAACTTACCCCCTTTTGGGAACTATATTTTTGACTTCCACTTAGTATTTTTAGAATTTTTATCCTCATTATACCCTAGTTAAGTTTGGCTAAGTGTTGATTTAGGATCTAGTATTGTTGGTGGTTTTATTTCCTTTAAACATCTTGTTCTAATTACATTCATAGTTTCTTTTGGGTTGGGAATTATTGGGTAGGTATTTTCCAAGTTTTTTTAGTTAGAATACCCACCAAACAGTCAAATATAGTTTTTAACTAATCTTATATATTTTATAAATTAAAATTATTATCCTTGTTATTATTGAATTGGTGTTTTTGAACTATTTATATATTTTTATTAAGGATTATTTTTTTCTAATTTGTTTTGTTGGAAGGATTGTTTGTATGTTTGTTTATAATTTATTTCTAACTATTTTCTGAACTATAAATGCTAGTTTTATTATTATAATAGAGGCTGGTTTGAGTAATTATTTATATAGGGGTTCTGGACAAGTTATTTTAATTTCCAAACCCATACTGGACTTGGTTAGGCTCTCTCTACCCCTAGTTTTTTTTAATTTCTTTTTATAAAAGGTATTTGTGAAAATTAATATACTCTAAAATTTAGAACATTAGTTAGGGAAATGATTTGGTGATGAGAATAAATCACATTCCATAGATGTTTATTAGTTTTTGGCTTTATTTATAGCCATCAGTCTCACCAAACATCTCAACTATTCAAGTTTATTTTCAAGTATAGTAGATAAATTATATGTTTTACCTCATTAATTCATCTTGTGATAGTACCTCTTGTGTAACATTACTATGATTTTTTTACAATTTTCTCAAATTACCACATTTATTCTATGGGATATTGATCTATCAAGGATCCTCATGATGAGTAATCTAGAATATTTCCTTCATTTTCATGTAATACATGGTTAAAGAAAACATGGGAATGGTTATATTAAACAACCAGAGGGGTGGGGGATAACATAAATCTCTTTGAACCTATCTTAGTAATCTCAATGAGTCTTTATTAATTTTTATCTGATGGAATATATTTCTTTTTTTATTTCAATACTTTTATAGGTGGGAAAACATATTTTCATAAAACAACTTTAAAGATCATCCCAATAGCAGAATTCACCTGGTTATAGTCCATATAATTATTCTTTTACATATCTTTCAATTGAGAATGGAAAGAAGATCTATTTCACTTACTCCTCCACCACTCCATAGGGATTTAGGGTTATGAAAAATTGAGTGAATACTTGTAGTTTTCTATTAGGGTGTTTTCCTACAAGGTTGTAGAACATGGGTAAATTTTTTAATAGGGAAATTTTTAATTAAAAATCATTTTTTATTTCGTACATATAAATTTTATTACATCGATGACAAGATTATGGTGCACACCGATCTCAGAGGTTTTGGATGGGGTTTTTAATCATCTCTTTAAACATGGAATGGACACTATAGGTTTCACTCATGTCTGTCATAATTAATTATTATATGTATGATTTTAAATTTATATTTCCTAATCTAAAAAATTTCTCTTTATTTCATGATGAAAATAGGATAATGGTATCTTTAATTGCTTAATTTTCCCTATATGAAATTTCTTAATATTTTAAATAATATTTTCATACTTTGGAATTCAGTCAGCATAAAGATTCTAGCCTTATATAGCCTCGACACGAATATATTGAAAATATTAAATATAATTTATAATATGCACATTGATTTTTTGATAATAATGGAATATATCTCAAATGGTTCCACATATGGGAAATTCAGTACCACCATTAAACCCATAACATGTTTTTCCATAGGATAGGTATAATATTTTTCACCATTAGGCATTTCGGTGCAGTGAAAATGCTAGTGGGACATTAGATGAGACAAAATAATTAAATTAGTTAATTTATTTATTACATAATTAATGGATACACCTATAGTAATTCCTATATAATACACATTATGAAACTCTCTTGTTTTATAATTATAACTCTGGGATATTAAGATAATTAAGATAATCATTGTTAAGAGAGAGGCTATGGGGAGAATAGATGGAAATTTCCTGTTAGGATTATTAAGGAAAAAGATAAACATAACATATCTCATAAATGACATTGATGTGGATATGTTATTCAATAAAAATAAATCCAAACCTAATGTAATAAATTTTACTTTTCATGTTTATCCCCCATTATTTATTATTTATAAAGAAAATGAAATAAAAAATTTAGAATTAATTCATGGATCATTCTTAATTGGTTAGCTTGCTAATTTAATTTTATTTCTATAATTGGTAATTGTTAATTATTTCGTAAATTCCATAATTAGTCATTAGTTCACCAAGGAAAATGAAAAATAATAATGTTGAATATTTTAGTTATTCTTATTTTTTTTGTGAATTTCTTCCACCATTATATGAATTTTTAAAATCAGTAATCGTTTATTGATTGATTTGACTATATTTGGGAACCTGTTTCATGTTATGATTATTCATTATTTCATTGTATTTTTATTGTGGGTTCAGTATTGGTAATATAGTTGTGGTAAAGGCATAATGATGATGATGGAAATATGATTTTGAATTCATGATCTAGATAGTGTGGGTACTTTAGAGTAGAAATGATAGGAGATTTTCTAGAAAAATGTATCTTTAATTCATTACCTAGTGATGAAAAGTTCCCAATCAATGAGATTCATAGAAATTAATACAAGATTAATGGTGTAATAAAATGTTTCATTAATTTAAATAAATGATACAAGATTATAAGAATAATTTAGAAACTTCAAATTCGCACAACATGTAATTTGGAAGAACACATACCTTGTGGACCACTTCATATAGCAGATAGGGTTTAAATAGAAGGTAAATACCATATAGGTGTCTGAAAAGTCCACACCCAATTTTATGGCTATGCTATAAGATCAAAATATACCGGATTTTTTATATGGTAATGGATATGGGTTAGGTACATGGGCACAATTATAGTGTGCTGATATAGTAAAGGTACACAAACACATACACCAGTAGGACCAAATATAGCAAGACACATCTTATACTCCTTTCAGGTTAGATTAGAGTCATTTTTTCCTTATTAAAGCATCATTTATGTGTCAATACATCCCTTTGATTAATCCCTATAAATCTATAGTGCAGAATCCTAAACTAAACATAGGATGACTGATACCTTTTGTGGGTTATTTCTATATAGAGTCAGGTATCCCTCTGTTAGGCTTAGGGTGTGATCCTTTATCTCGTTATTCCATATGTAGGGTTAGGTATCTTGTGTATAGTTTCTAAGGTGTGTGATCCCATTCCTAGTGGGTTATTTTAATTAGGATTAGGTTTCCCCCTTTTTTACAAGGTTTAATACCCTATATTTATATCAATAACATCTATAATCCAATTCATGCTTCAACATGGATAGAATCGATGAGGGATAACCCTCGAATGAGTGCCACCAATGTTAGTGATAGTAACCTTAGAGACATGAGAATAATCTTAAGGTGGGAAGTGATATGATTCTTCTTAGGGGATTGTTAATAGTTCCTCCACTCGTAAATCAATTGATTATTCAAGAAATACTGGAAGATTAAACATATTGGTTGAGTATTATTGAATATTTATAAAGTTATATACTTCCATAGTTTCAAGATTATTTAGAACCCCATGAAATAAAGGACTACCTTGTGCTAGTATAACATCTTTTCCACCTTATTAGGACCCCTTCCAAATAGATGGTTGGAAAAGTGGTGAACGTCCTCTATAGATCGATAAGGTGATGGTGTAGTTAGGTGATGCATACATATAAAGAGGATACTATAACTTTTAAAAAATTTATAACCACTTTAGGGATATTTTTATTTGATTAATTTACTGGTAGTGTGTATATAAGAGATTTTAGGGCTCCATTTTTTAATCATGATAGTTATAGAGTACAAATTGAGATTCATAAATTAAAAATTTTAATTCTATAACCGCTTTTATATCACATTGAAAATGTTACCAAGATTTCATTATGCTAAATACTTATGAAAATAAAATATTAATACAATTTACTATTCATTAGGGTCATATTACTATTCATAAGGGTATGTTACTATTCACCAAAAATTAATTTGGTTTTATCAGACACCAAAAAACTTACTGAACACAATTGTAAATGGCCATTTTTTGAAATTCAAATCATCAGAGAGGAAAAATTATGATTAAAGTATACTTATAAATATCTACTTAAAACAAAGTTTCATGCATTTCAAAATATTTTTAAAACCTTGGGGTGTTACATTATCCCCACCTTCTAGAAATTGCATCCTCACAATTTTATTTACTTATTAAACAAGTTAGTGTACCTTTCCCTCATAGAATTTTCAGACTCACATGTTGCTTCTTCAACCACATGGTTTCTCCATAAAACCTTTACCTGGTGGATTACCATATTCCGAAATACATATTCCCATTGATCATGAATATGAATTGGTTTCTCTTCATCAGAATGGTTCTCTTCCAACTGAACTGCTTCTGGGCTCAAGGTATGAGTTGAATCTGACACATAATTTCTCGACATCGAAACATGAAAAATACTATGTACCTGAGAAAAACATGAAGGCAAGGCTACTCAGTATGAAACTGGTCCAACTTTCTCTAGGATTTCAAAAGGATTGATGAATTATATACTTAGCTTTATTTTATTTCCAAAATTCATGACACTTTTCTAACAATTGATTTTAAGGAAAACATGGTCACCTACCTTGAAAGAGAAGTATTTTATTCTATTATCTGCAAAACTTTTCTATGTGCTCTGAGCTGTCCTCATGTGCTTCTGGATCATCTTCAAATTCTTAGACACTTCCTCCATAAATTCTGGTCCGATCAACTTTCTTTCACTAACTTCATCCCAAAATGCTAGAGTCTAACACCGATTCCCATAAAATACCTCAAAAGGTAACATCTATATACTACAATGAAAACCATTATTATAATAAAACTCAACTAAAGAGAGATGTTGATCCAAGCATCCCTTGTAGTCTATTGAATAAGCTCAAATCATATCCTTCAAATTCTAAATTGTTTATTCTGACTACCCATCTGATTGAGGATGAATAGATGTACTAAAATTTAATTATGTGTGAAAAGACTTCTGAAATACCTTCCAAAAGATAGAAGTGAACTTGGTATCTCTGTTAGATACAATGGAAAGAGGAACTCCATGTAACCTGACAATCTCTTTGAGGTACAGTTGAGAAAGATGATCCAACGACATTGTATGTCGAATAGAAAGAAAATGTGCAGATTTTTTCATCCAATCAACAATAACCCAAATTGCATTGTTACCTCAATAAGCCTTTGGTATTCCCACCACATATTCCATGGATACATTCTCCCATTTTCAATCTAGAACTGGAAAAGTTTGAAGCATCTCCTTCGAAAACAGCCACTCTTCTTTAACCTGTTGACATGTCAAACATTTCACAGTAAATTCTACAATATCCAATTTCATTCCATCCCACTAGTAATACTCTCGAAGGTATATGTGCATCTTAGTACTGCTAGGATGAACTAAAAATTGAGAAATATGAGCTTCACACAACAAATATTTCTCCAACTGGAAATAAAAAGGCACACACAACCTTTTACCAAATATTAAAACACAATCTTTATCAAAGTCAAATTCTAGAAACATACCCATTTTTACAAATTCTACCATTTTCAGTAGCTCATGTTCTTCCTTCTGCACTTGCCTAATTATGTCTAATAATGATGACTACAGTAAAACCTTAGACAAAATAAATGTATTTCCTACACCAACAACTTCTAAGCCAAAATTAATCAAATCATTAATCAAGGGATCATGTTCAAAATGTAACATCATTAAGGATGCGTGATGTTTTTGACTAAAGGAATCCACCACATTGTTTGCTTTTCCAAGATGATAATTGATCATGCAGTCATAATCCTTTATCATTTCAAGACATCTTATTAGCCTCATGTTTAATTCCTTAGGAGTGAATATATACTTCATACTTTTACGCTCAGTATATATTTTACATCTGTCTCCGTATAAATGATGCCTCCAAATTTTCAAATAAAAATAACAAAAACCAATTCCAAATCATATGTTGGATAATTTAACTCATGAGGTTATATTTGTCTTGAAGAATAATTAATTACTAGATCATTTTTATTAGAATACAACCAATTCTATTCAATAAAGCATTACTGTAGAGAAAAAACTCACCATTATGAGAAAGCAAGGCCAAAACTAGAGTATTCACCAATATCTTCTTCAATCCATGAAAACAAAAAATCACATTCTTCTATACAAATAAATTTAATCCCTTTTTCACGTTAACTTGGTTATAGGGATAGATAACCATGAAATGTTTTTAACAAATTTTCAGTAATAACATGGTAATATAATAAAACTACGAATCTCTATAACATTTGGGGGTCTTGTCCATTCATTAACCACTTTTTTTGCAAGATCAACTCTTATTCAATGCTTATTTATAATGTTCCCATGAAAATAAATATTTGGCAACCAAAAATCACACTTTTTGAATTTTCCATACAATTTATTTTCCATTAATATTTGTAAAACAACCCTTATATGTTTTTCATACTCCTATTTATTCTTAGAAAATACCAGAATGTAATCAATAAACACAACCACACACTTATCCAAGAACTCATGAAATATTTTATTCATAAGATTCGTGAATATAGTAGGAGAATTAGTTTACCTAAACAACATAACAAAAAATAATAATTACCATATCTAGTATGAAAGCCTATTTTGGGGATTTCATCCTTCTTCAACTTCAGCTGATGGTATCTAGATCTCAAGTTAATCTTGGAAAAGTACTGATCTCCCTAGAGCTGATCAAACAAGTCATTTATATGAGGAAAAGGATACATGTTTTTAATAGTGATGTTATTCAAATCTCTATAATCAATGCACAGTCTCTGGGAACCATCTTTCTTTTTAACAAACAAAATAGGAGCACCCCATGGTGAAGTACTAGGATGAATGAAGACTTTATCAACCAAATCTTGCAACTGATTTTTCAGTTCAAGAAGTTATATTTGAGCCATATGATATGGAGGTTTTGAAATTTTCTTAGCATCAGAAAATAATTCTATTGTGAATTAAACTTCCTGATAAAGTATGACACTAGTTAACTCATTAGGAAAAACATCAAGGAATTCATTTACCACTGGCACATCATTAAATTGAAAAGTTCCATTATTTTCAAAAATATGATAAAGATAAATTTCATTTCCATCTTTCAATTTTTTCTTAGCTTCATGATATGTTATCAATTTTATGGATTAGTTCTTGTAAAACAACTAAATCTCTTTCTGAAAAAAAACTTATTTAGCTCTATAATCAATATTACCATGATAAATAGAAATCCAATCAATTCCCATAACGACATAAAACTATACTAAGGGAAAAAAATGGTTTGTAGGTAATGTCTTTCCAAATAACACAATATAAAGATTTTTATAATTCCTCTCTGCTATAATATTTCACCTGGTGTTTTAACAATAAGTTCTAGTCTCATTTATTGAGGTGATATTTCCAATTCACCAAAAAAATTCTTATAAATAATGGAATGTGTATACCCCGTATCAAACAAATCATTAGAAGAATCTGAGTAAACAAAATAAATACCTAATATAACTTCATTAGAAGGCCCAACATCTGCTGACATTGTTTCAAAGTATCTCACTACACCTTTCTTCTTATATTATCACTTCTTTACATCATTTTTTTCTCTCTTTGGGAAAGCATTTGCATAATCACCCATCTCACCACAATTAAAACACATTACACTTTTCATATTAGGATTACTCTTAAGATCATTTTCATTACAATCTCAGACCATATGTCCAAACTTACCACATCTAAATCACTTCCCAGTTTTGGTAACGCATTCCCCAGGGTGCTTCCTGCCACAATTTTATAAAAACAGAAAGTGGATTTTCTTACCATCTAGTTTCTTTGGTTGATTATTACCCATCACTTTCTATCTAGAACTATTCTTCTCCATGTTTCCAAAATGCAAATAATGATTAGAAAACATCATCTCTACCCTCTCAGAACATTGGAAAATTTTCTCATAACTTTTGAATTCATGGGAGGCCAATTCCTTCTGATACCGTAGCTCTAGTCTTGAGTAAAATTGGTTGATTTGGCTATCAAGATCCAAAATTAGATTTGGAGAATACCTCGCCAGTCAGGTGATGTTCTCTTCATACACAACCACTGAATCTTCCTCTTTTTTCTACAATTCATGTAATTTCTTCTCCATCCTAAGTCGCACCACCTTAGGAAAATATTTTTCAAGGAAAATACTTCTAAATTCATCGCACTCTAAGGCATCAACATCCTCTCTATCCCTGATATTCATGACCATTGAACACCACTGAATAGCTTAACCTTCAAAATGATAAATTTAAAGGCTCAACTTTTGATAATCTGAACATCTTATAACATCATATATCTTTTTAATGGTTTTAATCCCTCCTTTGGTTGCTACTCAGTCAGAAGATCCATTAAAAGTAGGAGGGTGTTGTCTCATAAAATGTTCCACTATTTTGATGTTATGTTATGGTACCTATGGGTTTTCTCTTACATGGATGCCACCAAAATTTATTTCCTACGCCAACTGAGCCATTATTGTCACAAACAACTCAGTTCCAATCCCTACCATTCCGAGATCTAGATTCTAAAGGATATCGCTCTGTCGGTACCTCTCCTATTCACCTTCCCTATTTCTTCTGTGGACAAACTTTCTGAAAAAATATATCTTAGTCGAAGCTACATGATAATATTTAAATGATATATCATTTCAAATTAATAATAGAGTAAAAATAATATATGGTATTATATTAACATCACCCCAACCCCTAATGTTATCTAAACCATCCTCTGATACCAACTATAAGGACTCAGCCTTATTACAATACATAATCTTAAATTTAGTCAAGAAAACACTTCCTTTCTCATTGAGGATATATTCAAGTTTAGATATCTAGATAATTGGGACATAATAAATTCATAACATTACACATTAATACTGAGTGGATACCATAAAAACAACATTCATTTCATCCAAAATATAAAACATTTCAAATAAATCATGATTTCTTCGACAATTATTAAAACATTTAACTTGGATTTATTCTTTTTCTTATACATCCTTATAACCTTTAAAAATCATTTAAAAACTTGGTATGAGCACAAAAATCTTATTAAGGGATATAAAAATAATGAAAGAACACATTTTTCCATGAATACCTGTAATGTATTAAATCATGTTAAAAAATATACATAATTGTCACCCATATAAACTTACCTTTTAAAACATGGGACTTCCATTAAATTTCCACAAAACATATAGAACTTAAATATAACCATAAAGGTATCTTGTTTTATTATTTACATAAATTTTTAACCATCTTGGCTACCTTGAAATTTGTAACCCTCACAGCTACCTTACAATTTGTGTAACCATCGTAGTTACACATAGAGTAACCATACCGCCGACCTCCAACAAACACATAACCAATGAATTGGAGGGAGATATAGGTCGCACAAATTATCATAAAAAATTCCAAAGAACCATAACAAAATCATACAACATGAAAAAAATTATAAAAACATTTCTTTTGAATTTCGTAAAACCTAATTTTAAAAGAGGATTTTAAAATAAAAACCCCTTATAAATATCATATAATTAAAGTGAAAATTAATATATTGGATGGATTATGTATATAAACTATAAATAAACATAACTCAATGTAATATAATCAAAATTCATCACACAAACAATTTTAATGCCACTTAAATAATGAAAAAGAAGGTTAACACAAAGAAAGGAAACCAGATTAAGAATTCCCTTACCTTGAGTTTTTCTTACTTTAAACATGTTTAAACCTCATTTATAATGGTTAAAAAACTGTTATTATTATTTTACATAAAAATATTCATGTTTATAACATCTATATGATCATTTTATAACCACATTTCACCCTTTAATTTTTAGTAGTTTTTTCTTCCATTGTTTTTGGGTGCGTTTTTTACATGATTTCAAGGACCGGTTCATGATGGATATTCTTATAAATTGGATGTGAAAATAAATAATTGTAATGTAGTGGTATTTACATGTTTCCATAACCATAAATTATAACTTTTATCAATTTTAATTCTAACGTGAGGATGATTCAAAAGTTAAATCATTTTTTATATTTGTTTAAGTCATTTTAGCGTTTCTTCGATCATAATGAACTCATTTTGTTTTATAAATTAATAAAATGTTTAAAAAATGATTAATTAACCTTATAATAGTTATAACACATAAATTATAATCTGTTTAAACCATAAAAATTGTTTCATGACATGTTTTTAAGTAATTAAAAGAGATTCAAATCACATCGTCCACGATGTCGGTAAATTGACACATCATGGATGATGTTTTAATTTCTTGAATAAGTGGGAGTGGAGAAGAAGAATATTGGTTAATATTTTATAAAAATGATGAAATAAATAATATGTAAGATATTGGATCATTTATACCTCTTGTATAAGGGGAGTTTAAGAAATAAGAATAAAATAAAGGAATAAGAAATAAAAGAATAGTTGAGAAATCCCTTATGAAAATTCGGTAGCCTAATGACGTCGCTTAAAATTTCATAAATAATTTTGATTGGAGAAAAGGATTATCTCATTATTATTACATAATATGGGTATTAATGGGATATGGAATGAAATATCCCAATATAATACAAAGGAAATTAAAAATAATAACATAAAATGAAAGCTTGAAAAAGAGAAGTGTGGTGGATTCCCTTACCTAGTAGAGTAACTCCTAAAACATGAAGGTTGGGACCCTGGGGGATTGAATAAACCTTGGTAGGACCACTAGTGAGGTAAAAATACAATATATTCATTTAGGATGAATTTTTAATGAATTTAATTAAATAATGTCTTGGTATTAATAGAAAAAGTGAGGGAATATTTTATTAATTTCCAAGGGACACCTCATTAGTTGTATTTGCAAAACCATGGGCTTGCCCATGGTATTTTCCCATGGTATTTTCTACTTGGGACACATCATAACATATCTTACTGTATAAAAGTCAACCATAATTATTACATCATTATTAAATCATTAATGATGTCATTAGAAACATAAAAACACAAATTGTATTTTTACTATTCACTGAAAATTCAACCGTTTCAGAAAAATACCAAAAATTAAACCTTAACATTTTTCAATATGAATTAAAAAATGAACACTATTTTTTGAAAATAATTTTATAAATATTATGAATTTATTTTTTAAATAATATCAAACTTTATTCAATAATCAACAATATTAATTCTATAACTGCTTTTATATCACATTGAAAAATTAATCAATATATAATTATATACAAGCCTTAAGAAAATAAAATATTAATTAAATTTACAATCCATTGGGGTCAAATTTCTATTCATAAGGGTATGTTACTATTCACTAAAAATCATGTTGGTTCCATCAGACTCCAAATAACTTACTGAACACAATTGTAGATGACCTTTTTTTTGAAATTCAATACAACTAAGTGGAAAAATTATGTTTAAAGTACAGTTATAAATATCTAGATAAAAAAAAGTTTCATGAATTTAAAAATATTTTTAAAACCTTGGGGTGTTACAAAAGGACCCTAACATGACCATTTGGAGTGTCCAGACAGAAGTAGTGTAACTAACCAGTGTCTACAAATACATGACACCAGGAACGAGTTTCACGAACCACGTCTTAATCTATGAAGGAGATCCAGACTAGGAAACGAGTTCGGGGAGGAATCCAAAGTATGAAGAACTGACATCTAATCATCCCATTTTTATCAAGGAGAATACATCGCCAGAAAGGTATTTAATGTCACCCACCTTTGGAAAACGTGAATGCGGGGAAATAATCAGTGTGATGCGATCGACGATGCATGCCTCGAAGGAAATAATCAAAAGTAGAATTGGTGAACACAACATGAACTATTTCTCCTACAACTATTAATTAGTAATTCGTGAGTCATTGATATATGATTGTGTCACTAGATCTAGATATCCAGCTTGAGGTCCCTCCATGTAAATAGTGGGCCCATCATGAAACTCACTAGACTTCGGGATAGTTGATCGTTGGGCATTGCAGTCTGTGGAATTATCAGTGGGGATCATTATCTCCAACCATGGAAGACTGAATGAAGCTGGTTCATTGGGAATTGTTTTCCTAACATATGTGACAATGGTTGAATCTTTATACTTTTTCATACCCAAGTTGTAGCCACATGAAACAAATCTCCTCCCTCCTACAGGCATAGGGGAAGGGGAAATGCCAACACAGAAACACTGCCTGGCTCTACCTCCACCGTGATGTCCTCCACAACTGTAGCTAATAGTCTCCCATGTCCCACATCACCCTCTGAGATCAACCATAAAATGGTGATTGACACTCATGTTTGACGATATGAATAGGACGGGGTTATCCCAATAAGGGATATGGCCTACCAAGATTTAGAGTTCCCCTTCATCACAAACTCCCCCATGGGCTGCAAGGGAGTCGTTGCTACTCACTCTAACATCCAATAGTTTTTTATTCTATCCCCCTAATTGTCCTATGATTCACTCCCCTACGCTGATGAGGTAAGGGACGTTTGAGCCTTTTCGGCTCTGATCTCAGTCTTGGAGACACCAAGGAGGGCTCCCACCAATCCATGGAAATGCCACAATTCAGTTCCCCATGCCAAGGAATAGGTCGTTTACAACCCTACTATGTCAGCCCCGATCAAGCTAACCCATCATCAACAACAGGCGCAGGCTTAGGAAGACACCTATCATGGGGTGTCGTCTTCTAAAAATTCTGTGGTCCAATCCACCACTAATTCATTCCATAAGTACCTTTTTATTACATATCAGGGGAACATCTATTCCCAATAAAGATCGAGACACCAACCACATCATGGTCAGGTTGGGGTAACTCATATGGTCATCATCGTGAGCAGCATCCATCACGGGCTGACCCGTGGGAATGGTATTCAGTACAGAGATCCTCCATATGACCATTATCCTAGTTATAGAGATTGTCCCTATATTTTAGGTTATCAGTGCGAAGTTCCTCCTCCCCTAGTGACCCATCATCACAGATGTCCTCCTCATGTCCATCTTGATCATTACAAAGTCCCTCCTCGTACTACCACTACTAACTAGCATGGATAATCTTCATGTGTCATAGGTGGATAGCATGGAGGACCTCCCCATTCCCTTATCAGCTCCAGTGGAGGCCCTCCCCACTTCAACACTGCTAGTTATGGAGGCCCTCCTTGTGAGTCTCATACTCAATATGGGGGTCCACCCATTATTCCATTTGAAATATTTTTGGGTAAACTTCACACCCCAACACACCCAAGAAGAGGTTATACCCTCTATCTCATCCAATATGGTGGACCTATCTGTGTCCTTATCAGCATGAAGTGCATATATCCTTCGTTCTCTAACATCTTCTAGCCTAACAGTCTCCCCCATGCTCCTAGATGTTCTAGAGATGGCCCTCCTTTCTCCAAAACCATCACGCCTGGAGGTCCTCTCCATTTCAAATATTTATCCTACCCCGAGGACCTATCCTAGGTAAGAAAGTCAAACCATCACCACCAAAGAAAGAATCTTATGTATCACTAGATCACTGTAAATCTAGTCCACTTTTCAAACTGTTAAGAGTAGTGTGAATTGATGATGGAGCCTTCACCTGGATCCTCTATGTTAGGGTATGAAGTTGGAACCAGACGTGTCATATTATTTATCGTAGAAAGTGAGATTCACCAGATCACTGAATCCCTTCACAAATATATGTAGAAGAAAGAAGATTCGGATCCCCTTCAGGGTCTGGCCATGAAGTCCACTCTATCATCGCAAGGATCATTTCCTACCTCGACCATAGATCACAGAGAATTTTTATAGGGATCGGTGGACAAAGATAACCTCACAGATTCACCACCTTCAATTTCCACCTTGAAATATGAATCTGTGGCAGATTCCCCATCCTATAGGGATTTAGTGATGCAATCATTACTTTCTCCAAGTGACAGGGTATTATGCAATGACTTGTCAGAACATGCACCGCTCTCTCTATCGGCCAGTCTGCCAACGCAGTGGTCTATATAAGTGTCTTTACTGGTTCCTCAACCACCCCTATTAAATAATCGGATACCCAGATGCCAGATCCTACTTCTGAATGAAGAATTTTATGGGATATCCTTACAGTAGACCAGTTCCTTGAGATGTTCTGAAGGATTTATACCCCCGAATTCAACGCCCCAGAGTCCCTTGACTAGGATGAAGTAATGTACTTCTTTCAGAATCTATAGACGATGCATGTCTATCTCTATCATCATCTTCTATTTTATCTGAAGATCTAGAAGAATTATGATGATATAAACTAGTAGTGTCACATGGATGACCTGATTGTGCTTCTTGTTTCTCAGAACCATACATTTACCAATAATCACCATGCTCTTTAGCAATGATGAATTTAGATATTTACTATGATTCATCATGTTATTGATGAGGAGTCTCTACATGTCCCAATCTGTGTCTGTGGACAGTATGTTGCCCTCCACTTTAGCCCGGTCCTACACAACCGGATCTTATTAGCGATATCGAGGATATTCCAGCAAGATTTGTTGTTGTAAACATGGCTGATCTCAAAAATAAGGAAGCTCAGGCAAGACTCCGATAGGTTATGGGGCCCGTAGTAGAAGCCGGTGGGTCGGGAACTTTAGAATTTTTTATCGACGGGTCGACGAGACTTGTCGACGCCAACGATCTGAGCCCCAGTAAGGTCTGAGGATCTTACATAAATTATAAAGAGTGCAAAACTTAAACAGTAAATATAAGTTTTAGATCTAAAGTCTCGCATGACTTCAACTCATCACCAGAGAATATTTCCTGAAATATCCATAGAATGATCCCTCTAGATCATCCAAAATCACTCAAAAATCCTACGGGAGTGCCGATCATCGAACTTCGTGTACTAGTGCAGTGTCCCAACGATATCTTTGAAATCCCGATGATCACCGCATCAAGATGCATTCGATGCATAAAAAAGATCTTGATCTGAGTTATTGGATTGAGCGTTTCTCTCTCTAGAGAGTGGGAGGAGAGAGAGGATCTAATTTTCATTCCATAAATGAATGAATAGTTTGTGGTGAGAGAGCCTCTCCCTTTATTTAGAGTGGATTTTCCGAATACCCAGTTGGGTTCCCCAGCCCCCGTTTATTTCAACGTCCACTAAATAAATAATAACGAGGGACTAATATGTGTCAATATTTTTTATTATTTTATAACATACCTTTAATATATATAAAATATATTACATGATAAATACCAATCCATTAAAATCGACTCACTATCCCACAATATCAAGAGAACCTTGAATATTAAAATAATATTCATTCGATTGATATTATCTCATATTTACGAAACATGTAAATACAATAAATAAATTCAATCCAATTACTCATAATTTTAATAATAAGAATTTATTTATTTATCAGTGATCGATAACTTCGACAACACCCGGACCCCATGGTGGGGCCCACCATGCCCAATATACCTATACATATGAATACGGAGGATTCTTGAATATGCTATTTTGTGTGACCCACTAGGACCTTATCACAATAGCATTCAATAAAATCCGCACACCAAGAGTGGAGTCTAGAAACTCATCAAGGCCCCTAAAGAGATAAGGATAGTCAAAGCAACGACTAACATCCTATGAACACTAATTGTGTACTATAATCTCTTTATCTTTAAATATCTCATAAATCACGAAGCACACTTGTGTCATCGTCCTTCTATTGATTTATTGTTTTTTGATCTATCTTAATGGATTTAACTTTCGACTGATTTGGCCAAATAATTATGATGGTATCACCATCCTGATCAATGAGGCCATATATATACAACTTCCTTGACCATTCAACCAATGTCATACCACCAACGACACACCCAACACAAGCTACCTCGCAACAATTTCAATAACATGGTTTTTTATTGCATCAGAGTATTCAATCAAATGGTACACACTAGTAATGATCTCATTTCAAGAGACCAATACACATGTCTGTAGATAAGAATAACCAATGAAACCCAAAACATGTGGTGTTCCTATTGGTGGGTCTATCCTCATGATCTCACTACTGGAGATCACCAAGTGAGAACCTCATGAGAAGAATTATCAATGCTTATGAGCCCCCAACACCTAATAGTCAAACATCTACTATGTCCAGTCAATAAGATGTAACTAGACCATAGGAAATCTTCAAGATTAATGTCATTGTATCTCAAGGTTCTCATTATATATTGGGATCTGCTATAACCTTTTGATACGATAATTAATATATAGACATTACCATTAATTAGTGCATGAATAATTTCCTATAGTATAATGGTAAGAAGACATCATGTATAGATAACGGTATACATGATATGGTAATAAAAAATAAAGCATAGTTGGGTCTAAAGAACCATCTATTTCAAAACTCCCACTTTCACTAGAGCCAACATGCTAACCAGACTTGTTATCTCTCACATGATAAAGATCATGCTTCTGCTGAGTAATGGTTTTAGCTGCTGGGCCTGCCACATTTTCACCACATGGAATATCTTCTATATGCGACCTCATCTCCTTTAGTCAAACTTCTGAAGAGATGGAATCCCTGATTATATTCCCTTTTGTCCACTTTCATAACTTGAAATCTTGTCTAGTAAGTATATCATAATTTACATTATGATAATAATATTCTCACTAGGTGAAATTCCAAGAACTAGAACAAATTGTTGTGATTGATAACTACTTATTACATATCTTAAAAGATGATACAAACCCAGTATTTGTAGGTATGACTACCAATGTCTTTTATGAACTTTACTCACTCGTCACCTTAGCCTAATTGTGATACTAGATATAATTTAACTAAGGAAGACTAGTTTGTGTCCCACAATAACTAGTATCCTTCTTCTCATCATACCAAGTACATAATATTTTCACTTACTGGAGTATAATATGATAGTTTGGACATCTTCTCTTGCAGTTCTCCTGGATATTCTTGATACCCACAAACTATAAAATATATCCTAACAAAATCAATTATTGTAAATAACATCGAATATGTGATTGATCCATCGCTAAATTGTATCGTACTCAACTCAAAATTTTAATATCCTCCGATGTTCCAAACATGTGAACCTTGAGAGATTAATCCATGTGACATTGGCAACAATTCTGCACTTGAATTGTTACAACTATTATTTTTCAATACAATGATAATATACATACAATTAACTCAGTCCAAGAAAATTTTAATTCTACCTTGATAGATCTAGTTCCCTATAACTTAGGTTTTACTTTAAGTGAATCATTGGAGAATTAATTTTATCCCGAACTTATCTAACTATAAGACCTATATCAATTTTCCATATATTGAAAAACACATCTCTCGTGCAGAACTTTGGCGCTCCCACTATCCTTTGGTAGACATAAGGAAAAAAATCATTCGAAATAAATGATCTAAAATTTTGTTTCTTACTTTAATCCTGAACTAGATTTCAATAACATACCAATTTCATTGGAATTTTATGGTATCATCATCCCATTCTGGTTGCATCATATAGACACTTTCCATGAAAGTTAATCTTGACATCCAATGTATAATTAAATTATCTTAGAATTTATCTATGATGAGTAAAATTCTAATGGATTTAGGCATGCCAACTTTGTATAACCAATAGAGCCTTATTGGTACCACACTTGTACCAACCATGTATCAACTCATATGAATACCCACCATAGTATCCAGTTTATAAGACCCTTCACAATTTCATACACGTAATCCATTATTGAATTATAATTTGTCTTGTCAATGTTAGTTAATTTCCATATACTACTTACTTATAGGAATTATTATTATCAATGACTAATTTATCACCAACTGTGGTGAATATAAAACAGTCACTATTGTATTATCCTTCTTACACAGTATGTGTCTCTGAAATATTCTTGTTCCTCATACACTTATTGAACTTGTTTCCATTCCAACCATTTGTGCATCTCAAGCATTGACTAAACCCAAGTCAATTTTTCTCCCACTATCTCAAGTATAGATGTGCACCATCTTAATAGAGATGTAGTCTATCACTTCACTACCAATTTTTCTATCTTAGGTATTTAAGTATTATCCTAATCAACCATTTGGATAATCCCCTTAGATACACATTGTGTTTAACTTAATGAATGTTTTTTTAAAATGAAACACAATCTTTGAATCTAAACACATGTCCTATAACATAATGAATTTTCATCACACTATGACTCATATGATGTCCATTTATCATTTTTAGTTGGAATATTTTTTATGGGATTTCGCTGTTATTTTCAAAGCACATCTAGAAATATAATGAATGTTTATGAAAGTTGTAGCATTGATATTACTTACACCATTTCTTTGATGTAATAAATGTGCGTTTATGAATTACTCCACGGTACATTTTTTTGACCAATGTTAACATGTAAGACTCGTCATCGATCCTCCTTGTAAACATCAATGTCATGATGTATATAGGGTAATGTTCGTTTAGAAATTTCTCCATGCTACTTTATTAAGATCGATGAATGTTTGGTCAAGATAGTCTTGGAAATCCTAATCCGAAGAACCTTTTATCTTGTGAACATGCCTATGATTTATTTTCATATTCCTTAATAACATAAAGTAAAATTATGAAGTAAATTTACCTCTATCTATCCCATGGAATAATTCACCCTCACTTGTTGAACTAACCCTGGATGCTTTGTGGAATACCTTTATTTCTAAAGATTTATTTGTCTAAACAAAAGACGTCAATAATACCAAAGGTGTTTAGCTGTGTCGAGGCTAAATACCATACATGTTATATTTTGGTTGTCAATTTTTTTACTAGAAAAATAATTATCTTTCCATAACTGGGTAAGTCTTACATTTTATATTCATCATTCATTTCCATTGATTCAATTATTTCTGAACTATTTTTTGAGTATGTTACCCCAAAAAACATTCATTCCTGAACTTGGAATAATTTTTCATTATGTCCAAAAGGGAACATGAGATAATTGTTTTGGTTATACTCAACATCTTTTTCAACAATAATTATTCACTTTGAAATTTGAAGTTATGTGTTTCTCACTGCTGACATATGAATCACCCTTTCTTAGCCGTTTAGAGAAATCACCTTACTTATTATAATGCTTCTATACTTACTTGGTTAATGTTTTTCAACACACATATGTGTAACTCATATTGCATTAAATACGTATGATGTATGTTAGTCACATAAATTTTAAATGATCAATATATATATATATATATTGATGAAAAAGTAGGTTTTGTCTTATCCAATTCAGTTCATTGCATTTTTAAACATCTATAATTTTATATTTCATAATATGTGATGAAAATAACCTCTTATTAAATATTTGAATGTTCCTTTGGAGTTCCACTTTCCATTGGACTTTTCACTTTGTATTCTAATTTATTTTCTATAAAAAACTAAAGATGGTACTTTCTTTAATATTCTTATTACATGGTGAACCTTACCAAAAGGTAATTAAGTGTTTACTCCAAACTATTTGTTTGTACTCTTAAATGAAGATAGAATAATTTGGTGTAATAATGAGAGGTCATGAATGATCATAGTTTTCCTTTCATGTTTACACAAATCTAATGTAATCATCACATTCAAAACATTCTTAGCTTACTCCTCGATAACTTCTCGGAGATGAGACTACATGTTCTTATCATCCATGTCCTAATGCAGTGACCACAAATAACATTTGACGTTTATGATAGCATTATGAAAGAACCATCATATGCCTAGTTAATGAGTCTCATGTAAGAAATTTCTCACCCTAACTTTCTGAGATGGATTAACGGGTAGGGACACAAGCACCTTGATTTTCCGATATAATAGTAATATGTGCAAGCACCTATACTACACTTGAAATTTTGTGCTAGTTTGTACATTAACATTATCCATTATTTATCAATGTTATTATTTGTTGTATTAATTTCCTTTCTCTACAAATAAACTTTAGCAGTTTACTAATTTTTATGTTGATTACCAAATGTGACATTACTGATTAATTTATCATTAAATGTCTCCCAATATTTTATCGATTTCGAGGAACCCTATGTACTATAATAAGAATACTATGTTGCTTGAGTATTTTAGTGGAAAAGATCCCTAAACTACCCCTATTAGTCTACAATCTATGGCTACACCACTACTCGAAGGGTTAAAGGTAGGATTTTGGTTGGCCAACCACATTAAATTGTAGATCCTTGATCTATTGAGTGGATTCCCAACTTTTAAAATCATTACACGATTTACTAAATGGATGCCTATAAGATGATGGAAATTTAGCTCTGGATAAACCTCACAACCACTTTAGTTAAGTCTACCCACCACTCTCATAAGAACTTCTCAGTAGTAAGTGGCCCCATCATCCATGGCATGATTGTCACCCCAAACACCCGGTTTTGTTCAAACATAAGCAGTGGAAGGTGGTAAGAACTTAATTTTTATGTGTGGGTTTTGAGATTTTATCTCAATGAATGTAATCCATTTTAATTAATCATATTCATATATTTTTTCACTCTCACAAATGAACATTAATAGAAAAACATACGTCTCTTCTTTGTGCATTTGATTATTCATTATTTTGTGTATTTTTTGCCGCTGTAAAAAACGAATAAAACAATAAATAAATCAATAAAGGTAAACTATTACCCAACTGGTCTTGAGAATCTAAATGAACTAGGGGAATCATACCTGATTCATAGCATGAATCTTGATGTAACTTTCCCCTCTTGTTTTATATTCTCTTCTCTTCTAAAGTATCGCCTTGTCTTGGTGGGGTCCGCATCACGTCTCATAGTACAACGTCATCCTGGCGGGGTCCACATAACGTCGTGAATCTTCTTCATCCAAAGTTCAAAAATACTCACATGTAGGTGAGGGGGGTAAGGGGTATAAATATACAACATGTAAATTGGACACATAGGTCTTTATACTTTTAAACTGAAAATAAAGACGATGTGCAGAGTGTCTATTTAATTATTTATAGACATCACACACGGTTAAAATAATTAATTAATTAAATTCAAACATTCATGGGTTGGTGTTCAAGACTGGTAATCAGGTAAAATAATGTGTGATTAAATTAAATTTCATTAAATAAATTATGAGGGTTGTTAATTAAATTAAATGAACTAGGTGATTCAAATAATTTAATTATTTATCACTCCACTAATTAAAAAAATTAATTCAATAATAAAATTAATTCCATCATGTATTAAAATTATTATTTCCAATCACAATTAAAATATTAATTTAATTAATTTAATTCTGTAATTAAATTAATTAATTATATTAATTGAATTAAATTCAGTCTTGAAACCCTACTCTAGCACATTGCGGGTCATGTTGTACCTGTGCAGACCCATAATGGGATGGGAAAAGCTCGTGCTCGACATCTCTCGGCCAGGTAGGTCTGCCTAGATACGTACTTGGTTGGGAAGACCCGTCTGGTTCGGTTTTGAGGCAAATCAGGCCCTTCGGAACCCGTCACGGGTTACCTGCACGGGGGTTTTGTCAATTCCTGAATAGCGGTGCATGGCTGGTTCATCCGGAGAGGAGTGGAGGGAAGAGACCAACTGGCGACGTTGAGTTTTTGGATGAGGGAGGACGATAGAGTGTTGGCCTCAGGTTGTGGATGTCCGAGCGGTGGCCGCGGCGTCGGTCGGTAGCTGGTGCACTGGTGGCACGACCTAACGAGCTTGCTTGCTTTGGATATAGTCGGACAAGGTAGGCGGTCAGGCTAGGGAGGCGGGGTGGCATTTTAAGGGTTGCTGCGTAGGGTCGCTACTATTGTAGGTGTCCAGCAGGAGGTGACCTCTTCAGCGAGGCAGTGTAGGTGTGGTCTTCTATGCCCATGGTTGGAGGCCCACTGGAGCTGGTTCCAGCGTGGAGGGAGGAGATAGAGTTGTCTGGAAGCTCGTACCAGCTGACGGCCAGGATTTGGCAAGAGTAGAGGTTGGGGCGGCGCCAGAAGAAGCAGAGGCTGGGTCGACTCAGGGGGTCTAGGCGGCGTACTGTTGCTGTGAGGTAGGTGTGGCACCATTATGAACTACAGGTGGTTGGGAGAGCCGTGAGGATGATGTGTGTGTGGGGGGGGGTTTAATTCTAAAGTCTCCACACCCTTCTCCTTTTACAAAATCCCATTCCCGTTTTTCCAAAGGCTAACACATTATCCTCAATATAATAATAATACATTTATTATAAAATTTAATAGCCGAGATCAAATCACAAATTCCATCCAATCTAAAAATTTAAAAAGGCCATAACTCGGTCATTCAAAAATGGATTAGTGCACGGTCTGAACCATTAGAACCTATTTCAAACCCTTTACTTAATTTTATGAAAATTAATTTTATTTGGCTCAGAAAATATACGTGATCCCTTTGATACAACTTTTAGGTTCCAGGGTCTTTAGTAGAAGCTGGTGGGCCGAGAATTTTAAAATTTTTTTCGACAGGTCGACGTGACTTGATGACATCAATGATATGATCCCCAGTAAGGTCTGAGGATCTCACATAAATTATAAAAAGAAAAAACATAAACAGTAAACATAAATTTTAGATATAAATTCATGTAGAACTTCAACTCGTCATCGGTGAATTTTGCTTTAAATATCCACAACAGGATATATCTAGATCATCCACCCGTGCTTCAAAATCCCACAGAAGCACCAATCATCGAACTATGGGTACGAGCGCGGTGTCCTGATGATATCTTGGACGTCCTAATGATCATCTCATCGAGATGCCTTCAATGCTTAAGGTAGATCTTGATCCAAGTTCTTGGATCTAGATTTTATCTCTTTAGATAGTGGGAGGGGAAAGAGGCTATAATTTTCATTCCATAAATGAATGAATAGTTGATGGTGAGAGAGCCTATCCCTGTATTTACAGTGGATTTTCCAAATACTCGGTTGGGTTCCCCAGCCCCCATTTATTTAAACTTCTACTGAATAAATAATAATAAGAACTAATCTGTGCTAATATTATTTATTATTTTATCACATACCTTTAATATATATATATATAATATATTATTTGATAAAAACTAATCCATTTAACTCGACTTGCTATCCCACAATATCAAGTGAACCTTGAATATTAAAATAATATTCATTCGATTGATATTATCTCGTATTTACTAAACATGTAAATGCTATAAATATATTCAATGCAATTACACAAAATTTTAATAATAATATATTTATTTATTTATTAGTAATCAATAACTTGGATAACACCTGGACACCATGGTGGGTCCCACCATTCCCAATATACCTATTCATCTGAAGAGGGAGGATTCGGGAATATGCTATTGTGTGTGACGATCTAAGACCATATATTAATAGCATTGAATAAAATCAACTGACCAAGAGATGAGTCTAGCAACTCATCAAGGCCCCTAAAGAGATAAGGATAGTCATAACAACAACTATTATCCTACGAACACTAACTGTGTACTCTAATATATTTTTCTTTAAATATTTCAAAAATAAGGATGTAAACTAATGTCATCATCATTATCTTTCTTTATTATTTGTTGATCTATCCAGATGGATGTAGTTCCTGACAGCTTTGACCAAATACTTATGAAGGTAGAACCATCCTTATTAACAAGGCTGGAGATATATAACTTCCTTAACCCGAAAGTAAAAAATATTTTCATGGCCATTCAACCAATGTCATACCACCAACGACGCACCCAATATAAGCTACCTCTCTAAGGTTTCAATACCATGGTTTTTACCTTGCATCAAATTACACAGTCGAATGGTACATACTGGTAATGATATCCAGTCAGGAGACCAATACACATATCCATAGATATGAACAACCAATGACACCCAAAACATGTGATGTTTTTATTGGCGGGTCTGTCCTCATGATCTCACTACTAGAGATCACCAATTGCAAACCTCATTAGAAGAAGTGTCAATGTTAATGAGCCCCCAACACCTAATAGTCAAACATATACTATGTCCAATTAGTAAGATGTAACTAGACCATATGACATATTAAATATTAATGTCATTGTATATCAATGTTCTCATTATAGCTTGGGATTTGGTAAAACCTTTTGATACAATAATTAATCTATGGACATTACCATTATGTAGTGGATACATAATAGTCTACACAACAATGGTAAGAAGACATCATGTATAGCTAACTGTATACACAATATGGTAGTCAAAAGTAAAACATTGTTGGGTTTAGGGAACCCTATATTTCAACAGCCTCAGTGAAGAAAAACTACCTCCAAGGATAGTACTACATATTTTGGAACCCCTGTCATTTTCACTCACCATCAAAGACATCTGCTTGGCCATGTGGACCCCTCCATGTCATTACCTCTCAGCCTGTACCCCAACAAGGGAAAAGGGCACACTGGGACTGATATTCCCTCTTACCTTTCAGGTTTAGTATAGAAGACAAAGGATGGTCCTAATAAGGTCACATTGCACCAACAACTCGTGGAACAGAAGAAAGTTATTGATGAGCTCCTTTACAAGCATGTTGTAGAGTGATAACCAGACTATGCTGATCCTCGGTATGATCTCAATTGTCCTCTCCTAGAGTAGTATGGGAAGGTAAAAGTTCGCCATGCAATTTTCCTCTTGTTTATCTCAACAAAACTGCATATCCCAACATGGTAGAGGGAAAATTTTATTGCAAGCATCTATAGTAAGTGTCACTGCATCCACCTAGGCTGCACCCGGATATTCTCTGGGACCTAACTTTGCTGGTTGCTTCCCCAGTAGCCCCTCATGTTACTATACATGTTTCCCCCCAACTTATCCATAGTTCTTTCGTACAGCAACTCCTCTGGTCATCCCACAAGTCGTTCCATGGCCCATTGGGTCTGGTTATCATGTTGAAGAACCCACCAACACATTAGTGGTTAGGGATCCCCTCCAGGATAAAACCCCTTTCCAAGATGATATGATTGACCACCTCATCCCCAACCTTGAGGCCCTTGAAACATGAATGTTGTTGATCCCACCTGATGGAAATACATCTCTAGTATGGGTGGAGGATATGTCGGCACCCCCAAGCTTTGGGAATCCTACATTTTACACTTTCAATGGGATGGAAGAAACACTATAGCATCTGGCCCACTTAATCTCAAGGTGTGGACCCATGATAATAACTCCAGCATATAAAGAGGCCACCAATATATAGTGTTTCGTATAGACACTAGAAGGTCCTATGTTTTTTTGGTACGACTAGCTACTTAACGGTTCTATAGCTGGTTGGGATGATTTTTGCAAGAATTATTTGTATCAGTTCAACTCCACCACTCGCAAAACTAGTATTTCGGACCTCTTAAAGTGCTAGAAAGAAAAACAAGTGTGTAGAAGAATTTTTCACTGGGTGGAAAAACCTCACATATTCACTCGATATGCTTTTATCTCAAGAACAGTTGTTGACCATGTTCATGGGAAACGTAAAGATTGAACTGATTACATATCTCATCACTCAAAACATTCTAGGTTGATTCTGGGATTTATTTGATACGGATCAGTTCCTAGAGGAAGCTTTTTATCAGGCCAAACAGGCATGTTCATGGACTCCCACAGCCCCTGTAACATTGTGATCCAAATATGAGACAACTATCGATTCATAGGTAGATACCCCTAGGCCACAAATGTTGTTGCTGGATAAACCTCCCCATAACCTCTCTAAGAAAGGTAACCCCCAACTCCTCCTCTAGGTCCACATCACCAACCACATAATCAGCTAGCACTACCCTTCCAACCAATATGGCCTAGGTGAGACAATCAAGTTCTGCCTTCTTGACAGAATCCATCCCCACATCAAGGTTAGGCTCCCAGAGTCCGTTTCATAGATAGAAGAAACCTGACCTGATCCTTTGAAGAGGTTCATGTCCCTGTCTATTTCTAAAGTTTCTTGGATTAGGGAATCATGAGGTTGTCAGGATGAAGAAATCTGGATGAGTCTTATCTCATTGATCTCCCCAATTATTTCCCTTATCACCGGTTCTTGGAAATATCCTCAATAAATGATATGTTTTCAAAGATAGGAATCAAAACCATGTCGATAACAACAGAATCATATTGGGATAAGTCCCAACATTGGTGGCATGTGTGTCTATAAATCTTGATGGCGACAGCAATGGTGAATGGTAGCAAGTCTCTAAATTCATGTCTTAGAAGTATGATGACTGGATGACTCGCAAGGCAGTATCTCATGCCCATAATATAATCAGTGCCCAAATGATTTGGATTGAACCTTCTAGATCTTCCACGCATCCTGCCATTACCACTTACATATTAGCTTCTCAGTCTTCCACCTCCTGGAAGAGTAGGAACTGATGGAGAAAGGAAAACAACGTCCTTAACTAATAACAATGACATCCCATAAACATAGTGAATTCATTCCCTTAGAGATAGGTGTTACCCATGGAAATCATCCTGTAATGGAAATTTCTTCATGTGATGATCATGAGTGCATCTCAGTGAATACCATTTAGCTAGTAGACCCTTATATGGTTCCCGAAAATGTGGAACACAAGGAGAACCCTCCTAATGTCCCCAGTCGGTGCAATCTCCACCAAAATTGTAGGTATGTTAACCGTCAGAGTGCATCAACCAGCAATTTTATCCAAGGAATGCATGCCACTATGTCCAGATATAATAACTAGTTCAGATCTTAGCAAACACAATCCGGTCATCCTATCTTTCGTGATTCACCCCCAGCATTTTTTATGTTGTTCGATTAGGCAGAGCCACTGAAACTACACTATGGTCAGCGGTATTCAGCTATAGACATATCTCATTCATTAGTCCTTCATCCAATATTAATTTATCATGTTTTGACTAGTATGATACGAGATATCCCTAGTTCCATCTACAATTGACTGGTTCAACCAGAAGTACCTATCATACCTCCATCCTCATAGAAACCTCATTTTGGAAGAAATATGCATCTGATGTAGAAGTATGATGTAATTAATCACTTTGATAGAATTACTATGATGATATCAATTCTTGAGGCTCTCCACCTACTATAATATATGTGTGAACCCTTGTAGAGGCTTTGATAACCCCCCTCTAGTTTGAAACAGAGGTATCGGCCACATATGCATTCCGTGTTGATGAAATTGAGAATTCAGAATGCCAAAACATTATCCCATTCTAAGGATAATATGAATGTTTTCTTATATAGGTTAAAATCCTCCTATTGTATGATACTAGAAAATTTAAGGGAATAGAGGTCAGTTGTTGTCTCATCAACACAGGGTTTGGGATCAATCTCATCCTGAACCAAATGCTCTGCAAGCTATGACTAGCTGAAGTAGATCAAAATCCATCTGACCTGATGATTGAAGGTTATGGTAGGATAGATCAGACACTGGTATAAAAGATCCACCTAAATACCCTATTCGTTGTCATGATTTCCAGATTTGAGTTCATGGTTGTCTCATAGGACACCACCTACAATGTATTGATGGGTAGGCCATGTCTACATCTTCATGCAGTGGTCCCCTCCACGTATCACCAATGCCTCAAGTACTCCCTTAATGGTAGAGTGGGTGTTCTATAAGGTGATTTGTCCCTCTTTTTCTCCTATGAATCCCACTAATTAGATGCTGACTATTATAAGAGAAAGGAAAGCTGGTTTTGGATAATGAGGTCAGGCCTACCCCCACTGTGGTCGATCCATGGAAAAACTTGGATGATTATTTTATCCTACCGATTCACCAGTTGGAGGCCACAACTCCAAACTTAAGACACTGTTTTGTTGTCTCAGGAAGCAGTGAGGAGTATGTTCCCAGGAAGAAATAGTGACAGAAGATCACATTATATTCCTAAATGAATTAATCTCGAGTGATACTGGATCCCCTTACCCCGATAAGGTACTGATATGTTCACCCCATGGAAACAACAATACACCACACTTTCATGTTTCGTCGGGCTAGGATGAACCGACTCAAGACAACATGCCACCGGTACTTTGATATTATCAAGTGTGGCACATCTAGTCTAAGGCCTAATGGGATTGTATTGACAACCTTTGTTTCCATTGATTTAGTAATACAAGAGTCTTATAATAAATATTCCCCATCCTCTAAGACTATCACCAATATTCTATCAAAATATGCCAATTCCAAATTGCTAACTCTTTTTGATGATCCTATCACAATGGATAATGAAGAGGACTTGGAGGGCATTCCTCCTGCATTTAAGGAAGGTGTCTACACCATGGTTGATGAGTTGATTCAGGTGAATCTTAGTAGTGAGGAAAACCCGAGACTGACATTGATCAGTGCCTCTATTCATGTTGAAAAATAGCAGTAGTAGGTGGACTTCCTATAGAAACAGTAGGATGTATATTCTTGGAGCTATGATGACATTCCAATAATAGAACCTCATGTCTACATCCACTGACTTAGCCTTTCGGTAAATTGTCATGGGTTCAAAAGGTATCTTAGAATGATGGACCATTCTCATGGCACCATGGTCAAGGCTGAAGTTGATAAGATCATCAAATCCATATTCATCAAGGAAGATCAGTACCCTAGGTAGTTGGCCAACATCATCCCTATTAGGAATAAGAACAGACATATTAGAGTCTGCATCAATTCCTAGGATCTCAACTACCACTTTCTGAAGGGTAATATTACCCTTCCTATTACAGGGTTGTTAATCGACGACACCACTAGGTTCCGGGGTCTCTCCTACATGAATTGGTATTTTTGATACAATCAAATTCTAATGGCCCTAGAGGATGAAGAATTCACCACCTTCAGGGAACCACGTGGTGCTTTTTGTTACCAGGTAATGCCTTTCAGTCTGAAGAATGTGGGAACAATATATTAGTATGGTATGCACTGAAGTTTCAAGACAATTATCAGAACACTAGTGGAATGCCATGTGGATGATTTGGTGGTCAAATCCCAACCTGTTTTTGGACCATATCAGAGATCTTGATAAAGTTTTCAGTTCCCTTTTTTCCCTCCATCTAAATATGAACCCCTTGAAGCGTGCTTTTGGGGTTACATCTAGAAAGGTTCTCAGAATCATTGTCAAGTGCATAGGCATTTATATCAATCCAGATAAGATCAAGGCTATCAATCACATTCTTTCTCTGATAAACCTTTGAGATCTTCGAGGATTTCAAGGCCACTTAGCCTACTTATGTCGATTCATTGAAAATTTGGATGGAAATTGTAATCCATTTTCTTGGATCATGAAGAATGGTGTTGTATTCCAATGAGATGAAGAATGCCAGACCATTTTGGGGAGAGTGAGCAGTATTTTCTCTAACCTATGGTTCTAGTGCCACCAGTTTTTATAAATCCACAGGTCCTTTATGTGATCACCCTATAATGATCCCTCAATTCCTTTCTTTCCTAGAAGAATAAAAAGGGACAAACAATGGTCTATATTATATCAATTGCATTTTCCTTGACAACAAAGGTAGATATTATTCTATTGAGAAGGGATACCTCACACTGGTCTTTGTGGTGCATAAATTGTGGCATTATCTGCAGAAACACAAAATTGAGATGGTGTCCCACATAGATCCACTGATGTATATTCTAAACCTCTCTATGTTGAATGGTTTTCTAGCTTGGTGGGAAGTGATCCTTCTTCATTTTGACATCATGTTCATTTTGCAGAATGCTATCAAGGATCAGGCCTTAGAAGATTTTCTAGCCACTCATCCAACCCCTACAGAGAAATATCTGGATCATGGTTTCTAGAACAAGTTCATCCTCTCAATGGATCAGATTGTGCCATGTAGGAATATGAAATTTGATTTCACTTCCTAGAGTCCGACCGATAGAAGGCTCAATGACTGTAGACTCAATAGAGTTGGCCTGGGTGTCATCTTCATCATGCGTACGTAGGATGTATTACCATGCTCTCTTATTTCTAGAAGGATATACCAACAATGGGGCATACTATCATGTTATCATCACTAGCCTCGAGCCAGATCATGAGATTGATGTTCCCTGATTGCACATAAAAGGGGACTATGAGCTAGTTATCAAGCATATCAATGGTAACTATGTCGTCAGGAAGCCATAGATCATGCACGTTTTAGAACGTACTCACCAGATTGTGGACCAATTTCATTCTCCACTAGAGGTCACTCAAATCCCTTAGTCACTGAATGGTTGAGATGACACCTTGGGAAACCTTTATGCTTCCCTCGTAGAGCCTGATCTGGACGACATGGCCATCCATGTGGCACATCGAATAGTCATCACTCTCGTCTCTTCGAACAATAATTATAGCTAGTAGGTAAGCCATAATACCACCAGTGCATACACATAGGGACATCTGGGTCTCTCGACCATAGGAGAAGAGACCCTTGTTTGGATAGATCCTTTTTTTAAGTACCTTCATTATAGTAACCTCCCAATAGATAGAGTCGGATGTGAGAGAATCTTCCAGAGTGCAGTGCAGTTTACCCTCCAAAGTGGTCATGGCCTTGAACAAATCCTCTACAAATGTGGGTTTTATGGAGTTATCCTCTATTGTATTCAAAGATATGAGATCCCCCAGGTTATGTAGGAAGTTCGTGCCAGTTCCTGTAGTGCTCATTAGGTGGGTCCAAAACTCCTTCATCAGATCCAAAGATAAGGATAATTTTAGCCCAATATGGTCTGTGACTATATTTAGTTCTCCAAGAGGTTTCGCTCATTACAGATACATTCCAGTTTTGTGCATCGGCCACCAGATCCCCCACATACTACCATGTACTTCTGGTGTTTTTTGGACCCTGGAATCAATGTCGTGGGACCATACCCACGACCAAAAGCTCTCCAGTCCCAATTTATCTTAACCTCCGTGGATTTATTTTACAAGTGGGAAGAAGAAATATCACTCATGGTATTCAAGGACCATTTTATCCTAATGTTCATGGTAACCAATATAATTCACCTATTCATAGATCTTCATGTCATTATCACTAATTACGACACCATCCTTTGACTGGTAGAGCTTAAGAAACTATACGTCAAGTATAATATCTAGTCTAACCACACTTCTCACTATCATTCACAAGAAAAAGTGAAGATCAAGGATTCCAAAAAGACCCTCTATAATATTTTTTATAATATGGTTGGTTAGAATAAGAAACGTTTCCCATAAAAACTCTCTAATGCTCAGTGGTCTTACCAGATGACATCTCACAATTGCACCCGGGTGACCCCATATTCCCTGGTGTATGGAATAGAGGTAGTCTTAACCATTAAGATTCAGTTAATGTTGCATAATATGGATATTTATGATTAAAAACATCAATAAAAGTATCAAAAATCTGGTTACCTGAGTTGGAAACCCTCAATGAGATGAGGCTTTAGGCCTTGCACAAGTTGGAGAGAAACGAGAGCAAGATAACTGGAGCTTTCGAAAAAATGGTGTCTTCAATCATTTCTATAAGGTGACATGGTACTGGGGATAAGGGAACCAATGATACTCAGTAGGAAGCAACCAAAGTTAGAGCCCAAAAAGGAGGGACCCTACATTATTCATAAGGTGAACCCCAACGGTGCATACTATTTGAACACCATGGATGGTGAGAGTATCAATCCTCCCACCAATGATAAATTAATCAAGAAAAAATTTACATGAGGATCTCTCAATGTCTTGTACGATGTTAAAATAACATGTTTTGGCTACACGACATAAAACTTCCCTGCATCATCATCTCGCATGATGATAAACTAGACTGATGTCCTGCAAGACATCAAACTAAAAGTTCCATTTTCCTTCATCCTATCCTTACACCATTAAATTGTCAAATATATCCATACCAAATGACGTTAAACTACACAAAATTTTCAAAACTATATATGTATTTATTCCTACCGTCACATGATGAATAGGATTTCACTCGAATTTTTTCATCAGGTCTAACCCTAAGTTCCCCATTTTTAGTCTTACAACTCAAGGATCTTTTTAATATAATGTGGTGAGGTGGGCCATATTGGGCCTTATTCACATTGGTTCATAAAATCTACACCATTTGTCTCCATCAAGAGTACTTACCTTTCAAATTTCCTTACCATATGAAGTTAAACTACATAGAATTTTAAGAACTATGTATAGATTGATTCCTGCCCTCACATGATATGTAGGGAAGCCCAGACGTTTTTCCCTAGGTTCGACCCTAGGTACCAAAAATCTTGTCATCTTTATAGCCGTTCGACCTAAGTATCTTGGGAAAAAATATTGTGGTGATGAATTCTATTGTACTCATTCACATAGGGTCTAAAAATACCACATCACATATCACCCATAAAGAATCTCCCAATTCAAAACCGTCCTTATAGTTTGACATTAAACAGCATAGCATTTCCAAAACTACGTATGGCTTGAGTCCCATCCTTATGGGATATATACAAATGCCTAGACATTTTTTCTTTAGGTCCATCCCCAGGTCCCATTCGGCCTTTATTTCCCTTTTCCCATAATTTATGGTCTGAGTTATAAAACCTTGAAGTAAGATCTTATCTTTCCTACATGATAATAAACTATTGTCTCACACCTTCACGATAATAAAACGCATGGTATTCAATCATAATCCCCTTATTCCATCCCTTTTTCCTGATTCCTTTACCAGTTATCTGTGTCTTGGTGTGGACCTATTTTTTCCTCATTCACATCATATTAATTTTATCACATCATGTGCACCCTCTTTAAGACATCATTCCCTTTTTCTGTCCTTAACACATGATGTTAAACTTCCCGAAATTTCCAAAACTATATGTGAAAAGATTACTAACCTTACATGATATGTTGGGACCCCTAGAAATCTGTCTTTGGTTCTAGACATAGGTATATCTACCTATTTTTCACTTTCCCCTACACTTCCTCTAGAGTCACCTACCCCTAATTGGATCCCTTCATCTAATTTTCCACATTTTTGTGCTCATATGTTTTGTGGTATGAGAGTTAGATTGTTGAATTTTGTATGGAAATTCTCTCATTCCACCACCATTCTTTGAATTCCCTTTGTGTAGTTCACCATTATCATTCTTATCTAAAAAGACCTCCAAATGGTTTGGATGCTTAGCCTTAAGGCTCGTCTACTATTTTGGGCCAACGTCCTGGGGGATCTTGAATGGAATTTTGAGATATGTTTTTCCAAAATTTCGAAGATGGTCAGTGGATGAACCTCAGTTGTTTGTTCCCATATCAAGATACATGATATGAATTATATGTTTATAATATGTTCAGCAGTCATCTTCCATCACTATCTCATTCCCTAATGTGTCCTAAATATTGGTCTCATAATTCACATTCCTTATCACATCATTAGGTCCATATGGAACTTTAATACTCTTAGTGGCATCCCTCCGTGAACCTTTATACATGGAGAAGGTGAACCGGTGCCATAGGATTTCCTTTTACTCCACACCTGTTTTCACCCATTATGTGATATTGTGTGTAGTAAAGATATTTTCCACCACTTGTTTCCCACAAAAATCATGGATCATGTGGGATTAGGGGTCCTCGATAAGGTTTATAATTTCATGCAGGAGTCACACATCTTGCGGTCTGAACTCTAAGAATGTAAACTAATTGTTGAAGTCCTAAAGTCCATGCATCATGATTTTTAGATTATTCCCATGCCCTCATCAAAATTTTTGATGTGGTGTAGAATTATTTTTTCTTCATTCACATAGGGTTGCTTCCTAAAACCACATTGCAGGTTTCTTCTTTGGATAGCTCCTTTTTAAATTCCAAACTCTATAACCTTAAACTAATATCTTTAGTGTCCATGTTTTCCTGACATTAACCAACATAGTATCCTCAATTTTCCTTATTTCGGATGAAATCACCCCCCTTTAGTGTTATCCATTTTCCATATCTTCCATCAAGAACTATGTGTGGCTTGATTCCTTCCCTTGTGGGATATGTAGTTAACCCCATAAACCTTGTTCCTAGGCCCAGCCATGGAATAACCCATTCTTCTTTTCTGGCCCCTCTCGATTTGGGTTTCCTATTGAAGATGTGTGGGATATGGAGTGAACTTATTTTGTACTCATTAATGTTAGGTTTATTTACCACACCGCAAATTTCTCTCACATCCTGATCGCATGACAATTTACTATATGACTTCATCATCCTCCCCACATGATGTTAAACTATATGGGTATGTCACACATTCATAACATTAAACTGGGAACCACTGGTCTATTATCTATGACCATAAACTGAGATCTCCAGGTTTGAGTGATGTGACCTTTAAACTGGTCGCAACACCCCTCATGTGTTTGGTCCTTATGGATGGGTCTGATTCTACTTACAGATGATCCAAATGGGAGATTTCCCATGTAAAGACCCGTAAATTTCAAGGAAATCTTTTTTCATAAATTTTTTGGGATTTTACGAGTATGCATTTTCTGAAGGCACCTGAATCTGAGGCCCGATGTGCCAGGAATCAACTTCCGAAGTTTAGCTCAGGTACGTTCAGTGAACGAATGAGTGGGTTTTTATAACTTTTTAACCGGTGCTCGGAATCGAAATATGAGGGCACCGATTAAACCACAACACCGATATTTTCTTAAAAAGGCCTTTTATAGAGTTGCGTTTCCTCGGGAAGAGTTGTTTAAAAAAATGTTTTAGGTGTTAATTGAATAAAGTTGTGTCGTAGATTTATTTTTCAATGTGGTTTAACTTCCATGTGAGGGAATATCCTAACTCTTCTTGTTATGATATTAGTGAGGTGTGTCCCACACGAGCCGCACCCCCTTCAAATTCCCTAAATCCCCATTAAACCCCCTCTTGCTTTTAATTTGTAACTCTCCCCTCTCCCCTCTTTATTTATTCCAATGCACTTAATCAATTAAGTGAGTTAAGAGTTTGAATTTTTGAATTCATGGCATGAGTTAATAAAATAAGGATAAAAATTATTTTATTTTGTTTGGTTGTTGTGTGAGGATAATTGAGGAGAGATCTCTTGTGTGTTTTCCTGAAGAACATTATCTTCTTTGCAAAGAACGCCAAGACATTGACGAAGAACGCCATCACCGCAAGGAGAGATCGACGTGTCGTCTCTTCTCCTCTCCGTTGCTGGTGTGTGAAGCCTTTCCCAAAGAAAGACGACACGCCCTCTTTCTATCTTATCCCCACTTCAAAGGAAGGGGGACACCATTTCCTCTTCAGACATTCTCCGTCAACATATACAGAGCTTCACCTCACGACGCCATTTTCCGTGACGATCATCGTTCGACAACTTTTTCAAGGTAGGGGTAATGTTCAAATTTAATCATTTAAAATTTCACTTTATTTGTCGTTGTGATTACTCGTTCTTGGCCGCTTGCTATAGGTATAATAGGAGGAGGTTGGACTGCACAAACACGGCCAACCCTCCTCCCCATTGTTGTCGTATTTCGTTGTTGATTGGAATGAAGGCGACGTGGTGTCGTCGCACCGTGCGGGAACGAGGAAAATCGCGGCGAAAGAGCGTGGCGCCGTCGTGTGGCGCCACTGAGGCCGAAAGAGGCCGCGGCCGGAGTCGGGCCGCGGCGGAGAGGCACAGCGCCATCACACTGCGCCAGAGCACCAAGGAGAGCCGTAGCCTAAGGTTGCAGTGGTGTAGAGGTGGCCAGCTAGATCTGCTGGCCACCGGCGCTTGGGAAGGCGGGACCTTTGGGGGTCCCGCGGCTGCTCACCGGCAGGCCAAAATAGTCATCCGAGTTCGGGAAGGCTGGGGGTTTGTAACCCCCGGTGGCCAGCTAAGGAAAACCCCATAGGGGTCTGCCATTTCGTGAAAACAGGGGGGCAGCCCCCCCCCCCCCTTCCACGTCCGCTCAGTGCGCGGGCGCCCGCACAGGGTCGGACCGCCCGCCCGCGCTGGGCCGGACCCCCATGCCAGGATGAGCCGCACCGGTTGGGCCGGGCCACACACAACCGGGCCGGACCCGGACCTGGGTCAGGTCGCCCGGTTAGGGCCGACCCATGGGGTAATGGGCCGGGTCGGACCGGGCCCAAACCCCCTGTTTCAGGACAGATCTGTTCAAACACCCATAATATGGGCTACGGACCTCCGATCGACGCACTGTCAGTTGCATAGAGATCCTTGGATAGATTCTGTTGTTTCGGTATATTACACTCAAGGTTTCGAAGAACTTTTGGTACAGCTAGGTGGGTTCGAACACGAAACCAACTGGGCCTTCGGAGCGGAAACACTTATAACTTGAGATCCGGACGTCCGATTGACGTTCCGTCGACTTTGCTGGTTTCCTCTTAGTGAGAAGCTTCTTTTGGATTACTCTTCTCGAGGTTTGGATGAATCTAGAGTACGGTCGGGTCAGTTTTTACTTAAAAACCAACCGGGCCCCTCGGACGAAAAGGCTAATAACTCTCAGGCCGAGCGTCTGATTGACGCACCGTCTGTCGCGTTGAGTTCATTTTGACGAGACAAAACTTTGGTATACATCAACTCTGTACATCATGATAGTTGATGTTTTGACCCCTTAGCTCATGGAACGAACCCTCTCGGAATCGAGCGTGCTGTGTGCGGGAACCCTAGAGCTGGCTGCGACTGTGACGATGACGACGACTGTACTGAAACCCTTCGTGGGTTCGACCGCAATGACAATCATACTAGAATCCTTCGTGGGTTTGATGAAGATGACTATTGTTCTTTTATACTATGTGGGTCCTGTTGTACTTGACTACATTTCTAGTATCCTATGTGTGTCTGGCAGTATTTGACTCTGTTCTTGTATCCTATGTGGGTCTGGCAGAGTAGCTGGTCTTGTATCCTTTGTGGGTCCGACTGCTTAGCTGGTCTTGTATCCTATGTGGGTCTGACAGCTTAGATGAATTAGTGGATACATATGATCATCTCTATCGTCTTACAAAGTGTATACCAGTGTGAGCTGAGTCTTAACTTACAATCAATATCAATTATATGATTCTTTTGCTTTCCTGTGTGGATTGGGTTGTGCTTTCTTGTGTGGACTGGGTTGTGAATTCCTATGTGGAATGGGTTAAGTTTTCTTGTGTGGAATGGGTTGTACTTGGGATCGTGTGCTGGAGCCAAGCTGGAAATGATTACTTAGGTATATGTATGGTCATATACCTAAGTAGAGTTGGTTGTTACTTCGTGATTGTATGTTTCTTTTGTGGTTTACCCTTTGTGGATTCTAGGAGACCTTTGGGGGTCTCGGGGTCCCGAATGAGTAGAGTATACTCACCCCTGCACGGGCTATGCCCGCACTTCGTTGTGTTGGACACAGACGATGGACAGTGCTGATTTAGGTGGGAGCTCGTAGAGATGAATGGTACCTAGAGGTGGATTACTGGACGGTATGTTCTCGGAGCGGACGGGTGGAGCCGAGGAGCAGAGGGGACTATTTGTACCCACCCTTTAGGTGGGATTTCTAGAGTAAAGCTCAGACTCACTGCTTTACTTTTCAGTTGTTGTACTTTCATTTCAGTTTTACTTCACTTACATTTGGGTTTGTATTCTATCCCATTTACTTTCCAGCACTTACTTTTGTACTCAGTTTACTTAGTGTTTACTCATCTTGTGTACTATGTGGCGTTTGTTTACTTTATAAAGGAAATTCCTTCCCTTATTATCTATATTTATGCCTTTGGTGCTAGTCTCCAGCCCCTGGCCTATGGAAGGTGGGCTTGAGTTATTCACGGCACGGGCCCCGAGGATGGGTTGTGACAAATTGGTATCAGATGAGTTCGGTTCTACCGCAGAACTCAGGACTCTGATCTTTCTTCTATGTTAAGAAATAGTGTAAGGGTATTGAGTGTGGTTATCAGTCCAGGGAGTCCAGTGTTGGTGTGGTGGCCGACGTATCTATACACCAGGACCCTGACTTTTGATTTCTGACTCAATGCATGAAAAAATTGATTGCATGTGTGTTTCAAAAGTTTTCTTTGTGATTAATTTGTGTTATCTCACCAGGTATACTGTATTGACCATGGTGCACCTGTTTCTTTTCAGGATGTCCCCACGACGGCAGCCAGCTAGGGTTTCGAGCTTTGTGCGAGACTATAGTCCATCAAGTGATGAGGCCTCGGTGCATGGATCTATTACAGCGGAGGCACCAGCGGTACCTCGACCCGCCGAGCCACCGATGCCACTAGCCCCAGCCGCTGAGAGTGCACGTCGCCTTAATTCTCTGCACGAGTCTCAGCGTCAGAGACCGCCCAGGTTACATGGGGAGACGAACCCTCAGGCATTCGAGGCTTCGCTGGAGGCTGTTGTACGAGTTTTCAGGTTAGTGGGGACACCACCTGACCTCATGGTGATCCTTGCAGTGAGTCTCCTACACGCGGAAGCATGTATATGGTGGAGCCTGATGCTCCAGGTGCACGACGAGGCATCTCTCCTTTGGTCGGACTTTGAGAGCCTCTTGCACTCGGAGTTCGTTCCAGCCACCCTCCATGCGGTGCGCATTTAGGAGATACTACAACTGTGGAAGGGAAACATGACAGTAGCCCAGTACTCAGTGAGATTTACCGATCTCTCACGCTACTCCACGGATATGGTACGGGACCCATTCTTCCGGGCCCAGACCTTCGATAGGGACTGAGGCATGAGATCAGGGCTTCGATGATCTCCCTTAGCATTCTGATGCAGGCAAGAGTACTGGAGCGAGCACTTCTTGTGAAGAGATTTCTTGATGAGCCTACACCATCAGCGAGACCTACCCTAGGGTGGCACGTAGTAGAGTCTTCTGCAGCTGGCAGTCGACGGATTTCACTGGGGTCCTAGCGGACCAGACCATCGGACAGATGACCTCAGGATACTAGCTCAGAGGTGTGGGGAACATGGCGCAGAGCTAGACTTCAGAGGAGTAGAAAGTGCTATGCATGTGGCGGGAAGGGCCACATGGCTCGTGACTGCTCGATCCGACATGCAGACGAGCAGCAAACCATGGAGGGACCTCCCAGGAAGAGGCAGAGGTTCAACCGTGGCGTTCCGCAGGGAGTAGGCAGACGAGGCAGAGGGGATGGCTGAGTAGTAGGTGGTGGTCGATACTTTGAGGCTCTACCCCCACCACCACCAGGAGGTCCACCCCGTCCACAGCGACCTGGAAGACATAGACAGGCTCAGCTTCAGGCAGTATAGGCCTATGACCACAGCGCACCAGAGATGATTCGAGGTACTATCTGTGTCTACTCCACCCTTGTTGCGGTTCTTTTAGGCACATGAGCGAGTCATTATTTCATTGCCGCTACCCTTGTTCGGAGCTCGGAGATTCGTATGGAGCCGTTGGCTCGATCCTTACGGCTAGAGACTCCAACGGAAGCAAACTCGACGATTACGCACTGGTTCCGGCAGTGTGAGCTTACTCTAGGAGGCGAGAGCTTCGGCTGGGATATTCTTGTAGCGGCGTCGAGGCCTTACGATGTCATCTTGGGTATGGATTGGTTATCTATGGTCCATGCTCAGATCGACTGTATTAGGCGCAAGGTGCAATGTGTTTGAACCGATGGGAGCAGTTAACGTGCGGAGACCGAGTTTTCCTGTCGTGGTGGATCAGTTGGCGGAAGTTTTTCCTGACGACGTTCCAGGACTAACGGCTCACAGAGAGGTAGACTTCTATATTGAACTGTACCCCGAGACAGCCCCGATATCTACTCCAGCATATCGGGTGGCTCTCGCTGACCTTCGAGAGCTACGGGTGTAGGTGGAGGACTTGAAGGGAAAGGGATTCATTCGACAAAGTGTTTCATCCTGGGATTCCCCGATATTGTTTGCCAAGAAGTAGGATGAGAGCTTGCGACTGTGTGTCGATTACCTTTGCCTGAGCCAGGTGACCATGAAGAACAAGTATCCAATCTCGAGGATTGATGACCTCTTTGATCAGCTCAAGGGAGCACGGTGGTTCTCAAAGATAGACCTCAGTTCAGGTTATCATCAGCTCAGAGTTCAAGATGAGGATGTACAGAAGATGGCCTTCAGGTGTCTATATGGCCACTATGAGTACTTGGTTATGAATTTTGGTGTAACCAACGCTCCATTAGTGTTCAGGAGTCTCATGAACAGGATCTTCCAGCATTACCTCGATCTATTTGTCGTAGTCTTCATCGACGATATATTGATTTACTCGACTACTGAGCAGGAGCACGCCTACCACTTGCGGGTTGTACTAGATACACTCCGAGAGCACCAGATTTATGGTAAGCTCTTGAAGTGTCAGTTTTGGATATGTGAGGTCCACTTTTTGGGACACGTAATCTCTGAGGTGGGAGTTGCGGTGAATCCTATGAAGATCGAGGTAGTTCTAGCTTGGGAGCCACCCATAAGTGTGACAGAGGTGCGGAGTTTCCTCGGATTGGCTAGGTACTACCGAAAATTTATGCTATAATTCTCCAGAGTTGCAGCACCACATTCAGCTTTGAAGAAGAAGGGGAGACCCTTCGTGTGGCCAGATAGATGTCAGCATAGCTTCCAGGAGCTGAGATAGAGATTGACCAGTGCACCAATCTTGAGGCTACCGGAGGAGGGAGTAGGGTGCGTAGTCTACTGCGATTCATCAGGGACCAGACTCGGGTGTGTCCTAATGCAGGACCAGGTAGTGATCGCCTATGGATCACGATAGTTGAGGCAACATGAGTAAAACTATGCTACCCATGACCTGGAGTTAGCATCAGTGGTCTTAGCTCTGAAGATGTGGAGGTACTATCTAATGGGCGAGCACTTTACAGTCTATTCATACCACCAGAGTCTCAGGTACATCTTTTCAAAGAAGGACAAGAACCTGAGATAGTGTCGATGGCTCGAGTTCCTCCAGGACTATGACTTTGAGATAGTCTATACTCCTGGAAAGGGAAATGTAGTAGTCGATGCTCTCAGCAGGACGTCGGGCATTCAACTACTTGGGGAGGAAACTGAGCAGCTAGACATTTTGCAGATATCCTTTGTGGATAGAGATGGGGAAGCCTTTCTTTAGTCGCTCATGGTCACACCTCCTCTTCTTCAGTGGGTCAGAGAGGCACAGTGAGGGAACGTTTACTGTGAGAAGCGACGTGCACAGATTTTCATAGGACATGCACCTGATGGATTCTCTTTAGGAGGAGAGCACGTCGTCCTTTTCAAAGGACATACCATGGTACTATATACATTATAGGAGGAGGTGATGAGAGATTTGCACACTTCCCCTTTGGCGGTACATCCAGGGGTAGCGAAGATGTACCAGGATCTCAGATGATAGCACTGGTGGCCGAGTATGAAGAAGGCTGTGGAAGAGTTCGTTTCTCAATGTCTCACCTTCCAGTAGGTGAAGGTGAAGCACTAGGTACCAACAGGCTTGGTAAAACCCTTGGAGGTCCCAGAGTGGAAGTGGGACGGGAGATCTATGGATTTCATGACTGGACTTCCACATACTTCCAGAGGTCACGACTCCATTTGGGTGATTGTCGACCGACTCACCAAATCAGCCCACTGTTTACCCATCAAAGAGCAGGGCTTAGTGGAGATATTGGGATTCCTCTACGTTCATATGATTGTAAGGCTTCATGGTGTTCCATAATTTATCATCTCTAATCGAGATGCTCGCTTTACTTACCAGCTTTGGAAGGGGTTACAAGAGGCATTCGGAACGCATCTACGCCTGAGCACCGCCTTTCACCCTCAGATGGATGGACAGATGGAGAGGACCATTCAGACTCTCGAGGACATGCTCTTTACATGTGTCCTCGACTTTTCTCACAGTTGGGAGGATCACCTACCTTTGGTGGAGTTTTCATACAACAATAGCTACCACTCCACCCTTGGGATGGCACCATACGAGGCATTGTACGGCCGACCTTGCAGATCACCTCTATGCTGGACAAACCCTGGGGAGTCAGTACATGTGGGACCATAGATGGTCCAAGCCAAGACAGAGAAGGTCCAGGTCATTTAGAAGCGGATGAGGACAGCTCAGAGTCGACAGAAGTCTTATGCTGACAGGAGGTGGAGACCACTATAGTTTGAGGATGGAGACCAGGTTTTCTTACAGGTCTCACCTTGACGTGGATTACATAGATTTGGTAGGGGCGGCAAGTTATCTCCGCACTTCATCGGATCATTCCAGGTTCTCATCAGGATAGGTGAGGTGGCTTATTTCCTGGCTCTACCACCTCAGTTCCACCAAGTGCATGACATATTTCACGTATCTCAGCTGAGGAGATATGTGCACGACTTGACGCATATCATCGACCATGGGGAGATGGACATTGATGACAGGTCGACTTTTGTGGAGGTCCCGGTGGAGATTGAGGATGGACATGAGCGGGGTCCTACGTGGGTAGTCGATTCCTCTAGTGCACATTATGTGGCAGCACGAGAACCTCTAGGAGAGCACTTGGGTGCGGGAGGCTCAAATGCGTGCTCAGTACCGTCATTTGTTTCTTGAGTTTGTGATGTATCTTTACGGGGACGTAAAGCCTTGAGGAGGGAGTAATATAAATACCTGTAAATTTCAAGTAATTTTTTTTCATAAATTCTCTGGGATTTTATGAGTACGCAGTTTCTGATGGCACCTGATTCTAAGGCCCGGTGCGCCCGGCATCAATTTCTGATGTTTAGCTCGGGTGCGTTCAGTGAACGAACGAGTGGGTTTTTCTAACTATTGAACTGGTGCTCGGAATCAAAATCTAAGGGCATCGACGAAACCGAATCACTGGTATTTTCTTTAAAAGACCTTTTCTATAGTTGCGTTTGCTCGGGAAGAGATGTTTAAAAAAATGGTTTAAGTGTTAAGTTAATAAAGTTGTGTCACAACTTTATTTTTCTATGTGGTTTAACTTCCATGTGAGGGAATATCCTAACTCTTCTTGTTAGGATATTAGTGAGGTGGGAGCACACGAGCCCCACCCCCTTAAAATTCCCTAACTCCCCATTAAACACCCTCTTGCTTTTAATTTGTAACTCTCCCCTCTTCCCTCTTTAATTATTCCAATACACTTAATCAATTAAGTGAGTTAAGAGTTTGAATTTTTTAATTCATGGAATGAGTTAATAAAATAAGGATGAACCTTCTTTTATTTTGGTTGGTTGTTTTGTGAGGATAATTGAGGAGAGATCTCTTGTGTGTTTACCTGAAAAACATCATCTTCTTCGTGAAGAATGCCAAGACTTCGATGAAGAACGTCGTCACCGCAAGGAGAGATCGATGTGTCTTCTCTTCTCCTCTCTACAGCCGTTGTGTGACACCATTCCCTAAGAACAACGACACACCCTCTTTCGACCTTCTCCAAACGTCAAAGGAAGGGAGACGTCGTTTCCTCCTCGGACGTTCTCCGTCAACATATACAGAGCTTCACCTCACGACGCCGTTTTCCGTGACGATCATCGTTCGAAAACTTTTTCGAGGTAGGGGTTAAGTTCAAATTTAATCATTTAAATTTGCGCTTTATTTTTTATTGTGATTACTCGTTCATGGCCACTTGCTATCGGTATAATGGGAGGAGGTCGAACCGCACAAACACGACCGACCCTCCTCCCCATTGGTGTTGTATTTCGTTGTGGATTGGAACGGAGGTGGTGCGGTGCCGTCGCACCGCGCGATAATGAGGAAAACCACAGTGAAAGAGCATGGTTCTGTCGCACCACACCGTTGAGGCCGAAAGAGGCCGCGGCGGGAGTCGGGCCGTGGCAGAGGGGCGCGGCGCCGTCGTGCTGCACCGGTCGGACAGGCGTCGCGGACTAAGTCCGCGGCAGTGTAGAGGAGGGCGGCCAGATCTGTCAGCCACTGATGCTTCGGGAAGGTAGGACCTGTGGCGGCTCACCAACCGGACAAAATGGCTGGCCGAGTTTGGGAAATTTGGGGGTTTGTAACCCCCAGCGGCCAGCTAGGGCAGACCCCACAGGGGTCTGCCTTTTCGGGAAAAGAGTGGGGTGACACCCTCCCCCACCCCCCTTCCGCGTCCTCTCAATGCGCGGGCGCCCACGTCGGGTCGGGCCACGCCCAACCGAGTTGGACCCAGACCCGGGTCGGTTCGACCAGGTTCGGGCCGTTCCAGGGGGTATTGGGGCGGGTCGGACCGGGCCCAAACCCCCTGTTTCCAGACAGATTCGTTCAAATGCCCATAACTTGGGCTACGGACCTCCGATCGATGCACCGTCAGTTTGCGTAGTGATCCTTGGATCGAGGCGGTCATTTCATTATATTACACTCAAGGTTTAGGAAAACTTTATGTATGAGCGGGTTGGTTCGAACATGAAACCAACTGGGCCTTCAGAGCGAAAATGATTTTAACTTGAGCTTCGGACGTCTGATTGACGTGTCCTCGACTTTTTTGGTTTCCTCTTAGTGAGACGGTTCTTTTATCTTACTTCAATCGAGGTTTGGATTCAGCTGGAGTACAATCGAGTTGGTTTTTACTTAAAATCCAACCGAGCCCCTGGGATGAAAAGGCCAATAACTCTTAGATCGGGCGTCCGATTGACGCACTGTCTGTCGCGTTGAGTTCCTTTTGACGAGACGGAACTTTGGGATACATAAACTCTGGATTTCGTGATAGTTTATGTATCGACCCCTTAGCTCGTGGAGCGGACCCTCCTGGAATTGAGCATGCTTTGTGCGAGAACCCTAGAGCTGGTTGCGACTGTGACAACGACGACGACTATACTGAAATCCTCCGTGGGTTCGACATCGACGACAACCGTACTGGAATCCTCCGTGGGTTTGATGGTGATGACTATTGTTCTTGTATCCTATGTGGGTCTGGCTGTATTTGAATACTGTTCTTGTATCCTATGTGGGTCCGACAGTATTTGACTCTGTTCTTATATCCTATGTGGGTCCTGTAGAGTAGCTGGTCTTGTATCCTTTGTGGGTCCAATATCTTAGCTGGTCTTGTTACCTATATGGTCCCGACAACTTAGATGAATCAGTGTCCACATCTGATCATCTATATCGTCTTACGAAGTGTATACCTGTGTGAGCTATGTCTTAACTTACAATCAATATCATCAGTATGATTGTTGTGCTTTCCTGTGTGGATTGGGTTGTTCTTTCCTGTGTGGATTGAGTTGTGAATTCCTATGTGGAATGGGTTAAGTTTTCTTGTGTGGACTGGGTTGTACTTGGGCTCGTGTGCTGGAGCCGAGTTGGAAATGATGACTTAGGTATATGTATGGACATATACCTAAGTAGAGTGGGTTGTTACTTCTTGATTGTATATTTCTTTTGTGGTTTACCCTTCTAGGATTCTAGGAGACCTTCAGGGGTATCAGGGTCCCTACTGAGTAGAGTATACTCACCCCTGCATGGGCTATGCCCGCACTTCGTTGTGTTGGATGCAGACAACGGACATCACTGATCGAGGTGGGAGCTCATGGAGATGAACGGTACCTGGAGGTGAATTACTGGACGGGACGTAATCGGAGAAGATGGGTGGAGCCGAGGAGTAGAGGGGACTATCTATACCCACCCTTCAGGTGGGATTTCCAGAGGATGGCTCGGACTCACTTCTTTAATTTTCAGTTGTTGTACTTTCATTTCAGTTGTACTTTACTTACAATTGGGTTTGTATTCTGGCCCATTTACTTTCCAGCACTTACTTTTGTACTCAGTTTACTTAGTGTTTACTCAGATTGCATGCTCTGTGGTGTTTTTTCACTTTATAAAGGCAATGTCTTCCCTTATTATCGGGATTTACGCCTTTGGTGCTAGTTTCCAGACCATGGCCTATGGAAGGCGGGGTTGGGGTAGTCACGGCACAAGCCCCAAGGACGGGTCGTGACATCCCACCTTCACCTCCATGCTTAATATTTCCCTTCATTTTGGTCACCATCATATTTCATATCCTAATATAACCCCAAATAGTATGGATGTTCATACATAAGGCTATCAAACAATTCTAGGCAAACGTCCTAGAGGATCTTGAATGAAATCTTGATACAGGTTCTTCCCACATTTGGAATATGGTCAGCAACTGACACTCAATTGTTTGTTCCCATATCATACTACATGATTTGGTTTCTGTGTTTTAAATACAGTCATCGATCATCCTCCGTCATTATTCCATTCCCCATTGAACCCCAAATATCGTGTGTTGTGATTCACATTCTTTCCTCCCTTTCATATTCTTGTGGATTTCCAACACCCATGGTGTTGTTCCTTCATGCATTCACGTGAGTCTATTAAGACTGCTGGGTTGGTTGAATTATCCCACATGGAACTTCCTTTTTTATGCTCAGATCTCACATGTGATCGAGAATGACCCATATATCTCCTTGTTTCCCACACTGAGCATGGATCACATGGGTTTAGGAGTCTTGGTAGGGTTATACCTACACACAAATTTTTTTCGGCCTTATGGTCAAAGTTCTAGAACCTTAAACTATGTTATATTTCGTTCCAAGGGATTATACATTAAACTAACTTTCCTAATCACTCACGAAATTACTTTATTATGTCCTTACTATTGAGTCCATAATGTTTCCTTATGAATTTTCCATTCCTTCATGTTTTGAAAATCACAAACACTCTATCTTAAGGAAAAATGTATTTTATCTTAATAAGGAAAATTTTCCTTCCTTAATGAAAATTTCCTTCCTCAAGTAAATTTTATCCTTAACCTTTTTTGCTTTCGTAATGGAAATTTTCCTTCCCCAAGGAAAATTTGTCCTTATCATGTTTTCATTGATCATATTCTAAGTATAAAATTTAGTTTTGTATCCAAAACCACAGAATCATATAAATACTTAGATATAGAGCATTCTGTTTTTATGGTCCGAATTCAGATTCTGAATTCTCTGAATTCAGACTCTGAACTTTCCGAATTTAGATTCTGAATTCTCTGATTTCCGACCCCAAAAATTCTGAGTTCAGACTCTATATTCTATTGATTTAGACTCCGAATTTTCTTTAAATTCAGACTCCGAAATTCTATAGAATTAAGGTTCTGAATTCTTTTGAAGACAGAATCCGAATATCTATGTATTATATACACCGAATGGTTTTTTTGTTAGACTCCAAACTTTTATTCTTCCTTACACTCTGAACAATCGATTTGGTTAAGCAACCATATTTTTTATTACCCTTGTTATAGTTACAAAATGATGTCATGCTTTCTATTTCTAACCAATCGTTTTTTGAGTGACATGTGTACAGGTCCCTCTGGAATTCCAGGAAAAATATGATCATTGGAGGAGGGAGTCAACCATTGAGAATGTACCTATAAATAAGATCTCATTTGAAAGAGCTCAGTAATTTTACTAAGAGGATGATCAATCTAGAGATTACATGCTGTTGAAGTGATTTCTAAAGAGAGAGACTTTATTGCTTTGTGCATACTGAACATCTTGTTTAGAATTGCTTCGTGCGACTTTGAATGTTGCTAAGTACATTTGAGGGCTTCCGGGGATAGGAAGATAGAGGTCCTCACTATCTTGAAGTTCTAGGGCTTGCGAGGATAGCAAGACAGACTCAGATATTCATATCGAGGGAATACCCGGGTGTGGGTAAGATAGACTTTCTTGGAAGTATAAATCAATGGACCTTTATCCAAGGTTGTTTGATACCCTTCTCTTTAGGTTAAAAGATTTATTACTTGTTACGTGTATTTTTTCATGTTTTCCGCTTCATTTTGGTTGTTGAGGAAATTATAACTATTTTATACATTCTTACACCTGTACTCTGATTTGTAAGATTCTATATGCTCTAAGGTATAATCTTTATCTTTGTAAACTTTTCTTAAGTTTCATTTTCAAAACCACATTTCCGGAATCAAGAAAGTTTATAGAACTAAGATGTTTTGTGAAATTACTTTGTTTAACTTTGTTAAACATTACCATCTTTAAAAGTTCCTAAGTGATTTTTTGAAGTATACATTTCACCCACCCCCCTGGTATTTTGAGAATCTATATTATTATTTTGATCCTACAATTGGTATCAGAGTAGGTCTCTGAAATACTTATATTCACATATAAGTTTTCTTGCCCATGTTTTTCATTGTTCTATATTTTCCTTGTATAGGATATTTTTATACTTGTTTAAAAACTTTTATTAATGACAATTTTGTGTTGAAATATTTTCTTCAAGATGGAAGGAATCAATGTTGGTTCAATTGAAAACCAAAATCCAACTAGACCACCTATTTTTTATTTGAATAATTATGAATATTGGAGATATCGAATGAATACATTTTTCATTAACATTGGAGTGAACAACTTTGTTATGATTACTAGAGATTACAAGATTCCTGATTAAGAATTCATAACTTTTAATAATCTATAGAAGTCAGAATATCAAATTAACTATAAGGTACACAATAATTTTTTGTGTTCCATGACCAGGAATATATATATATCCAAATTTCTTCTTGTGAAACTACAAATTGTTTTTGGAAGAAGATTGAAGTTACTCATTTTGGAACATCCAATGTTATTGAAACTAGAAGATCTATACTTTGAGTTGAGTACCATGGTTTTTTATTTCCTTATGGAGAACCTATATCTAAGGTACAACATATATTTATGACTATTGTCAACAGCTTAGAATCCATGGGTGAAAAATGTTTATATGATGAGGAAATTATAGACAAGATTATAAACATCATATCAAATGAGAGGGAATCCAAGAGGACAGCTATAGATGAGAATGGGAAAGTCTCACAGATCACACTTGATGAACTTTTTGGCACTCTTCTTCAACATCAAAATAAATATAAAAAATCATATTGAATAAGTAGAATATGAAATGCTAAAACTTTTCTAATAAATGAACATAATAATAAACCATCCAGAGTAATTTTTTGAATGGTAATATAATTGTACATAATCATTCAAACAAGTCATGTAACATTCAAACAAATAATATGGATGATGTCAATATAATCTAACTCTACTGTATCATAATTTTAAAAAGTGTTTTATGTCATTTATGAGTATAAATTTCATAAAAGGTACATTTAAAATATTTTGAGGAAAATAACTCTTTCACATTGAAAGTATGTTTAAACTAAAAGTAAAAAAATATCATCAAAATCATTTTATATGAAAATAACAATTTAAAACATTTAAAATAATCTTTAAATCATCTATTGGTCATGGTAATTTGAAATGATGTTCATTTTGTACAAATTAAAACAAACATTTCTTTCATTTTTTTTTTGATAAAATCAAAATTGGAATTTAATTGAAAATGAAATTAAGATTCCTTAAAAAAATTATAAATTTAAAAATGGGAAAATATTATTTAATAAAACACTATGAAAAGATTAAAACATTTTTTAATACATGTTTAGAAAACATAGATTTTGTTTAAAAATGATTCACGATTGAAGTGAGAAATATTTTAATATTTTCTTAAAAAAATTATTAATCCATTTTAGTACAAAGAGAGAGAAAATTTTATTATTACATGAAATTTTTTAATAATTATTATAGTATAATAAAATAGATTTATTTTATGATATAAATATCAAATAATTTCCCCAAGGGATACTTAAAAAACAATCCTGAATAATGATGAGATTGTGAAATAAACCCTTAACAATTTGGCAACTTTTGAATCAAAAGCCCCACGAAAGAAATAATGTTAAATAAAAATTTAAATACCATAAAGATACTTTATTTCATGATATAACATAAAAATATGGTACTATATACACCACATAATAAAAATAAGTTATGAATGTGGTGTATATCTCTTGAAATTAAAAGTGAGATGAGAAACCCTTACCTCGAGTCGGACTCAACATGCATGTTATTTATTTTATGGAATAATAAAAGCATGATAATTATATATATTTTTATGAAATGTTTACATGTTTATTATTTATTTTATTTCACTTATTAAAATTTTATATATGATTTAAAAATCAATTAATTTTATGTCAGATGTTTCGATGATATTTTTTTATGTTTCAAAAATGACTTTGGTAAGATGAAAATAGTCAAAGTGGTCGTTATTTAAACATCAAAAGAATAATAATAACGACATAATTATCATATGTATACATAAATTATACTTTAAAAAATCATGAAAAAATTTCTTTATAAATGAATAATGTTACGATTATGGATATGGTAGGTTGTACGTATGCTTGAGTAACATTTCCACTTTTCAACAATCATTATAGAAAAGAGGTAAGTAATATTTTATATTTAAAAAATTATTATAATATAAAAAATGAAATAATATTTATTTACATATACTTTTATATATCATCCATGTGGTTTTGTGATGAAAATAGAGTCACATTTCTTCACGAAGGTGGTAGACCATGCGTAGATGAATGACGTTATAATCTTTTTGTGAGTAAAAATGTAAGAAAGATATTAATATATATTATCTTTTTTAAATGATAAATATGTCTTTAATATAATAATTATTTCATTTATACCACATATATTCATTAAATTTATACTTATAACCATCTATGTAAAGAGTTAGTGAAAGACGAATCACATATCTTCGTGAGGCGGTAGTACGTTTTACACAGGATCAACATTGTGGTATCCCATACCGAATGGAAAGTAAAAAATCATATATGATATAATTAATATAGATGTATAATTATGTTCGAACATGAAATATATACTTTATATCCATCATCATACCCATCCATATGATGTTTTGATGGAAAATGTGTCACATCAGTTCGTGAGATAGTAGTCCACTGTACACACGAGTAACGTTATCATTCCTCATTTTAGGGAAGAGGAGATGGATATAGGTCACTAACATAACATGATAAAATCTTAGTATATGGAAGTTATTTTTTTAATATATAATAATATTTTAACAATATTTTAAGGAATTAAATGGAGAAATGAAATAAAAGCACATAGTCATGAATTTTATCTCTTCTCGGACCACCTATTTAGGATTATACCTAAAGTATTAGTATAATGTATTTCTAACAAAAAAAGATTATAGGGTAAGGGTATGGGTTTTTATAAGTTATTTTGGTAATTATTTTTTGAAATAATTTTTTTAAGCTGTGAATAAGATATAACAATAGGCGGCCTTTTATAAGTGAGGTGAGTGGCACACTTGTATTGTTTGAAGAGAAAAAGGTGTACACAAATTTTTCACTTCCCAAAGCGGTCACAAATGAAGTATTTTTGAGACATATAAATTAATGGGTCACAATATGTATAGAAAATAGATTTTATACAAGTTTATATTTCATTTCAACCCTTATTTATTTCATTTAACCCCTCAGTAAATCAGTTTTTACCTCAACTATCGTAAACAATTTTTACTTTTATATAAAATAATTATGATAAAAATTTTGGATGGAAATATTATATAATGTAAATTATTTTGATTCCAAATATTTAATCAATTTTATAAAATTAAATTCCCAAATGTGTTAAAATTAAATTTTAAACTAATCCTGTAGACACAATGAGAAATCTAGTTTTCAAAGAGAAAATGATTAAAAGTTTACAATGATTTTATATAAAAATTAAATATTAAAAATATTCAATTGAAAAAAATTATATATATATATATTAAAAAATTATAATCTAAGAAAAATTAAAATATAATTGAAATTTATAAATATTTTAATCAAAAAATATTTTTTCAACTTAAATTTAATATTTTTCACTATTAATCAAAAAATGAAATATTTCAGAAAAATCCCAAAAATTTACCATATAATAATTTTGAAATTTATATTTAATTAATAAATTTTATTTTTTCATATAAATTTGATAATGTTTTTAAAAATTAATTATAAATTATGTGCGTAAAGAGTGACTAAACAATCTTTTAGAAAAGCATTGTTTTTCAAAAAAAAATATTTTTTTTAAAATGGTTATAATTTTATCTCTAATAAATAGATATAAATTTTATTTATTTTATAATTGGGTAAAGTATGTAATTTTTATAATTTATTTAGTATCATTCATAATCACCAATTTAACGGCTATGTTATAATGGTAATATATAAATAATAATATTTTAGTAGAGTATCGAGTTCGTTCAAACCCATTGTTGTGTTCATTACAAGCTATCAAAGAGATTGAATTTATTTAAAAAATAAATATATCATAAATTCATTGGATGTTATATTACTTTTATTGAAAAATTTTCATGTCATACATGATATCAAATGGGATTCTCGTATTTTAAAATCTCAAGGCGTTAAAATCAATCCATTAAATAAATCATGTCATCGCAATCTAATCTTGATCTCAATTATATAGGGTATTTCATTTGAAAATAACCTTCTTGAAATCCCACATCATGATAAGGGTTAATAAAAAATACTTTGTATAAGATATTATGGAAATATAAAGGTCATATGTAATGAAAAATAATTAGGTTTTTAAGTAGGATAACATTGATGGAAAGTGAAGATATAGAAATTGAAGAAAAGAATAAATAATTATACATAGTGATAGGGGTAATTAATCATAATAAATTTAATGATCTAGTGAATTTCAAGGAAATAAAAACCATAAATCTGATATTATTTAAAATACCATGAGTTATATATAAATGAAGGTGTTAGGACAATATTTCATTTCAATATATTTTTCCTATAGATGAGGAATTACATTTCTATCTATATTGAGATTATAATAAAAATATACTTGATATATCTCTATTTCATACACACATTTCATATTTTTGTTTTGGGATCATTTTATACTTTTTTTAACTATTTGAAATGAATATCCAATATTAATTTTTTATTCTTAAAGCAAAAAAATAACTTTTAAGTGATTATAATATCCATAAAGGGGTAAAAAGTCATTCCTTTGACCTTTAATTTTTATTATAGTAAATAATTATAATATTTTATCCAATATTCATAAATATTCATATGGTACAATAATACATTAATATCTAAATTATCATCCGATCTTAAACATAACCCATTTCATAAAAGTTTATCCTTTTGGACCTTCCAAAATATTAAGATCCAAAACTTTAGAAATAAGGTCACTAAATTTCCAAAATGAAATTTTCCTTAATCTTACAAACAATATGAATTATCTCTTACTCATAACATAACAAACAGTTAAATACTTTCATCATGAATTCTCTTGAAACATGGCGATAACCTAAATTGACATAAATCCTTATTTAAAAAATTATTTTTTTATTCATTAAATAAAATAAATATTATTGGATATATTCATTAAATTCAAAAATTCTATTAACTCCAACAATTATATAATAGACCACATTTTCAACATATCATTAATCAGTTCCAAGGTAGTCAGTATTATCCAATTTACTTTATCCATATTAATCATATATTTATCCCAAAATAATTATCTTTACATTAGGAAGATAATAAGGGTTATCATTCCCATAATCATTTATTTTTTAAGAAGTAAAACATTACATTGAATCATTTTCTTTTTCCATCGGTACTATTCAAAATGCGTTATCAAATCCTTAATGAAAAAGTATTTTCATAAAATCCTTATACATTTCATAATTCATATAATTAGGATATCATTGATAGAATAATCCAATGAAATAATTATTGAATAAAAAAACAGGAACATTAATCATTACACTTTTTCTTTGAGAATACAATAATCTTTACCATTTTCTATTAGCCAATTTTTAGGGATATTCCTTTGATGTTTGGGGAATTAATTTTTTCAGTTCCCAATCTCAATATAGTTGAAGAATTAAACATTGGAAAAAAATTTCTTCCCCTTGAAATCACAATCATGGTGGAATTTATCTTCAAACATTTATAAAATTTCCATTCCCTTTAATTAACTACCATGGTGTTTCTTTCCACAATTATCAAATTTTGGAAAATCATACTTTTCCTTTTTCTATTTATCCATTTTTATCTATGTTTTCTTCTAATTATATTTCTTATATATGAAGTAATAATACCTAGATAATTATTTTTATTTCTTGTTATAACATAATACTACATCCTTATATGATAAAAATTTTATTGAGACTAGTTCCCTTTGAATGATTGGATTAATCCCATCAAAGAAATGATCGCTCTTACCCTTTGAATTTTTTCAATTGATTCGGTTCAGATTCCTTCATATAGGTTCCATTCCCAAATGATAGAGTAGACCATATTAAATAATATCATTATTAAGCATATTATATAATCCTAGAAAAAGCGGAATATTTTACATTAATTGAAAATTTATGCATAGCAAATTTTATAATCATTAACATGGTTTCTTTGGTGATATCATTATTTATAACACCATCAGAATGCTTTGTAAAACAATTCGACTTATCCAAAGCATGTCCCTCAGGATAGTCAAACTAGGTAATCAGTAAGGACCATTTTTATACACTAGGTGTTGATTAGTTAAATTATAATGAACTCCTTTTGGAGTTATTATTTCTAGGTTCATTAGTTCTAAAACCACATACACTTATAGTATCTTGAAAAGGATGTATTTCTAAGAAAATACCACATAATCAATTATTTTCCAAAACATTAGGATGTTCTTATATACTTATACAAAGATTATATCTTAATTTTATGTTCCATAATCTTTTTTTTCCAAAATATAGTTCCCAATGTTTGTATTAAACATCCTCAGATACTGACTATAACAACCTGAACCCCAGTATCCTTGAGCTGGTGGTTACTTTATTACATTGACATAAGATATTAGGAATCAAATATAGAAGGAAAATTTTTTATAAGTTTTCTTAAACTAGATATATACTTGAATTAACAATAAATTTTAAAATATAAGATACACAAAAAATTTCTTTGATAATTTTATTATTTCCCTTTGTGTATCCCTTCATATTAGTCACAAAAAGATTCTTTGTATCCTAAAGAAGATGAAAAAGAAAGGTTTAATCCCAGATTATTATTAAGGGTAAGTTCATAATAAATTCTAAGAATAAATAATGTATAATCATTATGGAAAGGTAAATGACTAAAAAACATGAAATTTAATAAATAACTTGTGCATAATACTATAGGAATAAATGATGTTCAAAAAATTCCATTTATTTATCACATGATCACGAAACATAACTATCGATATTCTAACTAATTGAATTATCACATGTGATATCAATAAATAAATTCATAATGACATAATTTTTAATTTTAGACATCTAAAACCTATTTCAAGGCCTTATTCCAAGACACCTAATACTATAAAGTCCTTGTTTCTAGACATCTATATAAATGTGTAACACCTCAGCCAAAACACATTCTAGTGTCTATCATGAGACAAACTGATGAATCGAGGATATATAGTGGGAAACAATGATCAAATCCAAAGTCCAATGCATTCCACATATTAATCCGGTTAACCATAATCAACATAATCATTTATACTGAAAATCTAGAATACAAAATTTTAATATGTTCCTCAATCAATAAACATAATCATAAACCATCCAATGTAATATGGTGAATGGTTATAAAATTGTTCATACTCAATAAAAATGATAATAATACATCCAAAAAATAATAATTATGATATCAATACAACATATCCCCATCATATAATAAGTTCCAGAAAGGTCTAATGTCATTGGTGAGAATAAATACCAAAAAATATCATAAAATAAATTTAAGGAAAATAACATTTTCACATTCCAAATATATTTAAACTAAACCTTAAATAATTATTATGGAAACCTTTTTATTATTAAATAACCTTTTAAAACATATAAACTAATATTTAAATAATTTGTTCTTCATGACGGTATAAAATTTCGACTGTTTCGTAAACAATAAAACAAAGATTCCTTTCACATTTTTGATAAAACCCAAATGAGAATCGTTTTGAAAATTACATGAAGATTGTTTTCAAAATAGTTTTTAAAAGTAAAAATGGGTAAAAATTTATTTAATAAATCCTTTTTAAAAGGTTTCATTTAAAGAAAAGATTTTTAAAAAAAGTGGGTTTTGATGAAAAATGATTTCTCAGCGAAGAGATAATTAAAGTCTAATTTTCTTAAAAACATTTTCTTACTAATTTAAAGAACCAAAGATATTTAAAATCAGAATATTACATGAAAAATTTCTTTAATAGATAATGTGTAAAAAACAGATATATTTTACCATCAAAATATAATAAACATCCCCAAGGGATATGTAAACAAAAAAACCAAATAATGATGAGATGTTAAAATAAACCCTTATCACTTTGGTAACATTTTATTCCTAATCCACATTAATGAAATTACTATAAAAGAAATTGTAGGTACTATGAATATAAATTAATTCATGATATAACATAAAAAAATTGTAGTATATGCACCACAAAATATAAATTTATGATGAATATGACATATGCCTCATTGAAGTAAAAGTTAGACGAGAAACCTTTACATTGAGACTAAATCATCACATATGTTCTTTATCTTACTTAATAATAAACATATGTTTATTATTTAAATTATTAAAAATATTTTTCACATTTATTATTCCTTTTATTTCACTTTTTACCATCTAAAATATGAGTACTTAATCAATTAAGTCTACATGAGATGTTTTGATGACATTTTTCATATCTTTCCAAAATGAATTTGGTAGGTTGACTATGGTCAAATTGGTAATTATTAAAACATATAAAAAATAATAATCATGAAATATTTATCATATTTATATAAAATTATTATTAATAACCAATTATTAAATATTTGTTTGATTAATGAAGTATGTTGAGATCATGGAGATGGTAGGTCGTACATACGATTGAGTAATGCTTAAATTTTTTAATCATGATTATGGAAATGAGGTTAGTAATATTTAATATTTAAAAAATTATTTTTATTTAATTTATTTAAATAAAATTATATATATCATCCATGTGGTGTGGTGATGAAAAGGAAATTGCATCCCTTCGTGAAGGGGAAAGTCCACATGTACATGAACGACGTTTTGATATTTCAGTGCATGAAAATGTAAGAAATAAAATTATATGTATTATCTCTAAAAAATGATTAATATGTCATTAATATCACAAGTATGTCGTCTATAAAATATATATTCATTAAATTTATCCTTATTACCTTTTATTTAAAGAGTTAGTGAAAGATTCATCACATCACTTCACAAGGAGGTAGTTCATTATACACACAAGTGACATTATAGTATACCATATAGAATGGAAAGTAAAAAATTTATATATGATATAATTAATATATATGTTTATTTTCTTTCAAAACAACATATTTATACTTTTTATACATCATAATATCCAATCGTCAGAGTTGTTGATGGAAAACATGTCACATCGGTTTTTGAGGCGGTAGTCCTACGTACACACGAGTGGCGTTATAATTTACCATTTAAGGGAAGATGAGATAGATATTAGTAAGGAACTTAACATATAAAAGTATAATTATATGGGATATATTGTTTTCACTATATAAGAATAAATGAAAAATATTTTAAGGTGTTCTAAGAATAAATAAAATAAAAATGTGATGTTATGAATTTTTATTCTTATTTACCCAACCCTTTAGGATTATACCTAATTTATTCCTAGAATGAATTTAAAACCAAAAAAGGATTCCAGGATAAGGGTATGTACATATGGAAGTGATTTGTGTAACATAATAAGATTTTTTGTATTATTTTATTTTTGAATTAATTTAATCTTTTTGATATTTTTCATTTCACATAACACAAAAAATAATTTATTTTATATTAAATAACTATGTTTTTTTATTTATATAAAACACCAAGTTAATCATGAACTACACACAACATAAATTTTATCTTTCTCTACATGAAACATTGATGTTATCATATGTTACATGTAATACTAACTTTCCTTGATAGCTTGTATAGCACACAAGGCTAAGTGTTACGAAAATATAATTCAATCTTACAATATTATTATTTAATAAGATATAAAATAAAACTTAAATTTAATATTATATAATTAAATATATTTTATTTTAATTAATTAGTTACCTATTAATTATAAAATAATATATAAACTGAATGAATATTAAAGGAATGATTTCATAATAGAATATTTTCATGTAAAAAAGTATATTTATATTAATAAGTTAAATTAATTAAAAATAGTGAATGATATTAATTAAATTTATATGTTATATATTAAAAAATATTATATTCATACAAAAAACATAATATTAATATAATATTTATATTAACATAATATTTTTTTATATTCATACAAATATTTTTTTATTAATAATTTTTTTACAAATAATTTTTTTATTTATGTTTTTTTTATATTTTTTTATATGATTTTATGATATTTATTTTTTTTATAAAAATTTTTTATATTCAAAAAATTCATTTTTTAGGCATAATATTAAAACATGCCCAATATTACACATAAAAACATATATTTTTATTAAATTAATTTCACCGCCATTTAATGAAGATCATACTTTAAATCTAAATTTTAGAATTTTTTTAAATCTAATATGCCAAAATAAAATTAATATTTGAAATATAAATATAAAAATTACTTTAGGTAAATGTTTTGTATTTTTCTGTGAAGTTTCATTTTTTTAATGAAGAGTGAAAATACTGAATTTTAGATCAAAAATGATTTTTCATTAATTTTATTTTTAAGGGAAAATTAAATTTAAAATTGTTTTTAAAATTTAATTAGGTCAAATTTTTATCAATAAGACCAATTTGTGTTATTTTAATTAATTTAACTTTGAAATTAAATAGAAAAAAAGGAAACATCTGAACATGTTTACTTTAGAAACCCGCATTGTCAAACCGACTTTGGGATTAAATTTAAATTAATTTTCACAACTTCTGTTATCAGAATTTTAAAAAATGGATTCTAGATTTTTATTCGGAATATTTTATAACTTCTAATAAGGTAAATGTAGTTTTTTACCCAAAAAAATAAGTGAAATTAATTAAAATTAATTTCATTGATCGAGTTAAAATTAAGAAAAACTAAGCTTGTTCAGTGATTATCGCTTTCAGCTCTTTCAATGGAGGTGGATCTTCATTACCTATTGAGGATGAGGCTATGTGTATTGATATGGAGTTATGCCATCAAAAAAATATTTCCCTCTCTATCATGTAAATAGATTCAAAACATAACTAGAAATCTATTAAATGTACTTCCTCTACTTACTGGGAGATCTCCTACCTTATTCACAGATACAGATCCCTACTCCACCAAGATATCCAGTTACATCACACTTGGAGAGAATGCAACTGGGTTTCTGATTTCTTGGATTCCAATGCATCCCTACTGGCTCCTAGTATGGTTTTCTCTAGTGTGGGTTCCCTTCCCCATAGGGGTGTTGATTTTGTAATTTTTGATGCTCTCGACCTACATTTTCTCAGACCCCCTTGAACCTATTTCTCTACTTACATCCTTTGAATAGAATAATTTATTTTCAGTCTACAAAAAGGACGAACCTCAAAATTAAGGGCCTAAATGACCAACAAAATTGTCCAAAATCCATTTTATTGACATATATAGACCCTATATTCACTTTTCTAGACTTTGGATCATTAGTTTTTCCATATGAAAAGGAAAAAATGGTGGTGAAATTTCTTTTCCATAGATTTACAAGAGTGTCACTCCTCCTCCATAATAAAAAGGTCTTTTATCCTACTACTGCCTCACACATCTAAATCCACTTTGGATCGACCATGATCTATAAAAATATCTCTTTAAAATTACTCCCTTAATCCTAGAAGAATCTCATTGGTCATAAATCAATCAAACGAATCCTATTTGTGTAAACCAAAAGGATTTACCAGACTAAGAGGTAATATTCTTCCTCAAGTTATTTTATTTTATTTCAATTCTACAAAAATAAAACTCTTAATATTACATGAATGTATAACAAAACTGTTGGACTGAGTGGATACTCAAGAGGGGGCTGCATTGAGTTCCAATTAAATTTTCTGTTTAAAATATTTGTACCAAAATACCCCAATTCATAAAACAAGTTAAAATGTAGTGAATTTATAAAGATTGTAAATGTTCAATCAATTTCTCAAAGATTGATTACTTCTTAGTTAACTTAATCTGTAGATTAAGTAAGCTTTTTAAACTAACTTACTGGTTTATAATAATTACAAACATATGCTAGTTCAACTATCAGAGTTACTTTAAAACAGATTTATATTTAAAGTACTTAGCAGCAGAATATTCAAAATAGTTTTAACAAAGGAAAAATGCACAGCAGTATTAAAACAAGAGGTTCATTCTCAGTCTAAGACTTAGTACTCTTAAACAGTTTATATAAACTATGATCCAAACCCTAGATCAAGGTTTTAAAATAGTACTCAGACTGTTCAGGTCCTCAGAACTCTACCACAATTTTTCATGGGTAAACAAAAACAACAACACTCAGGCTATCCAGGTCACACTTGACCTCTTCCACAATTCATAGTGGGTTACAATAAGGTGTAAAAAGTTTGGTGTGAGGATGTAGTATCCTTCAGTTCAGCCCAGGAGTCAATGTGTGTCTAAATAGACAAATGCACACACACTACTCAGAATGTTAAACAAAGGTACAATATAGAGGAATTAGATGGAATAATGAGTTTAGAATGCTCTGAGTAATTGTAGGTGAGCTCTGGACTCGTTTGGATGTTGTTGATGTAACTCGAGTTCTTTATGGTGAAGATGACACAAAACAGAGTGTCGTTGTTATTCCCAGCTACAGTTACTCAACCTAGTGCATATGATGTTTAGTAAGGCACAACAACTCGGCTTCAGTGTTTTTTTTCAGGTGAATGATCTTCTTGAAGCTCTTTGGTTTTCATAGGTGTTCTTCAAGTTATTCTTTTGTTTCGTGGGCCTCGACACACACGTACTCTCTGCTTCTCCTTGTGTGTTTCTATCTCTTTATCCCTTTTTTTGTATTGTTGTGTTGTTGTATCTTTCACTGTAGATAGATCTTCCTTTTTATTACTTGAGATTTGGAAAAGGTAATTATTATCTTATGACATGTACGAGGTATGGTTCCCTGACATCCAACAACCAACATAAATTAATAGAAGGTGCATTAAATAAAAAAAATTGACTGTTAGAATTAAATAAGAGTTAGTAAAAATTCAAATAGTTTTCATGACTGTCGGTGAGTCATGATATTGGTAGGTCATTTTATCTACATCGGATTCGGTAGGTCATTTTATCATCATTGTCTTCAATAGTTCATTTGATCAGCATCGTCTTTAGTAGGTCATTTGATCAGCATCAGCTTCAGTGGGTCATTTGATCAACATCGGTTTTAGTAGGTCATTTGATCAGTATCAGCTTCGGTATGCCATTTGATCATCATCGACTTTAGTATGTAATTTGATGAGGCCATTTTTATTGGTGAGAATTTTTTCATTATTGAGACTGTTGTCATCGGTGAGACCATTTTTATCAGTGAGTCTGTTCCTTGAACTATCGGTGACTCAAGAATATAACTAATGGTGAGTCGAAACCATAAAATTATCACAAAGTGTCTGTTTAATCTGGAATACCTTCAGGTCAATAGTACACCATAAATAATCATAGATATTCATATTTAGACATTATTTAAACATATATAAACCGATTTATAATAGATTGAATAATTTACTAAATTTACTTATAAAAGAAAACAATAATGATTTGTGATTATTAAAATAATTATCGCACAGAGGGTTCAAAAATATCTCCCTTTTTGATAATCATTAATATATGGCATAAATAAAGAGGGAAGACGATATAAAATTCAGTATTCTCCCCCTATATTAATAGAATATATGTCTAAAGGTAAGCATGTCATCAAGGCATGGCATCAGATCACAAACAATGTTAGAGTATATCAACAGAGCATCATATCTAGAACATCAGAGATTAAAGCTTATATATTGTTCTCCCCTTGCTTATACTTATATAAATACATTGTTCTTATCCTTAGATATATATTTATATGATTCCTCCACTTTGATAAATATTTATACTTTTCTACCCCTTTGGGATTATCAAAAAGAAAAAGAGAAAGCAGAGAGAGATATAAAATATTTCATTGAAACAAAATTGGAAAAGATACAAGAAAAATACACTCTATCAAAAATGACACAAATCAATTTCTGGGGGTGCAAAGGTGATTTACCTTTAGTAGAGGGAGGACTGGATGGGCCAAAGGTGGATTGGTGGAAGATTTATCTGGTCAGATAGAGAGACGAGGTATGAAAACTCTGGCTGGAAGTAGACTGGGTGCTAAGGTCACACGATAGGGACAAAAAGATCCTCCTAATAGTGGATTCTGTATAACTGGCTTAATATTGAATAAATCTTGAGAAACTAATATCTGACCATAGGAAACACTAGATGGACTGAGAGGATCAGCAGTAGGAAGAACAATTTCCCTTTCTTTCACATGAAGATATGGTTTGAGAATATTGATAAAATCTTAAATTACTTCACCACCATATTTTATGGACTTCTCAAAATAATCTTTGTTTTGCATGAAACTATCGAGAGTGGGAGTGAAATCCTTCAACTGTTGTACTTGATACTTAAAGTCTTGAGTGATTGGAGGTAGCTTTAAATTCTCTACCAGGACTTTAAACTGATGGTTCAACTCATGCTTGGTATAAATTTTAGAAAAATAGTGATCCACTTTTTCTATGATATCTTTCTAAGATTTAGTATCATCAACCGAATACAAATTCCCCATATTGTGAATATAATAAGTATTTTCTTTCATCTTTTTAAAGGAATCAAAGTCCAGAATCTGTCCAAGGTCTGCTAACTCTTCTTTTATAACATCTTTTAAGGCATTAATCTCATTTCCAGTTATCTTGGTCACTTTGGATGTACTATCCTGAGTAACGATCTGAGTTATATCAGCCTTCAATCTTCTTAAATCAGATTTATTCAGGTGTTCGATAAAATTTCTCAAAACATCCATCATAATAGTGATTGTTGATCTAAATTTTCCTAAGAGAGATACTAACTCACTGCTCAAATCCTTGAGTGCTTGATTCAGAGAAGAAATGTGTCTGCCAATCATCTCACCAGTACTGCAAAGGTCTGAATTAATAATATTTAACACTCTTTGAGTTATATCATCCATAAAAGCCTTAGATAGATTCACAGGAGCAGGAGTAGTAACATGAGACAATTCCTCTTTCACTGTTTCTTTGACTACGTGGAGAAAATCATTTTTAAACTTGTCAAAATCAGATCGAGAGACAGAAGAACCCGGTCTTTCTACATTCACATTCACTTCCTCAACAACTAGTCTAGCCTCTACTGGATGGCTTACTCTTGTAATATTCACTTCTTCTTCCTCTTCCTATGAATAATCCAATCCTATAACCAAAAAACCTAGGTGGTCTTCCCATTCAGCTTTATAAGAAGTATACTTAGGCTTTACAAAATCAGCTTTACCAAAATTTCCATGAGAGTTTTCCCCATCTACATAAATAAATGTCTGTATTGTCCATTCAGCCTCAGGAATAGTTTATTTCTCAACTGATTGTTGTTTTGGATCATCTTGCGTCATATCACGACCATCCACTGATCGAGTACTTTCATCGTCATCATCATCATCATCACCTTTACTATTTTCATTATTATTTACCAAAGTCTCATTGGAACTGTCTTTGTTACTGGATTCATACTGGTCATAATTTGATACTTCAGTCTCAACTTCTTACTCATCACTTAGAAGGGGTTCTGACTCAGGTAACTTAAGGGGTGGACTTGCTAGTCCAAATTCCATTTTTTTCTTAGGACTTACTATATCAGGTTCACTCCTGTCATCAGGAGGTGACTCAGGTTCCTTTTTAGTATCGACATCATCATCAGCTACAACTTCCCATGTTTCCTTCCTACTGGACTCTCTAGTGTCCTTAAGAACTTTTGTCTCTTCTTCTTCATCAGAATAGACAAATTCCTCATTAGTTTTTAAACCGGGGTCTTTAATCCCATTTGGTCTCTTATAGTGGTCAGAAGCATTATAGGATTCACATAACCTCTCTTCATCATCAACCCATGCCTTCTTCCATGGATTCCAGTTAATTTTAATTATTTTGAAGATATCCTTACTAATACATAAACTACTACTAGATGAGATACACTCATCTCCATCTTCAACACAGCCCAAAAACATTAGCATAACCGAGATTTTCTTTGAATAGAACAATGTTGTAGCCTTCTTGGATGGTTTACCATCTCATCTATATGAATAGTAATGTATCTACACAAGTTGATATTTTAATAATTTACCAATAAAAACAACAATAAAATATTTTGATACTTCATAGAAGAAAAATCACTCTTTCTGGGATAGATTTGATGCTGAATAAATTTAAACAAGATTCTACTTTCTCTATCTAACTCAGCAACTGTTATACTTCTAGATTCAGATTTTCCTGTCAACATCCCCAGAGTATACTCATACGAAAAATATTCACTAGTAAGAGGAATATTACCAGTATAATCTTCATATTTACCATTATGTGGTACCCCCAAACATTTATCTCATTGCTTCGATGGAAAAGTTTTCTTTTTTCCTTTGATCACTGAAGATAATCTTGTAGCTTCTGCTCCATCCAATGCAATACTCAAATTCAAATAAAACTCACACACTAGCTTTGGGTAGTAGACTCAGTTATTATTTCAGAACTAGTATTTCCATCCTTGTATCTCCAACACTTTTAAAAGCACAGACTTACTGGATAACACCGATTCGAAACATACTTCCTTTTCTGCAGTGACCACCTGAGTCTCTAATTTCGGGTTCACAGACTTTTGAGTCATGCTGATCGATTCTCCTAGAGAACGTTTCATAGGTGAGGAGCTTTCAAATTCCTTGTCTTGTAAATTTTTCTTATCCATTTGGAGGTTGGAGAGGTTTGAGAGGTTCGAGAGGTTCTAGATTCAGATGATATGGAGTTCGGCAGGAGATGGAAGGTCAACATTTCTTAGGAATTGAAATAGTCACGAGTCATTAATTTTATCATTTTTGGATACAATATTAAATATAATATCGATTAAGTAAAACAATGTCGTTTCGATAAACACTAATCATTTCATATACTATATAACTCAATCAGCAGCATAGATCGGTCTCAATGATCGGTTTCACTGATCAGTTTCACATATTGGTTTCACAGATCGGTTTCACATATCGGTTTTACAGATCAGTTTCATAGATCGATCATACCTAACTCTTGTTTAATAAAATCTAACCTTTTAGAGCTTAAGGTCTTGGTGAAAATATCATCCAATTGATGTTCAGAGGCAATGAATTCTAGAGAAATATCACCCTTTTGATAATGATCTCCCAAAAATTGATTTCTGACATCCATGTGCTTAGTCCTAGAGTGAGACATAGGATTCTTAGAGATGTTAATGGAACTAGTGTTATAACAATTTATAGATACATGTCTAAATTGGTATCCATAGTCCAATAAATTGTGTTTCATCTACATAATATGTGCACATCAACTACCAGTAGCAATGTATTCTACTTCATTAGTAGACAATGAAACAGAGTTCTGTTTCTTGCTACACCAAGATACCAAGGACTTTCCCAATATATTACATGTTCCAGATGTGCTCTTCCTATCCAACTTGAAACCAGTAAAGTCAACATCTAAATAACTTATTAAGTCAAAAGGTTTCCCTTTTGTATAGAACAATCCTAAATTGGTAGTATGTTTAAGATATTTTAAAATACTTTTAATATAAATCAAATGAGATTCTTTAGGATTAGCTTGAAATCTTGGACACATGCATACACTAAACATGATATCTGGTAGACTACCTGTAAGGTAAATTAAGCTTCCAATCATACCCCAATAATTGGTTTGATCAACTAGTTTCTCAGTCTCATCATCATCCAACTTACAAGTGGTACTTATAAGTGTATCACTTCCCTTATTACTATCCAAACCAAAATGTTTTAAAGATCCTTTTTATATTTACATTTATTTAAAATAATACCATCTTTCTTTTGAAAAATTTGAAATCCAATAAAATACATGAGCTCTCCCATTAGACTCAATTCAAATTCATTTTGCATAATCTTTGAAAAAATAGTACATAAAGAATTTTTAGAAGATCCAAAGATAATATCATCAACATAGATTTGTACAATCAAAATATCTTTAGAAATTATTTTAATAAAAATATTGGGATCTGCAATATCTTTAGTAAATCCTTTATAAATAAGAAAATTTGTAAGTCTATCATTCCAAGCTCTTGGAGCCTATTTTAAACCATATAAATCTTTAGAAAGTTTAAAAACATGGTTTTGAAAATGAGGGTTTGTAAATCTAGGTGGTTGTTCAACAAAAACATCTTCAATTATAAAACCATTTAGAAACTCACTTTTGAAATCCATTTGATATAACTTGAAATTAAGATTATATGCATAAGCAAGTAAGATCCTAATAGCTTATAATCTAGATATTGGTGCAAAGGTTTCTTCATAATCTATCCCTTATTCTTGATTGTAAACTTGTGCAACTAATCTAGCTTTTTTTATAATGATGTTTCTAGATTCATCAATTTTATTCCAAAAAACCCATTTTGTACCTATGGTCAAGGTGTCCTTATGTATTTTTACTAATTCCCAGACATTGTTTCATTCAAATTGATTTAACCTTTCTTGCATATCCCTTACCCAAAATTCATCATTGATTACATGAGTGATATTTTTAGGTTCTAGTTGTGAAAGAAAGGATTGGTGTTCAACCTGATTTCTCAGAGAAGCTTCAGTTTGTGTTCCTCTATCCAGGTTACCTACAACTACATCTGAAGGATGGTTCTTTAGAATTCTAGTTGATCTAGTAAAGGTAGGACTAGAATTTGTAGGTTCTCCTCTAGGTTCGGGTCAAACAGAACCAGGTTCTGGTGTATTTCCAGAGCTGGTTGTCTTTACAATAGGTCCACTATATATATCATTAAGATTTAGAGTAGTCAAGTCTTCCTTAGGATTTTCAGTAGCAGGTTTAGATTCATGTGGATCAGTTTTATCAAATTTGATGTGAATATATTCTTCAACACATTTGGTTCTCTTATTAAAAACTCTACAGGCCTTGCTAGTAATTGAATATACTAAAAGGATTCCTTCATCACTCTTAGATGCAAACTTGTCTAAATTATATTTAGTATTCAGAATAAAAACATTGCAACCAAAAACATTGAAGTAACTATGTTTAAGATTCCTATTATTCCAAATATCATAAGGGGTTTTCTTAAGAACATGTCTAATCAAGAATCTATTTATAGTATAACAATTTGTATTGACAGCTTCATCCCAAAAAAATAAACAGGTAAGTCATATTCATTTAGCATAGTTCTTTAAATTTCCGGAAGTGTTCAATTTCTTCTTTCTACTACACTATTCTGTTGAGGTGTCCTAGGGGAAGAAAATTTGTAACTATAGCCATTGTTTGAGCAATAAGATTCAAAATCTTGATTTTTAAACTCCCAACCATGATCACTTCTCAAGGTCTTGATCCTAAGTCCACTAAGGTTCTCTACAAACTTGGAGTAGTTAATAATGTAGGAGCAAGCTTCACTTTTGTGAGCTAAAAAGTATACCCAAGTATATCTAGGAAATTCATCTACTAGAACATAAACATTGTGATTCCCATTTAATCTAGAAAATATAGAAGTTCCAAACAAGACCATGTGAACCAACTCGAGAGGTTGAGAGGTTGAAACTTCCTTCTTTTATTTAAAAGAAACTTTATGTTGCTTTCCCATTTAACAAGGATTACAAACATTATCAGCTGGGAATTCATGTTTAGGTATGTCTCTAACTAAGTTCTTCCTAATCAGTTTTCCAAGTGAATGTATATTGTAGTGTCCTAATCTTCTGTGCCAAAGCCAAGATTTTTTATGAAAAGCATTTAAACAATTAATATTCTTCTTATTTAAAGAATTCAAATATACAACATATACATTTTCATTTATTAAGGAAGAAAATACTAAAATATTTTTAGAATTAAAAACATTATACGAATCATTTTCAAAATTTAACATTAAAACCATCATCACATAACTGAGAAATACTTAACAAGTTATATTTTAATCCATCTACAAATAAAAATTTAGAATTTAAAATTGAATCAGTGTTACCAATTTGACCTAGGCCGATTATTTCCCCTTTAGAGTTATCACCAAAGGTGACATATCCTCCATAAACCTTGATTAAGATTTTGAAGCATGAAAAGTCTCCTGTCATGTGTCTTGAACATCAACTGTCCAAATACCATGTCTTCCTATAAAAACTTTTTAAGCAGGTTTCCTAGAACACAATTTTAGATAGAAAATGATTTTGGTACCCATATTTTCTTGGGTCCAGACAGGTTAGCAAGAAACACTTTCGGTACCCATATTTGCCTAATGGGTCTCATATACTTAATAGAATCAAGAGATTTTGAAAAATAAACCATGTTTGATCTATAACCATGTGAATAGCTATTTGATGTAATGCCCTGACCCCAGTTACCTAGAGATGGTGCATTATTTTAATATATTGGCATGATTATAAGGAATCAAGTCCCGAAGGACCAATCATTTTATCCATCTTAGAAAATATATTACATACATGAATGTTACATTACACTTTATAACACACAAAAAAACATAAATAATCATTTATGAATTCCACTATTCCCATGGATTAACCCTGTATATCAATCACAATACACTTCATGGAATCTTGGGAAAAATAAAACATAGAAAGGGCTGAGCTCAGATGCTCAGTAAGGATAACAATATAGAAGAAACTTTTATAAATAAGCATAAACATTTAAGGCAATGTATAACTAAAATAATCCTTTTAAACATGAACTTCAACATAATATGGAAAAAATTAAAATGAAGTAATGTCATTTACTAATTCACATGGATATTCTACTAGTCGGATACTCACATGCAATATCACTAACCACTTTCATAATGATGGAATGCATAATGGCAGACTATCATAACCACATAGTCAAGGCCTTGTGCCAAGAAAAAAAATAAGATTTTCTCAAAGCCTTGTGAAAAGACACTAGTTTGTCTCATTAGACCTATCGATGCATCGAGGAGCTATAGCGGGCTCCACCCATCACTTATTAAGTCCAATACATTCCTCATATGAACAGGTTTAAACATAACATAAACATTCATATTAAAACTAACATATAAAATGTAAATACTTTCTCCATAAACCATGAATGGTATAAAAATAACACATCCATAGTCAAACATATCACAAACCCTTCAATACAATATGGATGATTTTTATCATAATAAATTATCTTCAAACAAGTTTAAAATCTATCAATGTATGTTGACATAGATGAAAATTATTTGTAAAACTCTTTGAGGGAAATATCCCTTTTTAATGAAAACATTTAAAATTCACACAAATTAGAAAGGAAGACATTTAAAGACATTTTTGAATCAAAGTGTCCCATACCACTTTGAAACTTTTTAAAGGAAATAACATTTTAAAAACATTCATGTCCATATAAATAAATCCTTAAAACCCATTTTTATGACATGGACATTAATGAGAAAGATTTTGAAGAATAAATATTTAAAACATTTGAAATGATGTTTTTGAAAAAAAAAGTGCCTTAAAATAATCCCTTGAAAACTCTTCCATGAAACATGGATATGGATAATAATTATGTCCCATTAGATACTTACTAAAAAACAACCTCGGATAATAATGAGATTGTGAAATTAACCCTTACCAATTTGGTAACTTACGAAACATACACCCCATGAAAGAGGTATCATACAATGAATATGTAAATACACATAAATTAAATTTTATTACAAAAATAATATAATTATGGGTAGTAAATACACCACACAATAGGTAATAGTGTCATTATGGAATGAATCTCATGAGAATAAGGAGTGAGATGAAAACCCCTTACCTTGCACTTTTCTTTAGTCGAGGGTACGTTTAACCTCCTATATGAAGACCGTAGTATGTTTTTAAATTATAAAAGAACCATATAAATATTTATGATATCATAAATTATTCATTTATGACTTTATACTACCCATTTAATAATAATTTCCATGTTAAATTAACATTTTGGGTAATAATCACTTTCTTTATCGTACGTGTTTTAACTTGTTACTCTTGATTGTATCACTTATATCATGGTTTAAATACTTCCAGAATATAAAACATGATTTATATATCACATATATTTAGAATATAAATATGTATAATAGACATATATATGAAATGGAAAACACTATTTATGGAGACGGTAGTCCGTACGTACGCATAAACGTTATTTCCATTTTCATAACGTATTGAACGGAACAAAGTGAATAAAATATAAGTAAGTACATATATATATAAATATATATATCTCCAGTAGAATTATTATGTCATATATTAAAAACATATTAGTAATATATATTTTTATAATCATCGATGAATGGTGAATGTGGAAATGAATCTCATCGCGTCGTGGAGATAGTAATCCGTACCTACGCACTAGCGACAATATCATTTCCTTGAAAGTGTGGAATTGGATGGTATATTAATTTTAGAGAGAAATTAACATGTTATTTTCATTATTTATATACATACTACTAGTCATTATATCCATCCAAATAACATAGTGTTGAATAACAAATTACACCATGGAGTGGAGACGGTAAGTCGTACATACGCACGAATGGCGACATTATCATTAATAAGATGGATAGAATAATGAATATTGTTGTGAAATATTTATAATAACATCATAGTATATAGAATATACTGGAGTTATTATTTTGTAATGGAAATAACAAAGAAAGAAGAAGTGTAAGAGGAATGGATCTTGAAAGAGGGTGGTGAAATCATTACCTCTTCTTCAGGTTCTTCCTTTTGATTTCATCAAAAGAGTTCCTTAGGTTGGCTTTATGATCAAACTAAGGCCTCTAGGTTGAGGTGAGGGAAGTTGGGAGGATATTTAGTCAGGGGTGGGCCGAGCCATATGGATTTGGAGGTGGGAATTTGAGAAAAGGGGAAGTGCCCTTTTATAAGAGGGGTGAGGGTCACTTTAGGAAAAGATTAAAGTATTAATTTATTGTACAATAATATTCGGTTTATAATGGTTCCAAATGAATTTATTTCCAGACTTATGAGGTTATGGGTCTAAATAATCTCAACCAATTGGTTTTAGACAAGTTTAGGTTACCATTTTAACCTTATCTTTTATATTTAACTCTTAGTTAAATAATTTAACTGTTACCGTGTCGTCCTGTATTCTTACCCTATATGGTTAATAAACTTAAAATAAACTTCCAAGATAACCTCTAGTGCCTTATTAATGACATATATAATATTATTTAATCCTTTTTTTCGAACATTACATTTTTAGGAATATTATATCAACCAATAATATAGTATTTATTTTAAATATAAATTTATGTCAATTTTGACACTATTTGGTATTTTATTTTTATGAAAGTTATAAAAACTTTATTACATATATAAAGATACATTGAATCATCACTAAAATGTCATATTCACTTAGAAAATTCTTGGATTTCATAAAAACTATGAAATTATATTTATTTTAATATTTATAATACCATTTATTTGTTTCTTTCATTAATAACGTAATTAATTCATCATCATTATGTCATTAATAAATTTAATTATTTAATATCTAAAAATTATAAATAAAATACCATTATATAGGAAATCATTTTAGATTTATAATGAATATTTATAGTCAAATTGATCTTATGTATAACCCTATATTAAAAATGGTTTAGTTATTAAACTTTGATTTTAACTCTTTTAACTATTCATTAAATTAAATAATAATAAATGTATTAATCTAATCCCAGTGGACCTAAAGGGTCATATTTTATTCCTAAGTTTGTTTTTGGTCGAATTACACTTATCCAATAGAATTAAGACATGTGTTAGGGTAATAATAATATCATTTTTACCCTTAATTACTCTATTTACTTTTAACCATGGTAAATAAAAATAAAAAGTTACTATTCACCAATAATTATTTTTATCATATTGAACCAAATTTTACTCCTGGATATTAACCGTGTCTCTCGGATTTTTGAAATTCAACTCACAGAAGTGGTAAAATTATGTTTTATGTGAATTTACAAATTCTCCTAGGAGGTGGGTAAAAGATAGTGAAAAGTTCAATAAAAATTTTATATAACTAAAATTATTATAAACTGAATCCAAGGAATTACATTGAACTTATATAGGTATTATGTATATATTTTGATCTAAAATAAATTTAAATAAAATACATAATTATTTAAATAAAAATTTGGTTTTAAACTATAACTCAGTGATTTCCACCATTCATCAAAAATTAAAAGTTTTCAGAAAAATACCAAAAATTCACCCTAAGCTAATTTTGATATTCCAAATTCAATAATTATCTCTATTTTACAAAATTAAAAACATAGAAGTTTCATTTATTAATTTTAAATTAATTCCCGCTGTCAAAACCAAAAGATGTATTTTTAAGGAATAACAACTATCAATAGTTTGACCCTTGTTTTTGTCCAATTTCAAATTGAAATTACTTACAATGACCATAATTGTATTAAATGGTAAAAATATAATCTATTTATACTTCCAAACCGTTAAAATTTATAATTTAACACTATAAATTATTTTGATTAAAAAAGTTGTTTTCTGTTAAAATATATTATTTTTCACTATTCACCAAAATATGAAATTTATCAGAAAAACACCAAAAAATTATTGAAACTAAATTCTTATGCCCCGATTCTAAAGAAGAAGTTTATTTTGTAAAATTTAATACATAAAAGTTTCAAATATTGGATTTAAAAAGGGTTCACCATTAAAAGGTGGTAAAAGTATATTTTTTGAAAAATACTTCTTTTATCTAAAAAAATTGAATTAGTTCTTATATTATGTCTAAGAAACTCATAATTTGGATTCTAAAATAATAAGGATTATATATAGTTCAAAATTCAGTTAATATTATTCATAACCGCTTTTGAATGACTACATTGGTAAGTTGTGGTGTGCTTAAACTCGATGTTGCGTGTAGTGTAAGTTATTGAATTTCTTTGAAGAAATAATGTACTATGAAATCGTGGGGTGTTACAGTTGAAGTATTGGAATTTTCAAAACTAGAACCAGCATCGTATTTTCCAGATTTAGGAATAAATATATTCTTTAAAATCTTCCTTTGTCCAGGCTGATAGCCTAAACCAGTAGTATACATTGGTGCTACTTGTTTTCCTAGCATTTCTGTAAGAGTTTTCTTTCCATTAGTAAATTTTTCTAAATCTTTCATGAGTTGCTCATTAGGAAATTTCAGTTTAGTATTCTCTTTGAGTAGTTGAGTATTCTTTTCCTTTTCTACTTCTAGTGTAGATTTGACAGTGTTAGTTAATGCATGCTGGTTATTTAAGGCTTTATACCTATCTTTCATATCACTGAAGGTATCCTCTAGCATATTATAGCATTCAAATAAATCTTCACTTGACATGTTTTCAGAATCAAAATTATCTCCAGAAAAATAAGAGTTTAATGAAGGAGTATCCAATGATACCTCATATGTGTTTTTCATGAAACACATATTATCTTTTTGATTTTTTTCATCCTGAGTGGAATCGGAATCACTTCAACTGCCTTCTGAAGAACTCTAGTATGCTTTCATAGATTTTTTTAGTATTTTATGTCCTTATAGTCATATTTCTTCTTGAACTTTAATTTTGGACAGTCAGCTTTCACATGTCCTTTTCTCTTGCATTTTTAGAATACTATGTCATCACTTTTATCAGTCCTTTTCCAATCATTCTTCTAATGACCTTTGTTGTCACACTTTCCCTTATAGTTTGATTTTCTGAAAAACTTCTTCTTCCTATTAAATTTCTTAAATCTTCTGGCTATCTAATCCATCTCAGCATTCATGTTTGATTCACTTTCTTCACATCTTGAGCTATCACTTTCACTTTGAATTTTCCTTTTGTCCTTAATTTTTGAATTAAATGTCTTAAAACCTAAAAACTTCTTCCTTGGTTCATCATCTTCTTCCTTTTAAATTTCAGTTATTCCCCATACATCATTAACTTACCAATGAGTTCCTTGACAGTCAAAGCACTAATGTCACGAGATTCTCTAATTGAAACTGATGTGCCTCTCCATCTTTCTGGAAAGCATCTGAGTATTCTCATAATATTCTCCTTAGCTGGAACATCATTTCCAAGTGATCTCATTGTATTTACAATTTCGTTGAACATGAGATACATGTCAAAAATAGGTTCATCAGACTTCATTTTAAAATTATCATACTTAATAGTGTATGTTTTCAGTCTCATTTCTTTAACATTGGTTGTTCCCTCATGGGAAACAACCAGAGTATCCCCTATTTCATAATAAATCTTATAAGAAGATATTCAATTAAATTCTTCATATCCTAAATCACAATACATGGCATTCATTTCTTTACAATTATTATTGTAAGAAACTTTAGTAGGTTCATCCCATGTAGTTCTAACAGTTTCTGGAATCTTATACTGAGTCTCTATGGCGGTCCAAATATCAAATCCCATACTTTCTGGATGAATTTTAATTTTGATTTTCCATTGGGCATAATTTACACCATTAATGAAGGGTGGCCTATTGGTATCTACTCCTTCTAGTCTATTATCAATAATACGATTTTAGAAAATACATTTAAGGAGATAAAATTTAGAAATAATATAAATTTTGAGATATTTAATATACAACTAAAATCACTGTTGAAAACTTTTCACAAATAGGGAGTTTTGAAAAACATTTAACAAACCTATGATACCAAGTGTTGGTAAGAGTGGATGCTCAAGAGGGGGGTGAATCGAGTTCCAATTGAAATTTCTGTTTAAATGATTTGTACCCAAATCCCCCAATTCATAAAACAAGTTAAACTGTAGTGAATTTATAAAGATTGTAAATGTTCAATCAATTTCTCAAAGATTAATTACTTCTTAGTTAACTTAATATGAAGATTAAGTTAGCTTTTGAAACTAACTTACTGGTTCACAATTATTACAAACACTTTCTAGTACAACTATAAGAGTTACTTTAAAACAGATTTATATTTAAAGTAATTAGCATCGGAATATTAAAAATAGTTTTAACAAAGGAAAAATGAATAGTAGCATTAAAACAGGATGTTCAGTCTCAAGATGAGACTTACTCATCTTAAATAGTTTATATAAACTATGATCTATACTCTGGATCGAGGTTTTACAATAGTACTTAGACTGTTTAGGTCCTCAGACCTCTACCACAATTCTACGTGGGTAAAAAACAACAATAGCACTCAGGCTGTCCATGTCACACTTGACCTCTTCCATAATTCACAGTGGGTTACAATAAGGTGTAAAAATTTTGGTGCGAGGATTTAGTATCCTTTAGTTCAGCCGAGGTGTCAGTGTGTGTCTAAATAGAAATATGCACACACACTTCTCAAAATGTTAAAAAAGGTACACTATAGAGTAATTAGATGGAATAATGAGTTTCGAATGCTCTGAGTGATTGCAGATGAGCTCTAGACTCATTTGGCTGTTGCATATGTTATTCGAATTCTTTCTGGGGAAGATGACACAAAACAGAGTGTCATTGTTCTTCACAGCTATAGTTACTCAGCCTTTTCCATATGATGTTCAGTAAGTCATAGCAACTCTGCTTCATTGTTTGTTTCAGGTGAATGATCTTCTTGAATCTCTTTTGTTTTACCATGTGTTCTTCAAGTTTTACTTTTGTTTAGTGGGCCTCGACACACATGTACGCTCTAATTATCCTTGTGTGTCTTTGTCTCTGTATCCCTTTTTTTGTATTGTCGTGTTGTTGTATCTTTCACTGTAGATAGATCTTCCTTTTTATTCCTTGAGATCTGGAAAAAAGAATGATTACTTTATGATAGGTACGAGGTACGGTTCCCTGACATACAATAACCAAAATTAATTAATAGCAGGTGCATTAAATAAAGCAAATACAATTGTTGGAATTAAATAAAAGTTAGTACAAATTTAAATAGTTTTCAGGACTATCGGTGAGTCATTTGATCGGTAGGTCATTTGATCACCATCGGCTTCAGTAGGTCATTTGATCAACATTGGCTTCGGTAGGTCATATGATCAACATCGGCTTCAGTAGGTAATTTGATCAGCATCGGCTTTAGTAGGTCATTTGATCATCATTGGCGTCAGTATGTCATTTGATCAGCATCGTCTTCGCTATGTCATTTGATCAGCATCAGCTTTGGTAGGTCATTTGACCAGCATCGGCTTCGATAGGTCATTTGATCATCATCATCTTCGGGAGGTCATTTGATGAGTCCGTTGTCATTGGTGAGATCTTTGTCATCGATGAGACCATTGTCATTGGTCAGACCACTGTCATTGATGAGACTGTTGTTGTAAGAACCTGGGTTTATAGAAATTTCTAGACTTCACGCCGTGTACTTTAAGTACACTCCTTGTATATGTTAAGTGAGTGACAGACTGTGTGCTCTCTGAGTACATGTCGTGTGATGACCGTGTAGAAATTTCTCACTACACGACCTGTAGTTATAAAAACGCCATGTTCCCTTGACCATGTAGTGGCTATACATGTAATGTCGGCCTATTGGCCAAGGAGAATCATTGAAACCGGATACACACCATGTTCTCCTTGGACACGCTATATAGGCTGGCCATGTATGAGGGAAATACAAGGCGTGTGAGTACGTCGGCGAGGAAGGGAAGAAAAATGATGTACATGTCGTGTACCCCTAGGTACATGAAGTGTACTCATGTCGGCAGGTTCTAGAAAGTAAGTCGGTGGAATTCCATTCGCCAAATGAACATTTAAATGATATGCAGGGCGTGTAGTCCTAAGGTACACGCCGTGTAGTTTCTTTTTTCTCTAAAATGGGCGGTAGCCTCATTTTGAGGCAGAAACACATTAGCTTCACCCGGTTTCATGAACCAAGCCAACCAGACATTGTTTCTTCTCCCGACCATCCATCCGAGACACGATACGAACACAGATTCATGCATTGGAACCCCCTTGGTATGGCCTTGATTCCTCTTGATCCGTTTTGTTTGATTTACATTCTAGAAAGAGTTATATGGGTTTGATAGGTTTGGATTATTTTTTATATCAACCACATTTTAGACAGAATTGGAGGCTGTTACCGGGGGAGTAGCATCGTACAAGTCTCGGGTAGGTGTTCCATACCTCTTTTTGTGTTTTCGTGGTCTTTTGGGTAACGCGGACTTCGGCACATTTTCAGGTATTTTGATCGGGATCCATTTTATCTAGTATTGAAAATTACATTGTTTATGGACCTATGGGATGCATTTGGGTATTCCATTTTACCTGTTTTTCTTGAGCGGGGACGGGCGAGAGGTCGTTGCTCATCAGGGCATTTTGGCCGGGGGATTCCAAAATGGTTATTTTTTTTATATATTGTTATAAACTATTGAGTTTAATTCATTAAGCCTGATATAAATTTTTAAAGGCACTTATGACCTTAGTGCTAGTATGGGACAACACCTTGTATAGTACAATTCAACTATTTTGTTTGTTTTGCGTGTTTATGTTTTCTATTTAAAAATGTTATATATGCAATTGCTTAATTTCAACTGCTAGACCCTTTGGGTGGTGTTGGTCATGGCCCGAATATTCTTGAATGATGCGGATCACAGGTTGGGTTTGGCCTGGGTTATGTTGGGTGGTTTTTTCCATGGGATTGGGTGCCATGGACGTTGGTTTGAGGTAGGATGATTGTCAGGTTGGGTATGGCCCGAGTTACTAGGATGGTGATGCCATCAGACTTGAGCGACAAGGCCACAGGGACATGTGGTGTCCGAGATGTGGTGGCTTGGGTACTATTTTGGTGATTACTGCTCACCAAAACTTTGAGTAGTGTGCACACATAGATAATCCGTGATGAGGTGGTTTGGACCAATCGTGTGGGTAGAGGCTCCCGTTAGTTGCGGTTTAGGTACTTTTGGTTTGGGGGTACTTGTCATATGAAGCCACGTGGGGTGTGAGGAGCCTTCAGGGGATATCGTTGAGGCTATCAGGTTGGGGGCCAAGGTTTTCCGTTATTCGAGGGCAGATATCACTATCCCTATGGATAATTTGTTTGAGGGCATACATTGTTGTACCTCCAGCTATTTATTTGAGGGCAGACATCGTTGTCCCTCCAGTTATTATTTGAGGACAGACATCGTTGTTCCTCTGGGTTACTTCTTGGGGTTGTCTTCGGTATGTCAGTACTTGAGACACATGGTGTCACATGGCACATGGTGCCGAGTTACATGACAGAGATTCGGGCGTTGGCTGAAGCAGGTGACACTCCATGGTGGCTGCTGAGCACCAGTGTAGTTAGTTTTTATTTGTGAATTGTTATATTTACCACATTCCTTATAAATAAATGCCTACTTAAACAATTATATTAGGTACGCACCATTGGGTGGTATCCTACTAAGATTTGTCTCACACCCTACATGGGCCCTCCGAAACGCATGTGGACATTATGGATTTACGTGCAGGAAAGAGGCCAGCTTCAGGAGTTGGGCTACGTTAGTTGTTTCATGGAGATGGTATGAACCATGAGGTCTTCCCTAGCTGGGGTTTAATTTTTTTTTCTTTTATTTTCTGTATCAGCATGCTATTGTTTTTATTTTTGCTTTTGTGGTTTATATTTAATGCTTTTTCTGTTTATCTATATTGATTATGTTTCCATTCTACGGGTCTGGTTTGGTTCTGCTGAGTCTTTTATTCTGCTTCATATTTACTATTATACTCGGACCAGTACCGTTATTATTATCCTCCGAGAGGGTATAACCTCCCCACTATACATACCGGACCCTCGCTGTTATTCGTCGGCCTTTGGCATTCGGGGAGGTGCACCTAAGGTAGTAACACCCGACCCGTTTAGCACTGTTCGGGTGGCTGTTTGGGTCAGAGTCATTACAAAGTGGTATCAAAGGAGTTCCTAACGGGGATTTAGTAGAATTTATTTGTTGACTACTAATGAGTTTCAGACTTCTCTTTTTATTTTTTCTAGTTTTACTATTTGGTAAATGGTAGACTGGAGGTAGGTTGTTAAGGGAACTTTTTTTCTAGCTTATGCTTGGGTGCCTGCAGGCCCAGGTATAAGGGATGGACCAAGTTGCCTTGGGTGGGAATTGCGGTTTGCTTTTTGCTCAGATTACAGTTTATATGATTTCCACCCTAGTGGCTCACTTGGTGTGTGAGGTTATTGATTTTGATATGTGACCCTAGACCCAGTGTGGTAATGGAGAATTGGACCTTGGACTAGTATGGAAAGGCTTGTTTTCTTGGATTTTGATAGGCACATTTTTAGGGTGTTTCAATTTCATAATTGCACGTTTTCTTTGTGAAGTGATAATACCATGTGAATAAAAATCAATTACCATGATTTATATGCTTTGAAATGTAAAATGTTAAATTCTTGATATAATTTCTTGTTGTTTCAATGTGTATTCCGTGATTTAAATTGTAGAATTGCATGTAACATGGTTTTTGGGTCTGACTCTTATGAGAGTAGGGAGGTACTATCAGTTGAGGTGATTTTTATCACCAGGATTGGGCAATGCAGTCGTCAGTTTGAGGAAACTAGAGTTGTCAGGATGGGCATGGCCTGAGGCACTTTTGATACTTGGCCCTGATAGGGGCGGGTAAGGAGGCCATGAGGTCGGGATGCCATGGGGAATGGGTTGCAGTGGGGGAGAGTAAGGGTAGTAGTTATGTACTACCTTTTACTACATTCTTATCTACGTTAAATATATATTGTTATATATATATATATATATGGTTTGCCTAACCATTTATGGTATTCAGCGGGTTCCTCTTACACATCTTGATGCAGCATCAAACAAGTGAGGATACTGTGCCATTGGTGCAAGATCAAGTTCAAGATTCGGTGCAGGCAGAGCATGAACCGCAGGTATAGGCTCAGGGACAGGATCCAGTGTAGGCAGGATAGCATCCGAGTTTGGCATCGTTCGGGCTGTGGCTTGACGAGCAACTCCGAGCGAGCCTAGTACGCATCTTGCAGGGGATCGACAGAGGCGTGCAGTGTATAGATCCATCTATGGAATATTTGATGTGGGAGTTCTAGCCGTAACACCCACTGATTTTTTAGGGTGAGGGTGGTCCGCAGGTGGCTAATAACTAGATAGAGAGAATGCAGATGATCTTCGAGCAGCACGAGACGCCTCCAGGGCGGAGGGTTAAGCTAGCGACGTACATGCTGAGAGGACCGACGAAGTGTTGGTGGGATGTACAGGTTCAAGCTTGTAGGCACGAGGGACTGGCATTTAAGAACTTCGAGGATGGGGTTTTTGATCACTTCTATCAAGAGACACTGAGGATAGAGAGAGCTCAGGATTTCTTTAGTCTTCGGCAGGGAGACATCTCTATAATGGACTATGCAGCTACCTTCACAGAGTTTCCTCGCTTTGCACCTGGTATGGTAAGAGATGACGTGGCTAGGGTGAGGCCCTTCGAGGATGGCTTATGACACTCCATTCGGGTCCAGGTGAACATCTTCAGGCTGGGTTCCTTCTCCGAGGCGGTGAACTAGGTGCTTATAGGAGAGGGAAACCATAGGGATAGGCCCTAGGTTTTCCATGAGACAGCTTCAGGTGACGGTTCAGATAGCAGGAAGCGAGGACGGGATGAGTTACAACAGGGTGGACAGGACAAGGACTCAGCTAGACCACCTCGTAGTAGTTCTTCAGTGATTTGTTTTCAGTGTAGACAGTGGGGAAATGTTCGGACTTTGTGCGATAGGCCTCCAAAGGAGTGTTAGGCATATGGACAGGTCAGACATCTTGAGAGGTTTTGCAGGTATCCTTCTCAAACAGTTAGTAGACAGGGACTAGGATAGACAGTGGCTTCCATATATGGTTCAGGTTTGGAACCAGTAGAGGGTAGCTAAGGTTCAGCTACACGTGGAGGATGTGACAGAGACAGTGGGTCCCAGCTAAGGGGTCAGTGTCCGATGACTAAAGCAGTACCGCTGGGAGGTCAGGCATCAGGCAGCCGTACTTCTAGCCAGTTGCACATTATGGAGCTTCCAGAGGCTGAGCAGGTTGGTGAGCCGATGTCGGTTAGAGGTACACCGCGATTTGGTCGTGATTCCCATGTTTCCTTTTTGGCATGACCTATAAAGGAATGTCCATTTTGAGTGCATGAGTTGCACAGGATCTATGTGGACGGACTAGATTCTAGTCAGTGGGATTGGAACCATATTGGGTGCGTGATATATTTATATATATATATATATGGGATGCGTAGAATTAGGGGCATCAAGGATGCAGGTTACTTGAGGTGTTGTGGGCGTCGGGGCATTGAGGATGCAGGTTACTTGAGGTGTCGTGGGCACCATGGAATCGATGATGCGGGTTACTTGAGGAGCTAGGCACCAGGACCTTGTGGAGGCGGGCACCGATGTAGTGCGGGATACATTGGGTGTTGGGAAAGACACATGAGCGCCAATGAGGCACATGGGTGATGATGCGTCATGGAGGGATTATAAGTTCGAAAACATGTTAGTAAACCTTTATTTGTATTGAGTTTTGTTGGGTTGAGACCTAGTTAGGAAATTCCTAAGGTGGGGAGCCCCTTGAGGACTTTAGCTAGAACTTTGAGACTGGGGAAGTCTGGGTTACCTTGAGTGGAGTGGTATGTTCAGTGCCATCTCTGTGTTTTGTTTGATAGCTCAGGAAGGAGCTATGTTAAGGTGGGTAGTTTGTAAGAACTCGGGTTTTTAGAATGGGTCCAAATCCTGACCCAGTTTGAATTTTTGACCTGTTTCTGAGGAAACTGGAGAAACTGGGTGGTTTCTGGAAATTTCCAAACTAAACATCATGTACTTTAAGTACATGCAGTGTATATGTTAAGTGAGTGATCGGCTATGTGCTTTCCGAGTACATGTTGTCTGATGACTGTGTAGAAATTTATCACTACACGGCGTGTAGTTATAAACACACCATATACCCTTGACCGTGTTACAGCTATACATGGCGTGTGGGCCTGTTGGCCAGTGAGGATCGTTGACACCGAATACACGCCATGTTCTCCTTGGACATGCCATGTAGGCTGACCGTGTATGAGGGAAATACATTACATGTAAGTAAGTCGGCGATGAAGTGAAGAAAAACAAAGTACACACTGTGTACCCCTAGGTACACACCATGTACTCATGTCGACAGGTTCTGGAAGCTAAGTCGGCAGAATTCCAGCTGCCAAATGAACAGTTAAATGATATACACGACCTGTAGTCCTAAAGTACACGCCATGTGGTTTTTTTGCTAAAACGAAGAGTAGCCTCGTTTTGAGGCAGAGACGCATTAGCTTCACCTGGTTTTGAAAACCAAGCTGGCCTGACCTTGTTTCTTCTCCCGATTGTTTGTCTGAGACCCGATAAGAACAATGATTGATGCATTGGAACCCCCTCGGTAAGACCTCGATTCCACTTGAGCCGTTTTGTTTGATTTCTATTCTAGAACAAGTTATAGGTGTTTGAGCACTTTATATTCTTTTGTAGATCTACCTCATTTTAGACCAAATTGGATGTTGTTACTAGAGGAGTATCATCGTACAAGTCTCAGGTAGGTGGTTCATACCTCTTTTTGTGTTTTCATGGTCTTTTGGGTAACACAGCCTTCGGCCCTTTTTCGGGTATTTTCAGCGGGACCCATTTTTATCTAATATTTCATATTACATTGTTTATGGACCTATGTAATTCCTTTGGGTATGCCCTGTTACCTTTTTTACATGATCAGGGTTGGACGAGAGGTCGTTTCTCATCAGGTCATTTTGGCTAGGGGTTGAAAAAATGGTTATTTTTTGTTTTATATTGTTCTAAACCATTGAGTTTAATTTATTAAGCCTGATATAAATTGTTAGAGGCATTTAAGACCTCAGTGCTGGTATATGACATCACCTTGCATAGTGAAATTCAACTGTTTGGTTTGTTTTTCCTGTTTATGTTTTCTGTTTAAATATGTTATATATGCAATTGTTGAATTTCATATGCTGGACCCTTTGGGGGTGTTGGGAATGGCCCAGATAATCTTGAGTGATGCGGATCATAGTTTGGGTTTGGCCTGGGTTATGTTTGGTCATTTTGACCACTAGATTGGGCGTCATGGACGTCAGTTTGAGGCAGGATGACTGTCAGGTTGTGCATGACCAAGTTACTAGGATGGTGATGCCATCGGACTTGAGCGACAAGGTCACAGGGACACGAGGTGTTAGAGATGTGGTGGCTTGGGTACTATTTTGGTGATTACCACTCACTCTAAACTTTGATTAGTGTGCACACAGAGAAACTCCTTGATGAGGTGGTTTTGACCACTCGTGTGGGTATAGGCCCTCATTAGTTGTGGTTTAGGTACTTTTTGTTTGGGGGTGCTTGCCGTAGGAAGCCACGTGGGAGGTGAGAAGCCTTCAGGAGATAGCGTTGAGACTATCGGGTTGGGGGATGAGGATCACCATTATTTGAGGACAAATATCATTGTCCCTCCGGATACTTTGTTTGAGGGCATACATTATTGTCCCCCCGGCTATTTATTTGAGGGAAGACATCGTTGTCCTTCCAATTATTATTTGAGTACAGGCATCATTGTTCTTCCGGGTTACTTCTTTGGTGTGCCTTCAGGATTTCGGTACTTGAGACACGTGGTGTCAGGGGGCACATGGTGTCGGGTTACATGACAGAGATTCCAGCGTTGGACGAAGTAGGTGACACTCCCTGGTGGCTGATGAGCCCTAGTGGAGTTAGTTTTTATTTGTGCATTGTTCTATTTACTGTTTTCCTTATAAATAAATACCTGATTAAATGCTTATATTAGGTACACACTATTGGGTGGTATCCTACTGAGATTTGTCCCACACCCTACATGGGCCCTCTGGGACGCGTGTAGACTTTATGGATTTACATGCTGGAAAGAGGCCAGCTTTAGGAGCTGGGCTACATTAGTTGTTGCATGGAGATGGTATGGACCTTGAGGTCTTACCTAGATGGGTTTTTCTTTGTTTTGTTTTATTTTCTGTATCAAAATGTTGTTGTGTTTATTTCTGTAGTTATGGTATATATTTACTGCTTCCACTGTTTATCTATATTGATTATTCTTCCACTCTACGGGTCTGGTTCAAGTCTGGTTAGTCTTTTATTCCGCTGCATCTTTACTGTTATACTCGGACCAGTACCGTTATTATTATCCTCCGAGAGGGTATAGCCTCCCCACTATACCTATCAGACCCTCACTGATAGTCGGTGGCTTTTGGCATTTGGGGAGGTGCACCTAAGGTAGTAACACCCGACCCGTTTAGCACTGTTCGGGTGGCTGTTTGGGTCCGGGTCGTTACATTTGTCATCGGTGAGACCGTTGTCATCGGTGAGACCGTTTTCATCAGTGAGACCGTTCCTTGAACTATCGGTGACTCAAGAATATAACTAACGGTGAGTCGGAACCATAAAATTCTCACAAAGTGTCTGTTTAATCCGAGATACTTCCTGGTCAATAGTAAACCATAAATAATCATAGATAAACATATGTAGATAGGAATTAAACATATATAAACACATTTAGAACAGATTGAATAATTTACTAAATTTTCATATAAAAGAAAACAACAGTGATTTGTGATTATTAAAATAATTATCGCATAGAGGGTTCAATAAAAACCAGTATAATAAATATAATAGGATGTTTATTTTCTAATAATTCTACCTATACTTACACAAACTTCAATCTAATGGGTAATGAAGATACTGTTTATGTGTATATAAACTTTCCGGCTCACAAAACGATGATTGTTCGTTCTTCCTTTGCCTCCTATCATGGTAAGAATTGGGATAGAAAACCTATTTATATATAATATATATGATATTTATTATGTATTTATTCTTATTTAATTCTCCTATAACACATGCCTTTATACTTTTCATCTTGTTTAAATAAGATAATTTCGTTTGAAGAAGTATGAACTATTTCCCCCTCAGAGTGATGTGATTCATTCATAGACTACATGGAATGTATTAAGGATGGGTTTATTGAACATATAAGATATATATGATATAATAATTCTACATGAATAATGATATATAGATATATATTTATTTTATTTTATTTTATTTCTTTCAATAAGACCATAAAATAGAAACAATGTTCATCCATATGTACGACCTATCGTCTCTATGAACGGTGTATTCCATTTCATAATTCTATATTATATATATTATTATAATAAAAATAAAATGAATATACATGAAATTTATATAACATTTCATATTATATAAATCCTGATATAAGTATAAGGACCATGGAAATAATAGGTTATGACACAAGAAAAAAAAGAAAATATTAACCGAATCATAACAATAACATTAAATTTTTAACAAGTGGGTAATATAAAGTCATAATAAAAACATATATGGTATTAGATATAATTATATTGTTATTTCAAATATTTATAACAAACTTACACTTATTATATAAGAGTTTTGAAAGAGTACGATGAGTGTCAAGACCCAAGTTAATAGAATTTCATCTCACTTTTTATTTTTGTAATATGGAGGCATTATCCTCCTCTTTATTCTTTTGTGTGGTGTATATACTTCCCATTAATGTATTATTTAAATATTTTAATTAAATTTATGGGTATTTACATATCTATTTTATGATCTTTCTTCCATAGGGTTTAAGTTTCCAAATTTACCAAATTTGTAACGTAATTTTGTCTCAATTTTCCTTTTTTGAGACACATGCCATGATATGCACCTATATTATTATATGAGGTGTATATACTGCTTTTGACATGCTATATCATGAATATACTTATTTTAATGTTAATTGTACCATCATTTAGTTTCATTTTCATACATTTATAGTATGATCATAGGTTACCATGTGGTAAGAGTTTTTTTGAAACAATCTCATCGTTTATCATGATTGTTTATGATTATGCTTCCATTAATGAAATAATATGTACCATATATAAATAAATCTTATGATATTTATCACCCTATTTATATTCATGTTATATATATTTAATGATAATATTTTTTTCTCTTTGGTACTTATGATAATTAAGAAATGTTTTTATGAAAATATGGTAATATCTTTCCTTTCAATCAGAAATCTGCGTTCATTCAAAACCATGATTTCAAAAAATGATTTAAAAAATGTTTCAATTTTATCCTATGTTTTAATATTATGTTTTTACCCAATTATTACTTTTTAAAAAATATTTTTATAAGGAATATTCTTTTCATTTTCTGATCCCAACCCTTTTCGTGCCGTTTTCATCTATTGTTTGTTATTTTTTTGAGGTATCTTTCTTTACATGTTTTTAAGGTTTTTTTAGAGATTATTTTTCAAAATTATTTAAATTTTCTTTTATTAGTTTTCTATTATAATGGTTTTCAAAATTATTTCATGCCTTATTAATAAGTTTTCATTGTTTTCAATGAATTTTCTTTTATAAGTTCTCTGAGTGTGTATGTTTTGAGGAGGTGATGTTTAAGAAACCTATTTATATTTCATGCATTATATGATTTTGAATCATGATTCATTTTACATGTTATTCATTTGATTAAATTATTATGAAACATATATCTTTTTTCATAGTTTATGATTTGATTACATGTTTTTGATACCAATTTATTTTCATGGGTTGAGTTATGATTGTTTATGATTTTATGGAACATGTATGTATGATTTAATTATGAGATGGTTGGGACCTATATCTCCTTATAATTAATTGGTTAAATATTATTTTCTGATGATACAGACTAAGATGATCTTGGGAGTGAACCTTGACTACTAAGATATCCATGGGAGTAAACCAAGACTGCCAAGATAGTGTGAGGATTCAAGTCCTGCTACTAAGATAACCATTGGGGTGAAACGTGAATACCATGATGGTATGGGGAGTGATCAAATACTTCCAATATGTGTTTAGTAGTGATTATTTGATTACTATGAAAATAATATTTAATGATTATGTCTCTTCCAGAATTTCATGTTTTGTTACTATTTTATGATTTAATGGCTTATGTTATTTTTTTATTATGATTAATGTCTTATGAACTTACTATCATTATTCCTAGATTATAGTATTTGATCTATGATATTCATGGTATGATATTCTATTTTAATTATCATATTATCATAACCTGATTCTCATGTTAATGCTTACATGCCTCTCTAGTTTACCCTTACTGATCCTCTAATATCAAAACTGTTTATGGTCCCTTCCCTAGGATTTGAAGATATGTATTCAGTATGATCTGTATAAGAGGGGTGATAGTCATGAAGATTCTATTTGAGATAATTTATCTCTCTTATGTACTGTTTTTTATTTTTCTAGGCTTCAGAAGGAACTTAACTAATGCAGTCTTTGGGCATCTATTTGTATAACGTTTTAAGTATTAATCAAAATTTATGTAATTTCTATGTATGTTATGACATGGTTATTATAGTTGGTATTATAGTGAAGTTATATTTATCCTTTGGAAACTAGGATGAGAAAAAATTAGTGAGATACCTATATATATTTCAAAGAAAATGTCTAGGTATGTCTCTAAGGATAAGTATAAGGATGTGTTAACGTTTAGGAAAATTTAATAGAATTTTGGTAAAGGATAAAGTAAGTGGTTTCCTAGAAATTCATCCATGTTTGGATACTACAAGTGCATGTGGATCAAGAAAATTTGTAACTTGGGGTAATAACTCTGCCAAGATATCCTGGTTTGGACTCGAGGTACTTTGGTATATGAAAATGGGTCTTTCTACACACATGGTTTAAAACACTCGGGGGATATGCTTTGGAAATTAACATACGCTTCATAAACTATCATGAAGTTTTTAAATGTAATATTAATATGAATAACCTAGTATATATCTATGGTTTCATTGATTGAAAAGTAGGTGTCATGATTTAGATATATTATAAGTAATTTTTCATAATTATGAGGTTTTATTTTCTTATATGTGTTTCTCACCCCATGCTTTCTTATTTCATTCAATGAATAGAACTAGACAGAACATGGTTAACATTAAATGAATTAGATTTATAATGTACATGCATAATGAAAATCTATTCCCCAAGTGGAAACTTCATAAAGAGAATCAAGAAGGTGGTATGAGTGTTGTTTAAACTACTAATGATAAAGAGACCACAAAAGGCATATGAAAGGTATGTGATGTTCTTCCAGTATTAATTAGATTAATCCCAATAAGAATGATTATATTGAGGTCTAGGAACCATAATACATGATTCATATTTCATATTATAAGAAAAAGATATTAAAGAATATGTTGATGAAGCCAAATTAATGGTTTGAGAATAAAGTTGGATGAATCTAGTACTTATGGTTTGGAATTCAAAGATTATATTGAATGAACCACGAAATATAAACGTATTTTTAGTATAAGTTTTCGTTAATGAAACAAAATGATATGTTTAATTGTGATTTCATGGAAATGTGATATTTTTATTAAGGGATGGTAACCCTTAATTAATTACTTCCATTGATATAATGATATATGGATAATGATATGTTTGATATCAATAAGTAAGTTTCACAGTACATATTACCCTATAATTGATTATTTACAAAGTGGAATGTGCTATTTATGATGAAGTTTACAACTTATTATATTTAAATAATTTATCCAGGAATCATTGGAATAAGGAAGATTGCATGTTTTCTAAAAGTATTTACGGTAATTCATGCTATTACCATGTTTCAAGGGAATATACGATGAGGGTATTCACATATTTGGAATTATACAACCAAGAGTAACTTTGTGATATATAGGGGGATCAATGTTAATATGGTTTCATGTCATTATTTCTAATGATTTGGATTTTCATCTTTCTGAAGGATTATAAGATTAACAATTGATGAAAAGTTTGAGTTACACTTTGGAAAAAGTTAGTAAGATTAAAGTGTTATCTCACTACTCGAGGATTTATGTATATTGTATAACCTAATCTAAAAAATTCGTATTAATGATAACTAATTAAAAATGGGATGGAATGTCATATATTTCACGATCTTTTAGTAATTATGGAAAAAAATATACCTTCCTTTTCAATAAAGAGGTGAAATGGATCAAAGAACAATAGAGGGCGAGGTTGTCCTAAAATCAAACAAGTATATATTTTCATGAAAATTATTCATCTTTTGTGAAATTATCTAGAAATAAATCTTTTCCCTAGTACCTTCATTGTTTTGAACTGATGGCCTTTTAAATCAACATAGATTTATAACTTTTTTGCCCTAAAATGTTAATTGATCAATCACTTTTTGTGAAAGATAGACTCAATCACTCCATCTAAATATTTACTCTGTTTCCCAAATCCCATGTTTTCACTCACCACATCTATTCATTGATGTGGAAACCTAGTTATGTGGTACTTTGGTAAACCGTTATGTTTCTAACATCGCTTTTTTTTAAAGAAGTTTTAGTTTTCATATTTATGATGTGGGTTTCTATGAAAGGAACATTAAATTATTAAATCTGATAACCCAAAATAATTTCAAGGGTGAAATTCATTTTAAGGGAGGTTTAATGTAACACCCTAAGATTTTGTGAATTATATTTGTTGAATTAACTTAATCATTCTGACAATTTTCATTTCATGCAATTTTGAAAATAATTTATTTCATATTAAATCACTATTTAGAGCATGCATTTTATGAAACACCAATTTAATCATTCACTACATGATACATAAATTTTATATTTCTCTACATGAAACACTAATGTTAGCTTATGTTACTTATAAGACTGACTTTCCTTAATGGCTTGCGTAACACAGAAGACCGAGTATTGCCACACAAAAATTCATTACTAGAATATTATTATTTAATAAGATATAACATAGTCAATAAATTTAATATTATAGTATTAATTAACGTATAGTTTAATTAATTGGATAAATATTAATTATAAAAGAATATATAAACCAAATGAATATATTGAGAATGATTTTTTAAAAGACTATTTTCTTATGGAAATGTTTATTTATACTAATAAGTTAAAATAATTAATACTAGTGGATTATTTTAACTTAATTTATATGTTATATATTGAAAACTATATTTTTGATATCAATCCAATTGATTTTATATACATAATATGAGAATAGACCCAATATTTCACATAAACCCCTATATTTTTATAAATGTTATTTTACTTATTTTAATGGAGAAAATATTTTAAATATGAAATTTTGAAACTTTTATAAATCTAATATATAAAATTAAACTTAAAATTTTAAATAAAAACTTTTAAATTTGGATAGGTTAAATGTTTGGTATTTTTCTGTGAAATTTCATTTTTAATGGATAATGAAAAATACTGAATTTTAGTTCAAAACTAATTTTTTATATAATATATTTATAAAGATAAATTAAATTTTAAATTGGTTTAAAATATTAATTAGATAATATTTTTATCATTAAACCCAATGTGGGTTATTGTAATCAATTTTACTTTAAAATTGAATATAAAAACATATCAAACTTTTGAATGTTTTACTTTAAAACCTTGCATTGTCGACTCGACTACATGATTAAATTCAAATTAATTTCTTCCACTTATATGATTGAAATTTAAAAATCTTGATTCCATATCTGGAATCATAATAATTTAAAATTTATTATAAGTTCAACATAGTTTTTTAAGAAAACTATGATTGAATATAATTAAAATTAATTAAATCAATTGAGGTAATATTAAGCTTGACTAATGACAAAACCTTCAACTTAAGGACCTAAATGAACTAGAAAATTTTCCAAAATACATTTTATTTCCGTATTTCAAACATATAATAAATTTTATTTACTTTATACCATTATTTTATCCACTTGAAATGGGAAAAACCAGGGTAGAATTCATTTTCAAAAGATTTACTAGAGTTCCACTCCTCTTCCACTATAAAAATGCTTCATCTCCTCCCACTTGATCACACATATAAATCCAATTTGGATAAAAAAACATTATCCAAATATATTCTAAACATAACTCCCCTGATAAGAATTTTCTTCGGTAGAAATTAACCCATGTAATCCATTTGGTGCAAGCCAAAAGGCGTTACCCAAATAAGAGGTAACAATCTTCCTCAAGTCATTTATTTTATTTCAATTATTCAACCCATAAAATAGTCTTATTCCATGATTTTCTAACAACACTAGTATCCTAAATATACTATGATTTTTTATGCTAAAGGTTATAACTACACCTAAAAACACTTCCATAAAATGGGAAACAAACATACTATTTATGTGTACAGAAAACTACCACCTCCCAAAATAATGATTGTTCATTATTCCATTACTGCCTATCATAGTAGAAATTATGATGGAAAATATATTTTTATATAATATATATGATATTTATAATGTAATTATTATTTTTTAATTATTTTATAACACATATATTCATATTTTCTATCTAATATAAATACGATAATTTCGTTTGAGGAAGTGTGGAATACCGCTCCCTCAAAACGATGTGATTCATTCACACACTACATGGAATGTGTTATGGACGGGTTTAGTGAAATTATATGATATATATGATATAATAATTCTAATATATTAATGATATATATATTACATTTACATTCTCTCTTTCAATAAGGCAATTAAACGGAAAGAACATTCATTTGTACGTACGGCCTACCGTCTCCATGAACGGTGTATTCCATTTCATAAATCAATATTCTATAGATTATTATAATAAAAATATATGTAATATAAATGATATTTATATAATGTTTTAAATTTATTAAATCATGATATAATTATAGTGACCAAAGATATACCAAATTATGACATGAGTGAAAAACAAAGGGAATATTACCCGAAATGTAACCTTAACCTAAAATTGTTACCAAGTGGTTAATATAAATTCATAATAAAACCATATATGATATTATATATAAGAATATTTTTCTTTATAATATTTATAATAAATTAAAATTTATTATAATCTATGTTTTAATGAGTACAATGAGAGTCAAGACACATGTTAAGGGATTTTCATATCACTTTTTATTTCTATGAGATACATGCTTTATTTAACTCTAACTTATTTTGTGTGGTGTATATACTTACCATGAATGTAATTTTTTCCACTAATACTAAAATATATGGTATTTAAATATCCATTTTATGATATTTATCTCATGGGGTGTATGTTTCAAAAGATTCTAAATTGGTAAAGTAATCCTGTCTCAATTTTCCTTCCACGAGACACTTGTCATTTTATGAACCTATATTTTTATATTTGATCTATATAATTAATTATTCATGTTATATAATTAGTCCTAGTATATTCATGGTATTTTAAACTTCATTTAATTTCATTTTATTACATGGAAATTATGATCCCAAGTTACCATATGGAAAGAGTTTATTGAAACTGTCTCATCATTTATCCGGATTGTTTATGATTATGTTTCTATTAATGAAATATTATAGTCCATATATCAGGAAAACTCATGAAATTTATTACCCTATGTATGTTCATGTCATATCTATGTAATGGTACCATTTTTACTCTCTTTGGTACATAATATAATTTAGAAAATACTTTTATAAAAATATAGATATATCTTTCTTTTTGTACGGAAATCTATGTTCTTTCAAAACTATGATTTCTATAAATGATTTAAAAAATGTTCTCATTTTATCATATGATGTTACATAATGTTTTTACACAAATTTTATCTTTTAAAAATTGGTTTCATAAGGAATATTCTTGTTGTTTTCTAATCAAGGCACTTTTATGAACTTTTAAGGTAAAAAGGATTGTTCGACATGTACAGACATACCTACCATCATGACTGTAATTTCCTTGAAGATTTAATTTTAATATTACATGTTACATTCAAGGAAAAAATAATTTCTTTATATACTGGACATCCATAGTTTTTAATGTGGTTTTCACTTAACAAGGTTTTGAAAAAAAATTGTGGTTATCAACGATTCCTTTGAAATCATTAAAATCTATTTTTTTATAGAAAAGGGTTTTAAAAATTGTTTTATGTTTAAAAAATATTTTATATATTTTATTTCTTTAATTATAAGTTTTAAAAGTATTTTGAATGAAAGTGTTTCCCAATCATTTCCAATATTTCTTTATTAATTTGTAATGTATTTTCAAGGAAATGGTTTTCAAACTCCTTTTATAGGTTTTCAAGGAAAATAGTTTTAAAAAATCTCAATATACTTTTATAAGTATTCATGTAAAATGGTTTTCAAAACATTTTCATGGTCCTTTTATAAATTTTCAAGGAAAATGGTTTTCATATGTTTTTCAATATCCATTTATAAATTTTCTAGAAAAATGGTTTTCAAACCATTTCGAAGATGCTTTTATATGTTTTAAAAGAAAATAGTTTTTTAAATGTTTTCTAGATAGTTGTATAAGTTTTTAAACAAAAATTCTTTTCAAAATTTTTTGGATATTATTTAATAACTTTTCAAGGAAAACTGTTCTAAAAATTTTTTCATGTTTATTTTATTAGTTTACAAGAAAGAATGTTGTCAAAGTTATTTCAATACTTTTTTATAATTTTTCAATGTATTTTTAAAGTAAATGGTTATCAAATAATTTTAAAAGAAATAATGTTTTGAATAATAAAGTATTCTTTTCTTAAGAAATCGTTTTAAATGATATTTCAATGTTATTTTCCATCTAAGATGAAATTTTTTTATGTTACTCATGCCTTTACGGGGAAATGATTAAATGATTCCATTAATATTATTTATTTGAGTGGTTTATGTTTTGATTTCATGATGTTTATGAAAACAATTTCTCTTTCACAGGTTATATTCTTTTGAAACCTGATTCTTTTCACGAGTTATGCATATGATGAAATTATTATGAAACCAATACCTTTTTCTATGAGTTAAAAAATCATTACATGTTTATGATACATATTTAATTTAAAGGTATAAATTATGATTTTTTATGTTTTTTTGGAACATGTTTTTATTATTTCAATATGAGATGGATGGAAAAAATATCTCCTTAAAATGCATTGGGTAACAATTTATATCTCATGAGATGGACTAAGATTATTTTTGGAGTGAACATTGACTATTAATATGGCCATGGGAGTGAACCATGACTACAAAAATGGTATGAGGTGTGAAATCCTGGTTGTAAGATATCCATGGGTGTAAACCTTGACTACCAAATGGTATGGGTAGTGAACCCATACTACCTACATGGACTTGTTAGAAATGCCTTGACTACTATGGAAATAATATTATGATCTTATTTGTTTTCCATAATTCCATGTTTTATTCATATCTTATGATTTCAAATATTTTGTTCTTTATTTTCTTATGATTAATTTATTATTAACTACCAATATTTATTCCATGATTCCTATTTATGATATTTCATAAGAATGTAATGGTTTTCTATTTTCACAATCATGTTCTAATTACCCTATTCTCATGTTTATTCTTACATGTCTCCCTTGTTTACTCTTTCTAACCATATGATCTCACCCATTTTTATGTTTCATTACCTAGGTTATGAAGATATTTATTTATTGTGATGTTTCTAAGAAGTTTCACAGTCATAAGGAACCTAGTGGGAGATAATGTAGCTTGCTCATGTACTCGTGTTTCTGTTTCTAGGTTTCCCATGGGACAAAACTTATAAAGCCTCTAGGTTTCTATTTGTATAATTTTTTTAAGTATTCTATAAAATTTATTTAAGTTCTATGTACATTAATACTTTTTCATTAAAATTTGGGTTGGTTTTGGCCTAACCCAATTGGTTTTAAAGTTTGAATAACAGAGGAGTTTGTGGCCTTTTATAAGTGAGGTGATTGGCACAATTGTAAATTCTGGAAAGAAAAAGGTGTACCCATGTTATACAAATTGAAAAAGGTTACAACATGGATTATTCCTGATAATTATAAATTTTAGGGTATAAATATGGACAATAAAAATATTTTAGATAGTTTTTTATGTAACTGTATCACTTATATTTTTATCTTCTCCCCTGGTAAATAATTTTTTACCTGAACCACAATAAATAATTTTTACTATTATTACTACTCATTATGGTCAAAATTTATTATGAGGTTATTAGATAATATAAATAAATTTTATTCCAAATTTGGAATATAATTTTCCAAATTCGTTTCATATAATTTAAAAAATTTTAAGTTAAAATTAATCCTGCAGACATGATGTGAAAACAGGTTTTCAAAGAGAAATTGTTCAAATGTTTACAATGTTTTTATATATAAATTAAATATTAAAATAATTTTATTGAGATAAATTGGATTAATAGATATATAATTTAAAATTTTATACTTCAAAAATAATATAAATTACAATTTAACATTTTAAATATTTTTAAAAAATATATTTTATTGTTATTAAAATTTAGTATTTTTCATTGTTCATCAAATAATAATAATTTTTAGAAAAATAAAAATAACCTATTAGATAATTTTGAAATGTATATTTCAAAAATTAATTTTGTTATATAATATAAATTTTATAAAATTGTTAAACATTAGTTATAAATTATCTACACAAATCATGACTAAACCGCCTTTCAAAGAAATAATGTTTTTTTGAAAGCTTTTTGTTTTCATTCAAATGGTTCTAATTTTATCTCTAATAAATATATATCCATTTAATTTATTTTTTAAATATTTAAACCATATAATTTTCCTAATTTAGTTATTCATTTTAACACACTCCAAATTAAAATACTATTTTTAATGGTAATGTTTAAATATTAATATATTAATAGAATATCACATTTTTTCAAACCCAGTGTTGTGTGCATTGAGATATATTGAAGAGATAGAGTTTATTTAATATATATATATATATATATCATAAAGTCTCAATATACTATATTATGTTATATTCTTGGTGTTTCTTATCATGGATTATATCAAATATGATATTCATATTTGAAAACATCAATGTTTAACAAAGGACATGGAAGATGTCTAGATGAGGTCACACACTGTGTGACCCCTTTTATATATCATCTACTTTACCTTTTATATGATGAGTGTAGAAATGGGACACCGATGGGGTTTATTCTTCGGGAACAAACCATGTACCCTTGAAGAAAACGTCATGTACTTTACTAAGGGAATCTTATATCATGTATCTTTTATTTTAGGACTTGGATTTTGGCCCCTTGAGCATCGCATATAATGTAGTTTTCCACATAGAATGTGAAAGTGGCTATTATTTTGGTGCAAGATATGTAAAATGAGCTAATTTAAGTGGGATACTTCTTTCATTTATTCTTATCTAGTAAGATTTTTTCATGTTTCTTTATTTGAGTGTTACAAACATCAACTCCCCCAATCACTCTAGATCATGGGTCACTAATACTATTTACATAGGTAGGGTCGGCACCCCCATACTATAGTTGGTGAAGGTCCTCAACATATGGATTCCACCCTCAAGATAGATGGGGAGTTGGTCCTCCACTAGATATAGTTCCCCAAAATATATGGAGTACAGTGGAAAGGTGTGGGGCCTCCATATTAAATATTGAGAGGATTCTTTAGATGAATGTATTGAAGTTAATGACCCCTATAATATAAATCACATGGCAAAAATTGGTCCCTCAACTATAGATCTTATGTGGTTTCATGGTTTTTTTAGAATAAATGATTTTAACTTTAGAGATGGTGGTAGGCTCTTTGTTCCTATATACCTGTGGACATGAATATCACCTTTCTCTCTTTGCATGAGTATCTTTGAGAATATATGATGTTGGATTTTCCATAAACTCTTAATTTATGGGTGGTTCTAACCTTTATTTTTTCTTCCATTTATTATTCTTTAGGGAATACTACTAGTTATATATGTATTCATCCTAGAATAGAAAATTACAACATGTTCTATATCATATACAGATGATAGATAGATTGATGATGATATTTTTGGACCATGCCATAGAGAAGAATAATTATACCTTTCTAAGTAGACCTTTTTTTGTGTTTGGTTTTGGAGATTTTGAGTTGGGATCTATTCAGTCTCCCATTTTCCAGCTGTTATCAGGTTGGGACCTCTTTTCTGGTTGGGTTAACATTTTTCCATTATAATTATTTTACTTTTCTTCTCAATTTTGATTCTTTCTTAGAGGTTATTGTACACATGGTTTAAACTCGATGTTTTTCCCATTTATTATATCTATGATCTATTTCATTAATCTTATTGTGTGCATGTATATAGTTACTTAGGCTAAGGCCTCCAATTTCAGGGATATTATTTCTAAGTTCCAGTCTTTATCCCCTAAACTATTATAGGTGGGCAGAGAGGGTCACCCTAAAATTAACTTTAGGAGGGACAAACCTGATTGTTTGGGTCATAAAATAGTGGTATCAAAGGTGTTATTTTCCCTTTTTGGTGTTTGGGTTTGGTCTTGTTGTGAGGTTTGGTTTGGAAATATAGAGAAATGGTTTCAGTGTGTTTTGAATTTATCTAACAGACCCAGGAACCCAGTCATGGTGTAGAAGACAACATATCCACACACACAGACTCTGACTACATTCTTGTAAACTCAATATACCTAGAAAAATTTTGTAGGTAACAAAGAGTAGAATAATTTTATAGGATTGGATATTTTTTATTTTCATGTCCTTCTTGAGTCATCTTCCCTGATATACTCATCTAACCATGGCATGTCTTGGTAACTACAAGGATGTCTCTATGACAAAAATCATATATGATATAAATATAGGGTTGTGATGATACCTAGTTTAGTGGTGACATCATAGTTTAAGCTCATTTCGATGTCCAACATAGTATCTGATCCCTATTTTAGGATCCATTACATGTGGTGGTTTCACCATTTAGTAGAATGTAGCATTCCAACCTGTTAAGCAGTAGTAGGATCCTCCCCTAGTGGGTAATTTATATGTTTAATTCTAGTTATAAAATTAATTAGAACAATTTATTAGGTTGACTATACTCATAGAGTGAGTTTGATTCTAGACTTTGAGGATTAGGGACCACCTAGATTCTAGGGTGACACATACCCTCAGGAAAAAGAGGTTTGGATAGATTCAATAGTTTGAGTTTTCCATTTTATGATAAAGTCATTAGATATGATATTTACATTTGAAAGATGCCTGTTTTGTGGGTGTAGCGATGAGTTCATAGGGTTTGGTTACCTAGACATATGATGAGGTGGAACTCTATTGGGAAAAGTTTGAGTGCCTATTTAATAGTGAGTTTTATCATTCCACTAAACTGCTATTTTAGTTTCTAGAGTATCATGAGGAGGCTCAATCTATGGAGATATTCCTAGAAAGAGGGTATTTTAGAGATATATTTGGTAGTAAACATCATGTATTTGAGATGTATTTTTCCACTATTAAGAATCAATTATCAGTGTTGTCGAGTATGAGGCAGACTCATGCTAAGACTCATACATGAAGATCTGTAGTGTATAAATCGCATAGTGGAATCAGTCAGCATGAAGGTTCTTTATCTCAGAGTCCTTATAAAAGTATCAGATTCCAAGATCTTGGTACATACCTTTCCTGAAGTAGGCTAGGTCATCAGGATCAAGACTACCCGACCCATCTTGCTAGAGTGGGAGGATAAACTATAATGGATTTTTATCCAGGGACTCTATACATGGTGTGGTTTATGGTTTATCTCCATTTTACTTTTTATTTCCAACCTTATTTTCATTTGGAATTATTTTCTTATTATATGTGTTATATCCCAATGTGTGTGAAATCTGATTTAGATTCAAGAATTCAAGTAATGGGGATGCTTCCCCCACCAAGACGTGTTCTCTAATGATGTGTTTTAAAGTCACAAAAGTGATTCAATTCCACCCAAAGTGAATAATGTCAGGTTGTGGTGGATTAGTTCCTCAATTTGTATATTTGAGTTCATTTTTGTTATGTTAGTATGGAGGAAAATTTCACATATGACCACATGATCATCATAATTAAACCCAATTATTTCATTATATGTATAGAAATGTTCCCATTAGTTCATTTTCATACATACGATAACCTCATTAGGATTAGATTTCTTCATGTGGATGGGATGAGATTATCATTCATGAGAAATAAAGATATTATGGCTAAGTGAGTAGGGATCATATCAAGGAAGTTTCAACCATTTAATCAACATTTGGAGAGATATCCCATTATACAGTGGGATATTTAGGCATCTGGCTCCCAGCAATAGTTGAGGATTATATAAATATCATTCCAAAATAATTTATGGGATTATATTTATGGTGGGACATATAATTTTTCATCTAATTTTACCTTGAGGCCACATAAATATTTTCTACAGCATATCATATATCCCCCACTGAGCTTTAAGATTTGGGGGTGTAGTTGGAAGACCTTTGAGATAAATTTTTTATCATACCTATTCAGGCCCCCTTTAGAGGCTCTAACTTTTTCATGAAAAATGATGATATGATATTGACTCTTTTTGTTGGCTATCATCTCTTGAATTACGTAATGATAATGAAATCTTACCCCTTACTTGGTATTAGTGACCTTTTCAACTAATTTTATGGTTTGAGTATGTTTTAAAATAACAACCACAGTTATTGCTCCAATTAGTTGATTATTTTCAAGGATCATATTTTAAATACAGAATTTTTATGTGATATGATATCCTTATAAGATAACCCAGCTCGATTTTATAAAGGAGGGGATAACTACATTACATGAGTAGGTGATGAGGGATTTTCATACACCCTGCTTGTATATACATATGGGTGTGGAAAATATGTATAGGTATATTAATCAGAAATTTTTATAAGTTGGACTAAGGAAGTCCATTTTCGAGTTTTTCTCTTAGTGACTCACATGTTATCAGGTAAAGGCTTTATGTTAGGATCCAATAGGTTTAACTCATCCTCTTGTTCATTTTTTGGTGGATATTCCATAATACTCTGAGTTGGACTTTTTTTATCTAGGATGATCGCATACCTTTAGTGTATTTTTCTATAGTAGCAGATATCACTCTACTATCAACACAACACCATGAAATGAAATGTATGGAATACCCTAGAGGTCTCCCATGTCGTAGTATGAAGTTTTTAAGACCTCTCTTGTTGGTCTAGAAATGGTGTAAGAAAGATCATAGGAGGGTTTTCATCATCCATGGATGTTTGAGTAAAGATCAATATTTATAGAAATATTTCACAAATCGATATTCGAGACCATTTGAGTTTGTTTAGGGATACCAAGAATTCATGAGAGTCTCTCCACAATTTTTATTGTAGAGTTTTGGTTGGGTATTAATCTTTTCCCCGATATTCTTCAGTCCATGTGATTTTTTTTCTGTGGGGTTGGTGATGTTGCATACTACTTTTCTTTACCTTCACAGTGAGAATAAGTGTATGATATCTCCCATGCATCATGGATGAGTAGATATGTGATGGACCTATAGCATGTTATCAACTGTGTTGATCACATCATTGAGGACAATTACCTTCTTAGAGTACTCAGTTTCAATCAAGGACTAATAGAATACAATTATACAAGGAAGGACCATTCCTCTTGTTTGAGTGCTTTGAAAGCATGGGAGCATGCATGAGAGCTCTTGGGAGCATGAGATACATATGTGGGATCAGTATCCCTATATTTTTTTTGTATCTTGATATTTTCATGGAGAAAATCCTAGAAGGAGAGTAGAATATAATGATTTTTTTTTTGTTTCTTTACTCCATTAATATTTCTATATATCTCTGGATTTTTCCTGGGTATCAGTATTATGGTTGGCTATCATAGGATCCAAGATATAATATATTAAAAATATTTATATAAATTAAAACACAAGTTAACATTTTTTAGAAATAAATGGTTTTATTTTTTATCAGAACATTGGATGGGAAATCTAAGACCACTGTTGAATCCATAATAAAGGTTTTACCCTAGTCACAACTTAATGTTGATCGTCGTCTATAATTTAGTTGAATATGGTTGTTTCAAGGTATGATAAGTAAATTAAATAATTTATTTATTTAATGACCCAAACCTAATTCCCTCTATATTTAAATTTCATTATGAAAAATCTATAGGGGTATTTGTATAACCCTTTGATATTGTAAAGAAGGTGTATAAGTGCTCCGTTGACAAATCTATAATGGGGATCAGTGAAGAATGATCAATGAGGATTGTGAGATAGAAAAACATAGTGGTATAATATCTTTCTTCACTAGTAAACATGTTCTTTTCAAATTACTAATCCATTCTTGATGTATGGATTTCCATTTTATGTGATTTCCAACACTGGTTTATTTTTTTAATCACGTATTTCTAATCTTCTTACTTTTTTGGTGTTTTTCATTCTTCACATGAACCCGTGAATCATAACTGGTGTTATTAAACCAATTTTTTAATTTTTATTGTGCCTTTTCACCCACTTTTAATATTATGTAATCATAGGTAGATATTGCATCTACTAATGATGGTTTCCCATTCTTCAGGTGCTTTTCCCACAATGTTATTCATTTTATTTGTCGTTAGCCCATAGGGTCATGGTAATGCATTTTTGGGTAGGATACGAGCATGATTAAACCTCAAAATTCATGGAAGATACATGAAATATATATATATATATATATATATATTGGTGTTCTATGGATGGAAAATGTGTTTTTTGGGTGGTCAATGATGGCTTTGTGGGTTGGTGTTCAAAGCATTAGCGGACAATGTGACAATTTTGATTAGGTAATTGAATTTCTATTTTATAACCTCTACAGGATAATAAATGATGACTAAATATAGGGACCATCAATTTTTGTGATATCAAGAAAGTTTTGAAGTGGTTAAACTAGGGATAATCTTGGATCTAACATATTTGTAAAGAAAATTTGGTTTTTGAAAAATTCCCAACTACATGTTTCGTAACCCAATAGAATACTCATCATTAATCCCGAGTTCTTATGAAAGAAGGGGGTTTTAGGTGATAAAATATCACATTCCATATGGTTGGTCCCATACACCATACAATTTTTTCCAAAGATCCAAAACATGTATATTAGGCACATGTACATGATTCTATGTGATCATACAAGGAATGTATAGGGAGGGACACATCGTGTGTATGTACACATCCAGTCAAGCCATGTATCGTGCATACATTCCCTATATCCTTGGTGAACATATATTTCATGTAACCCATATACAACATTTTTAGTGTCACGTGTCTTCCCAAGAAGTTTCTAGGAAGGGATAGGCCCATGTTTTAGGATGGGTCACACTTAGTGTCACCCCTTATACAAATCATGTAGTTTACCTTTTACATGATGAGTGAATTGAGGAGACATGTATAGGGTTTTGCCTCATGATACATGCCATGTACCCTAAGAGGGAATTCCATTTACTCCTCTAAAATAATCCTACCTCTTTATCTATTTCATCATGAATCATATTTAATCCCATGAGTATCATATCCTATGTTGTTTTACATGTGTAACATGATGGGGGCATTCAATTTAGTAGAAAATATATGGCATGAGGTGATATAAGTATGACACTTATTTTAGAGATTTTTATATAGTTATGGTGTTTGGGTGTGTTTATCAAAGTGATACTAGAGTCCATACCCCCTATTTCACTAGGTAATAGTTCCACCATACACTTTACATAGGTAGGATTGGCACCCTCCCCCCATATTATAGAGGGTGTGTGAATTTTATATATGTATTGGACCCACCCTGCAACATCTTTGACCACTATTTTAGATTGGTCCCCCCAATGGATATGGTTTCCCTTGGTTTTGGATCATTCTGGTGAGGTGTGGGCCCTCCACAAGGATTTCTTAGAAATTACATAATAATCATGGCTAGTAGATAGTTCCCCAAGATTGTAAGTCATAGTGGATAGGTGTAGTGAATGAACTTTGTATCTTATGTGATTACATGGTTAGTTTTAGAATCAGCAATGGGACCTTTGGATCTATAAGAAGACTCTTCTTTCTTAGTTTCATATAGTGATGGAGAACCCATTTCTCTCTTTGGTTGGGTTTATTTGAGTTCATCTGATGTTGGGTTTTACATACTCACTACATTATGGGTTTAACTAACTATTATTATTTCTTCCCATACTTGATTTATGAGGCATACTACTAGCTACATATATACTCACCTATGCATGGGATTTCCCTATTTTTTTGGTTCTTATGTAGATGATAAGAATATTAACGGTGATATTGGTAGAAGAGGTTTCGGAGGATCCTAATTATAACTCCCAGAGCAGACCGTGTTTGGTGATCAACCTTGGAGATTGTAAGTTGAGCCCTCTTTAGTATTCCTTTTCCACTTATTTCCAGTTTGGAACCAATTTTCTGGTTGAGCATGTATTTTTTCCCTTTATACTTCTTTTCTATGCGGTAATTCTTTGATTCTTTACTAGAGGTTGTTCCATGCATGGTTTACACTAGATATTAAGTCATTTATTATACCTCTACACAATAGAATTGGGATTTTTCTGGATATGCATATAGGTATATAAGATATGGCCTCCCAGTTCATTGATATTCCTTCTCAACACTAGCTTTCAGCCACTATCCTATTAGAGGTTGGATTGGGGAGACACACATGGCTTACCTCTAGCTAGGTAGAACCCGATGGGTTAGGTATTAATATCCATTTTTTCGGGTGAATGTTATAGGTGTGTGAAACCTATAAAATAATTTTTTTATGAACCTGAAAAAACTATAAGAAATGTAATTTGGGACATGAAATTACTCAACCAACTTTGACACATAATACAAAAACACAAGTTTTCATTTATTCCCATAAGAATATGTAAATGGTCCTAGGATTTTTAACCCCCACACATCAAATATCTCAACATCAAGAATCTATTTTCAGGAAAACTTCTATCTCCCACCAACATTTTCCAACATCTCATACTATTCACATGTATCCTATTTTTCTGTGTTTTCCTTAAATCATTATCTATAGAAACATCACTAGCATCACATATAACATCAAAAGGTAGCTTCCTGTCATGATAAGTGATAATGGGATAGGTTGTCTGTATCTATTTAATAAGGTTAAATGAAACTAGAAACCTCTCATAAATCACAAATGGTATTCCTTGACTATAATTGAATAAAAGGGCTTAGTGATTTTGGAAATTTCCTTGATGAATATCTTGTAGAACCCAACTTGACTTAAGAACCTTCTAGTTCCATTTACATTTTCAGTAGTTGGTAACATATAAATCAAAACCATATAATTTTCACCAGAAATTTCATTATTATTAAATTTATATCCTAAAATAATTCACCTAGTGACCATGAATTTTTACTTTCTATATTTTCAGAATTTTTTAGTAACCTTCCAAAATTGTTAACATGGTGTAAAGATACCTGTAAAAAAATTCAAATTATTAATAAATAATCCATAAAAACATCAATTATCTGATCAATAAAATCATATAAATATCCATCATGTATATCTGTAATGTGGTTAGAACACTAAAATATACTATGGGCATTAAATGGATGGAAAATGTCCCAAATTCATAACTAAATGTGGGTTTTCTTGATCATCAGGTGAAATGTGAATATTTTTTTAACCAGAGTATCCATAAAAAAGTAGAAGTGGTCATTATCAACCAACCACTCATGCATATGATCTAGAAATTACATAGGTAAATGGTCCTTTCATGTGGTACTATTAATTTTCAAATAATCTATAAATACTCTCCATTTTTTGTCATATTAACTTGAAATTATATATTTTTATCACTTATAAAAACATTGACTCCACTCTTCTTAGGGACAACCCAAATGCAAGTGACCAATGAGATATCTAAAATTGGATAGAAAATCCTAAAATTAAGTAATCTAATCACATCCTCCTTAAATATGTCCTTCATATTGGGATTCAATCATATCTTGCCCTCAACTCTTGGTTTATGTTCTAGTTCCATGGCTATTTTATACAAGAAATATAATGAAGTAATTCTATTTATATATACTGTAGACCATACAATTATATATTTAAACATTCCCAAGACATTCATTAGAAAATTTTGTTAACTTCCCTCATGTACATATAATATGACAATATTCATTGGATTATTATCACCCAAAAATGATTATTTTAAATGACACATAAGGGGTTTGAGATCTAGTTTTGGTGATTTATCACTATAAGGAATACTTTTGGGATGAGGTGGTCCAAGTTATTTAATGTGTTTCTTAAATTTAATTTTAATATAGAATAACTCCGAAAAACTAAACCCATAATTTTATTTTTCCTCAGTGTTTTCCAATGTGGAAAACACATTTTGTTTAAAACTCATACCTGATATAGGATCCAAATCCCTAGCCAAATGAACATCTATGTGTTAAAAGTTCGCTCTATCATACTTATCAATGTATTCCTAATAATTAAAATGAGTTAAAGGATCCTAAAATACTCCAAAAAACGCTATATTCTTAGTATCATAGTATCCATCCTCTATACCACTCATCTCAACAGGAGGAGGATTCATGTCTAGAGTCTTATTTTAGTTTTTAGATTCCAAAGTGGTATCATTAATAAAGGTGTGTTTATTAAATTTCTTTACAATCAAATGTTTCCATAAACTCTAGAATCTCAACTCTTAGTGATTTCTCGATAGAAGTTGGTTCATGGATAATTTTAATAACATTAAATTTATTTATTTGTTCCCTAACATTGAAAACCATCTTACCCTTTAACACATCAATAAAATCTCACCCATTATCCAAGAAATTCTTACCTAGGATGAAGTTACATAATTTTCATGGTCCATGTCTAAAATTTGGTAATATAATCTAAGATTTATGTTTCTTACTCTGAATAACAAGTCATCAACTCTTATAACTAGGTGGTTAATAGATTGGTTAGATAACTACAAGAAAACTATGGTGTTATGTTAGGTCCACAAGGCTGAATACCCTGAGAGGCGGGGTGAATCAGGGTATGACTAATTTAAAATTAACGCCCGTTCTGATCTTGTTTTGCTGTTAAGCAAAACACTCTTCTCTCTCTTTCATGTTGCACAGAGTAAACAGAAAGTAAAGCATGCACAGGACACAAAAATTTTACATGGTTCACCGTGAAGGGATACGTCCAAGGAGCATACGCCGACAAGTTTTCGGTCGTACCAAGTACACTAAACTTCACTAGCTGTGGATACAAAGTTCAGGCTAGATCACTTCTATTCCCAGGCTCACTGCCTTTACAAAGTTTAGGGTCAGCTCACTTCTTTCCCAAGGGTCACTCCCTGTTTCTCTCTCTCTAGCACATTGCCGGTGGAGAGGATCACCTTCTTCCTCTTCCTAAGATCACTACTCTTTGAAGGGATTCACTCACAGTTTATATACATGTAGGTCTCTTCATTTTCATAAAATAATGTGTCTTCAATTGTTGATAGATGCTCTGTTGAAGTCCAACATTCATCCACTGATGAATAGCACTTTGCCTCTGACCACTGGGCAACTACCTTTGGAAAGTGCCTTTGAAAAGCGCCCTACTTCGTGAAGCTCCCAATTTCGCGAAGCTCAAACAAGCCTTCATGAAGCTCCTACCTTTTCGCGAAGCACTTTCGAGAATAACTTTCGTGAAACTCAAGCCGTCGCAAAGCAACGTCCCTCGCGAAGCTTACTAAGCCAACGTGGAGATCGCATGTTTTTCGGAGCTACAATAGCTACTGTGATGCTCCTCTTTCGAAAAGCACACTGGCTCTGTGAACCACCTTTGCAAATCAAGAGCGAATGATCTTCTCTAAAAAATTCTCTCTTCTTCTCTCGAGGGGGTGGGCCTCTATTTATAGGCGATTCCACCAACCCTCGGCCCTTCCGCGCGAAGTCAACACCTCGTCATCGCCAATAGCGAAGCTCTGAAGTTTCCGCCGGAATTTTGTCCAAATTGCGATGCACCACGGCAATTTTCCTTTCGCGGAGCTCGTCGTAATCGCGAAGGATCACCGTCAACATTACTTCACGCATTCTCCGTGAATCTCCCTCGCAAAGCCCTTCACCGCCGCGATGTGCTTCAACTCTGACGTTCGAGAATCTTTGACGTAATTTCAAAGCATCACCGCCTCCATTTTTCTGGTCTTCACGATTTCCAAACCATTCATCCTATCTTCGCAAAATTCATGCCTTTTCCATATTAAATTATGATCTTCATGGAAATCCTATATTTGCGATGCTCACCAAACTCCAAATTTTGGACCCCAAAAATTTGGCAAACACTGGGAAATAGCGCCACCTTGTACTGCTCTTTTGTACCTCCCCCAGATCATCCTTTCCATTGTCATCATTCTTTGTCAACAAGGATTTTCAACAACTTCTTGGGAACTCGACAAATATCCATGAAAACCTGCTTTGTCAACAAACACAATCAACCCAAAAATACTTCAATGTTACCCTGAGGGATTTTTTCCCAACATGTTATGTGATACTTATAAACTCAAATGACGAAATATGAAAATAAAATAATATTGATACTGACATTAATATCATAAAAATATATTTACAATACACCACTATATCCTCATGTTCTTTGTATGAAAAAACATTCTTGATCTAATATTTTGGGAGGTATCCTATTATAAAAGAAATAATTTCACTCCTCTGTTTGATTTTATGTAGAAAATTATTCTAAGTATTTTTTATTAGAACATATTTTCTTCAATTATTTAAACTAAATTGGAAATAAAGCAAGGAACTTGAGAAAAGGTTTAAATATTTTAATTTTCTTAAAATGTTTAAGAAAATTGAGCTAATCAGTTTCTTGATTCTTCTTATAGAATTTTTCAAGTGAAGGGATGGTTGGGGTGAAATTTTTTATTATTATTAGTATTACCTCAATATATTGATTAATATTATTTTTATTTTATTATAATTTTTTTTCAAAACAAATTTATAACTAGTTTTTAACTGTAACAATAGGTTTCAACAAACCTTTAATGGGACTATCTCAATTTATAAATTCACGAGTTTCTATAATTAGGTTCTCATTTTGATTTTGAGTAGCTTTTTTATCCTTAAAAGATTATTGTTGCACTGGATACCACTAAAACTATTTAAATATATCATATTCACCCAATTATTAGCTTCATTTATGCTTGATAACTTCTTTTTTTCTCTAGAATTCATTCCACAAGCTAATTCCCCAAACTGAAGTTCTAGATTTTGTAACATAGTATAAGAATAAGCCTTATAATAATCATATATATCATTTTGTTTGTTGAATTGGTATTTTAATATTCATCCTAAGAATAAATTAAACTGATTAATTTAAAAAATAACCCCTCAAAATTAACTTTTTAATTATAAGTTTCATCCATTTTTGGGTTTTCAAATTGCTCTTAAGATGTTTAAAAGATGGGGGAGAAGTAGGAATCAATACTAGCTATTCTATATATGAAAATTTTAGATGGTTATTATTTTTCTAATTGAATTTATTTAATAATCACTTATCCATTTCATGTATATTGGTCACATATCAATCAAATTATTTAATTTCTTGACATTGGGTAAGAATATTAAAATTTTGATAGCTAGATTAAGAATACCCTAATGTGTCACAGGGGTGGTGTTTTTCCTTATCTAGGCTTTGATTATTCTCATAGTAAGAAACAGTAGATTGATCCTCATGTTATTGAATTTAATTCATTTCCTTCTTGAAATTTTTTATTAATATTAGAAATTTTATATTTTTAATTTTTTTATAGTGTGTTGAAAATTTGATTCAGATCCACATTGGTTTTATCAATAAAATTACCTCTATGGGACTGATCAACTATTGTTTAGTGATATTGTGTGTGAATGTTGTAAAATGTATCCATAAAAATCTATTATACCCTGGTGGTTTGGGAACATATTAAGTAACCCCTTGGTTCTATCTCATTCCTTATGGAACAACTCACACTCATCTTGACTGAAACTAGTGATTTTTTTCCTAATCTAAAAAATCATCCTCCTATGGTAAAATTTCATTTAAAAGGCATTGTATAATTGGTCCCATGTATCAAAAACATATTAATCCAATTTTCAGAACTAGGTTTTTTCCTTCACCATTTTAAAAAATCGAATACTCTTATTTTTAACTCATTCTAACTCAACCACCAAAATGGAAGTTGTCTTATTATACCACAGAAGTCATTAAGTAATTATAGTGTGTCTTTTTAGGAAATCCATGGTATTAATCCAACATGGATTAGTGGGATTACTTAATCTCATAGTTTTGATACATATGTTTGTTCCTAATTCATTATGGGTTAAATGAAATAATAAAAACACAGGACTCACTAATCCTACCACTATCTACCGACTTATTTCTAGGTTGTGGTGGATTGATATTTCCATCTTGGTTGTTTATATAAAATTCAACCCCTATAATATCCTCCATTATAATTTTATGTTTGTTATTTTTTAGATCACTTGTATTTTTTTTTATCTTGGGAATAAAGGATCCTATTTTTATAGATTATGACCAAGATTTAATCCACTATAAATATTAAAATAAATGTCTATTTATTTTTTGGAAAATAGATTTCTTTTTTAAATGATTTCCTATGGATTTTTCAAATCAATATGGTCAAACAAACCTTCCCTGAAAAATAGTGAAAAAATATGTTAAACCTAAACCTATTTAGTTGACTGGGGAATGTTTAGACTAATTATTTATAACCCTACTTAATACTAGTTAGTGGTGATCTTGGTCCAATTCATAGGGACTCACACTGTGTGTTTATTGATTGAAACTTCAATTGGGGTGCATGGTTGTTCTAGAATTTACATCCTTAGACTACTCGCTTTACTCATACCATATATTCCAACTTTAAAAATGATAGTGACCTTCACCATTATGGTTAATGATATTGAATCCTTGACTGGAATAAGATAATGGGATGTTGGATCTACCATCTATATATTCTACTATGGAGAATATCGCTTAGTCTGGGTCTCCCTTATATATCTAATAAATGTTCATGAAACTCATTCCCACTATCATCATCTAGTGGACATTGTTTAATGATTTTTTCTTCATTTTCTGATATGTATTCTACATTATTTTGGAGTTAATTATGGTGCTTCATGCATATTGGGCATTTCAAAAAAAATTACTCATTTTTTTGGTTGTGAGGGAATATTATTTATAGGACATAAGGTTTCTCAGGTTAAAAACCCAAGGAATACCATGATTACTATAGAAAAACTTATGTTTAATGTTTAGGTAATCCAAGGGTCATAACCTCATGTATCATGTTATCATCACACTAGGAGGATCAAACTCATATTGTTAAGAATCTATTTCTCATCACACTAGGAAACTTATTCTTATCACATAAGGCTTCCAAGGATCATCACCTAAGGAATAAATAATTGTCTCAATGGGTAATAACTTAGTCTTGCCACCTAATGAATTATTGAGGATATATGATTCTCATCGCATAGGGGATTCATAGTCTCATTGCCTAAGGTATCCCATGCTTGTTACATTAGGAAGAATCTATAGATCGTCACTAAGGATAGTGAGAAGATATCCTTTTTTCATCACATATGGGTTTCTTAGGCTCCTCACATAATGAATCTCATTCTTGCACATGAGGTAGAAACTAATTCCAATAATCTAAGTGGTGAAGAAGGTGTCATATTATCATCACATGCGTCTCTTTATCTCATCACTTAAGTAACCCTAGGGTCTCTAACTATGGTTAGGTTTATAATAAAGCAGGAAATAGTCACATGTGTACACATAAGTGAAGGCGATCACAAATTTAAATTCCATTGTTGGGACCCTCCAAATATAATAATAACATATTCGGATAAGCATTGGTTTGAATCCAATTGAGGGTTCTCATGGTTTATAGTCCAATGGAGAACCAATAGATTTAATGTCTATTAGAGGTACACTTCCCATATATACTTATCACATATTAGTTTTGGGACATGTTAACATCTTATAGAAATTGTAAAATACAAGGGTTATTCAAATATATGGGAGGCTTAGTGTGCTATAGAAATATGATCAAGATTCAGAGTCAATGACTACCTAGGAGGAGGTGGGATGGAGTAGAGATTCATGTTTTTGAGTTATGGAAGTCACCTATAACCCACCACCCATGAATGGGATACAAGACAATTGTGATGTTGGAATTTGTTTTAGCATACCTTATAGAGGCATCATATACACCCATCCAAGAGAAATCAAAAAACCCCATGTAGTTATACTTTATAGTTTGTGCTCATGTGACAAGACCATACCATGTAGTTTAAGATCATGTTGTAAGGATTGTGTGTCATTAAAGTAGTAGAAACTAGGGATGGTGTGGGGATTATGAATGAATGGTTACTATAATGTAGATGAATCATCTCATTCTATCCAAATGTGGATTCTTGTGTTCTACACCTGGGGAATACCAAAAATTTCACATACTGAATTATCATGCTCATCACATAGGACACACCATAATAATAAAATACTATAAGTATACGATTTAACATTTTTTTTGAGGACGTAGTCTTTTAGTTCAACATAATGAGACTAGGATGTTGGAGTTATTCAGTTTAATTCCTTATATCTCAGATGTTTTGGTGGATTATCCATGAAGATACCCAAAGGATGCAAAAGCATATCATTATCTTAACATAAGAAATAATTATCATTGAATGAGGAAACCTATTCTCATCACAAACAAAATACCATGAAAACCACATAGATTAATGATATATTTTAATGCCTTTTTTTGTGGAATTTATCATGTAGGTTAACATTATGTGACTTGGATATTGGTTCTATGCATTTTAAAGTCTTACATCTCATATGTTGGTGTTATAGAGTTTAAATACTTGAATCTTGGATATTTTTGGGGATTATTCATTAAGATTCCTTTTTGATAGGGTAATCATCTCATTCTCGTCACATTAGGTATCTCAAGCTCACTTCATAAAGCATCCTAAAATCATATCATAGGTAAACTCATGCCCTTCAAATTGGGTAAGTCTATAGTTTGACATCTTGTGTTGAGGAATTTGTTTTTCATTTTATCATTTTGTGGCTTCTATGTAGTTTAAAGTCTTATAGATCATATATTGGTTCATTGTAGTTTAAAGTATTTCATCTCAGACATTGTTCGAGAGAACACATGAAGGATCCCATAAGAGGAGGGAATCATATCATGCTCTTCACATGAGGCATCTCATGACTATTTCATGACTTATCTTGGACTTATAGAAAAGGTCATACAATGATAATCACAAAGGGTAATGTTGTAGTTTAACATTTTTTGAGGGAATTGTTTTGTAATTTAATATCATGTGACTTTGATATTGGTTTTTTGAGGTTTAATGTATTGAAATTAAGATTCTATTGAATCATATGTGTGACGATCCCTGGAATATGGTGGAATCATATTATTCTCATCATAAGTGGAATCTCATACTTATCATATGATTAATCCTTCTCTCTTCAAACAAGGCATTTCAGGATCACCACATAGGGTAAGGTTATAATTTAAAATCCTATACTAAGGATTTTTTTTATTGTTTAACGTCATCCGACTAGGATATTAGAGATATACTGTTTAAAGTTTCACAAATAATATTTTAGTGCTATATAGTTTAAATTATTAATGCCCATACATTGGTGTTATATAGTTTAAAGTATTATAGACTAGACATTAGTTCTATTCAATTTAAAGACATGTGGATTAGACATTGGTAATACATACTTTAAATAATCAAAACTCAGAAGTAGATATTATGAAATTTCAATTATTCCAACATAAACATTATTTTTTTGGGTTTAATGTCTTTCATCTTGGGCATTGGTGTTATGAAAATTAAATTATTATATATCAGATGTTGTTGGGGAATAAGGGTGAATACACCCGGTCAAAGTCAATTTGGGAAGAGATAAGGATTCAGGGATCCTTTATATGATCAATGAGGTGTAAAACAACTTGTTTCCCTTGAAAATTTCATGGATGGGTCATATCTATCAACTGTACATGAGCTTATAATGGGAAAAATTCTTGGACAATTCCCATTTCAGGCACCATTTAGGGGTGCTAATTTAAGAATATTTATGCTTCCCCTCAGAAGGAAATGGAGTTTCCAAAACCATTTCTAGAATAGAGGGATAGAGCATTAAGTTCAATAATACCAGTCATGTAGATTGGTTATTCATAGGTGAGCCCATTTTGAATAAGTATTTTATGCATGAGAACTCAACTTATGTGTAAATATCTTTGAGGAATGGAGACATCGAATCTGAGACAACAAGGATGTGGTATGCAGCTTTAAAGTTTCACAATTATTTAGAGTTACATGGACCACGAGCTGTATTATAAGCATAGTACAAGGATTTTAATGTCATATATGTTTATAACTTTTAGTGTTGTGTAAAGTATAGTGTCTAGAAAATATTAACATCTTTTCTGAAATCTATAGTTCTTCAAGTGAAGTTGCATGAAATCATCTCAAACATAAGGTGATGTTGTTTTGGACACATTTGAGGGTTATTGTAGATGTTTATCATCTTAATTAATCCCATTGGGGGATTTGGATGTCTAAATTACTTAAAGAAATAATAGGAGCAATTGGGATTATGACTCGTAAAATTATAGATATATGTCCCCAAAATGAGGGATATTCTATATTTAAAGTGATTTTAGACTGGTACAGTATTTTGTATCATTACATCATTCATGTATTTCAATGTGGGACTGGTACATTCAATATGGGGGGATCTACACTATTTTATCCCTATTTCATGAAACTATGGAGAATATAAAACACATTCCTTTTCCTTTAATGTCCAACCGGGATACCTATAAAATGCTTCCATTTAACAACTCTTTTCTTACACAACTCAAAAATTTGTGGAGCTACATTAACTATTTTATTGTTTCACAAAACCAATCCTCTTTGTTTTTTAGGTTCTACCCAATATTTTTAGAACATCAGTCATTTTACCTCACATTTCACATGTAAGTGTATTGCATGAAAAATCTAAAAGTTTTGAAAACCCCATGAAAGTTTCACACATGGGGATCATTGTTTTGAAAATAATTCTCTGGGATTTTTTCCCTCTCTTTTTAGATATCACATAGTTTGAGGTCCAATATGAAATTATTTGTGCCAAAATAACCCCCCCCCCCAATTATACCTTATGGAGAATTGAAGGGTTGAATTATTTTGAAAACACTGAGTCTTAGGTGATTTCCTACTATTTCATGAAACTCTAATTTATGTCATGGAACTCAATTTCACACAACATTAAACCCATGTGGTCACAAGCCTATAAATATTATGAGGGGTAAATTCTAGAAATTTTACTATCATGCTCGATAGTATCTCTCTCATGAATATAACTAAAAACAAATCATAAAATCTTATGATCTCAAGATGTGACATTCATGAAACTATCCATTAACAAGACAAAATTTCAGAAAATTAAAATTGTTCAAGGTATAGTTTTTCATTTATGTGATGACTCTTATTGAGATATAGAGTAAAGTTTCATGAACAATGGTGACCTGTGTATGGCAGGTTTGACATCCATGATAAAAACTTTTCCATATTCAAAATTGATTCTAAAATGGTCGATCGATTTTATAAAACATTATTTTCATTGATACTACTAAAAAGAGTGAAGAGATGTCTATAAAACCTAGTAGCCATTAGGATATTATGGTAATTTATAAGAACAAGGTATTTATAATCAAAAAAATAGTGAGAAAAAAGATATATATTCTCATAAATTGAGTACCTCTTTACAACTTAGTTCCATTAGGATATTTTTTTATCTATGACATAGAGGTTAATACAATGAGACATTGGTTCTCACACTTTTAATAGAATCAATAGTGGAACATAATGTTCCATATCTAACCATTCATGGAATGTAACATTGTAACCATTTACACTCTCAACACCCAAACTAGGATAGTCACTGAGAGTTGTCAATGGTAGAGGTTTTCCCACCTCATTATTCAAGTTTTATGCAAGATATAATTTCTTATAAATGGATGGGGTGGTGTGAATATTGGGATCTGTGTTCAATAGGGAACTTTATCGATGAATGGGGGTGGGCATACTAGGAGTGTTATATGTTAGTGGAGTACGTGGATGAGTTCTTCTATATCAGACTATGTGAGGATGTGTGTATGTTCTAATTAAATTTTTTTCATCATCCAAGTCTATTTTTTGAAGATACATAGTTGGGGTTCACTAGAACCAAATACCTGGTTGCGAATATTATTGCACAAGACATATGTTCAAATTATTGGAAGACCCAAGAAATCCCCAGGCACCCGACTTCGAAGGAAATGAGATCGTATTGAATCACTTTGAAGGAAGTTTTATATGATTTTCGGGGATACATAGTGCAAGAATGGAACCTGAATATAAGGTTTTCTATATTCCTAGAAACCTTATTGAGTATGTGGTTAATGCAAATAAGGGACACATACATGGGCCAATGGCTGAGTACCCTAGTAATGGAATCAATCCTGGTGTCCTCTAACTTGGAAAACCTCACCATCCCAGTGTTATCCAGGCTGTATGACCAGTTGGGGCATGTCAAAAGTGGAGAAATTACCATATCTATATATATATATATATATATTATTCCATTTTTTTCACATATGGTTCATAGCACATTTTAGGGAGTATTATTTTTTAGACATGACTTCCACCTCAAGCAACAGATTTGAACCCTCCCATATCAACATTGTAGGGTTACCATTGTAATAACATAGTAAGGTTAGTGTGGTGTCCCATATCAACAACATTGGTAACTTCAACATTCTTCCCTTCCTAGCCCCATTTAAAGAAATGGATGATAACATTCAGGGGAATACTAAGAAAATACAGTACATACAGGATTTATAAGGTAGGTTATTAGTTTCAGTTATCGACTACCATATCTACTATGAGTATTATACCCTAGATATATTATATCTAAAATTCAAATTCATCCAAAGGTCCATAGAAAATGTATACAAAGTTTTTCATACTGAAATATATCCTAATGTAATTCACCAACATAGGGTGATTCTCACAAGTGATGGATCTATTGAGTCCAACTCCCTGACACCAATCTATTACATCATCGATATCACCCAAAATTATTATAATAATTGGGAGGAGGTGTATCGAAATGAAATCCTATGGAGATTGGTTAGGTGGGAGGCTCTTCTATGTAATCCTTGAGATTAGTAGGGAATAAGGTGGGGTTTCATTAGAAAAGCTTGCTAATCTAAGAGAATGGCCCGTTCTAGGGAATTTGTTTCCATAGAGGTGCCTAAGAGGTCTTCTACTCCTCTGTCTTCAAGAAGGGATCCTTAAGAGAGAACATTGGTAGGTACACAACTCCCCATGAATAATCTATGGGAGATGGATAAGATCCCCCATACTATATTGGGTAGGTGTCATAAGGATTCAGGGTAGTAGTTATGCAGCATGGTGTAGTTAGTGGATGACACGATCTATCCTGAGCTCTGTGAAGCATGTGACATGTTTTTGTATTCCTAGATGATGTATCAGTATTTTCATAGGCTCACTGGGAAAGTAATTGATCTTATATAGGATGGTATCTCTAGTATTTTTGCCTCGGTCGACTATAGGGAGGGGTAAGAATACCTTGCAGACATGGACACCATAGTTTGCTAGTGTAGGGTGGGATATACTTTCACTACCAAGGTATGATCCATGATCGTAGGGGAGTGGGATGAGGCAACCTCCACTGAAGTTACATCTCATGAGGTTACAAGTAATAGTGACAAATCATAGTAATCTTGTGAATAAAAGAGATGGGGGACTATAATGGAGTAGGGAAGTCCCGAGGATAGTGTGTATATTTCTCATGAGGATGACTCGATTGTGGTCATTTTTGGTGAGATAGACTTCAAGCTTGTAGGTTTGATTCCACAATAGGATTTCAATAAATACTAACTCAATTTATTCATTATTATAGTGGTATTTGGTAGAGTACAAGGAGACCTCTAAATTATATCATTGAGGTTCCTTTGATGGTGATAAAGATCCCACCTTAGAATCTATCTCTATGAAATTAGTGTGGGAATTTGTAGAGGAAATTAAAGTAAATTCTATAGACTTCTCTATCATCCTAATAATATATGGGGAGATCATCCTAGAATTTCTACAATGGAACCATATGATAGTGTGGAACACCTCCTAGGGAACTAACCATCTGAATCTCATTTTATCCATGAGTTAAAATATGAATTACATTTACCTTAGTCTTTATTTTTACTTATACACCTACTGGTATCCTCTACTAACTTGATAATTATACTTTTGAATAGATCTCTGGAACATAACCATATAGTACCTCATACTGGACACATGGATACCTGCTGGCATAGAGAGGTCCTTGGTGATGTACTTCATATTTAAAGACTCGGGAATATAGATGTTGGTTGGGGTGGTGAAAACCCACAACGTGGTGTTCAAATGGGTGGTCAAGATAGACTCCATGTTCACCTTTACATCATTTAATTATTTTCTCTTATAGATTGTAGTTAACCTATTCATTAGTTAAGGTTATTCGAACCACTTTTTTGAAAAAGTACATGAGGAGGAATCCCATAATTTTCCAAGAATAAAAAAGGGGGCTTGGGGATCTGGTGTTTTCCCCAATGGTCGGGTCAGGTTTTGTGGATTTTTCTCCTCGGTATGAGTTAACATCGATCCTAGAGGAATAGATTCTCCCATAGAATGAGATGAATGAGGTGATTCTTGAGGATATAGATGGTGACGAGGCCACCACTATAGAGGAGTTAGTTGTAGTCCACCTTCCTCTCAACATGGATCCAAACATGTTATACAGGACACTCAAGTGATATCCTTCCACTGATGTGCTTGTGGACTTTTATATGTACCACACTATGCCATTTAAATAAATTAAGTATTATATATTGTAATTTATAGAAGTTAAATGTGTTATTTTTTATAGGGAATGGAAGATCATCTTTAGATACATCAATTTTAACTGGTGGGGTGATTTTTTAGGTCGGATGGGGTCCTTTCACCATTAGATGGTGAATATAAGGATCAACATTGTGGACTACTTCATCCTCCACACATTAGTCTAGAAATTATTGTACAGTAGGGTGTATGAGTAACAACAAGAGTTCAATGTAACATATTATGTGTACAATTTTTGTGGCATCAATACACTCTATGCGGATGAACAATAGATTAATTGGATAGAGGATCAAGTGCACCAGCATGAGTTCATCATCACCATAAAGAAGTAAACCACTAGAAAACTAATTTAATGGTTAGATATAGTTGAGGATGAGGTGGTTGAAGTTAAATCCTTGGTGGCAGAGTATATGAATGAATATAACTGGGTATATGTTGGGGATAATGTGATTCATCATACATATGAGGAGAAGATGACATAGTTTTCTAGGTGGTGGAAAGTCCAAAAGGAAACCTGGAAGACGCATCCTTAGCTAGACCACTCCCTCACCTAAGATAATCAATAGGTCAATTTTGTTATATTAAGGGATTGGATCCAACATTATGATGACCCTGTTCATTGGTAATTTATTTGAAGTAATAAATTATTCATTTATCTCATCTTACCATGTTATGTTTTTCAACCCCATAATTCTAATAAAAAATCAAATACAAACATCTAAACCCACATGATTCATTCTCAGTGTGAGAATAATGAGACCAATAAAAGGCTTCATATTTTTAAGATAATGTTAGATAGGATATGAATTGTAATAAATAGAATGTTTCAATGAACACCACTAGGAATAATATATTTGAGAATTTTATTGGTAAAATTATAGGGGTTTGATATTCCCTATCAATGTGCTGGATGCACTAGAGTGAAATTGTAAGGGTGTTAGAATTCTACATGATCAAGGGAAAAGTGAAGAGACTAAATTTTGGAGCTCAAGATTCTATGGCTTTGAATTAAGTAGGAGGATGGGTTAATGATAACCATTAATCATGTTATAAAAATTAGTTCTTGGATTTTTCTAATAATCATGTATCCTATGGGATGTCTGCCTTGAATGGGAGGAAAACCAATTTTAAACATAAAAAATGCATAGAGAGGTCTATTCAGAGGAAATTATGGTGGACCCTCTAGGGTGTGTTCCATTATGGTAATTGATCCTGTTTTCAACATGCACCATCATCATATGGGACCTATTTTGAACATGAAAGATATATTTTGATCTAAATTATGTGGACACAAAGTTTTTAGATGAAGGAGAAGGATGCATAATAATAGTTTCATCACTCTTAAGGATATTCCATCATGCATCATGAAAGTTGATGTAGAATACCAAACCATTAAAAATAATGAAAACTAGTGAATAAAATGAAAATTCCAACCAAGTGAAGGACACGAGAGTGAGGATTAATCATGCTTATAGGAGGATATTGGTGTCCTTAAAATTTACTATATTTATGGTTGTACAAATTTAACATAAGGTATGTTCATTTTAATGTCACAAGAAAATAATCATTCGGTCATGCCTTTTAAGGTAATGAGATAAGAACCATAGAGAAGGTGAGATAATTTCAATGGACAACAATAATGAACTTGATAAGAATGGGAGACTAATAGGCCCAATGTTGGAAAAGAATGTCTCATATATAGGTAAAAATGTTTTGAAGGTCCCATGAAATGATTTATAGAAATCACTAGACATCCTATGTAATGGGAGAATAGTTCTATATGATGTGTGGTAGACCAACACCAAAGGTGGCATGTGGTTGAGGTCTAACAATATACCTGAGAAACCCTCTCAATTGAGGACCATGATATCTTGTAGTTTACATTCATATGATGGTGACTTACAAAAATAGTAAATTAATTGTGGTAAGTATTTGGGGAACATAGTTTGAAATCATACAGATGGGTCAAAAAGATGGTAAATGGTGATAATGGTTGTCTATAAATTTTTCTAAAACTAGTGGGTTCAATGAGTATAGTTTGTCTTTTTTGGGTCTAAAAAATGGCTCTTTATGGCTTTGTACCTTTTCCATTTATGCCTTCACTTTTTCCAAAATCATAGGGGTTATATGGGGAGAAAATTCTTGAAATTTTCTCATAATTAACTTTGTGGGTTTTCAGCCTAATATGAATTTGGTCCTCTTTCCTAGGGTAGTTTATAATAATTCTAAACATATTATATGAGATTAAAGATTAAAGTTATATAGTGTTGATCAGGCTGTGTATCCAATTTATGGTCATGAATCTTATACTAAAGGTTGATCACTCATGGGGAATCAATAATTACTTAAGGGGTTAACCAAATTTCATATCATATAAAAATTAAACCAGTGTGGGGGCTTAATTACAATTTAGTTAGAATATGGATTAAAGTTGAACCCATGAAAAATAGAAATAAATTATTTTAGTTTTTTTAAAATAAAAAAAAAATTGATATGATTAAGAGAGAAAAAATAATGTTTTGTTTTTTCTTTAGAAAGATAGAAATTGGTAATGAATATTTTAGTTTCAAAAAGGTGGTTGGAAGGCATGTCAGGGTTTTATAGCTTTAGGTTCCATGTGCTACTAGATATATAAATTGATTTTATTAATTCATGGTCAATGTTGGAGTTGGGATGACCAGGATCCCATATTCATGGTATCCAATCCATTCTAAAAAAATACCATATTTCATATGGTCAGGTAATTTTGTGTTTTCATGAGTTAAGTTTATCCAAATACTGTATTTAAACCTAATTACCCCAGACTATTCAATGGCCATGAAATAGTTTTGGGTAATCAAACATGAAATTTTAAAGTTTCCTCTAAAAATTATACAATAAATTGTTAATATTAAATAAAAATAAATGGATTGGAATTTTTAATTAGAAATTATGTCAACCTAAAAAAACTAACATAAATAAAATACAATCCATAAGCACCTTCCCCCTTTTTCTAAATTACCCTTGAAAAAGGTGGGAAATACCCACTCATTCAAGTAATAGATAAGTAAGAGGGAATGGGAAAAATAAAATAAAACATGAAATAAATCAGTGAGAATAGTGGTGGAAGATTAGGTGGTCACACATCACTTCACCCAAATCATTTTCCTCTGGTTCTGATCCTTTATAGTAGTATCTTGGTCCTCTATTTATAATCCTTCCAAGGAGCTCAAATTAGGATTAACATTCACATAAATGTGTCCATAAATTATACATGTGTAAATTTGGGTCATAAATTCCATTTTGGGTCATTAATATGGGGTTTTATTGAAGGAAACATTGAAATCCCAAAAATTTGGGTCTTTCTAGCAAAAGACACGATGTGACTTATGTGTCATGCTATAAATTTATCAAGATACTTCCAAGACTCATTTTTCATCATTTCTTGGTTCATGTCTGGAATATCCACCATTTTTAGAAAATTAATAGGACATTTATAATGCGAATCATCATTTTCTATCCCCAAAACCTCTATTTGATCCCATTTCTTCATTTTCAAGCCCCGGAAGTGTACCATAGGAATCAAACATCACAAGAATCCTTCTTTAAGTGTAAATATTGATCCATTTGGATACTTTTTTTCATTTTCCATAAAATAATGAATCATTCCATATAATCATGATTCCATTACATATTGATGAACTAATTAGTAATTTAAATCAGAAAAAAATAAAAAATAAAAAATGTATGCAAGAATTATAACTATCAAATCACCCCACACTTGAATTCATACTTTTCCTTAAGGAAGAAATATCAACATACTACAAAGGAAATTCTCCTAAATATAATTTAAATTCAATTTAAATAAAATAAAATGAAAAATTGTGAAATTAAATGTTCAATAATCATGTAGGTAAATTTCACGAAGGCCTATTTTTTCAAATAAATCAATTTTCCAAGTATTTTAATTTTCATCTTCTAAAAACGAAACACCTTATCATTCATAAATTTTTATTTTTAAATTATTTATTATTATCCATGGCATTTTCAAGTTACCTTATGTTGAATTTTTAAACTCATCATTATGTTACATGTATAAATAGAGTTATTTTCATTCCTAAAGAACATGCACATACTATTGGATTTCAAGGCATCTAGAATATCCTTCGTGTAAACAAAAGGATCACGGTTAATCATGAGGTATTTTTATCAGGGTTCAAATGTTTATAAAATTTAGGTTAGGTGGGTAAATGATTTTTAAATAAATAAATATCAAAAAGGAGTTTGGACTCTAAATCATAATGCATGATACTAAAGATAAGCTCAATGAAAATCTAGCTTTAGAGATGATATCTCTCTCTTACACAAAAATTCTTAAATTGGGGACATAATAAAGGTAAACATGATAAATTAATATCCCAATCATGCAATTTTATTGTATTTTTTATTTTTTTTCATTTAAAAAAATTTATTGAGTACAAATCCTGCATCCACCACCTGACCATATATGATAAAAATATCATCGGACTAAAAATGGTGATTATTTATCCTCTCAAGACACAAACCATTTTTTTGAAATAGAGTGGAATAATAATTAATCATGAATTTTAACATAGACTCCTCCAAAATATCTATGAAAAAACCCTAACTATCTCTTCAATGGAGTATATCCCTAACAACCATGGGCAACAACTCGCCCACATTTATTATTTAAAATATCATGTAACACACTATGAGTATGGTAGGAATGGATATAATATATTTGGATCCTGGATCATTTCATATCAAGTTCATCCATGGATTCTATGGGAAAAAATAATGGTTGATGTCAAGGCATGTCCAAGGATAAAGGGATAAATAAAAAAGATTCACCTATCATATTAAATGTAATTATGTTCATTTATAGCTTTGATGAGATTCCAAGAAATCTATAGAAGAGAACATTTCCAAGTATCTCAAGAAATATAAAAGTAATAATGGGAAATATTGGTTTAGGTAATGCATCAATAATGAGAGGAATAGTTGGTATAGTTACTCATTCTAATGCATATGAATAATAATATGAACTAATGAAAAAAAAAAGAAACTCAATGTAGTCTAAATCTCAATGAAATTTCATTTAAAATATTCAATATTCTCCTAAAATCATGATTTTAAAAATAAAAAACCATTTTTTTATCCCTACTAATCCCCCCCCATTTTTCTCATTCAAATTCATTGAAAATGAAAAAATAAAATAATGGCATGGGATGTATCCTAAGAAGTTTATGTCTTCTAGTTCGGTCTATTAATATAAAAAAATCAAGGAATTCATGCAATTGGTAGTTTAAATAACCTAAAAACCATTAAATTTAGAGAGTACAATAAAAATTTATAGAATAAAAACACATAATCAGCTTTTAGGGAAGCTTTTGATCATGGTATGTGTAGATTCATACTACACCAGATTCACAATATGAATGGGTTTCACAATATGTATTGTCTTGAATTCACAACAAGATTTTATTTCTTATTGTGAGTAGGTCCTATTGATTTTCTTCATACTAACTTGTATTGTATTGAGAGAAATTAAAAATCAATACACACCAGTGAGATTATATTCCATTTTCAATGAATTTTGAAATATTGGGGGGGGAGTTTATGTGCCTAAAAAATTCCAAAACCTCGGTTTTTCTCTTGAAAGATATTTTTTTTGACGTCTTTGGCCAGACCATACTTATTTTAGCTTTAACTTAGGTAAAAAATTATTCAAAATATTTTACCTAGTCACGGTCTATCAATGGTGTAAATATGAAATGTACATATATTTTATTCCCTTTATTAACTCTCTACATATATTAACTCTTCATATGTGTACTAACTTCTCAAAATCAATTGGAAAGATCCAACAGTGTTTCCTTAATCCTAAAGAACTAAATGGAGGTTCATGTACAAAAAATTATTGATCCCGCTTTTCAAACTTATTTTTATCTTTCTCTCCTCTAATTTCAATGTTCTAACCCATTAACTTCACCTTCTTATTTTTATTAACTTTAATTTGAATTTCCTTATGTGTGATAATAATTACCCCAAGTTACTCTTCAATATCATTAACTTTGTGTATTTTATTTCTACCGTGTCATCTCTATCTTCCAAATCATAATTTTTCATCTTCTAATGAATTATGAAACTTACTTATTCACTAATAACTCTTAAAGAGTTATCAACTTGGTACATCTATTAGTTCATGACCTGTGGAAAAAAAATATCAATCCAAAATGAGAGGATTACTCTTTTAATCCATGTATAGAATAAAGAAATCTTCTAGGAAGTAGGACATATCCAATTAGACTGTGATGTCTTCAATCATTCCCTAGGGTTATTTAACTATTGTATCATCCAATTGAAGTAAAACTATGGTGTTCTTCATCTACTTTGTGCCCAATATTTTAACTTGGTATGTGACATGTTCTATATGCATGCACATAAATCACAATGTTTTTTTAAAATTCTATTAGACCCAATATTAATAGGAATTAAAAATCTACTTGGTTTTCATTTTTTCTTTGTTAAGTATTTTAATACAACAAGTTAGCAACCCCCTGTGAGTGGTATGCTGCCAATTTCATCCAGCTTCCTTTTATTAGTCGAAAATTATTTTAGGAATTTAGCATACATTAGTGTATTGGTGAGATCCACTAAAAATTGGATGTAAATATGAAATTTTATAAAAATATAAAGGAATTTAACATTCTAAGAATCATTTTATACTTGTACTAAAAACTCTATAAAAGGTATCCATGGATTATAATATGGTGGTCCATATTTTTCATCATCAGATAATAAATTTTCCTTATTCTATTCTATCACTTCAACTTCATTTTTATATTTTTGTTCTAATTTTATCTTACTTGATGAATTGTGGTATTTGGTGGATTTAACACTTTCTAGAGAAATTATTTTCAGATATTCCCATGGGTGTCCTTCAAGGCATCTTATAAGTAATCCTCTTAGACACTGTCATGGTTTATTTGAATTTTTCCTTACTTGGAATTCAGTTTTTTAGTGTACAATCTTTTGATTAATTGTGTCTTAATTTATATCTTTCATTGTAACCCCTTAGTCATTCTAGTGGGCATTTAATTATCTGATTTTAGTCCCACTAGTAGTAATGAATATTTAAATAGTTTATTTTGGTGTGTGGACATGGATTTAAAGTGATATTCCATTATATTATAGAAAATGTGATGCTCTATACTAATATCTATATATATTTCTTATTGTGGAATATTTCCTTGAAAATTATTTTGAGGATTATAATAAACATAATTTACTTACTCTACAAACATACTAAGGGGTTTTTATCCAATAATTGTGTCTAATTTCTTGTTTAGTGATTACATTTTAACCATCATCCAATGTTTTTTAATCATTTTTATTCCTCTACATTGTGTACCTTTAGTATGTTATTAGAAAACTTAGCAAACCATCGCATCTAGTAGATTGTAACTATCATCTAGTGAATTTTTAGTTAGTGTACCCTCTTCTATAGCAACAATTATTAACATGTTTCCCTAAAAAATACCTTTTATAGAACTTTTCTATAAGTTTTCAAGTCTATATTCCAAGATAAGGGAATTCCCTAATTAAATCCTTAAACAGATCCCATGTCCTATACAATAAATTATCCTCTAATTGATTAATGTTTAGAATTTCTACCTAAATATCAATTGATTTCGATGGAGGAAAGAAGTATGTGATAAAATTTCTTTCCATCTGATAACATGTAGTGATGGAATGGGGTTGAAAGAATTGGATAAACACACTCTCTCTATCATAAATAAAATTGAAATAGATGAAGCATAACCACATCTCTAGAAACATTACAAAACTAGAAGGTATCAAATAGCTTGAGAAAACTTGCGATGTGCATGTTCGGATCTTCCAGAGAGAGTCCATAAAAGTTTGTTGTGTTGGATATTGTATGGATAAATATTCTCTTGATCTCAAAATTCATATTGGATACTAGTGGTACACGTATACTTGGATGATCACTGATGTTAGAAGGTCTGTCGTAGTACATCAATTCTCGTAATCTAGGATCACTTGATGGTACCCTAGATACTAGTTAGTGATATGTGAAATCTATGGAAATAGTTTTTCTTTTTCTTTTAATTTTATTAAGATACGGATCAAACTGAAGGACCTCTTTTCCATCATCTTGAGTGTAGTGGGTGAGAATAAAAATTAAAAACCAGAAACCCACAACATGAACACACCAAATTTAAAAAACTTAATTTTAAAAAACAATAAATAAATTTAATCCTAAAAACTAAATTACATACATTCCCATCAATGGAACTAGAAATTTGATCACCCATGGGGAGTCAAAAATTACATATGAAGTTAACCAAATTTAAAAAATTATAAAACTCAAACTAGTGAAACTAATTAATTACAATGTCATTAGCAACAAACATGAGGTTGATCCCATGAAGCATTGTAGTTGATTATTTTAGGTTTTTAAAAGAAAACAAAGTATTTGATTTTATTATAGGCGGGAGAGAGAAATGAAAAAAAATCAATGAAATAGATAAATAAACAAAGAAGATTTCATTTTTTGAAAAGGTAGTTGTATATCATGGTAGGTTTTTATAGATTTAAAATTTTGGTGAAACTTGATTTATAAATTGATTTGATAAATTCATGGTTGGTTTTGGATTTTAGATGAGAAATATTTTATGGTCATGGTATCCCCTTTTTGGTAAAAAAAACACCTGATTTCTTACGGTCAGTAAATTTGGGGTTTTAATGCATTAAATTTATCCTGATGCTATATTTAAACCTAATTACCTTGTACTATTCAATAGTCATGAAATAGTATGGGGAAATAAAATGGATAATTTTAATGGTTTTTCTTCATATTCATCAATCAATGGTAATAATTAAAATAAAAAATAATTGGATTGGAATTTAGATTTATAAATTTTTGGAAATCCATTATGAATTAATAAATAGAATACAATTTAGAAGCACCTCCCCCTTTGTCAACATTTCGCTAGAATAAGGTGGTATTTCCCCCCTCATTCTAGTAATGGGTGAGTAATAGGGTAGGAGAAAAATAAAATAAAACATGAATAAAATTTGTGAGAAGAATAGTTGAATACTATATTTTAGTATAACACTTATCCATATGCTTTATTCTCTAGGTTTGATCCTTGATAGTAGCAGTTTGGTCCTCTATTTTCAATACATCCAGGGTGCTCAGGTTGTGATTAATTCCCCTATCAATGTATACATTAATCATTCCCTTAAAAATTTGGGTGTTAAATTCTATTTTAGGTCATTATTATGGTGTTTTGTTGAAATAAAAATCAAAATACCTCAAATTTGGCTCTATCAACCATAACTTATGGTGTGTCATATGTGTTATACCATGAAAGTATGGTGCTACTCCCCGGACTCCTTTTTATTTACTCCATCGTTCACATCATGAATTTTCACCATTTTTACATCATGAGTTGAACATTCATGACATGAATTAATAGTTTCCTTCCTTAAAACCTATGTTTCATCAAATATCTTAAATTTAAATCCCTTAAAGTGCACCATAGAAATCCAAAAACATTAGAATCCGTATTTAATTGGAAATATCGATCCATTTTGGATCCTTTTTATCACTTTCCATAAAACATTGTATCCATTCATAGATGTAAAAATACATTAAACAATTTAATTATATTTAATATTTTAATTCAGAAACATTATGATTAATAATAAGAAAAATGTATCTTGAATTACAACTATCAAAGGGTTTTGAAAATTTTGTAGGTTGAGGAAAAAAATCTTATGTGAATAAAATAACCCATGGGGGTCCAAGTAAATCATAAATTATTGTACTAATATTGTGGAATATATTTTGGGGTTGTGAATCTTAGACTATGGGACACAATAAATTTATGTTGATGGAGCTTAAACTAGGTTGTGATACATGTTTTGGGTCATAGATCTTGATACAAGATGTGGGGTAGGAAAACATTACAGGATGATGTGAAATAAACCCAACATGATTATATGTACCCTTGTGGATCCTAGGTTTCTTTGCGCTATTTACCAATATGGGTGGGATGCAGATTAATTCCATGATTCATGGACGATTACGTGGATACATGTTTAAGGCAATGGATATTAGACAAATGGGAGGTTCATGAGACACATGATGGTAACATGAAGATAAAGTGATAGAAAGGAGAAAGAGGTCAAGAGAAACAAACATCTTAATAACTTGGAGGATAGGTATAGCCTAGGATAGGGGATATGGTGTGACTTCCTAAATCTAGATGCCACTTAATGGTTCCTTGAGAATGGTTAGGCACATAGCTTGAAGAAGATATCCCTGGCCATCAAAGGAATATGACTAGTAGTGAGGGACTTGGGTGTGTTTGTGGAGAGAATATTCCCTCATTATCAGAGTGTAAGATAGTGGATAAAAAAATAACGGGTAAATAGAAGAAGCAATATAGATTAAACAAATGGCATAGAAGAAGCAGATATGAATAATAACAACTAAAGAAACATGAAGTAATACTCAAAATGAGATGATACATTTCATGTTTATATAGAACTAAAAAAAGTATACAAAGTAGAAAATTATAAATTCTATACAAATGTAGAAAAATGGAACCAAAAACTCTCCATCATCCCAAGATCTAGGCTAATCATCTACTACCAAACTCAATCTTAAAGTAAGTAAGATGTATCAATTTTCCAGAGCGGGATGCTTCCCTTTCTCAAAACTTGTATACATGTAATCAACCATGATGACAATGGATGCTTAGATAGGGGGTGAGATAAATCTTAGAGGGTCACTAACAACGACATCTATAACATCTAGTGTCTGTAATATAAAATGAAATAGTGTTCAAGCATGAATATATAAAAGTATAGGAGTAATGTAACGTAAATAACCAAAGTACCTACTTTATTTTGTTGTAGTTTTTACATTTAAGTGATGTGAGGTATATCCATCACTTAAATCCATACATAATAGTAATAAGTAAAGGATCCAATATGTAACAAGGAATCTTGATAATATAATAATGAAAGGATCTAATATGTAACAAGGCATCATGTAATGATATTGATAATGTAAGGGATCCATGGTAATGACCATGTCATCCATGACCTTAGGGGTAGATCCAACTCAGGTAATAAAAGTTATCATGACTAAAGGTTAATAGTTTAACCCTAGAATAATCTCCAAAGTCATTCCATAATAATGTCATTCTAACCAATTCCAAGGAATTTATCAAAGGTAAAATGGGAGAAGAAATGACTAGGAACCAGGGTGTATCAAAGGTGCCTCATCTCTGTAGATGTCATGCTAGATCCATGGAGTGCATCCAAGGAATAATATAATAATAATGGAGGGATCCAATGATGTCAAATTGGAAATCCATAAGTGGATAATGATTGGGTTCCAAGGTGGGTCCAGTCTTTGGAAACCAGCATACATGAATTATAATGGTGTCTGAAATTTCTCAAGGAATTACCTAGGGAATACAATGATAGATCGAGTCTAACCAATACTATAATAATGATAAGGTACATATTCAATAGTAACCTTATTATTGATTCATTTAATTAATTAAGGCCACATAATACTCATGCATTTTAATAATTCCAAGGGGTTCATTCTATACCTTTAATTATCGTGATAGGGTTTAAAGACATGAAACTATTTAATAATTCATAAAATTTATAATCATCTTATTAATTTATCTCTAATATGTTCCATTAGACATGGAAAGGGGTGCTATGAATGTGAAACCAAACCATTATTTTACATTTCATTGGGCCAATTCATCTATATAATTTAATTTCCAATTTCATTAATGGTTTATTTATCATGTTTAGGTGCTTAACTTAGGCGGTTCAAGTGTAAAGCATATATTTCATAGAAATTAAAAATTCATTGATTTAACTAAACACTTACCATTAATAAGTTCATGTCTGAGATTACCCGAATAGTGGAACAAATATGCTCAACAAGCTACTAAAAACATTATTATGAAATCACACTACTTTTGTTGGTCAATATTGAGGTCATAACCTCCATCAATGGTTAAAATATTTAACTTGAGTATTGGAATACAATTATAGTGACTATAAGAAATGACCATCAATTTAATATGTCACACATGATGAAATAATCATGAAAATAACAACATAAACTCATAAAACGATGAAATTTGAGGGATAAGTTATGGACCATCTACCTCATACTCATAAACTATACTGGCCTCGGAGCGGCTTCGGCTTTCTCTCCCGCGGCTCCTAAGGTTTCTCCTCGGCGCTCCCGTTTCCTCCCTCCCCGGCCTCCTCCCCCTGTAATGATAGATCTGGAGTGGCCTGGGGAGGGGGATTCCTTGTTTCATGTTATCGTTGTGTGATTTTAAGCTTTGAAGGTTTTCGTTTAGTGGTTGACGCTTGAAGATGGCAGATCCGGGGACCTCGCCGCTGCCTCTGCCCTCTGGTGGATTTTCTTCGGAGGTCTCGGGTGCTCGCTATGGCGGTCTCTTGGAGGTATCTTCTTGTTGTTGCGTTGAACATTTCTTCTACGTTCCCGGGGGTCTGGTCCTTGGGCGTAATACCGGATGCACTGGCACACTCTACGGAGCATCCAAGGATCTTCTCTCGGGGATGAACGGTTGTGTTGTGGCGGTTTAGAAACTTGTGGAGGTCTTCTTCTGAGCTGCGGTGGTGGAGTGTGCTTGAGGGTCTCTGAGGGCTGTCGCCGATGGTTGGAGTGCCTGATGTGGGGTTCCCCGTTTTGTTTGTTCGATTTTGTGATTTTCTGTGGATCGCGTGGTTTTTGCGGTTCCTTGTTTTTTCGATGGAGATGACGGGTCCTCGCCAGCGTTCTTTTGGTTTGTTTTCAAAGAAGATTTCCCGGGATGACGACACTGGTCGCTGGTGAAGTCGACGTCGGGAGCCGGTGAATCGTGCCGACGGTTCGAGAATGTGCGGCGCGTGACGGTGGTCAGGACGTCGCGTGGCTATCGATTGGCGTGCGGGCGGTTGAAGGGTTGACGTGCGGTCTGGATGGTGCGCGGCGCGAGGCTATTAGGGCTATCGCGGGATATGCTGGCAGGTGTGAAAAGATTATGGGCGCGTGAAGTTGGCACTGCTCGTGGCTCGAGGCGGTTTACGCGAAATTTGAGTTTGATAATGTAATCTGAAATTTGTATTTCGATTGAATGTGGTGATCATCTAACGGATGTGGTGTTTTGGTGTAATGGGTACCGGCAACCCTTTAAACCGGCTTTAGAAAATGAAAAAAATGATTGCTGGCATAAACTATCCTCATACACTATTAGCCTCAAGTTTTACTTGGATTAGAAGGTACATAGAGAATAGATCAATGCCTTGAAAATAGGGAATATGAGCCTACATCTGAATAGCATCGTTGAGGGGAAGAAGAAAAATGAATATCTAAAAAGGAGTCTAGATCATACAAGGAAAGATCCAACAAGAGAACGATGGTTTCATCAGACTCTAGGAAGATGAACAAGATCAAATAAAATCAAAGGACCTAAAAGGGGATCAAAGGAGGAAAAGGGATCCCTTTTTGTCTGATGGAGTGAAAAGAGAGGAGATGGTTTATTTTAAAACATTGTAAAGTAATTTTAGAAAAATTTCCCAAAAAAGGATCACATGGTTTGGTCGCATAGTTGGCCAAACCATTTTCTATCTATTGTGTTAAGGGGAACCCGCATGGTGAGGCTGAAAGATTAGGGAAACCATTTACAAAACATTAAAAACACCTCTACAACAGTGTATATAGTTTTTTAAGGGTGTGAGGGCCCTGGAATATAGTTATGAAAAACTATGGGCCCTACGTCACCCTACTTTACATCCTTCCAGGGTTAGGAGAGAATGTGCAGGCTAGGTCTCAGAGTTTTTACTAATCATGTAGTTCAAGGCTTTTCTCCACTAGATGATGTTATAGGATCCACATAAGCACAAAAACCCATCAAAACATTATAACATTATATGGAATCCATATTTGGTCCATAATTAATAATTATACCAACTTTATAAGGATTTAATCTTGAAATAAAAATCAGTTTCTTACAATCTTCCCTACTTAAAGGAACTCTTCCTCGATTTCACCTTCAAAGGGTGGTGAAACACTATTTGAGAACTAATCTATCCATTAGGTATATACATTGGCCTCTCACTCCAAATTATCATCTCATAAATGGACATATTGTCATAACACTCATAGTAGATTGATATACGAGACTTGGAGAGAATACATGCTTTGGTCAATGATGTGAATAGGATACTCCTTAAACAATGTATCAACATCTAACTCAACCTCCATGGGATCAAAATCATGAAATGGGTTGTCATGATAACATAAAAGGTATGACACGTGTATGATATCATTCAATGAATGGTACCTCTTAGGTAGTAGAAATATATAGGATATAGGCTTGAATCTATAAAGAATCTAAAATGACCCAACATGATGAGGTGAAAACTTTCCTTTTATCTATATTTGTGTATGACCAATCCAAAATGGTACCCGTAGGAAACCAAGATTCCCAAATTGAAACTCCAGAAGTCATCAATGGAGATCAACATAATATTTATATCTAGGCTAACAGTAGACATATACTTCATGATCAGATGAATCAACTATGAATTCTCATTGATGAGATAAGTACTGATTAAGGTTTCCTCACCTTCCATTAACTAGTACATAGATGAACAGAACGACCTACCATATAATGCCTCAAAAGGATAAATCTGAATTGTCACCTCAAATATATTACTATAGGTAAACATGATGAGTGGTATATGAATTTATAATAACTACTAAAATCATGAATGTATACCCTGATCATGTACCCTAGAACCTATATCAAATGTTTTGAATCTCCATCAGTCTGAGGGAGAATGGTTGTGCAAAGAATCACTCGAATACACATTGAATTCTATAAAATCTTCCAAAACTGTGATATGAATTGGGAATACCTATATGAAATTATAGTATGAACGACCACATGTAGTTAGATGATATCATAGAAATACAATATTCCTAGATCATCAACTGATAAATTCTTTCGAATAGGAGGGAAGTGGGATGCATTCATCATTCGGTCAATGAATACCCATACAACATCGCTACCTCTAGGTGACATTAGGAATCCAACTACAATGTCCATGGACGAAACATCCCATTTCTATTTTGGTATTGGAATTGGTTGTAACTACCCTACATGTCATTGGTGCTTCACATTCACTTTTTTATAGGTCTAACACCTAGTGATAAAGCTTTCAATCTGATGATTTATCCCAAGCCACCAATACTGGCATCGTAAATATCGATACATCTTGGAGATTCCTAGATGAACTTCCCAATAGGAAGCGTGGGTCTCATGAATTAGTTCTTATATCCTATTTGTATGAACACAGACACATCCATGTATACTTAAGATCTTATCTCTTCCCATAGATCAATCTGGAGACATGCCATCTCTTGAAATAATCTCCAAATGAACCAACCCCTTAGGATCTGAAATTTCATTCTCGTCATCTTCTCAAGGAGTGAAGATGTTTCTATAAAGGAGGAGAGAAAATAACACTCATCAATATCATGAAATTATAGATGTATCTCATAAAATAGGTCCATAAAATTATATTCATCACTGGATTTCTATACAGCCTATGTCGTAGTTTTTTGAGTCAACACATCTTAAACCGCAAGGCCCTTTCTAGATGTATAGGCATTCATGAAATTGAATTATTAGAGATATTAGACCCATATCAATAGTATGATATTAATGTCATGATATATAAAGTTATATTTGTGTCTCTTTTGGTCCATACACACCACACAACACCCACTCAATAGATAGTGTCTCAAAAAATGTAAGGTATGGATAATAGCTGCTAGCTCATTGTCAAGTGTGGGGTAGTTTCTATCATGAGGAATCAAATATTGATATCTATACACAACAAATCTATCCCCCTACATCAGTAATGAACCTATTCCAATTTCTGATGCATCATAGAACATGGTATATTCTCCTCCAAACTCTATAAAACCAAAATGGTTGTCGAGAAAATCATCCCTTTCAGCTCCGGATAGGCTTTATCGCACTCTTATAACCATAGGAACGTGAAAACCTTCTTTTTGATACCATTAAGACATGAATAAATACATGATAAGTCCAGTATAAAACTCCTATAATATCTATCTATCTCAAGGAAACTCTGTATATCAAACAAGTTCTTGGGATGCTCCCAGGAAACTACAACACTCACCTTCTCTAGGTCAATAGATACTCCTAATTTTGAAATAATATGACTCATGAAGTAACTTTCTCAAAATAGATGTGGAACTTAGCAAGATTGGAATTAAGCTAATTCTATCTCAGTGTGATCAAAATGATTATAAGGTACATATCATGGTTGTTAAGAGTGTGAAAACTAACAAATATTTCACACACAAATAATATGACAAAAGAATCTAAATAGGGTTGGAACACCCTATTTATCAAATAAATGAAAGGAGTGGGTGAGTTCATGAGAATTAATGATATAATGATATACCCAATATATCACACCTTCTATGAAAAGTAGTTCAAGGTATGTCTGAAGTTATGACTCACACATGATGATAGCCTGATCTTAGTTCAATCTTATAAAACATCGATGCTCCCCACTTCTTGTAAAGGAGATAATTTATATGAGGTAGTAGATATGGGTTCTTAATTGTAATCCAGTTCAACTGTCTATAATCCTTGCATAAATGAAGGGTCCAACCACCTTCTTGGATAAAATCATGCGTGAATTTGAAGATGAAGTGTTATACTCTATAAAAACATTATCCTCTAGATCCTATAACTACCACTTGAGATACTAGATATCATTAGGTTCCATCCTGTATGAAGGAATATAAATAGGAACTGTTCATAGAATGATCTCAATCATAAACTCTACCTCTATCTCAGGAGGTAGGACTAAGAGCATTGGGAAATACATCACTGTAATGATATACTACTGTATAGAATTCATTGATATGTAAAACATGATACTCTATGAAGATATTAAAAATATGTGTAGTCGCTCCTCCAAGCTTATGATGCTCTAGTCCATCTTTGTTATCTTTCACATCTGACTCGCCCTTATGTAGATAAATATTACAATCTAGTTTTGTAAACAATGGCATGGGGTAATAGAAGCCTACAATGGCGTGATACTGAACCAACTAATTTGTCCCTATAATGACATATAATCTTGTAATATTGAGAACAAATAGGTCCCACAAGAATGTGTAATTTCATACCTCAATGAGTCAGTCCCTCCATTGGTGTATTCCATTTAATCATACTCCCATCATTGTGTCCAGTGAAATTACACCCACAACATTATTTTATTTTCAACTAGAGAGTTTCCATGATAGAGAAATAGATTAAAGAGTGTGAATCAAATATATCTAACAAATAATATACTATAGAGGATGATACTAGAAAAGTTTCTCATTCTGTAGATCTTCCTTCACTCTGATCCTCAAGTATTAGATGTAATCCATGTAACTCACCTGATCCAGGGCCCTATTATATAGCTGGACTTCCCTGATCATGACCACTCTACTGGAACTACTGATAATCTGAATTCTGGCTGCTGTAGACATGAAGTCCTCCTCAGAAAGTCCTACTGGTGATACTCAAACTCCCTTCCTAATTTAGAATAAAGGAACCTACCCCTAAATGTGGAGCTAGTATGAAGCCTCTTCCATTAGAATATGATGGAAATTTCTGACAGAATCTATCAAGCTTCCCCATAATGCTACAAGCCTGACACTTCATAGGGTATCTATCAAACTTTATATTCAGATTCACATGTCATCCACACTAATTCCACACCCCAATACTACTAGTATAGGTACTCTTCCTACCAGTTCCCTGATTAGAAACCATGAGGCATCACTTCCTGCTACAGGAAGAACTAATTCCCTACCACGACACTGATTATCTATTCCCAATACTATCATCTTCCCTCAATTTGTGCATGTTGATAAGTGAATAATTAAAAATATTAAAGAAATTAGGTTGGATAAATACATTCACCTAAGTACATATGGTATAGTGAAGGCTATCCTAAATGCTTCTAGCAAGAAAAATATCATCACAGGCTAGAAGTGCTGAAAAGAGATGTAAATTGGGGAAATGAGTTGAATACTCTATGACTGACATAGAACCATGCTTCAGATGAAATAACTCTCTAGTTTGTTCTACCCTCATTATCTTAGAAAATAAGAAATCATTTAATGAAATCTAAAATTAAATCCAGATAATGCCCTGATGGAAACTAGCCTTGGTAATTACATCACACTAGTGCTTATCCAAATCATGAAACATGTATGTAGAAAAATTGACCTTATGATCTAGATTCATCCCTATATGATCAAATATAGAATTTTTGTCATACAACCAAGACTATAAAGCCTATTTATTTCCATCCCTTGAGAAGGTAGAACAATTATATTGTTGGAACTCAGGTGTTAGATCAACCATTATAGGTGTGGGTCATAGATCACCTTTTTAAGATTGCATCAGACATAGGAAACTGTTATGAATCTTAATTTCAGTTCCCGTATCAGGTAAAATAGGTGGTACCTCAAGTGGAACCCCTAGAAGTATGACTGGTAGCTCAGGGCCCCCCATGTCTAGATCATGTTTGTCACCACCCTCCCGGTGCATGACTTGAGGACGTCATGTCGATATTGGTTTAAATATGATAATCACATGTCTCAAAACATGAATATATATAGAAATAGAGGAATGTAAATGAAATTAAATTTCGCACTACCCATGGTTTAATACCTCAACTACCCACTTATAAGGATAGGTATTGGTAAGTACTCAAGTATAAATTACAATGGTTCCAGTAGATGAAGGTACAATAACACCTTGCCTCTTCATTTACTAGAATACATTTATTCCATAAGTCATATTGCACATTTCGAGTTTCATTTTCTTATTTTATTATTTCAATTTTTATTTAAAATGGATCTTCATTTCCAGTGAATCCAGGACCATACACCTTATCACTGAAATTGATATGTATTTAATTTCATTCTAATGGACTCACTCGGTAAATTACCCATTCCAACCCATGAGGGCCCATACACCACCTGAATTGAAACTAAAATCACTCAATAGTATCCTAAGAGTAGAAAATGTATATATTTAAATAAGGCTCACTCAAAAATCAAAAGAAATATTAGAAACATAAATCCATTAAATTCACATATATGGCATGTCAATATGCATGCCGTATGATTTCTAGGTGCCTACAATGATGCATGTAACAATTCTTCTATCTCTCATATCATCGAGCCAATGATAAAATGAAATCCTCAATTAAAATATTAAGAATTTCCATCACAAAACATGTGTTTCACCGAATGGTGAAATGATATCAACTATAATAGGAAAAATAATAACGATAATTATAATTTATGAAACTCAGAATATACCCCAAACATGTGTTAGTTACGCCCAAGCATGTCTCATAACAAAGTTACAGGTGTTCCTAATATCTTTTTTATTGTATCCAAATAGTAAATCAAGAAAATGAACCTATGATATCACATTTTTACATCCCTAACAAAATTTAAACTCAAAGGTTCCTCTAGCATGGTTGGCCACATGGCATCAACGCATCTCCCCAAATTCCAGAGGCTACTGACTTGCAGTGAGGGCCTAGGTTGTGTTGGTGAGGAGACTATTATCTTATTACAATAGTCGAAAATAAAAGATAAAAATAAAAACTGGAAAATTAGAGATATAATCAATAAGAAAAAATGGAACAATAAAATAAGACATGAATACTTACAATTGAAGAAACTGGAAATAATACTCAAAAGACGATTATATGTTCCATGTCTCTATAAAACTATAAAAATGGATAAAATGTTGAAGAAATTATATTCTATCAAAAATTATAAAAAATTAACCAAAATCAATCCATCATCCCGAGACCTGGCTTAATCATCTGCTACCAAGATCCATCATAATGAAATAAAGCAGTATAAAGTGTCCAGAGCAGGATGCTTCCCTTTTTCAACACTTGCATAAAACAAATATTCTTTGGTTCCAATGGTGTCACGAATAGGGTGTGTGATAAATCTTAGTAGGCCACTGATGGAATCTACAACATTAATTATGTGTAACATAAACTGACACAATGTGAAGTGTACATATTTAAATGCAAGGTAGTACAATAATGTTAATACCCAAGTACATGCTTCAACCTTAGTTGATGTCTAAACATATAACCACTTCATTAATTGATTATGTTCAATTGTATATATTAAATTCATTTTATGTATAAATATCACTGATATCCAGAGATAATATTAATAATTAAAGGATCCAATATATAAAAAGTAATCCTAATAATATAAAAATAAATGGATCTAAGATGTAACAAAGAATTCGGTAATGATATTGAAAATGTAAGGGTTCCAAGGTAATATCCATGGAATCTAGGACTTCCTTGGTTGATCTAACTCAAGTAATAAATTTTATTCTAGCTAAAGGGTACGAGTGTAATCCAAGGAGAATCACCCAAGTCATTCTACAATAATGTAATTCAAACTGAGTCTAAGGAATTAATCCAAGGTAAACGAGATAAGAAATGACTAGGACCCTGGGTGTATCCAAGGCCCCACATGTCCATAGATGTCAAGTACGATCCATGGAGTGTATCTATGTACTACTATAATAATAATGGAGGTATATTACATTATCTTACTGGGTATCTACAGGTGGGTAAATATTAGGTTCCAATGTGGATCTCAGCCTTGGAAACCAACATCCTTGAATCAGAATGGAATCCATGAGTGCTCATGGAATTCCCTCGGGATTCCAAGGCCAGACTGATGATGACCACTCATATAATATTGATCCAGTCCATGTGAAATAGATACCTTATACTTGACTAATTTATTTATTTAAGTCCATGTAATACTCATTCCTTTAAAATTGTCAAAGGGGTTCAATCCATACCTTTGGTTGGTGTGACAGGGTTTAAGAACATGAAACTATTTAATAATTCATATAATGCATAATCATCATATAATGTTCACTCTTCAACCTTCCATTAGACATGTAAAGGGGTGCTACATACATGAAACCAAACGATTCAATTACATTTAATTGGACCAGGCCATCTATCTAATATACTTTCCAATTCCATTTAAGATTTATCTATCAAGTCAGAGAAAATATGTTTGTTGGGTCAATTGTAAAGTATACATGGTCTAAGAATTAAAAATTGATTGATTTAATTAAAGACTTACCTTTAAAAAGGTCAATTCATATCTCACCTAACTAGTGGTGGTAATATGCATAATAAGATACAAAAAGAATAATTATGAAATCAGCTTACTTAGGGAGCTTTAAGTTGAGGTCATAACCCCCAAAAATGATTAATATATTTAATATTAGTCTTAGAAGATTATTTTAACAACAATAAGAATGTTTCATCAATTTAATAGGTCACACCCGATGAAATCGGTGCACACACATCTTCAAAAATTTATAAACTTTAAAAACATTAGGGGTGAATTATAGATCACCTACCACATACTCACACTACTCTCCTCATCCCATACCAGCCTCTAGTTTGCACAAGATTGGAGGAGTTATGAAAAAATTGATCAATGACTAGAAAATTTGGAATTTGAGATGGAATCTACAGAGAATTATCTAGGGGGAATAAGAATGATGAGTGCTAAAGAAAGAACTGATATCTTACAAATATTAATCCAACGAGATGAATGGTGCATCGATCGAACTCAGTATTGATAAAAGAGATCAAATAATATCAAGGGAGCTCAAATGGGCACAAAGAACAAAATGGGAACCCTTTCTATCCAATGGAGACAAAAATAGAGGACATGATTTATGTTTAAGAATTTTAAGGAAATTTTGGTAAAATATACCAAAAATAGGGGTTGCATGGTTTGGTCATATGGTTGGCCAAACTTTTTACCAACCATGTGACATATGTTGTGCTAAGGGGGAACCCACATGATTAGGTTGTATAGTTATGGAAACCATGCACCAACTATGAAAAATGACTCTACAATAATGTATGCAGTTTTTTCATAGGCTTGTGGCCCCTAGTGTACTGTTAGTGGAAATTGTGCACCCTACTTCACCCCAATGTCCATCCCTAGACAATTCATACTAACAATGTGGCCTAGTTCATTTCTACACTATTCCGGGTTCTAGGATCCAAAAAATCTGTGAACACCACTGAATCCTTCCCAACCTCATACGGAATCCATATTAGGTCCATAATAAATAATTATACCAACTTTAAAAGGATCCATACCAGAGATAAAAATAAGGTTCATACATTAGGGCATTACGATGTACCGTGTTGGGTGGGATGAAATCATCTTGAGTGAGGGTATGAGGAGTTCTATAGCTTAATGTAACATGATGAGGACTCACGATTCATTATAACATCATGCATTCAGAAAACAAATGTGTGAGATGGTTTATATAACATAGTTACACAAAAATACTTAGCAGTATTAGTTTAAGGTCGTAGTTCTTGGGGGTAATGAAGTTTAATATTATCTATCTAGATAGATCATAGTAAACCTTACATTAATGGACAGCTAAATAAACCAAAAAAAGTGTTTCTAGGATAAATCATTCTAAACAAAAGTGTTGTTTATAGTATAAGGTCATGATGTGTAGACCATAGAATTCAATATAGTTTAAGGCCAATATATCGACACTAGGATGTTTTCCCTTCTTATAGATATGGGGAGACTCAATCATATGGGTAAATAGTCCATCATGACTCATAATCCCGCATGATCCATGATCAATGTGGGATATAAGGAGTAGTATAAAACTACTCATGCCACTCAAGAGTTCAAAACATGGTTGGAATGGGTTGGGGTTGAAATAAGTTTTCAATCATTAGGGGTTTCTTGATTATAATATGGTCAATTAGTGATCAACACTACTAGGATGACCTTATTTCCTGATATGTGTGAATACATGAGTGGGGTAACACCATGGGAATTACATTTGATATTAAAAAAGGGTTATCGAGGAAATAAATCATGATATCTTGGGATTGAACATAATGGTGATGAAAAATGGGTTGAGGACGACACTTGACCTTGTTTGAAATGAAATTTCCACTACCTCACTAAAAACGATAGTGTAAAATGGAGGTAAACCATCGATCATGTTTTGAAACATGGGACCCATCATATTATTGTTGGAAGTCAATTGAGTCATGTTCATTGGATGGGAGGTGATCCTATTGTGGACATGTATCTCCTCTATTGGGGATAATATTTAGAAGTGGAAGAGGGTGTTGATAAAAATAGATAAATACCCCAATTCAGAGGGTGAGTTCATGAAAATTTTTAGTGGAGTTTAATACTATATGTATTTTTACACTATGAATATGACCACATCGATGGGGTGTATCAGTATAAGCGGGTTTCAAACCCATATCCCGAGGGTAGTGTTATCCTGGTCATTAGGTGAAAAAAAGGAAAATGATAAAAGGGTGGTGAAATTTCAATGTCCATGGAGCCTGTGACCGGGCTTGGGATGTGAGATTTAGGTGTCAAAATGTATCCTAACGGGATATGAATAAATACTCATGTAGTTTCAATAAGGAAGTGTCATACATGGATGGTACTAAGATAAGGTGGTTTCCCTCTTTGATGAGGATGATGAACCTGTTTTTTAGTTCAAAACTTCATGAAAGATTTTTATTTATTTATGAAATTTAGAGTTATAATGTTAGGACCAATGGTTACTGAGGTTTAAGTTCATACGGAATACACTAGGGGTGTTCTTTATTGGCTTATAAAACCTGAACCATAGGGAGGGTAATAATTTTTTGTTGGGCCAAAGATATGATTTCTAGGAGTCGCTATTTATCCCATTGGGATGGGAATCAATTCACACATAGTTCTACAAGATGGTGTAGTAGGTGATCAATGTCATAAGGGGAGGTAGACCTCCCAAAAAAGGGCCAAACCATAGAAAAGTATTAAATCAGTGATGATAATGTGGACCATGAAATCTAATGTCTTATGGTAATAATGTTGATCATGAAATTAAAATTTTATGGTGAGGATGAAAACCATCCCTTTTTTCATTTTTTTGTGATGACTGTGGTCATAAAATTTAAAATCATGTGAAATAATGCGAATATTATGCCAGTTGATCAATTTTACATTAATGGGAGGTGTGATGACACCTCAATCACATCAATTAATCAACAAACCAACACTCCTAAGATCATGTGAATAAAACTCCATGTGAGAAATAATGTTCCCTTGAAGGATTTTTTTTCTTTCAATGAGAGTGCATGAAGGAATGTAATAGGTTGGAACTGAGATGTTATATTAGTTTCCAGAGAGCACCCATCGATGTAGGGATCCAATTGTAAAAACTAAATCATCATACCAATGTGTGCGGATGTATGAAGTGGGAAAAACATAGTTAATTCCCCGTATAATACCTCAGAATGTAGAAAAGGGGTGAGGTATCTAAATTTTTATTGAACCAATGGGTTTAGTGATAACAACTGGTCCTTTTCAAATGTTCAATGGAAAACTGTGCAAGATTTTTTACTTATTTTTAATTTTCTATCTAAAATTATCCCAAACTAACAAATTTCATCTTGGTGAGTAGCGGCATGTCTTTTTCTTAGTATTCCCTTTGCCGGTTTTCAACCTATAGAAATTTGTGTATCTTTCATAGGGTAGTTTAATGCCATGCTAGTCAAAAAATATGGGGGATGGATTTTAAGGTCATATAGCTTTGATTGAGGAGGGTACTACCAGTTTGATGATATGTTTCATAAACAATTGCATGTGTTTTATGCTTCTACATACTAAACTATAACACATAGTTTGTGGTCATGTTTCTTGGGCCAATATATATAGTCTGTGTTTGTATGTCATGGAATAAAAAATGAGGGTGATACCTTTTATGTTCATTAAAAAAGGACCATGATGTGATGAGGGAGATAATTTAGAATTAAATTCATCATGAAATCAAAATAAATACATGTAAATAAAGGTACAGTTACACATAAACATCCTACAAGATGGGATGCCTATATTTTTTAGGTCATATCACTTGGAACAAAGGGGTGTTACAGTCTATTCTGGTAGAATGAATTATGCCCAAAATGCATAGAGGGGTAATGGGGAAAGCAAACCCATTATCAAGATAGTTCACCACATGGATGGAGGGGGACATTATAAATTCATGATGCATAGACCACTACACCTAGTTTTAGTTTTTCAGTCTTAGATTATGGGAGTCTCTAATATTTTAATGTCATTATGCTTGGACTAGAATTTTGTATCCAGTTTAAGCTCATAGAGCTCAAATCGAGGGTTTAATTCTAGTTTGAGGAAATAGTGTTCAAACCAAGGGTTTTCCCTAAGATGTTTTTTTATAAAAAAAGGGATTATAAACATGATGTGGATAGTGTTTCAAATATTCATTTTTCCAGAAAAATGTCTTAGGCACTGGTTGTTCAATGTTTATGGGTGTGAAACATGGATATAAAGGGAGAGTACATCATAGAAGCATTTTTGGTACTCAATCATGTTTGGGGGACACTAATATTCCTAATCCTACATGGGTTACTATAGTTATAGATAAAGAGTATTTGTGGGATATCTCCCATGTCACATGAGAGCACAAGGTAGGTGAAAATGGAAACCATATTGGGAAGTTACAGTGACACTAACATGATTAGTCAACATACATTGATGTTTGGATGGGTAACAATAATATTGTTAAATTCTACTAGAGTATATGAATATGGATATAAATTAAATAATGACTTTTAGGACTTTAATCACAAAAGGTATTAGACAAGTGGGGCAGTGATGACTATTTTTCATGTTTTCGAAACACATGTCACACACCCACATTATCAAGAATTGGGAGAAAAATTTTAGATTGACTGTTGATGAGGTTAAAAACATAGGATTTTCACTTCTTTATATATTTATATTATTGAGGGTTCCACTTATAATATGAGAGCTATTTTTCCCTATATATTCCTTATAGGGGATCCTATTCGGGTATAGAGGGTGATGAGACTCCAAATCGAGAAAAAAATGAAGTCTAGAGTTAAAAATGATTGTATTTTTTGGGAGTTCAATACTCTAGGTGGAATGTATTTGTGTTTTCAAGTACATTGATAGGATTTATTTGTGAGAGAGTGTTGAACATGTTCCTAAAGGGAACCCAAAAAGTATGTTGTTGGCTGAAGTTGGACCCCAGTTGTGAGATCGGGTAGTCACTATGTATCCTGAGAGATGGGAATAAATAAAAAAGTTATTAAAAATTATATGGTGGATGACCTTCACCATAATGATATTTACTCTCAATATATTTCCAAAAAATTATATATTTTTTCCTCATACGGTGAGGACATGTACCTGTAGTTCAAAGTCTTATTGTAAGAATGTTTATCATATAGTTTGATGTCGTATGGTAAGGATGAGAACCAAAAAATTTACTTCCATGGTGAAATTTAAATGTGTCATATAGTTTAATTTTGTGTGAATAGAATGAAATGGATATGAATGTCATGAAAATCACCTTTTAAGAAACCTTTCATTAGTGGGAGGTGTAATGTGCTCCCCACCCATGTTGATAAATGAGTACGTACCATTAGATTAAACCTATTGTATTATGAAACAGACCTCTCATACAGGTTCCAATTTTTTTTATTCCCATTGGGTATCATTGGTGTCCTCAATGTTAGTACAAATTTTCCTTACATGAAAGAGTAGTGGAAAACCCCTTTTTTTAATGCTCCCACTTCCCTATTATGATAAACTTCAAGGTTGTATATACAATATATACTACTCTCATTGATGGATTTTAATTCATCCAAGAAGACTTTATATCTCTTTTATATAGCCTTCTAATTGAAAACAACCATTTTGAGTGATGGAAACTAACTTTAAATGGGTAATACTACCTTTTTCTTCTATTCCAGGATTATAGAGTCCCTTAGGTTAAATTCAAAATTTTGGTCTGGTATAATCATAGGGAATTTAATGATTATTACTCTAGATTATTTTATTATAACCCACCATATTTTTCAGGATATTCAAGATTGTTTTGTTAAATGACTCAATATTTCCAGTATTCTGCACATGATAGCTAGAAGTATGATTGAAACAGTTAATGTACTTGCATATATCTTCTTCTACTCAGCAACCAGAAAGTCAGAAACATTATCTATGAGAGTTTTGTTAGTAATATCAAATCATTTTATGATATAGGATTTCACAAACTCAATAATATACTGTGTTTTTTCCTCTTTGATGGAGATATATTCTGAGAACTTTGAGAATAAGTTAGTATCATTATGAATAAATTAGAAATATTGAGCTATCATTGGAAGATAGGGACCCAACCCAATAAGTCCACATGAAGAAAAAGTCCATATGTACGTGTTTTCATGAATTATATCTAGAATATGATGCATAAAGTATAAAATTATTCTTCAATTCATAGAACTTCTTAGTTAATTCCAAGTATTCAAGGACCATGGTAGGCCAAAAGTACCTCAATCTTCCAATCTAGTGAGACAACTTCAACCATACTTGATAGGCCCCACATTAACCAATGTGGACTTATTTTAAAACCCTGGGGACCTCCTTACCTTAAATGTAATGATAAGGTATTCCATAAAATAAATTTTTATGAAGTACCTTCTTTGATTTAAGGTCATCGTGTTGGGAAACATTTACCATATACTGGTGAATTTATTCACGGTTGGATCAATCTAATGTGAGGGTCATGTTTTAGAGGTAATCAATGAAAGGATCCAAAAATTCATGAACTTATTTCATCATGGTTTAAGTTTTTGATCCTTCCAAGGAAGTTTCAATGATAATTTGGTTCACCTTATGGTCATCCTCATCAAAATTGGCAAGGGAAATGGATTTCTACTATGTCATGTGAATGAACAATTCATATTGGTTTAGCATAATGGGAAATGTGGATGGGTTTTACAGAGAATTTTATTTCTAATTTTGGGACCATGGTACATGATTCACCATAATACTTTAATGGAATATGGCTATCGTGTCATAATTGTTCCCCAATAAGAGGATTATCTCTCGTTTCCTAAAAATTTAGTCACCATTTATTTTCTTGATGACCCACTATGAGTCACCCTTCACATGAAACTCTAGAATCTAAATTATGAGATCTAGATCGAGGGAAGTGATGATATATTGGAACTCAATTTCATTGATGATACTTCCTTCTAAGAAACGAAAAGAGCATGGTATGAGAGTCTGGGATGGAGTGATGAGGAAAATCCCATGTTTGGACCTATTGAGTTTAGGGTTGTGGATTATTCTCAAAGTCATTCTATAGAAGTAACCATTAAATTTCATATGCTAATATAGAATGACCTAATCAAAAGAGATGATGGACTCATCTGGATAGAATACATCCAAAGAAAACTTATTCAAGGTCAGATGCATGGACATAAAATCATCCAGCTATTGGCCTTTGAATGAATTATGGGGGAAACTGAATGTTGAATATTTTTAGGATTACATATCATTGTGCAAGATACCTAGTTAGTATGGTATGGTTGAAGATATACTTAAGAGATTTTACATGGGATACTAGTTTTATCTCATGATGTTATAGGATGTTCCATAGTTTCTGAATCGCAAAGACCAATACAGTGAAACTATTATCAATGGGAGAATATATAGTATTGGTGTTAATAAGCATGTGTTTGAGATAGTATATATTGTTATCCTTTTATTTTGTGTTCATATCGACTAATATAGAATAGACGGGTCTTTCATGGGAGGAATATAAAGGAAAATAGTATTTTATGGGATGGGTGGAGTCAAAATCATAAAATGTAGGAAGTATTGATTGAGTTATATAATTACTCATCCCAAAGATATGATATTTATTTCTTCATGAGCTTTGATATTTTATTATATTATCCAAAAAGGTTTGTAAAAAAAATATGTAATATAGATGGACTTGGAGGCCCCATAGCTCTCAGATATTACACCGAGGAGGAATTTTACTGATATCCTTAATCTTATATAAGTCAATCTCAATTACCTGATACCTAACCAAAAATATGCTAAAATGTATGAGAGGTGACCCTAAATGGAAACTTCTGGGGGTTCATACTTAGTAAATAGGAATATTTCATGTTGAAAAATTTCTCGTCATATTTGAGATTATCCTAGAACTAGTTTTATCTTACCACTAATTAATCCACATAACACTCCACCAATGTTCTAAGGAGTTTCTTGAAGATGTATTACATGGAACATTAATAAGTGGCTCAACCATTATTTAACCTGAAGGGAATAATTTGGAAAGATAATCTTCCCTAACAAACATTGAAGGTTTTTAATTCCTTTTATTATGAATAAATCCTTATTTGGTTGTAATTGAAATAACCTTTACTGTATGACATGGAATATAATATAATAATCATATCAATTATAAGTTTTCTCACTGATATATGGAATTTGTCCTTTGATAAATAGTGTATAAGATTGTGAAAGTCAATAGAGACTATGGAATATGAATTTTTCTTCTTGAATAGTATAATATTGGCAAACAACTTTGGGTATTAGGCTTCCCTGATGAAGTTTTCTTTGATGATCTTATAAAATTTGGCCTCAACCATGGCACCATGGGTAGAATACATCTTGCAGGGATCCTATTTCAACCCAGGTTATCCAATAAAAATTCCATGGTGGTTAAATTAATATAAATATTAATACTTATAATTTACTTGTAATAATATGTGAAAAAATAATGTTTTTGATTTAATAATTAAATTTTTTTCTATGTTTCCTTTGGGGAAATTACTACAAAAATCCGCATTGGTCGTAGATCATTCTTGATTCTAAGATTCACCTGTTTCAATTAATTGATAGTGGTGGTATCCCCTTATTAAATGGTAGGTTTATATTCATCTAAATCATCTTCATCTCTAGAAATATGAGAATCTAAGGAAAGATATGTGTCTTTGGGATACGTTGGTGGGAGAAAATATTGGCATCTTCTTCTACATGGGTGAAATATTGCATAATAGTTGAATGTACATTAGACATTTTAGAGGCTATATAACAAAAGATGATGATCCAATATCATGTGGTTTATTATGGTTTTTCTACCTTTTATGTCAAAATAATGATGATGGGTTTACATCAATCGATTTAATCACACCCTTTTGAAGACCTTATGTTGAAACATATTGGTGACTAGTGAATGAACCTTTCTGAATGTGATTGGGTCTCATTTTGGATTTAGAGTTTCTTTCCCTTTATAATAATATGAGGTGATATGTGAGAATTTATTTTTCTTGGTGATGTTGAAATGGTTTATAATTTCTGGAGTCCTTTCTTCAAACTGGTGGATCAACATGATGAAACTATCCTCTAAATCCTCACATGTATTTTTTAGGTGTTTATCAAGTAATTGTGATCATTAATGTGTTACACCTTGTCGATATATTTCTATTTGACTTCCATTTTATAATAACCATTTCATAGAATGTGGTCATAGTAGGATTCTAAGGGGGTAGTATTTCCATGGAGTATCCCTACCCATCCATTAAGTGGTTATTATAGGAACTGATTATATAAAGTGGGGATCTCTACATGTAGATGAATCCAAGGCCTTCCAAGAAGGTAATAATATTAATTTTCATACTAAAAACCATTAACTAGGTGTTTTATACCAATATTCAAAATTAGGTCTTCAATTGAATCATATCATGGAGATTCTATTCACTTTTCATGTACCTCATTCATTAGGTTGGATGCATTCAAAATCACTTTAATGTGACCCAAATTATGGAGTTTCATAGTTGTTATGAGATTATTAATAGAGATTTCATCTACTAGGAACTAACTTATTTCCACACCATTGAACATTCCTAAGACATCGAGTGGGAATATGTGACCCTGAACGATAAAAGCCTCACCCTTCTCAGAGAAGGAGATGGTATCCTGTAACTCTTGATCTTAAATTTCCTCTATATTTTTGTCCTCAAAAACAACTACCTCTATTTAAAATAGAAAAGAGATCTTCAAGGTATCATTGAGAGATTCATTTAATTCCTTTTACTATAGGAGTACATATAGAATCATGATTGGAATTGGAATACTAGTGGGGATTTTAAAAATGTCATATTTTTATTCTAGGGGAATTTATATACTCCCTAAATTCAATCATTCAATGGAAGATTAGTGTTCATGGTTGGATGAGGCAATGGGGTCTAACTGGAGTTTTTTGAGTTCTACCATTGGCTATATGGCTGAGGCTAACCACTAAGAGATTTTACATGAGCTTTATCAAGATGTGGATGAACCCTTTATTTATATGGATGATCCATATGATCGAACAACCTAATAAATCATAAGGGTATGCCTGATGATGTGTCATGTGAGTACTGTGATTTTTAATCCCTATGTAATAGCAATTTAATGGTATTGGTATAATGAACCTTGCTTTTCAAGGTTGTTCCTATGTTATTTTTCATGTTGGTGTGTCATCTACCCATCTATCTATGGAACTGGCCAACAATGATTTAGGGATCTGAGTAACATGAATCACTATTAGGTACTAGAAAATGATCCACTAACTTAATGAAATTAACATTAGAATAACCCATCTCTACGTCAATGGAGTATTTATAGATCAAAAATATTCTAGAGACTTATCCTAATTTAGGGGGTATAAAATCACTAATATTGTAAAATAGTTTTGTCATTGGGTGTGGATCATGATTTCCTTAGTGCTTTTAGTGACATCTCTTTAGAGTATTCAAGGGATATTATGTTGATTATGCAACTGAAAATACCTGTAAATTCTAGGAGGTGAAATTTGGTTCTTCTAAGAATGGATAATTCCAAGGGAATAAGAGACTAACATATCGGATAGTCAACTTCCAATCTTTTTATATACCTCTATTAGAAACATGATTTCATTCCCCAAATTCATCATCATCACCATGAGGTGTATAGAGACCCATATCACATATTCTAGATAATTTTCCAACTCAACTATAACACAATATACATGATCTTAGATAATATCCTTAATAAAACCTATTATTTGATGTTTTTTTGCAAGGATCATTTGTTACGGATAGTAGTCAATTCTGTTCATTATCACAACCACTTATGGACTTATGGTCTCTGGTAATTTCAAAATATTTCTTATCCATTTCACTATGAATGTAACCTTGGACATGATCATCCCTGAGGAGTGAACCCTATTCTTTCATTCTATGAAGTGAACCCTATGAAATATTCCTTGATAGGGGCCTTGGAAAGAATTATCATAGTGATTTTGTTATTAGAGAGGCATATTCTACTGAGGCACATGAAGGAGAACCAGATGAGGGGCCTGAGTTTTCATATCTATAGATATCCCATCTCTAACAGGCTACCACATTGTATCTAGATGAGGTAATGGGTGTAACCACTACTTATAACACTGCATGTATTCTTATAAACAATGATATCTATAGATGAATTCTTGAAATCAGCCAGTGTACTTTATGGATATGAGAGTAGAAACTATCTTTTCTAAAAAATTCTCCATGAACCTAACCAATAGTCATTCCTAATTAATTTTCACATCGATGGAATTTGTGATCCCATTCAATTGGGATATGAAACCAGTGACACACATATTATCCCACCGCATACTTTTGGAGAGGTCAGTTATACTGGTTCTATTCATGGTGGAGATGAATTGGTAGAGTAAATACATGCAGAGATCCTACTAGCTGGTGATGGACCCCAGTAACAACTAAATGTTCCTGAAAAAAGTCCAATCTCTCTAATTTCATAAAAAAATTATATTATTGAGTATTATACATTCTCAAAAGTTCCTAGAATTAGGTCATAGTGAAAGGTAAGGTGGGATATATGCTTCTCTAAGTCACCTAACCCATTGAATGAGGTGAATCTTAGATTATTAATGTCTAGGGGTATAAAATTAGGATCCACACACATAGGATAAAACTTCCTTTTAGTATGTATTGTGGCTCATTTAGACTCTATATACTCAAGATGTGTTGTGATAACACATATCACATCATTAGAGGGTGATTTCGTATTTCTATGTCCCCATACTAGCCAACCATATTGTGTCATGAAATAACCATGGTTTAGAGGTGGTCAATTGTGCTAGCTAATAAGGGAATAATCAATGGGGAAGATTGGGTTTTTCCTCTATTGGGAAGAGCTACCATCCCCTATCTTGATCACATATGAGGGATATCCCACCATGTCCCTAGATAGTTGAAAATGTAGGATTCGTTATTTATACTCTACTATTAGAATGATGAGAACCTCGTAGATATTTTCTAACTCTAGGAGTGGTTCACTAAGAAGTTTGATTATCACCTCATTGTGTTTATCAAACTCATAGAGTAAATAATTCATCCTAGAATCCTATTCATTATATATTATAATGTTTAATAGACCAATGTGTTTAGATATTCTATTTCCCTTGTTCAGAGATCTATAAATAAGTGATGGTGCCTTAGTGGGACTCCTTACACTCAACATTTATCTTTACTTATGATTGCATGAACCTTTTAGAAAATCTTCCTAATGTAGTGTTTCATCTATGGGTGGATATTCATCCTCATTCTTCCCTCTGTCATCTTCACTTTCTTAATCATCCAGAGGGTTGACCATGATGACATTAATAGTGGTGGTGGTTGAAGGGTACATTTCAATACTAGTGGGTAGATTTTCCTAGGGTTCTTGTTTTTTTTTGTGAGTGAGGGATGAATTGTAGCACAAAATTCTACACTCATACCAAGATATATATAATAGAATATATATACTCCATGATCTAAAATACTAAAGTGAGGATCCTAACACAGGTTCGATGGAAACTTTGGTTGTACTCATAGGAATCAATTCATTGATTTATCATGAGTTCACAATGTTAAATTTTCAACACTACTGGTGGAGATCCAAAATGTGTTCATGTATTATTGAATAGTCTAGATGACTATCAGAAAGGTGATTGAATTTCACCCACAAGTTTTGTAGGATTAATTTTGTGTGTTCCTCAATAAGAATATCCATAAAGGTAAAGTGAAGGGTTTTCATGATCCCAAAACACAATTGTTAATTGGTCAGTTTACAATATTCTCCAATAATATTTCCTCCTACTATTCATTATCTAGGTGGACTCATGCTCTTTGTCTCTCCAGGATCCCAATGATGAAAATTGGGAATCTAGGGGAGGAAGTGATATAGATATACACTATTACTGAATTTTTGGTGGAGGAGGGATCACAAGTTCCAATGTTTCCAAAAATAATGGAACACATTTAGGAGGAGGATACATCTTCATGGCTATGTCCATGTAGGATTGGGTATCCATGTTCTATTAGTTATAGGGAGGTTCATTAAGAACCTTTAGTTTGTTGGGGTTCTATCCTTTATTGGAGAATCCCAAACCAGATCCCAAAATCTACTTTATTTTTAGTGTGGATATAGAGAGGAGGAAAGCTGATGTTGGAATTGATGGATACACAGAGATTCCCATACTAGAAGATAAAATATTCTCCATGTGTAAGTAATTACAAAGGAAATCAGGGACCTTATAGACCTCAACCTTGGGAATGGTTATCCTTAATTGACAGTCTCCTTACCCAAGCTCTGGTAGTGGAAGGGTGTGTATTTTCCCTAAATCTCTAGTAGATTCAAAACCTAAAAGGTCAAGGGTGATGAGTAATTGACTCTATCATCCCTACTTATAGTGGAGACGTTATTTCTCACGGAGTGTGATCCTCTGATGTTAATGGATATTTACTCCAAACATATTATGGTTGGTTCCATGGGTAGAACCTCTTTGGTGGATAACTATTATTTTTCTCTAGAATTTTTCTTTAGGGAATTGTACATCTTTGGTACATGGAGGGCCATTATATCAGTTGATGAAGTCATGGGAAGGACCTTCATGAAGAAAATTTCCCTTATCAGGTGGCCCTCCATAAAGATTTTATGCGGTTCCCATAGTTAGAGGAGGCAACCCAGCCCACCCGATGAATGGATTGGGTATCAATCACGACCTATGTATGATCATTCCATGTGTAGTGGTTAGGATAGTTGGGGATATGTTAGTGGTGTTAGGGACCACAAAATTTTTAAATGAAACCTTTCATCAATTAGGTTTGGTGAATTGTATTAGGTGTTCATGTCATGATTTTTAGACTGGGTTGCTAGAGTAGATATAAGATCAATTTCTTATTTTCCTAAAGGGACAACTTGTGATATTAGTGATGTTGGGTCATGGGATCCCCCTTGGAAAACTCCTAGGTGTTGGTTTCTGTTTGTTTCACTTATTCACTCTTAGATCTATGGAGTATGGGAGATAATTATGATCATATTCGGGGTAGAGAGTCCTAAAATTGTGTCCATGGTATTGTGGGGGGTTTAATCCTTCATGTGTTTTTTTATAATAGTGGTTGTGGACTATTTTTATAGTCTCCAGTTGTTCATGATACATATACCATGTCGAGATGACTCCTTATTCCTCATATTAATGGATAGGGTAAATGAAGATCCTTTATTGGATGAGTTTCAACCAATAAATTTGGCGAGGGAACCCAGGAGCTATGGTAGGGGGTGACCTCAAAGTAGAATCATCATTATGTTGGAATTCCACATAATTTTTTCTTCTACCTCACACCTGTTAGTGGAAGGTTTTGAAACATGGCCTATAGCTAGTGCCTTGTGTGAAATATGATGTAAACCATAAATTCATTTATAGTGATGGTGTTTCCCAATGAACCAAATGTTACTCATCCACTCTCGGTTAGAGGAAAAAGGTTTCACACTAATGATTCCTAGGACTAGTGATACCCAGTGTTCCTCATCCTTTCCAAATTTCAATAGAAGAGGTTTATATCAGGTTCACCATTCTATTTTCCAATGATTCCTTCAAAGAACATTGTTTCACTAGAATCTATGTCCTTAGACTAATTATAATCCTCAATCCCCACATTCACACTTTATAAAGGTAGGTGTCCTTCACCACAATGATTGATGATGTTAGCCACATAACAGAAATGAGATGATGGAATAATGTCTCTTCTTTCCTTGGATTCCTCATTGGAGATCATTTCCTTGTCCAGGTCTCTAATGACCCAATGTTTTTAATGGAAATTTCCATCTTATAATTATAAAATCACAATATAATGAACTAATAAGTACTATGTAACCTTTAAAAATAATTTCGACACTTCTGTGTTTGGAATTTCAAAAATATAACATTCGTGATTGCAATCAGTATGATGTTTGGAGTCTGATAAGAAAAACATAATTTTTGGTGAATAGTAACATACCCCTATGAATAGTAATATTACCATTACAAATAGTGACATTCCCTAATTAATAGTAACCTTCCCTATGATAGTATATAAATAAGATTTAAGTAAAAGTATGATGTACCTATATTTTAGAATAGGTAAATAAATGTTTTAAAATTGGTTTTTTTAGAATAAATTATGATTTTAATTAAATATTAAATTAATCATATCTAGAAACTTATTTTTGAAAAATGGATTTCGTTTTAGGATTATACGCATAAAAAAATGGTTAGGATGAATTTATGGGATTTTTATGAAATAATTGATTTTTTGGTGTATAGTAAAATACATTAATTTACCGTATAAATACATTATAATTTAAAAGCACTATTCCTGACACTGTAAGAGATATAAGAACCAAAATACAAAACTCAGTTTCACATATGACTATTATTGCTCTTGGAGTCATCAATATTTCTTGTCTTATTGGAGAATAATAAACTAATGATTATAATATTATGAAAACCCTCCTCCCCTCCACTATAAATACTAACCTTCCTTTCCACTTCTCTTCACTCCTCTCAAGCCATTTTCCTTTCCAATATTCTACCCAAATCTCTCCAAAATCCCCTCCCCCACGTCCAAGAACACCTAGTCTCTTCAAAATACCAAAAACGCTTTCCTTAAGAGGTTCTCAAAGGAGATAAACTCAAGAGGTAAATTCCTCTTTCCAATTCTTTTAAGTTCTTTCTTTTCTTGTTTCTTTCCTCAACACCATTCACCCAAATAGAATGATAAATACAGTAACATAAATATACTAGAATTATATTATTATAATGATATAGTTCATCATCATCTCTCCTTTACTTTTATTTGAAAGAAATGAACACACCATTTGAGATGTGTTAATTTTGTACAATCCAGGACGACAGGTTATCAATTTCTATCACTATATTTAATTTTGGTTATAAACTATTTTGATGTTTGAAACATACTATTATATGTCTATTTGGTCTTATTTAATGTTCTATAATCATTATTCACTCATTAGGTAAAATAATAATACAAAACAAGTCAGTTGTAAGAAAAACTGCTAAAATTGATTCAAGCATTTAATATTTATGTTTTTTATAATGATTCGAATACACTCCAAGTAACCAAATAAAATTTTCAACCATGTAATATCCTATATTTTCAATAAAATCATATAACTTAAATTCTGGAAAACACTTTCATATTAAATGTTTATTCGAACATGAATATAACTGAATCGATCATTAAAACCAAGTAAGCAAACAGACCTGAACAATTAAATTGAACTTTATAAAAAATAAAAAAGGTATTTAATGAACATAAAAAGGTTATAATAAATAAATTAAATTTATAAGAGTTTCTAGGCTTATTAATTATTAATCCTCATTTTTTTATTCAGGTCATTAATAATTAGTGGAGAACACCATCAGATTTAAAGTAAGGGATCCTCTCCATTTCACTTTTATTCAAGTATGTCCTCAATGCTATTACACTTTTTGTGTAATCCTTAATTATGGGGTATGATTTATCGCCACTCCCATACTTACCTTATGATGTATAAGTAATGATAAACCCAATTATTTCTCATGAATTCTTATTCAGTACACCCAATACCATGCAAATATTTCCTAAGGAATTCTACCTGAACCGCTCGTTATTTCATGAGGTTGATAAATCTTTCTTTTTACCCAAATCGATTTGTCTTTATTTTCATGTAAAACTAATAAATTATTTTTATATGATCCAAAATCATGTTTCCAAATCCATCCTTCATTCTCTTTTAGGGATATATATGCTTTTAAGTGATTCCCTCCTTGATACTTCCCAATAAGAAAAACTCGTTTAAAGGGAACATCCCAAAATATTATCCAATTTCTAGTGAACTCGATCATCAGTTTTAATACGCCATTGTATTTATAATGTCAGTAATTTTATTATGGAAACATTCTTGGTTATCTTCTTGTTTTATATAATATATTTTCCCTTTTCTATTTTAAAATCTCTCTAGTATTTTGCCTAAAACAACACAAAAATGTTTGAATGCTAAAATTTATCAATTAAATTTCTTACACGTATTCACTTCCATTTGACATCACATACAATGATAGATGCATATTTTACCTTATGAACATCCATGTATGTTCTAATTATTTTATTTCATGGACACCTTCACAATACACCCATTGGTTATGCTTTATATCATGATTGTGGTACCCAATTCATTCCATTCATAAAACTAATGTTTAAGTAAGATTGATTATGTATAATTAATTATGTGGAAAACAAATTCATAAAATGTAAGATGGGTGTGCCCAGATATCACTCCAATTCATTGGGTAATGTTGAGTCTCATGAGATTATTATGTGCGGCGGTCTTAGTAGATAGCATTGCCTTGTGCTACAATGTGCAAAGGTCTTGGCGGTTAGCCTTATCTTTTACTACTATGTGAAACAGTCTTGGAAGTTAGCCTTGACTCATACTAAATTCAGGTTTTATGTTTTTTCCAAATTTATATGATTCCATTTTTATATGATACCATGTTTATAAGTTATGATTCCATATGTTACATACCTTTTTATATCATCATGTCATGCCTTCTATCCTATGCGCTAATGTTTTGTTCCTATGGTTATTCCCTTACTGGGATTTTATATCATCCCTTTGTTCATGCCATCCCCGGGTTATCCTATACAGATGTACGAGCACAATAGAAGATAAAATATCATTATGGAGTTTAAATAAAGCGTTGTTTTTACAATTTTCTATTATGTACCTAGTCCTCCAAGACACAGACTTTATGATCCTTGACATGAACTCTGGTGTATAATTATGCTTAAAATCATTTAATGTTATATGTAAAAGTATAGGGTTACTATAGTTGGTATCAGAGGATGGTCTAGTTATTTTTTTTATATTTGGAATATAGAACCTTAAGGATGAGATGAAGTATAAGAAATCATCCCTAATTTTTAGTAAGTAATGAGTAAGTGGTTTATCAAGAAAATAAATCCCTGTATGGATACAAATAGGTAGAGGTGGCTCGGGAAAATATGTACCTAGGAGTGAAAACTCCGACAAGGAGTTTCGGGCTTGAGCTAGGGTATCCTGGTACACAATAATAGGCATTGCTGCTCTCTTGGTATTTTTACTCCCAGGGGATATGCTATGGTAAATTCATGAGCTTAGTACAACCCATTATTAAGGGAATAAAAAAAATCCCATAAATATATAATCTAATAAATAGAACAAGGATAAACTATATTTAAACCTAAGGAATTGTAAGTTAGGATATACTTCTCCTTTACAATTTTATCCTTTTTTGTTCAAAATTTTTCTTTTTTATGTTCAATAACTAAGTATTTAAGCCCTCTAATTTTACGTTCCTTTTTTTAGTTAATGGCAGGAAATTGAAGAAAACGTTCCAAAAACAAATGTGATAGGCAATGTGAATATTACCCTAATGATATGTCTGATATGATGGGAACATGTGCTCAAAACTTCATGATAGTACTTGCTTAGCTGGCTCAAGTTATGAATCATAACTTGAATCATGTGGAATCCCCTCCTATTCTAAAGAAATATAAAGTTTCTGTAAAATCCTTCTTGCAGGAAAGGCCTCCAATGTTTAGTGGATCTTCTAATCCCCTTCTCACATAATAGTGTATAACTCCATTGAAAAGATATTCTCCATACTCTAGTGCTCAGAAGAAGAGAAAGTTGTACTGGTGGTCTACCATTTTTATTGGGAATCTCATAAATGGTGGAAAATGATCAAAAATAAAATGTCCCAAGAGGAAATTGATTCCATGGATTGGGAAGAATTCCAGAGGATGTTTTTCAACAAATATTTTCCTCGAACCCTCTGTCTTAAGATATAAAGAGAGTTACAAAGTCTCAAGAAGAATGAAGATGATTCCATCAGGCTGTATGAAGAAAACGTTACAAGGATTACAAGGTATGCCATTGGATTTTTCCTGAATACTGAAACCGAGGTTGATCACTTCTTTAGAAGGCTAAAGCTAAGTCTATGGAATGTGTCATAGATCCATGACTTAGACAGTTATGTGGAGATTTCAATTGTTCCCTCCATGTTGAAATGGATATCGGAGACTCTCAGTGGTCTCATGGACCTGATAAAAAGAAGTTAAAATGGAGTACAACATTACCGGTTCAACAAAAAAACTACCATGATGGAAATAAGCCTGAATATCCCACTAGTAAAAGTTGTGGGAAGAAGCATCCTCGGTACTGTCTAAAGGGAATCAGGAATTCTTCAAATGTGGAAAGATGGGACATCTAGCCAAGAACTACTAAAGGGAAATGAAAAATCCTACTAATGTGGAAGAAGAAAGGAAGGTTCAGATCAACACTCAGCCAGTGGTGCAGTGTTACAAATGCAAGGAACATGGTATTTATAAAAACAATTTCCCTAAGCCAAGGGTTGTTAGAGGAAATCAACAACAACCTCCAAGGAAACAAAAAAGGTATTATGCTATCACTACTACTAAGGTGGAGCCAGACAATGATGTAGTGACAAGTACACTATTTATTCATTCAAAAATACCTATTGTACTCTTTCATTCTGGTTCTACGCATTATTTAATATCTTGCATATTTAGTATAACTATTCAAACACCACCTCAAAATTTCGAGGAATAATTATCTATGAGAATAGATAATGGAGAAAATATTGTATCCAGGGTTTGTAACTCCTCCTTGGTTAATGTTTTTGGACCGCACCTCTCAGAAAATATTATCATACTTTCTTTAGTGGTGTTCGACTCTATCATGGGCATGTATTGGATATCTTTATACAAATCCAACATGAAGTGTTGGGAAAGGGAGATCACTCTTCACATCCCAAAGCATCCTCTAATTCCTTACAAGTGTATTAAAGAAGATGAATATCCTTTTGAATCATCATCTCAAGTGTGAATATTTCTCCCTTATGTGCTAGAATATCTAGACCAAATGATTGAGACAAAGAAGAGAATCATGCTTGACGACATTCCCATCGTGAGGGATTACACTGATGTATTCCTTGAAGAGTTTTATGGTCTTCCTCATGACCGAGAGGTTGATTTCTCGATTGAACATATTCTTGGATCTCTACCTATATCAAAGACACCTTACATTATGGACATCGTAGAGCTTGAAGAGATAAAGAATTAGTTATAGGAGAATCTGGAGAAGACTTTTATACACCTGAGTGCTTTACCATGGGGGGAATGAGTCCTCTTCATCAATAATAAGGATGGATCAATGAACCTATGCATCGATTATCATGATCTCAATAAAATCAAGATAAAGAACAAGTATCCCCTTCCATGGATAGATGACTTGTTTTATTGGAGTTTTGGGGATAGCTATTTCTCTAAGGTGGACCTTCGGTCATGATATCACCAATTAAATGTGAGGAAGGAATATATTCCCAAGACTGCCTTTCGAACTAGGTAGGGACACTATGAGTTCATAGTGATTCCCTTCAGACTCACTAAGGCTCCAACAATTTTTTTTGATTTAATGAATAGAGTACTTAGAGATTACCTTGAACAATTTTTGGTAGTCTTTATAAATGATATTCTGAAATACTCCATGAGAAAGGAGGAACATGAGGATCACTTGAATACTATGTTAAAGACTTTTCGAATGGATAAGTAGTATGAAAAGTACAATAAATATGAGTTTTTGATGGAGGACGTATAATTCTTGGGGAATTTTATCACTAGAAAAGGCATATCTATAGACCATTTTAGGACAAAGGGAATTGAAGAGTGGCCCAGAGTAACATCTGTAATGGAGATCCACAACTTTTTGGTTCTATTTGGGTATTATCAATGATTTTTGAAGAACTTTTTGCGACTGTCCAACCCAATGACCAAGCTGAAATGGAAGAGAGTAAAGTTTATCTAGAATCAGGAATGTGAATATGGTTTCTTGGAGTTGAAAAAGAGGCTTATCACTGCACTAGTACTCGCACTCCCAACAAGTGGAGAAATCTTTGTGGTGTACAGTGATGATTCAAAGAAGGCCTTAGGATTTATGCTGATGAAAAAATGATAAATTGATAGCCTATTCCTCAAGGTAGCTGAAAATAAACAAGAAAAGCTATCCTACACTTGATCTGGAGTTTCCGGCAGTGATCTTTGCATTAAAATTATGGTGGAATTATCTCCATGGGGAGAAGTGTGTGATATATACTGACCAAAAGAGTCTCAAATATATATTCACACAAAAAGAGCTTAATATGCACCAGTGAAGATGGATAGATCTCAAAAAAATATTATGAATTCTCGATCCACTACTATCCTTGTTAGGGAAATAATATGGAAGATGCTATAAGTAGAAAGGATCATGTATCTTTATCAATGATGAGAATTGAAAAGGATCTAATATTATTATATTTAAATAGGATAGGAATGAGAATCATTAAAGGAGAAACATAATCAATCCTTCCTAAAATTATTTCTCATCCATAATTATTGGGGAGAATAAAGGATGCTCAAAGAAATGATGTGGAAATTTAGAAAAGGGTGTAAGCTCTCAAAAATAGAAAATCATATGAGTTCATGATTGACAATGATGAAATTGTAAAATTAGGGTCACAATTATGTGTACCATGTGATCGAGAGATAAAGAAGTATATTCTGAATGATGCACATAGCTCAACCTTCTCTATTTACCTAGGGATCACAAAGATGTATCAAGATCTTCGAGAAAACTTTTGGTGGGACAATACGAAAAGGGAGATTTCTGAATATAAATTAATATTCCTAGTATATCAACAAGTTAAGGATGACAGGGAAAAGTATAAGGGGATGATGCATCCATAACACATACCAACATGGATGTGGGAGAACATTACCATGGACTTTGTCATTGGACTTCCAAGGACATCCAGAGGAAACAATTCTATATGGTTCATTGTGGATCATCTTATGAAGACAGCTCAGTTTACCTCAATTAGAGAGAAATTCTCATTGGATCAGCTTGCACAAAATTTACATCAAAGAAGTGGTAAGGATGAATAGAGTGACACTATCTATTGTATCTGATCGTGATTAGAGATTCACCTTAATGTTCTGGAAAATTCTCCAACATGCTCTAAGCACTAAACTAAACTTCAGTATGACCTATCATCCCCAAAATAATGGCCAATCTAAGAGAAATATTAAGAAACTATAAGATATGTTGAGATCAAGTTCTATGGAATTCAAAGGAGGATGAGACCAACATCTCACACTAGTTGAATTCCTCCACCAAAACAGTTTCTAATCGAGCATCCAAATGGAACCATATGAAGCCCTTTATGGGAAAAGGTAAAGAAAACCAACGTTTTGGGATGAAGTCAGTGAGCGTAAGATGTTAGAACGATAAATGGTTGAAGAAATGGTGGATAAGGTGAAAACCATTCAACAACATATCAAGGAAGTCCAAAGTCGATAGAAGAGTTATGAAAACAATAGTTGATGAGACCTTGATTTTGAAATTGGAGACTAGGTATTTCTACACATATCTCCATGGAATAAGTTCATGAGGTTTGGAAAGAATGGGAATTAAATTCACAGGTACATCGGCCCCTTTGATATTCTTGATCGTGTCGGGGTGGTGGCCTATCGACTAGAACTTCCACATAACATGTCTAATGTGCATGATGTCTTTCATGTATCCTTCTTAAGTAATTACATACCAGACCCTTCACATGTACTGTCTTTAAAGGTGGTATAGTTGGAGGATGATCTTTCTTATGAGGAGTAGCCAGTAGAGGGCATAGATCACAGAGATAAATTTCTATGTTACAAGACTACTCACCTGGTCAAGGTACAATGGAGAAACCATAAGTATGAAGAGGAAACATGGGAGTTAGAGGAAGCAATGAAGGAAAAGTACCTGCACCTATCTATGCCCTAGAATTTAAAACAAAATTTTGAGGGTGATATTTCTTAAGGGGGAATAATGTAATGAAACGATGTTTTTGAAAGGAAATTTTCTTCTTATAATTATTAAATTGCAACATAATGAACTACAATGTACTATTTAAACTTTAAACATTATTTTGACACTTCTATGTTTGGAATGTCCAAAATCTAACATTCATGGTTGCGATCTGTAAGATGTTTATTGTTCAATAAGACAAACTTAATTTTTAGTGAATAGTAACATACCCTTATGAATAGTGAAATATCTTAATGAATAGTAACATTTCCTATGATAGTATATAAATAATATTTAAGTGAAAGTATGAGGTACCTATATTTTTGAATAAGTAAATAAATGTTTTAAACTAGGTTTTTTAAAATAAATTATGATTTTCATTAAATATTAAATTTATTATTATTATAAATTTATTTTTGAAAAATGGATTTCATTTTTGGATTGTACATGTCAAAAAATGGTTAGTATGAATTTTATGGATTTTTCTGAAATACTTGATTTTTTGGTGAATAATAAAATACATTAATTTACCATATAAATAAAATATAATTTAGAACCACTATTCAGGACATCAAAAGTTATGTATGTACCCAAATATTGAACTCACATTCACTTATTACTATTATTGGTCTTGGATTCATCATTATTTCTTGTCTTATGGGAAAATAATAAACTAATGATTATAATATTATGAAAACCCTCCTCCCCTCCACTATAAATACCACTCTTCCTTACCTCTTCTCTTCACTCCTCTCAAGCCTTGTTCCTTGAAAATATTCTGCCCAACTCTCTCCCCAAGATCCCCCCCCCCCACGTTCAATATCCCCTATTCTCTTCCATGTACTAAAACCTATGCCCTTATAGGTTCTCAAAATAGATAATCTCAAGAGGTAGATTCCTCTTTCCAATTATTTTATGTTCTTTCTTTTATTGTTTCTTTCATCACCATCCTTCACCCAAGTTGTATGATAACTCCAGTGACATACATGTACTAGAATTATATTATTCTAATGGGATAGTTCATCATCATATTTCTTTTCCTTTTATTTTAAATTAATGAAAACACCATTTGAGATGTGTTAATTTAGCATAATCAAGGACGACAGGTTATCAATTTCTATTACTATATAAAATTATGTTAATGAAACCATGTTTATGGTTAAATAAGATTATTATATGTTTATTTGGTCTTATTTAATTTTATTTAATCATTATTAACTCATGATTTAAAATAATAAAACAAAACATGTTAGTTGTGAGAAAAATCGGTAAAATTCATTCAAGCGTTTATCATTGATGTTTTTTATAATGATTTGAATTCACTATAAGTAACCAAATTAAATTTTAAACCATTTAATCTCATGCATGTTTACTAATATCATATAACTACAATTCTGGACAACCACTTTCATCTTACATGTTTATCTGAACATGAATATAAGTGAATCGATCATTAAAACCAAGTAGGCAAACGAGCCCAAACAATGAAATTGAACCTTATAACCAACCAAAAATGTTTTTAATAAAAATAAAAATGTTATACTAAATCAATTAAATATATAAGAGGTTCTGTAATTATTAATTAATAAACCAGATTTTTTTTATTCAGGTCATTAATAACAAGTGGAGAACACCATCATATTTAAGGTAATGGATCCTATCCATTACACTTTTATTCATTTATGTCCTCTATGATATTCCACATTGCGTGTAATACCTGATGATGGGGTATGATTTAAAACCTCCCTCATACTTTCCTCGTGATTTATAATTGATTATAAACCCCTTTCTCTGTCATGAATTCTTCTTAAGTACACTAGATACCAGGCCAATACTCCGTATGTCATTCTACCTGAACCGCCTTATTCCTTTGGGTTGCTCTATCTTTATTTTATCCCAAATGAAGTGATATTTATTTTTATATAAAACTACTAAATTTTGTTTATATTATCCAAAATCATGTTTCATGATCCATCCATCATTCTCTTTTAGGGATATACATTCTTTTAAGTGATTCCATCCTCGATACTTCCCAATAAGAAAAAATCGTTTTAATGAATCCTCCCAAATTTGTATCCAATTTCATGTGCAATATATCCTCTATTTTAATCTATAATTGTATTTATAAATTCAGTCATTTTATTATGAAAACCTTCTTTTTTCAATTCTGGTTTTATATAAAAAATTGTTTCCTTTTCTATTTTAAAATCTCTATAGTATTTTGGTTAAAACCACAAAAAATGTTTTAATTCTAAAGTTTCTCAAATACATTTCTTACAAGTTTTCACTTCCTTTTGACATAAAATACCATGATATATGCCTAATTTACCTTATTAATGTACATTTATGTTCTAATTCCATTCTTTCATGAACTCCTACAAGATATGCAATTGGTTATGCTTTATCTCTTGATTATGGTACCCAATTCATTCCATGGGTAACCATTATGTTTAAGTAATATTAATTATATATGATTATTTATGTGGAAAACATATTCATGAAATTTAATATGGGTGAAACCAGATAGTGATCCAATGCATTTGATAAAGTTGATTCTCATGAGACAATTATGTACGACAGTCTTGGCAGATAGCCTTGGCTTATGCAACTATGTGCAACAGTCTTGGAAGATAGCCTTGGCTTGTGCTAATATGGGAAACTATATTGGTGATATGACTAGAATCATTCTAAATTAATTTTTTATGTTTCTTCCACATTTATATGATTCAATTTTTATATGATTCCATGTTTATATGTTATGATTCCATATGTTACATGCCTTTTTATATCATCATGTCATGCCTTCTATCCTATGTGTAATTCTTTGTTCTTATGGTTATTCCCTTTCTAGAATTTTATTTCATACCTTTGTTTGTGTCATCCCTAGGTTATCCTATGAATATGTATGATAAAAATGGAATATAGGATCTCATTATGGAGTTTAAATAAACAGTTGTTTTTATAACATTTGATTATGTACCTATTCTTCCAAGACACTAAAATTTACGGTCCTTGGCATGTATTCTAATGTATAATTATGCTTAAAATCATGTAATGTTATATGTAAAAGGATAGGGTCGCTATACGGTCTCACTTAAAGATCTAATACATGTTTATGAATCACATTCCCAGTGATATATTCTATTCAACTTTAGCTAATTATTTCACTTTCTACTATGATAGTGCAGTTACCTATGTCTGTAAATGATTATGGTATTGGTAATGATGGGAATCTCTAAAATTCCTCCTCATTTAAAGTTTTGAGGTCATATAATTCTCATGACATAAGGAATATCAAGTTAAAAACATGATACATTCCATGTTCGCTATGAGGAAACAAAAATTAAATCCATAAGGCATCCACGACTCAATAACTCAAGCATCCCTTTCTCATCACATAAGGTGGACCACATTCATCATGTGTGGAATTAAAATATCATTATTCTAGGAAACATATACTTGTGACATAATTCTTCAAAGTATCTTCACTTAGGGAATCCAATTCTCATCACACTAGGTAAGAACATAGGATTGTCACTTAAGGATGGTGGAGATCCTATACTCGTAACATTTTATATTCTTAGAATAATCATCTAAGTCATCATATACTCACCACATGAGGTAAAATTCTAGGATAAAGAATTGGGAGAGGTAGAATAGATCATGTTCTCATCACAATGGTGCTTCTTAGGATTATCACCTAAGGTACCTCATACTCCTCACAAGAGGTTGAAACATAGAATTTTCATCAATGTGGGGAAGAAGAGAGTATATTATCATCCAATATGCTTCTTAGGCTACTCACCTAAGGGACCCTAGGATTTCCACTTATGGATGAGTTTATGATGCATCAAGAAGTGGTCATAGGTTTACAATCAAGTAAAGGAACTCATAGATTTAAATTACAGTGTAGGGACACACCCAATATTAGTGTTATGTACTTGGATAGTAATAGGTTTATAATTGATTGAGGTATATAATGGTTTACAGTTTTTTTGGGGATGATCAATGATTTAAAGTGTAGTAAAATGATGTTTCCCATATATGCTCACCGCATGATAGCCTAGGTGAAGGCTTTATTCCTTTGTCAATGAAAAAATATAAGGGGAATTTGGATTTATGGGAGGCTTAGTGTTCTCTAGAAATATGACCAGGCTTTAAAGTCAATATCTCCCTTGGGGAAGGTGAGATGGGGTGGAGATTATTATTTTGGAGATGGTGAATTTACCTCTGACTTTCCAACCATGAATAACATAAAAGTTTTTTGTGATACCATGATTTAGGGATTTGTAATTTTAGATTAAGGGTAAATAAACTATGGGATATAAGGATAAAAACCCATGTAGTTTTTATATATAGGTTAAGGTTATGTGATAGGACCATACTATGCAATTTTAAATCATGCGGTAAGGGATATTGTGTCATGAAACGATATACAATAAGGGGTTTTGCGAAGATTATACATCAAATATACATAGAATATGGATAAATCATCTAATTATGATCATATAAAATATTTCATGCTCATCACATGCATAATACCATGATCATCACACATGTCATCCCTAGATCATCACATTCAGTAATGATGTATTTTAATATCTTGTGAGAATGTGGGCGTGTAGTTTAACATCTTGTAACTAACACATTGGTGTTGTGAAGTTTAAGGTCTTGTAGATGGATAATTTTTGGGGATTTTTCTTTAAGCATCCTAGAAGATTGTCGAATGATCTCATGTTATTCCCATGAGGCATCATACAAGCCATCATATGCTTGTCAGCTAAAGAATCTCATACTCACCACCTAGGGTATGTCAACAGTTTATCATCATCTGTTGAGGAATTTATTATGAATTTTCACATCATTTAACTAGGATTTATTATGTGTATGATATTTTTGGGCCTTACATGTGAATATTCTCACAAGATAGGTGAATCATCTCATGCCCACCGCATGAGAAGTCTCATTCTACTCAAATGAGGAACACTTACCACATCACACAGGGTATCCCATGATTTCCAAATTGGGTAAGGATGCTGTTTAATATATTATTTTGAGTAGTTTTTCAAGTATTTTAATTTTTACAAATAATACATTGGTTCTATGCGGTTAAAAGTCTTGCAGCTCTGATGTTTGTAACACCCGAATGTTTTTTAATGAAAAATTTTCTATAAATAATATTTATTATTTATTAGGTTGAGTTGCAAGAAATCATTAGTTTAAATGAACCACGAGACTACCTTAGTATAAAATTACCATTATAGTCTAGACATTAGGTAAGCGGTAATAGTTATAACTAACTTAAGAAAATTTATTGCAAATTCATTGGATATAAATTATTTATGAAAAATATAAATTAGATATTTGTATTTTTTGGGTGAATTTCTATTGTTAATGAAATTAATGATATATATATATATATATATATATGTTATATATATAAAAAATTATTTTTTTATTCATCCAATGGGTATTTCAATCATAGGGTGTTCATAAACCCTATTTGTTGTATAAAAACCTACTTTTAAAAAAAGGGAAATCTTACACCTTTGAATAGAGAACCAGTTTTAAACTATGATTTCAAAACATTAAGAATTTTTATTTGACAACATAAATATTTTAATTTAAATTGGGTTATAAAAATTTACTTTGGTAGAATTTATGATATTTTCTCATAACATTCATTTTTTTATGAATAGTAAAAACACACTAAATTTTAAGTGAAAACAAATTTTTTTCATCGAGATAATTTACATGGTTAAATTATAATATTGAATATTTTTAAAGTATAAGTTGAATATATTTTTATCATTTAATATAATGTATAAAATTAGATTTAATTTTATATTTAATTCATTTGTAAAAACATTTCAATCTTTTGTAATGTTTTAACATAAAAAAACTAGTTTTCTTATTCTGACAAAGGGATTAATTTTAAATTAATTACTCTAACTTCTATGTTTTTATTTTTAAAAAATGGAATCCATATTTGAAATATTTTTTTCAAAATTATGTTAATATGATACATTAATTTTTTGGTTTTATAAATAGTAACTTGGGTAATTCTTTTTATTACCTTGGTTAAAGGTAAATCGGGTAATTAAAGGTAAAAATAATATTATAAAATTACTTTAAAACCTGTAAAAATCCTATTGAATGAAAAACGTAGACCCTTATTATATATTTTTTGAAATGGAATCACTTGATGGCTAGTTACCTTTGAATATGATACAAATGTAATAAAAACTAACGAATGATAAAAAATGTCACAATCTCATTTTAAATAAGTATATTAATTTTAATATACAGATAAATAGGATTTAATATCAACTATAGATAGTATATGGAAATATAAAAGAATTACCTATATTATATGAATTTATTTATAATTTTTAGAGATTAAATAATTACCGTTAATGATGACCAAATAGTGATGTAAAAATTAATTTATTAATAAAAATATCAAATAAGTGGTTTTAAAAATATTAAAAGAAATATCATATAAAATAATTAATGTTCTCCAAATATTTTCTAGGTTAATACGACATGTTATGAGTGTATTTAATATTCTGGTTTGAATATATATTCTGTGTGTATTTTTTAAAATTCAAATAAATGAATTGTGTCAAAATTGACACTACTAATATTTTATAAAAATAACATTTTATTATATTATTTAAAAATAATAATAATATTTAAAAATTAAAAAGTGATAATTAAAAGATCTAAAATTTTCATAAAATATCCATTTATAGTCAATTAACACCATATAAGTAATTATTTTTAACCATTAAATATTTACCATGTTATTACCACAATTAAAATTAAGTTCAATAACTATGTGTCAATTAAACAGATATGGATTAAATTGAAAAAATTACTGGTAAAAAATTTATTGGATGATGACTACAACCCTATCTCATCTAGTCTTCTAAATTGGGACATTTTGTAGAATTTTTCGGTGTGGTTTGATTTTATAATAAATTATTCTTTATGAAGTATCTAAAAGTGCCCCTCACCTCAATTATAAAAGGGCACCTCCTCCCTCACATTTTCAATTCATTTTTAGCATTCAATCGCATCCATACCCTTACCTTTTCCCTTATAAACTTCCCTATTTTCATTCCAGAGTTTCTTGTCATATTCATAGACCAACTCTTGTTCTCTAAGAAGAGATTTATAGGAAGCACGTCAAGGAAGAGGTAATCTCTTCTACCGATTCCTTCAAACTTATTTCTTCTTCTAATTCCTATTAATTAGTTGGTTCATTATAAATTAATAACATAATAATAATTAATATACTTATTTTTTATTATAAATATGAAACAACCATATTTAACCTTCTTTCCATACTATGAAAAATGAAATCACTGCACGTGCGTAAGTATGGCTTACTGTCTCCACATCATGGGGTATTCGTTTTTTCACCACCACCATATGTGGATGGGTATAATGATGTAAATAATAACTTTATATGATTATTATAAAATAATACTAATTCTTAAATATCATACACCATCCACTTCAATACTATTCAATAATTTTGAGAATGATATCATCGCTCGTGTGTACGTACAACCTATCATCTCCACGATGTGATGTGATTCATTCTACATGATCTTCATTAAACCAAGATTATATAAATTAATTGAATGAATAAATACGACATATATATATTATAATAATATCATTATTTAAATTATTTAACTATTATCTATGAATTGGACCATGAACTTATCTGACAAATCATGAATAAGAACATAAAGCAGTCAATATCCAAATAACAAGTGATATTGAAATGTTACTAATAAAAAATTGATAATATAATCATATATGATATCATAAAAATGATTATTATTCTATAATAAGTAAATAAAATTATTTAAATCACTATATAGGAAGTTCAAATACATATGAATGATATCTGACCTAAGTTAAGATATAACTTTTCAAAACTCATTTTTATCCGAGTTTGTTTATTCGTAAGTATTTACTGGGGTATATTTATCATCCACATCCAAGTTTCATAAATATTTATTTAAAAATTTTATTTATATCCTTATATAATTGTTTAAAGTCAATTTTACCCATTTTTTATGTTTTAATAAACATTAAGAATGGAATATTTAGTCATCTTTAGTATGAGGTACTTTTTTACTTTTCCAGTAAATGTATGTGTAGAATGTTTTTTAACATGTACGGTATGAATGGATTTTTATGATTTCATAATTAAATATTTAATTGAAGATTACCCTAAAATATTTCAAGGTTATTTTCACATGAAATTATTTATTCTAAAATTGTGTGGCATTTTGGGGAAGGAAATTGTTTTTTAAGAAGAAAGGATAATTTTCCCAAGAATTAAGCTCAAGTGTTTTATCAAAATTATTTTCCATCTATGATGACAAAAGTTTATTTTTATATCTATATTATTAATCTTATTTTATTGTTTTTATGATGAAAATATTTTTATGAAATCCATTTATCTTATTTGGATTATGTTATGATGGAATGATGTTTAAGAAACCCACTTTTTTCCCTTGGGGTATGCTATGGTGAATGGTTTATGCTTTGTCGCACATGTAAGAATGATTTAATTATGAGATATGTGGGACCTATATATCCCTCCAATGTATTGGATAAATAATTATATCTAATGAGATAGACATGACTGGAATGGAAAGTAAATCTCAGTCAGTAATACAGGGCTGGAATGATGAGTGAACTCAGTTCTGTAATGGACTTTTCCTGTTATGATGATCTCAGTAATGATCCTTGACTAATATGAACTGATTTTCTATGCTTATGTGTGTATTACAAAAAATAATTTTTCTTATGTTATGACTATTTGGATTACATTTTACTTTTATGATTTATCCGATGACAGAATATTATGATCATTGATATCCCGAATAAGATTTTCAAATGTTATGTTCTTATGATAATGATTATGATTGATTGATATTTCCCTGGTTTACCCTTATTGAGAATTTGAGACCATGATTTTATCTTTTTTATTTTCTTAAGGTCATGAAGAAGGGTATTAAGTAACATATCTCAAAAATGAGTCTAGTTATGAAGAAATAAGTAGGAGACAATGTGGATGTTTTATGAACCATTTTTTTATGTTTCCCAGTTTCTAGAGACACTAAACCTATACGGTTGGTTTGTTTTTTCACCAAACGTATGTTATCGGTGTCCGAAATTGATATTACCCACTCTTAATCTAGTTCAGCATATGTCCTGGGTCGATCCATAGGGAACTAGTGAGTGCGTGAATTCAATTGCATTTAGAATTAACTTAGTGATGGATTCTGAATTTAGAGTGAGATCTTTGTTTTTGATAATGACAACCATTTTTATTACTGAAGTAAATATTAAGGTTTAAAGTTAATGAAAACAAAAATTGTTTTAAATGTGTTTGATAGAAAAAAGAGTGTTTTGGGCCTATGGTGATTATTAAGGTTATATAAACTTCTTATTAGGTTGTGTTGTTCATAATAACCCAACACACTAGGTTTATATTATAACAAAGTTCCCTTAGTCCGATAAATTATGTCTGGAACTAAAGAAACTAACACCTTGGTCTTGTAGTCAATGTTTTGAAATTCTTTATTTAGATCATTCCATTTGTGAGTCTATGAATACTTCCAATGATCATGAAGGTATTCATCATTATTCTTCCATTGAGTCCTTGATAATTATAACCTTGGTCTAGCTCATAATTTTCAGTGATAAAAAGAAATGATTAAAGTAGAATAAGAAGAATTAAATAGAACAAACACAAACATAAAAATTAATCCAAATTACAACACTCTTTCATCATCCACAGCCCCACAACATGGCTTGTTTAGTTACACATGGAAGAAAATATGACAACAGAACCCTCAATACCTAAAGTGGTCATTGTCGGTTCTTCGAGGAGAGGTTAATTCTTTAGTAGAATGGTGAAACAACGGAGTAGCGGAATAATGGTAGCATGACACCAGGGTACTTGAACCTTCCTCCTTAGAATGTTGAATATTTACACCTCAAACCGGAGTCCAAAACCTCTATTTATAGAATAAAAAATTACATGGTGTGTATGAAATGTACACACCGTGTAGTTTTGTCAACGCACTATTGTCGCAGTTTTTCTTAGGTAGGTGGCCATATGTGACGCCCTTAACTTTCGTGATGCTTTTTGTCGGTTGGTGGAAGGTACAAGACGTGTGGCGCCACCTCACATGGCATTTAGTCTCTGTAAAACTCCACCAACTACATCTAGAAGTCTATACACGATGTGTAGGTATGACCCACATGGTGTGTCATCTTTGTTCTGGTGACTTGGGTGTGTACTCATCTGACCGATCTTTGTCTGAGTCTGATTGTACATGGTGTGTAGGTATGTACACGTCTTGTAGTTTGGAATTTTTCTCAGAGTTATCCTGGTTTTTTTGTTTGGCCATAAAACACCTAAAAATTAATAATATCACCAAAATCAAAGTATTTTTCCCCTTAGCAGTATGTATTTTCTAAAAACATGTTCTTATTTTCAATAATATATGTGGAAATTTATAAAAAAATCAGGTGTATCAAACTACCCCACACTTATTCATTTTCATTCCCTTTAAAAAATCTCCGCATCTAATTAAAAGAATCTATATTTTAAAAGGAATGCATTCAATTAATCATAAGTGTGAATGATATAGTCATAGAAGAAAACTCTAAAAAGGTACAAAATAGATTCAATTCATAAGATATTCTAACAATTCCACATATATAATTCAATTAGCTACATTCATCCACTTTTAAACACATTTTTTATCCTTTAAAAAATAATCATGCTACTTGATGATATATCTCACCAGTAAATAGAACACTCAACACTGAAGATATTTTAAATCAATGTTTTTCTCAATCTATGGTACATATATTATATCCATAGGTTTTCATAAAATCTAGTTCTCTACTTTAGAATATTTAATTACAAAAATTATGAGGTCTTTTCAAAAACGTTTAGACGTCTCTGTGTCTAAGGACATGTAGTAAATATGTGGAAAATAAACTCTGAGGCTTAAATGGGAGGCTAAATTCTTTAAATAACACTACATGATATTCAAAATATGGCTCAATGTAAACAAGTCCTCAATAAGCTCTATCAAATTCTCCCATCACCACCATCTCCCTTAGTTAGGTAGGGTTCACAAACCCTCAAGTTTGTATAAGGTCCCCTTGTCTTTATCCAGTTTTTGAATAAAGGGGACCACTTAGGAATTCCACAAATAGGGTTTTGGAACCCTTTCTGCCCCAAATGATCAAGAGGAACTCCCCCACATTTAATTTCAAGACTATTAAAAAATGTTCCTTGTATTGCCAATTAACTCTCTAAATCTCAGGTGAATAATCATGAAAAGTTAAAAATGATTAGGGTAGGAAGTGAAATAGGCTTTTAATGTGGCTTCTTATCAAGGTTGTTTCATGGTTTATAGGTGCTTTATGATGATTAGATGTATGGTAGGTCTCCAGATAAAATCGGTTGAAATAATCTAATGCCTCAATGATTTTAATTTAATTAAAAAAATTCTTCATGTTTTGAACAAAAAAACTTTAAAATTCTGGTATTCATGTATATCCTAAGAATCTCTCAAGAAAGTGGGTATTAGAACGAATATGATGAAGGGTTTAGAATACCTCTCAGGATTGAGAAAAAAAAGAGACAATCAAGTCATGACATGCATATAAATGATTATCCTAATCAATGTAATTAGCCAAGGATTACAAGTTTCAATTTAAACTATATCAGCAATAATTTTAAAACACTTAAGAACAGAAATAATCATGCAACCTTTATAAATTTATAAATAATAGATTTATTATTTATAAATATGAATAACTAAGATTTCTTCACATTGTCAAATATATATTCTAATAATGATGTCTCCTAGATGATGGTAAGGGAAAAGACTAAGGTGGTCAAGAGACTCTTCCCCACACTTAATAATGCACTTGGTCCACCAAGTGAACTATAAAGAAGAAAAAATGTATGGAGACATGAAAAGGTCTGGGAGAGGGGAGGAATGAAAAAAACTGTGAAAACCGAAAGAATACTCCCCCCATGCCCAATAAGAAGTCCTGGTAAGAATTTAAGACGTCCAAAATTCACACCAGTGTACCTGTGACTGTATATGGAAAAGAAACCTACAAGAAGGTAGATCATCACAGAAAACATATTATATATAGAAGAAAACAAAAAAATTTTGGTCATAGTGTAGCCTTAGGGGAGGCACTGTCTAGTACAGGTGGGGTAGAATCAACAGATGTAGTAGTGGGTGGAATAGAGCCCGTAACCTGTGGTAGTGATGCGGCTGAAGGGGCGTATGTGATGGCGAGCTTTATAAGAGGAGGCAGGTCAGTACCTATAGTAAAGATGAGTACGAAGTCTATGGCCATGACAACGTCAGAAGGGGGTATGGTAGAATCTGGTTGTGCATAATTAAAGGTAGCCTCCAATTGAATGGGAATCCCCTGATTTTGTAGTAGTAGCTCCATCATCCACTCAATGTGGTCCAGGTGTTGATTAGATGTAGTATGTCACTGCAGGAGAGCAGCCTGCTGATGCTACAGATGATCCAAGTGCGGGTCAATCGTGGCCATGAAAATGGTGATGGGGAGGTCAGTCGAGGGTGCATAAGGTGAAGGGGTAGGAGAAGGGCCAGGAGGGGGAATGTGAAATGAAGTAGGGAAGGGTGAGGAAGCTGTAAGGGGCATGGAAAGAGGTGCATGGGCATCCTCAGGGGAAAGAGGGTCATCATGGGGTGGTGGTGGGGCCTAGGAAAGGACATAAGTGCCCCTGCTTCCAGACCAATCCCATGCGAATAAGCATGAGAAAGTCCATCTTTGGTGGGGAGCCTAATCGGTCATTGGTAAGAGAAGGATCAAAAACTCCAAGGTGGTGGGCAAGGTGGGTGGTGTAGAACCCACTGTTCATGTTTCCCTAATGGCCGGTGAAAATAGAGTGGAAGTAAGATTCAACAAGGTAGGGGAAAAAGGTCGACCTCCCATCCGAAATCGGACCAATGAGACCGTGTCTCTAGGCATCACCCAATACATGGACTCGTCGAACTCAAAGGAAGCAGTGAAATCCAAAAATAAATATCTAAAAATAAGATTGATGTCCTAGAGGATTGCAAGTAATGACATGTGCTCGTGGATCTCCTCCAACTCCCCCCAAATACCTAGTTGCTGAGGCACGCTGCTGTCAAGATAATGAATGCTTAACTGGAATGTTTGACAAGAGAAGCACTAGAATCGATCATGTTCCAAGTCTTTGGCTGGAAACAGTAGGCAAGAATAGGGGAAACGATAGTGGATGGCCTAGGTGGGGCAGCAGTAGGGGCCAACTCTGGTGGCGGAGCGGCCATAGTAGGCGAAGGTCCACTGGACAGGCCGATCGGTGAGAGATCATCTACTACTACAGAGGGATCAAGAGGTGTGGAAACTAGTGATAAAGAAATTGTGGTTCTTAGAGGCTCCATGCAGGGTGGTGGAGGTGTGGTAGTAGTACCATTCTCCACCCGGGTGGTGAGTGGTGGCAAGATGGCCAGCAGAGAAGGCTTATATGCCGGGAATTCTTAGACTAGTGTCGTTGTGGGCCAGAGTCGTATCCGGTGAAAAGTGGGCCTCTCACCCTCAATAGTAGAGGTATGTCACTGCCCACATATAGGGTCTCTATCCTCCATGACCTGGAAAATAAAGGAAAACAAAACACAAGAAAAGGAAGAAAATGTGAGAAAACTAGAAAAGTATAAGAAAACGACGTCTATATATGGAGTACATGTCTTGTAGTGTAAGCGGGTTAACATCCCATTTTCTTGGGAAGACATGCTGAGTGGGCATGTCACTGGCTAGCGAATTATACATGGAATGTACCGAACAAACACGTTTTGTGTGTAAACATAGTTTCTGTGGCTGTGTTAATGAGTTACCCGGTCACGACGCTAGATAGAAGACGGTGTGTACAAAACAGACACACCATGTAGTTTCAAATTTTTAATTGTCCAGTGTGTATCCATGTACAGAAGTATATGGTGTATGTTCTTCATTTCGTTCCCTTGTAATGTGTGAATCTGAACCAGAAACTGATAGACAAATCGACCAAAACACTTTGAAAACTAGAAAATAAGGAGTGTAAAATGGTGTAACTGAAGTAAGGATCACAATGTAGAATAAATCATACTGAAAAACACAAAACAAATGGTGGATTTGATGTTTTGGCAGCCGATGGTTGTGCGGAAGAAGTAAATGGGGAGAGAGGGGGGTCATGCGACATGGGCTTAGGACAGTCGAGGTACGACCTTTATAGTCGCGGTACACAACATGTACTAGGGTCCACATGCCGTGTATTGCCATTTTTTTGTTTTTTTTGTATTTTTTTTTTGTTTTTTTTTGAACATAGGTATATAATATAATTACTATAGTAAAATATATAATAATTAATGTTAATAATTAAAATAAATTAAATATATACATATATATATATATAATTTACTAAAAATAAAGCTATAGACATAATTAATCAGGAAATACATGTTGTGTGTTCTAAAATTGGAAAAAGATAAGTGCAACCTTTGGTTCAGTGCTTGGGGTGAGATTCAAACCAGTGATCGACCGATCCAAATGCAAGCCCCCAACCACTAGATCAATGGTTGTACAACTATTCATGTTTTTGAATTATTTATATTTAATGTACTTGGCTAATACTACATGGGAGGAAGTTAAGGCACAAAGTGTGGTTTTTAATTAGAATAAAAGGGATGAAGCAGGGAGATTAGCCGAGTTCGAACCCAGGTCTTTTGAATCTAGGGCAGAGAATCTATCAATCTGCCAAATTCACCTACATGTATTCCTTTATTTAGAAAATCTTTTTAGTTATTAATGAAAACATAGCTCACAAGACGTATTTCTCAATACACATTGTGTGGTTTTATTAACAGGAAAAATGATGGAAATGGGACGGTTCTCAGGATTCGAACCCAGGTCTTTTGGAACTGGCTTACGGCCCTGGAAAACTAGTCCATCCCCATAATGGGTTTTCTTTTATTCAACAAAATTTATATAGTATTTTAAAAATACCACACACACCATTTAAAAAAATGAGTATCAAAATGATGAACCCCATGTCGAAGGTAGGGATAGAGGGATTCGAACCGGTGACGACTCGGATAAAATCCAGTGACTTAACCATCGGTACCGACATCATACCTGTTTATTATGTAAGTTATTATATAAATATATAATATTAGAAAAATAATCTAAAAATATTAGTACGCATCGTGTGTATTGGTGGTACATTGTGTGTAATCTCCGGGTTTCCTCCCAGGAAGATACTTTGTTTTAGGTCGTTGGCTCGACCGACTTACCTCTACTTACCTGAAATGCATATTGGGGAGCATTCCCACCGTGTCTTCCATGTGATGGTATGTATTTATCTTTTTTCCATTCACCTTTAATGGTTGACCATCATCCCCAACAATTTCCATCGCTCTATGGTGGAATACTCAAATTACTCAGAATGGTCCCGACCATCTTGACTTTCGATTTCCTGGAAATAATCATAGACAGGAGTTAAAAAGGACTACCCGATCACCGGGATGGAAATATTTTCTTGAAATCATCTGATCATGGATTTTTCTCGTCTTCTCCTTATACAACTTGGTGTTCTCATATGCCTCCCACCAGATTTTATCAAGTTCCTACATTTGGAACTTATTCTTCTCTTCAACTACCTTCAGATCAAAATTAAGGGCCTTGACGGCCTAGAAATATTTGTGCTCCAACTCTACTGGAAGATGGCATGGATTTCCATTGATGAGGTGGAACGGGTACATCCCTAGTGGCATCTTGAAAGTAGTTTGATATTCCCAAAAAGCATCGTCTAGATTCTTAGACATGTCCTTCCTTGAATTGTTCACCATTTTCTATCGAATTTTCCTGTGCTTATGGTTGGAGATCTCCACTTTTCCACTATACTGGGGATGATATGGCATCCCTATATTATGATTCACTCCGTACTTTGACAATACTCCTTTCATCAATGTGTTGTCAAAGTAGGTCCCTCTGTCGCTGATCAGTACACGGGGAACACTGAACCTGCTAAAAATTTGTTTCTTTACAAATCTTATAACCACCTTGGCCATGTTGTGTGTTGTAGAAGTGGATTCCACACACTTGAGATGTAGTCAACATAGAATAGTATGTAAGTGTTCTCAAAAGATGGGGGAATGGCCCCATGAAGTCTATGACCCAGACATCAAATATCTCGACCTCCGGGATGGGGTTCTAGAGCATCTCAGCTCTATGTCCCACATTACCTGTTCTTTGTCATCTATCTCAATAGGAAAAAAAGGATTGGGAATCTCTATGCATGGTGGGATATAAAAACAAAGACTATAGGATATTTTTTATAGTACGGTCTAGGCCATGATGTCTCCCAACTGGAGAGGCGTGATAGAATTCTAGGACTCCATGAATTTCAATTTTTAGGATGCAGCGTCGGATCACCACATCTCCACAGGTTCAGAACAGTAGATGATCTTCCTATAAGTACCCCTTGAAATCAACGAGAAACCTCTTCCACTACTAGAAGGAGAGGTTGGTGTGGATGGAACTGATAACCAAATAATTAGGAATATTAGAAAAATAGGGCTGAGGTGATTTTTCAACTAAAAAAGGTGATCATCGGAGAAATCCTCCTTGATCTCCTGATCTTCCTTCTTCTTTAAAATAGTAGCTCTATGTGGGATGAGATGATCAACAAAAACATTCTTTCTCCCCTTCTTCTCTCAGATCTTGAGATCAAATTCTTCTAGGAGGAGTACCCATCGGATCAGTTATGGTTTCACATCCTTCTTGTTTAGCAGGCACTTGAGTATTGTTTGGTCAGTGTAAACAATAAATTTAGATAGAACTAAATAAGAACAGAACCTGTCAAAATAGAACACCACTACCTGCATATCCTTCTTCATGGCAGTTTATTTTATCTATGCCTCATTCAACAGCATGCTGGAATAATATATGGGTCAAAAAATTCGGTCAAGCCACTGGCCTAGGATTTCTCCCATTGCGTAGTCACTAGCATCATACATCACTTCAAATTTATCCTCCCAGTTGGGAGAAATGATCACTAGAGAATCCACCAGGAACTGCTTCAGGTGTGTATAAGCTTTATTTCATGCCTCATAAAACTCAAAAATGGAATCCTTGGTGAAAAGGTTGGTGATGGGATGCACTATCTTCGAGAAGTCATGGAAAACTGCCTGAAGAAACCTGCATGTCCCAGGAAGTTGTGGATGGATCTGACAGAAGTCGGAATAGGAAGGCATGACATGACTTCTATCTTTTTCGGGTCCACCTTTATCCCCTTTTACATGATTATGTTGCCAAGGAAGATACCACTATGAACCATGAAATTACACTTTTCCCAGTTCAAACCCAGGTTAGTGTTCTCACATCTTTCTACTACCAGCTTCAGGTGCCGTAAGAAAGTGGTGAATGATTTTCTGTTAATAGAAAAATCATTCATAAAAACCTCCAAGATATGTTCCTCCATGTCATAGAAGATAGCCATCATTCATCACTGGAAGGAGGTGATAGAGTTGAACATGCCAAAGGACATCCTTCAGTAAGAAAAAGTACCGTAGGGGCAAGTGAATGATCTCTTCTCTTGATCCTATAGGGAAATGGAAATTTGATTGTAGTTGGAATATCCGTTGAGGAAGCAGTAAAACTCGTTCCCCAATAGTATCTCTATAATTTGATCCATGAAGGGTAGGGGAAATGACCCTTCCTCGTTGTGTCATTCAGCTTTCTATATCCCACACAGACTCTCCTGCCCGTGACAGTGCGTGTGGGGATGATATCATTCTTGTCATTTGAAATCACAGTGCTGCCCCCATTTTGGGTACCACTTACAGGGGACTCACCCACGTACTATTTGAGATGGGGTATATGATGCATGCATCCAGCAACTTGATTACATATTTATTCACAACATCCTTCATGGGGGGGTCAAGAGTCATAGTGGTTGTCAAGATAGATTAGACCCTTATTCTAGGATCACCTTGTGGTTGCAAATGGTAGGGTTGATTCCCTTCAAGTATACAACTATCCACCCAATATCCTACTTCTGCCTCTTCAAAACCTATAGAAGTGCATCCTCCTACTCTTGTGATAGTTCTGCACTAAGTATGATGAGAAATTTCTGATGGTCTCCCAAGTACCCATACTTTATAGAAGATACGAGAGGCTTTAGTTCTAGTTTAGGTTCCTTTATAATTGAAGGTACATGTTGTTGTACCTTTTCCTGCTCCAAAATGTCGGGAATAACAGCACACTACTAGTAGTGGTCACCTTGGCCTTCAAGGAATTCCAAGTCATATGGTGCTTCATCAATTGGGATGTCTAAAAATCACAAGTCATCTCAGGTGGATGAACATACCAGATCTTCTCCTTTTCTACACAAGTGGTCATCCATTGTTGTCACTGCATAACATCCCTCAAGATCTAGTAAAGATTCTTTCTTGATGGATTTGAGGACATTGTAGGAGACTCTTTCATCTCATACTCTAAAAATCGTCTCCCCCAGGTGTACATTAATAAATACCTTCCTAGTGGCCCAGAAAGGCCTTTACATAAGGGGAGGTGCCTCCTGGTATTTAACCATGTCAAGGATGATTAAATATGCGGGGGGGGATTAGCCTTCCCACCTTTACCATCATGTCCTCTAGTAGCCCCTTTAGATATTTAATGGATCAGTCAGCAAGCTGAAGGGTTACTCAGGTAGGCTTTAGGTCGTTGAGCCCTATCTTCTTAAAAAATCAAAGGGAATGAGGTTGACACTAGCCCCTAAGCCTCAGAGGGCCCTCCCAAACTCACAAGATCCAATAGTGGATGGGATAGTGAAGCTACCAGGATCCTGAATCTTGGGAGGAATCGAATGGTGTATGACCACTAAGCACTCCTTTATTAGTGAAATGGTGCCCAAATCCTCCATCTTCCTTTTTTTGGAGAGGTACTCCTTAATTAATTTTTCATACGTGGGAATTTATGTCAGTGCCTACACAAATGGAATGTTGATGTGCAGCTTTCAGAATAATTTTGTGAACTTCCTGAATTGGTGGTTAGGCTTTTTCAGCTTCATCCTCTACAGAAAGGGTAAGGAAACCTCAAAGAGTTTGATAACCTCCTTTTCTTTTCCCTGTGGGTTATCTTTTTGTGGGCATTTGGGTGCGTAGGTGCCTATAAATGTACCTTCTTTGTCAGCAGGTGGTGTAAGTGCACCAGGTTGTGTCAGTTCCTTTTTCGTAACTCCTTTCTACTCCAAAGGGTGATGGCACATGCCTCGTCCCCCAGGTTCTTCTCAGTGTTACCCAGTAGTGTACCAGGATTCCTCGGTGAGAGATGATTTGATAGCTGGATGATTTTGTTCTCCAAGATTTGAATGGAAGCCTCCTGATTCTGGAATCTGGTCTCATCAGTAGATATAAACTTTTTCATGAGATCTTCTAACCTTGAGGTGTTCTCCTGTTGAGGTGGTTATGTAGCTGGTGGAGGTGGTGGCTACCTCGACTACTATGGGAGAAGGTTTTGATAGCCTTTATACTGGTAAGATCCTTTCTAATGTTACTATTGCCTCAGGTATTGGCTCTAATACTAGGACTGATTATAGTCGAGCGGTTACTGGGGTGGAGGATTCTGCTACTATGGGCCCCAGCATGTGTTCTGGTTATCACAACATGTTGGGTTCTAGTACTGCAGGTACTAGTTTGACCCTCAGTTTAAAGCAACATATCTCACCTCGCTTGTCAAAGGGACGACGGTAGGTCCTAGAAATTCTCCCATGATGTGGTTGTCACCACATTCACTGCATGCCGGATGGTTCACCCCATGTACTTAGGACGCACTCTTCAGATTCAGCGCATCGATATTTTTGGACACAACATTCAATTGTGAAACAATCATAATAGAGAAATTGATATTGTTCATACCTCATTTTTGTGTGCCTCGGTCATAATGCTATAGGAATATATTGGCAGACATGATTTCTAGCTGATCAAAAAGCTCTTCGGGGGACTTCCTCATAATAGTACCCCCATCAACAGCATCCACCAAAGACTTTTGGTTCATCGTCAGTCCTCCGTAGATGTTATGGACCTACATCCAGAGTGGGAGACCATGGTTTGGGCATTTGTACAACATCTTCTTAAAATGCCCCCATGACTCATACAACGACTTTGAGTCATGCTGTTGGAAGTTGTTTATTTTGTTCCACAAGGTCACCGTCTTTGAGGGTGGGAAATATATTGATATTAATTCCTAGGATAACTCCTCCCAAGTGAGAATAGATCTCTACAACAAACATTTTATCCAGTCTTTCACCTTATCCCTAAGATAGAAGGGGAGTATATGAAGTAAAATGTAATCCTCAAACAATCTGTGGTAGTGGAACATGTCGTAGATCTCTATGAAATTGAGGAGATGGGAATTTGGGTCCTCATTGGGCTGGCCGCCGAACTAAACTACATTTTTGATCAGCTTTATGATAGAATTCTTGATTTTGAAATGTCGGACCTGTAGTGGTGGACGAACGATGCCCGTGTCAGCTCCATGAATAGAAGGCAGTCCATACTCCATGAGTGTACGGCGTGGAGTTGGTTGTTTAGGTAGTGCAGGTGGCATTTATTGCTGCTCTGGAGGGGAGAAGTATGACTGCTGAAAGATCTAGTGTGGCTGTTGGAGCTACCTATACTCCTAAGGGGGTTGTTGTGGCGGCCTCTGGTAGTTCTTTGGGAGGAACTCCATGAAGCCTCCTTGTGGGGCATGCTCTGACATACCAGTAGCAGGAGGCTGCTGGTCCTGGTACGAGTGCCCCATTATTGCTTCAGTGGATGGCTCTCCCTCCTCCTTGTACTCCATGGGTGATGATTTAGGGTTGTTCTCTTCCACCAGTGCATGTTGATGTCTCAAAATTGTCCTTTCAATTTTCAGGTCAATCTGAAGAATGTCGGATGACTTGACACTCATGGACCATGTGGGGAATCTTCTCATGCACCTTTGATTCTGCATACACACAAAACAAAAACCAGGCGTAAAAGGAAATAATAAAGATAAATAAAAATAGGATTAAAAAAGAGAATTTTGGAAAATTTTAATTTTTATTTTCACTACATTAATTAAAAAGAAACTAAATTGAACACTCAAACTGATGTTCCCCAGAAACGATGACAAAATTTGGTTTTTCATTTCACTAAAGTCATGTTATCGGTGTCCCAAATTGATATTACCCACACTTAAGCTAGTTTAGTGTTAGTGTGTGGTCGATCCACAACAAACTGGTGAGTGTGTGAATTCAATTATGTTTGGAATTAACTTATTGAAGGATACTGAATTTAGAGAGAATGTTTGTTTTTTTATAATGAAAACCATTTTGATTACTGAAGTAAAGATTAATGATTAAAGGTAAAGCAAAAAGGGGTTTTTAATGAGGTTGATAGAAAAATGATCATCTTAGGGAAATGGTGATTATGGAGGTTATACGAACTTCTTATTTGGTTGTGTTGTTCATAATAACCCAACACTCTATGTTTCAATTGTGATAAGGTCTCCTTGGTCTGGTAAATTATGTCTAGAATTGAAGAAACTGACTCATTGGTCTGGTAGTCAGTGTTTCAAAATTCTTTATTTAGATCATTACACTTTTGAGTTGATGAATAATTCAAATTATCATGAATGTATTCATCATAATTCTTACTTTGAGTCCCCGAAAATTATACCATTGTTCGGGCTCAAAATTTTTAGGGATAAAAAGAAATGATTAAAGAAGAATAAGAAGAATTAAACATAACAAACACAAACATAAAAATTAATCAAAATTAAAACACTATTTCGTCATCCATAGCCCTAACACATGGGGTGTTTAGTTACAAATGGAAGAAAAGATGACAAAATAACCTTCGATACCTGATGTGGTCATCACCGGTTCTTCGAGGAGAGGAGAATTATTTGGTATAATGGTGGAATGATGGAGTATCGGAACAATGGTAGCATGACACCAGGTAAAGAGAACATCCCTCCTTCAAATATTGAATAATGACCCCTAAAATCAGAGGCCAATGCCTCTATTTATAGAAAACGAAATTACACGGCGTGTATGAAAGGTACACACCTTGTAGTTTCATCAACACACTTTTGTCGCAGTTTTTTTCCAGTAGGTGTCCAGCTGCACCGCCCATAACTTCCACTGTGTCATCAGCCAATTAGTGGAGGGTACACGATAGGTGGCTCTTTCTCACATGTTGTGTAGTGTCTAAAAAACTCCATCAACCACATCTAGAAGTTTGTACATGACATGTAGGTTTGACCCACATAGTGTGTTGTCTCTATTCTGGTGACTTGGGCATGTAATCGTCTGGTCGATTTATGTCTGAGTCTGAATGTATGCGACCTGTGGGTATGTACATACCGTTTAGTTGGGAATTTTTATAAGAGTTCTCCTGGGTTGTGTGTTTGTAGATAAAACACCTGAAAATGAACAAGATCACTGAAATCAATGTATTTTTCCACTATCTAGTAGGTATTTTCTAAAAACATGTTCTTGTTTTCGATAATATATGTGGAAATGTATACCCAAATCAGGTGTATCAACAATCCTGGCATGTTTTTTTCCATTTTATGTAATAAATATTCTTCAATGTTGAATTAATATCTATATGTAATATATGGGCCATTATAGTTGGTATCAGAGCAAATTTATAGTTAGACTTATGAAACTAGGAAGAGAGAACATTAGTAAGTACCCTAAGGATAAATCTAAGTATAGGTTACAATCATATGCTAGTGTTTTAGATATGTTCATGAATAACCTAGGATAAAACATAAAGTGTACTAAATTGAAATTTTATTATTGAATTATGTGTTTTTCCATTATGATTAGAATTTCTCACACTATGCTTCTTGGTTTAAGTCAATGGCTAGAACCCGAAAGAACCACGTTAATGCTAAATGTGATGATAAATGAAATGATTTTACCCCTTGGAAACAAAATGTTATGGGAGTAGGAACGAAAAGTCTTGTATCCATGCTCACACAACTTTCTCAAGCTATGAATTATTTCATACTTCTAAACGAGCAGAGGAGGAATAAATATTCTATCAAATCATTCATAAGGTAGCGTCCACCATCATTCAATAGGTATTTTGATCCATTATTGGCTAAACAATGGATTAGTTCCACTAAAAATATATTTTCAGTTCTACAGTGTTATGAACATGATAAAGTCATCTTAGCATTATATCGTTTGAAAGGTGAAACTGATCAATGTCGAAATATTATCAAGATTATAAGGAAAAGAGATTAAATTGAGTCCATGGGATGCGATGAGGTCAAGAACTTATTTTTCAATAAGTATATTCCATGAATTCTTCAAAAAACTATGGATTATTAGTTCCTTGAATTTTTGAAAAAGGATGATGAATCTGTTGGTACCTATGAAAAAATATTTACAAGAAATGAAAGGTATGCTTCTTGAATTATTATCCAACCTAATTGTAATATTGATCGATTATTTAGTGGTTTAAAACCAAGTCTCTAAAGGGAATTATCCATATAGGAATAAATAGATATGAGGAAATTGTTCGATGTGCTCTCAAGGTTGAGATGGAGATTGGATTAACCCATTCCTCATATGGGTTTAATAAGTAGAGAAAACGGAATTCAAAGTAAAATATAAATACCACGCTAGAAAGATGATGACTTTTTTCATATGATCAATGTGTTGAAAGAAACATAAAGTGAATTGTCTTAAAGTTACTAGTAAATGTTTTAAGTGTGGAAAATTAATTAATCAAGTAGTTGAATTCTGAAGTGGTGGGAAAAGGATGTCTAATTATGAAAACCAAGAAAATGGTACACAGAATGCACCTCATATACTTCAATGTTACAAGTGCAAGGAAATGTGGAATTATTCCAATCAATGCCCAAATCTAAGGATTATTGATGATGATCGAAGTCAAAAAAAATCTTAATGCCAAATACATTGGAAATTCACATGAAATCACTATCAGTGATGTGGAGTACGATAATGAAGCCGTCAAAGGTACACAACTATCCACTCTAAGGTAATAAATGTTTTATTTGATTCTAGATCCACCCACTCTTTTATTTTTGAAGAATTTTCTAAGTGTATCATCATATTACCTCATCAATTAGATGTTGAGTTAGCTGTGAAAACTCCTAATGGCACAACAGCTGTATCAAATGCATATAATTATTCTCTGGTTGATGTTTGTGGGAACGTGCTTCATGAAAATCTTCTGATCCTTCCTATAGTGTAATTTTATGCGACTCTTGTCATGGTTTGTATTTCTATATATGGATATCATATCAATTTACAAGGAAGGGAAGTTGCATTTCATATTCCAGATCAATCTATGATCATCTATCGATGTAAGGGTGAATATAACCTTCTAGTATAAATTTGTTCCATCTTATGGGACTTGATTCTTATAAATGAAGGTTATTTATCTCAAATGGTTGGGGATAAACTCATGATTAATAATACACCCCTTGTAAGAGAGTTTGATGATGTCTTTTTAGAGTAATTTCTATGTCTTCCACAAAATCCTGAAGTTGAGCTCTCAATATAACTTATATCGGGTGCTATTCCTAGTTTAAAGAAACCTTATAGAATGGACCCAATTGAGTTGTAAGAATTGAAGAATCAACTCCCAGAGAAACTTAACAAGGGATTCATAGGCCATAGTGCATCACATTGGGGAGACCATGTTCTATTTGTCAAGAAGAAATTTGGATCAATGAGACTCTTCATTGATTATCAAGAACTTAACAAGATCACTATCAAGAAAAAATATCATCTTCCCCACATTGATGACATATTTGACCAACTACATGGAGCTAAATACTTTTCCAAGATTGATATTCATTTAGGATATCATCAATTAAGGGTCAAAATGAGGATATACCAAAGACAACATTCTGTTCAAGGTATGTACACTATGAATTTATAGTTATGCCTTTTGGTCCTACTAATGCACATGTTATCTTCATGGATCTAATGAATAGAGTCTTTAGAAACTATCTTGATCAGTTTGTGGTAGTCTTTATAGACAATATTCTTGTCTATTTAAAGAGCAAGGAAGAACACGAAGATCACTTGACAATTGTTCTGAAGACCCTGAAAAAGGATAATCTTAATTCCAAATTTACCAAGTGTGATTTTTGGTTTCAAAAAGTTTTATTTCTGGGTCACATAATCTCAAGAGAGGGGATATCTATGGATCCAACCAAAAGAGAGGTTATTAAATGATGGTCGAGACTAACAACGATAACTGAGAACCAATGTTTTCTTGGTTTGGCTAGATATTATCAACGTTTTGTGAAATATTTTTCATGATTATCTAATCCACTCACCAAGTTTTCTCAGAAAGAAGTTATGTTTGTTTGGACAGAGGAATGTGAATGGAATTTCAAAAGGCTAAAAATATGGTTATCCAATGCACCGTTTCTCACACTACTGTGTAGTGGAGAAATATTTGTGATCTACAGTGATGCATCCATGAAGGGGTTGGGATGTGTTCTCATGAAAACTGATATAGTGATAGCTTGTGCCTCATGGAAGTTGAAAATTCAGGGGAAAAATTACCCAAATCATGATTTGTAGTTAGCTACGGTAATCCTTTAATTAAAGATATAGAAGCATTTTCTTTATGGTGAAAGGTGTGATATTTACACTGATCGTAAAAGTTTAAAGCATATTTTAACAAAAAAGGGGATGAATATGAACCAAAGAATATGGTTAGAGTTGATTAAAGATTATGACTGCTCAATACATTACCACCTTGGTAAAGAGAACATGGTGGAAGATGCTTTGAGTCGAAACGGACATGCTAGATTATCCATGATGTGGATCATGAAGGATCCAATATTTATGGATTTCCGAAAGATGGATCTAGAAATTTTAATGGAATGATACAAATATGATATTTCTCAAATGAATTTTCAACCATTTATAAAAGTGAATATTAAGGAGGAGTAGAAGGAAGATGTAGAGTTACAAAAGAAGGAGAGAAATTTTCCTTAATTCAACCTTGATTGTGGTGAAATAATAATGCTCAGGATCTGGGTTTTTATTCCTTCCATACAAAAATTAAAGAAGGATCTATTTAATGAGGCTCATACTACTTTATTCTTTATTCACCCTAGAAGTGAAAATATGTACGAGGGCCAAAAAGAGTACTTCTGGTGGGACATAATGAAAAAATATGTCACTGAATATGTCTCTTGATGCTTGGTTTGTTTTCAAGATAAGGATGAGAGATAGAAGTCTAAGGGGATGTTACAACCATTACCTATACCATAATTGAAATAGGAAAACATCAACATGGACTTGGTCATCGGACTTTCCAAAACATATAAAGGCAATAATTCTATTTGGGTTATAGCTAATCACCTTAAAAAGTAGGCACTATTCATTTCTATTAGAGAGGATTTCTCTCTTGATCAGCTTGCGAGTATATGTGTAAATTAAGTGGTAAGATTTCATGGAGTACCACTTTCCATTATATCTGATCGGTATTTGAGGTTTACCTTGAAGTTATGGAAAAGTCTTCATCATGATCTGGATACATAGTTATGTTTCATAACTAATTATCATCCTCATACAGAAAGTCATCATGAGAGGACAATTCAAACTTTGGTAGACATGTTGAGAGATTTATCTATGGATTTCAAAGGTATTTGGGATCATTTTTACAATAATATTTTTCACTCCATTATTCAGAAGGATCCTTATGGAGCCCTATATAGAAATAAGTGTAAAAATCCAACTTAATTAAATAATGTTGGGGAATGAAAGATATTAGGACATTGTCTTGTTTATGAAATGGCTGAAAAGTTCAGATCTATTCAACAAAAAATAAGAGCAGCTCAGAGTCGAAAAAAATTTATGCTGAAAACCAAAGAAAAGGCCTAGAGTTTAAAGTGGGTGATAAGTTGTTTCTACAAATATCTCTATGGAAGATAGTAATGAGATTCAAAAAGAAGGGTAATATGAGCCATATGTATATCAGTCCTTTTGAAATTCTAGATCACGTTGGGAATGTAGCTTATTGATTGGCACTTCTACTAAATCACTCTCAAGATCATGATGAGTTCAATGTGTCTATCCTAATAATGCACATACCATATCCTTCACATGTACTAAGCTCATAATTCATACTGTTTGAGAAAGATCGGTCTTATGAAGAACAACCGATAGAGATTCTAGATCGTAGTGAAAATGTTCTACGAAAAAAGACCACTCGCTTGGTTTAATTTTTATGGAGGAACCACCTATTTAAAAAATCTTCATGGGAACTTGGGGATATGAAGAGAGAGAGTTATCCTCATCTTTTTTTTCAAGTGAAAAAATTCGAGGGTGAAATTCAGTTTAAGGGGGGTATAATGTAACACCCAAATGTTCTTTATGAAAAATATTATTTAAATAATTTTCTATTATTTATTACCATGAATTGAAAGAAATTGCGAGTTTAAAAAAACCTCATATTGCCCTTAGTATAAAATTACCATTATATCCCATACATTAGGTTAGTAGGAATAATTATGATTAACTTATGAAAATGTTTTGTGAAATCATCGACTATCGATTATTTTTTAAAAATATAAATTTGATATTTATTTTTTTTAGTGAATTACTCTTGGTAATTAAATTAATGAGATATATATGTTATATACTTAATAAAATATTTTTTATTCATCCAATGGATATTCTAATCATAGGGTGTTAATAAACCATATTTGTTATATAAAAACCTAATTTTTTAAAAGGTAATCTTATGCCTTTGAATAGAGAACCCCTTTTAAATTAAGTTTGTGACACATTAATGATTTTTACATGAACAAATGAACATATTATTTTAAATCAGGATATAAAAATTTACTTTGGTTGACTCTATGATATTTTTTGATAACATTCAGGTTTTGGTGAATAGTAGAAACACGCTAAATTTTAAGTGAAAACAACTTTTTTCAACGAGATCATTTACAGGGTTATATTATAATATTGAATGGTTTTAAAGTATAAATAGAATATATTTTTATTATTTAATATAATTTATGTAATTAGTTTTAATTTTACATTAATTTCATATGTAAAAACATTTCAATCTTTCGCAATGTTTTAACTTTAAAAAAATTGTTCTCTTATTCCGAAAACGATATGGACATTAAATTAATTGATGAAACTTATATGTTTTAAATTTTTAAAAAAGGACTCAATATTTGGAATTACTAGGTCCAAATTAAGTTAATATGATACTTTTATTTTTGGGCATTATGAATAGTAACTTTGATATTTATTTTTATTTCTATGGTTAAAGGTAAATCATGCAATCAAAGGTAAAAATAATATTATAAAACTATCTTAACACCTATAAAAATCATATTGGATGTCTAAATTCGACCCTTATCATCTATTTTTTGAAATGGAGTCGCTTTATGGCCACTTACCTATGAATATGACATGAATGTAATAAAAACTAATGAATTTGACAATGTGTCTCAATCTTATTTTATACAAGTATATTAATTTTAATATATTGATCACTAGGATATAATATCTACTATATATGTTCTATGTAAAGATAAAATAATTACCTACATCATAGAAATTTATTTATAGTTTTAAGATATTGAATAACTACCATTAATTATGACATAATAGTGATATAAATATTATTTTATTAATAGAAATATTGAATAAATAGTTTCAAAAATACTAAAATAACAATCATATTAACTAATTAATGTGATCCAAAAATATTTTAATTTTATGTGACATGTTAGGAGTGTATTGAATTATTTTTCTAATTTATCTTCTTTGTGGATTATTTTAAAGTCATATAAATGAATAGTGTCAAAATTTGATATTTTATAATAATAAAAGTTTATTAAATTATTTAAAAATCATAAATATATTAAAAAATTAAAAAATTATAATTATAAGATCTTTAATTTCATTAAATATCCCATTATGTTCAATTAAAACCATATGAGTAAATATTCATAACCATTAAATATTTAGAATTTTATTACTGCAATTAAAATTAAATAAAATAATCAAGTGTCGATTAAAAATATATGGTTTAAATTGACAAAATAACATGTCCAAAATTTATTGGTTGATGAAATTACAACCCAATATAATATAATCTTCTAAATTGGGAGATTTTGGATGTTTTTTGGGTTGGGTTTGATTTTATTAACAATTATTATTTATGGAGTTTCGAAAAGTGCCCCTCACCTAAATTATAAAAAGGAACCTCATACCTCACCTCTTAAATGCATTTTTAGCTTTCATTACTGGCCATACCCTTCCATTTTTCATTCTCAAATTTCCTATTTTCATTATATAGTTTCTTTTCATCTTCAAAGACCAACTCCACTTCTCTAAGAAGATATTTAGAGGAAACACGTCAAGGAAGAGGTAATCTCTTCTACTGATTCCTTCAAAAACATTTCTTGTTATATTTTCTATTAATAGTTATTTCATTATAAATTAATAACATTAGTATCAATCATATAATTATATGTTATTATAAATATTAAACAAATATATTTCACCTTCTATCCATCTTACAAAAAAACAAAACCATCAGGCGTGTGTACGTACAACTTATCTTCTCCACCCCATGGTGTAATATATTTTCATCACCACCCTAATTGGATGGGTATAATGATGGAAATAATAACTATATATAATTATTATAACATTAAAATAATTATTAAATATCATAAAATATCCACTTCAAAACCATTCAGTAATTTTTGGAATGATATCATCGTTTGTGTGTGCGTACGACCCATCGTCTCCACGATTCGATGTGATTCATTCTACATGATCTTCTTTAAATAATGATTATATAAATGAATTTTAAGAATAAATATAATATATATTATACTAATATAATTTTTTAAATGATTTAACTATAATCTAAGAAGTGTAAAATGAACTTATCCGAAAAATCTTTCATAAAAATATAAAGTTGTCAATATCCAAAGAACTAGGGACAATGAAATGTTACTAAAAAATGGATGATAATATAATAATATATTATATCGTAAAAACTATTATGATAATGGATTAATTCAATAAAATTATCTAAATAATTATACAGGAGGTTCAGATACATACAAAGGATATCAGGCCTATAGTAAGGGGTAACTTTTCAAATCTCGTTTTTATCCACGATTATTTATTTGTAAGTATTTATTGGGGTATATTTATAATACACATCCATGTTTCCTAAATATGTATTTAAAAATATTATTTGTATCCTTCTATAATTTTTTTAATTCAATTTTACCCATTGCTGATTTTTTACTAAACAGAAAGAATTGAATCTTTTGTCATTTTCAGTACGAGGTAGTTTTTGACTTTTATAGAAAAAGTACGAGAAGAATGTTTTTTTTAAATTTTACGGAATGAATGGATTTTAATACTTTCATAATGAAATATTTCCTTGAATATTACCCTACAATCTTACAAGATTATCTTCACATAAAATTATTTCTTCAAATATTTTGTGGCATTTTGAGGATGGAAAATGTTTTTGAATAAGAACAGATATTTTCCTCAGGAATTAAACTGAAGTGTTTTATCAAAATAATTTTCTATCTAAGATGACATAGTTTTATGTTTGTATCCTTATTATTAATTTTATTTGATTTTTTATATGATGGAATTATTTTTATGAAATCCATTTATCTTATATGGATTATGAGAGGATGGAATGATGTTTAAGAAACCCACTTTTTTTCCTTGGGTTATGCTATTGTGAATAGTTTATGTTTTTTGGAACATGTAAGAATGATTTAATTATGATATGGGCGGGACCAATATATCCTTCCAATGCATTGGGTAAAGAATTATATATCAGGATATATACATTACTGGAACAATAAGTAAATATGGTTCAGAAATATAGGGCTGGAGTGAGGAGTAAACTCTGTTCAGTAATGGACATTGTCTGCTATGATGGTCTCACCAATGAGACTTGACTAATATGAAATGATTTCTTATGATTATGTGTGTATTCCACAAAATTTATTGTCTTTTGTTATGACTATTGGGATTAAATTTCACTTCTATGATTTATCCCATGACATGATATTATGATATTTTATATGAAGGATAATATTTTCAAATGTTATGTTCTTATAATTATGATACGATTAAAATTTCCATTGTTAACCATTATTGATAAGGGTATTAAGTAAGATATGTCAAAAATGAGTATAGTTATGAAGAAATAAGTATGAGACAATGTGGATGTTTTATGAGCTAGTTATTTATGTTTCCCAATTTCTAGAGACACTAAACCTATAAAGTCCTAGCGTGGTTTTTTATGGTATGTAATAAATATTATTCAATGTTTAAGTAATATCTATATGTATAGTATTGGGCATTATAATGTTGGTGTTGTATAGTTCAAATTCTTGAAACTCTAGCGTTGTTATGTCTTATGAATGATGTTTCCCAAAATATGGTGGAATCATCTCATTCTCATCACATGAGGAATTTCATTATTACTATATGAGGTATCCTTCTCTCATCACAGATGAAATACCATGCTCATAATATAAGGTAAGGTTGTGGTTTAACGTCATTTTATGAGGATGTTGTCCTTTTTATTAACATCATTTGACTTGTATGATGGTGTTATGCGGTTTAAAGTCTTAAAACTCAGATGTTATTGGATATTTTAAAATAATTTACCTAGAAGATGGGGGGTATCATTTCATTATTATCCCATGATTCATCTCATTCTCATCACACAAGGCACCCTATGCTTTCCACATAGGGAATCCCATGCTTTCCACAAAGGGTAAGGCTTTAATTTAATTTATTATGTTAAGAATATTTTCATAAAATATAACATAATTTAGACAGTACACTGGTTCTATGATGTTTAAAATCACACATCCCAAAAATTAGTTCTATGTAGTTTAAATTATTTCGTATTAAATATTGTTTCTATGTAATTTAATGTCATTTGTCTTAGTAATTATAGTTATGCTATTTAAAATCATCCAAATTGGATATTGGTATTATATATTTTAAAGTCTAGAGCCTTTGGCAATGTTGATATACAATTTTATGAATTGTATCATGGGCATTATTGTTATGAGGTTTTAATTATTTCTACTCAAACATTGTTATTATGTTGCTTAAATTCTTACAGCTCAAATGTTGGTGGTATGAAGTTTAAATCCTTGCATCACATACATTGGTTCTATGTAGTTTAATGTATTGAACTAATATTTTGCATGGGATTAAATTTGATGCTTCTCAGTTCTAATAATTATTGGTGGATTGAAGGATATGGGGATCCTACTTTTGCTCAATGATGGGAAAAACAGTTGGTTTCCCTCAATGATGTCATTGTTGGGGATTATGTATCCACTAATCATGCACTTTTAGAGATAAAAAACATGTAAACTTATAATTTTATGTAATATATAGAGGCCTTAATGTGAGGATTCATATTATTTTGAGTATAAAGTAATGGGGATTCCCACCCCATGCTTGGAAGAGATATCTCAAGCATGAAGGTTCATGATACTGGTCATACAGATAGGGTGTGCACTAGTGAACCCAGTTCAATTGGGTATATATCACATGAGCACTCAACTTGTCTAAAATTATTTTTAGTGAAAGCATGAATTAAATAGTGGACCATGAGGATGTTCCATAGAAAATTTTATTTTCACAAATATTTAAAGTTTCATGATCCATAGTCTCTATCCCAAAGATAGAGCATACATTGACACACAACTTTTGGTGTTTCACAAAGTATGATGCTGTAATAATTATTGAAATATTGTGTGAAATCATATACTTTTTAAGATAAATTGTGATAAATAATCTATAACATAATATGAGGTAATTTTTTTACCTATTTTATTATTCTCACACAATTTTACAGCTTCTGGGAATCCATTAGAGGCTATTATTTCTAGAATTCATTAATGAATTATGTTTTCGAGCTAAGAGTGCGATTCATAAAATATCAAATGTTTATCTCCAAAATGTGGGTTTGATTCTCAATTTATGGAAACTTTGTACTGGTTTTTTGTGGTTTTGTGCTACTTTATCTACTTCATGAAACATTGGACTGGTTCACACAAGATAGGGGGATTCATTTTATTGTGATCTTATATCGTGAAACATTAGATTAATTGAAACTTATGCCATTTTCACTGAAGGCTAGCTAGGTTTCTTGCCCAACACTGCCACATGAATTCACTATTCTCAAATAACTCATAACTTCCTGAATGTTTTTTCACTATTGTAATGTTTTTTGGGGGCCCTCCCCCTTTTTTAGGGACTACTAAGTGTCCATGAAATTTCAAGCATTTGTTATTTCTTTTCTCATTCCAATATGTTGACACAGAAATTTTTATTCTGTGTACAACCCTTGATTGTTTGAAAAATAGGACTCCTCAGTTTCAGAATGCTTCCCAGGGATTTGTTTCCCCCTATACTGAGATATATCACATGGTTCAAGGCCTAATATGATTTTTTTGTGCCAACAAAAGAGGTAAAATAAAACTCTTGAAAACAAATGAAACCATGGTGATAGAAGTAGTGATGATGATGACATATTAAGGATGAATTAAGGGAAGCTGAATGAGCAACACAAGATCAAGATCAACATGAACAAATTATAATGAATAGGGGAAATTTATTAACTTTTTTTATTTAATTTTTCTTCTATATAGGAATTTTAATTAGGCATAATAGACTAATTCTAAGAAGTCTAACCAACCACATTGAAAGTTTGGATTGTGACTTAGTACATCCTATAGTTATTCAACTATATAAATCACTCAATCATGAAATTATGAGCATATTATCACTATGTTAAATTTTTCACTGAACTTGTTGAGCTTCTCTCTAGATTGATCTATAGGTTTAAAGCATAGTTCAACATAAACTTTATCAAGGATAATTTTTATTATCTCATATTGTTTTGAAAAGGAATTTGATAGAGATTTATTGAGAGACCAACTTATAGTAAACTATTATTAATTAAGAAAATGAAAATTACCATTTCAATCTCAATTCCTAATTAGATATTAGATTATGGTCATACTAATTTTAATAAGATCATATAATTTCATTCTATAAAATCCATAAAACATAGAAAAATAGAAATTAGAAATAGAGGAAGTGTAATCTTCACTATTGATTTATTCTACCTCTTTCTTTAATTTCCTAAAATATATATCCCCTAGATCAATATCACCATTCTTCATCCATTTATCTCCCTTTTAATCTTGTATCTCCCCTCTAGTTCCAAATTATTCTTCTCCCATGTATAATGGATCTTGAGCTAAACCTTTCCTTTAGCTCATAGTCACAACTCTATAAGGATATCCCTATATTCCATATGGAATTATTATCTTTATAAATATGAAAACTAAGGTGACATTAGAGAATCTATCTCAAAAAATTACACACATCACGCATAGGCATGCCTCCAATATTTCAAAAAAAATCAAAATATTCTCTATAATAATGTTCAACCTTACAGTTCCATGTCTTAAATTTTTAGTAAATTATTCATCCCCTAAATTATATAAATAACAATGTGATATAAATGAACCATTTAAACTCTATTCATTGATCAAGAAAATGTACCACTTCGTCTTGTTCAATGCTCGTGTATAGATAAATAAGTGGGTAATAGACTTTCTATATATAGTTCTTCAATTTGGTTTCACATATATTTGATCTGAAATCCACATCTTAGTCCTAGTTATCCTGCTTCCGACCAATAAACTCTGTAGAATGAATATTTTGTAAAAAAACCATATATTCATCACAAGGAAATCCTGATTCATATTTTTAATTATAATTTTACATTCATCCAAATCAGTTCATATATGTTTAAAATAACCTCACTTTAATCTTTTTGGTTGATGTGCTTGAGATTCAGTCTCATACATTAACCATCATGAACTTGAAAAGACCAGAAATCCTGCGATGCGTTAAATTAGAAACTTTGTGTGCATTAGAACTAGTATTTGTATCCATTATATTTAGGGAGGTCACGGTCCCCATATCCTTTAATGGTGATTAGTAAATAAAATAAAAATTAGTAAACACAAGTATCCAATCCCCATTTCTATGATCAGATTGAGTTTATCAAATTGGTTTATGAAAAAATCTTTAAATCCCATCATGATTCATCTCAAGGTGAGAATATTCAATTCATTAAAGCTCTATTATAAATTTTAGACATCTGAAAATAAATTTTATCCTATTAAAACTCATTCTTCAATGTATTAGGTGTTGAATACTTCATCCAACCATACAAAAAATACCAAAATGAGTCTTCTACTATAAAAGGTGTGCCTGATATCTTCCTCAAATTCATTTATTGAACTCGCATCAAGCCTTTATTAAGACCTTTTTACAATAACCTTGTTTATATCCACAAACATCTTGAAATCTATTCTACTATGGAGATCAATTCCACATCTTATTCATTGATTCTACCTATACTTGGAATGAAACAATAATAAAAAGTCTACCTAAGATGCTTCATATATAGGCTCCTTGAAGGCTCAAAAATACTGGGGTCTAATTCCTACAATATCATTCACACTTTACACATATATATTCACTAATTTTTTTGATCAACTGAGGTTATGCTAAAAACGATAATCTTTTTGATCTACTACACACAAGATTCCAAATGTGGATAGGTTTATTGACATCCTCAGAATCAAATATAGTTCATCATTCCATGAAAATTAGATTTATTAATTTAAAAAACTGATCTTGAGTAATTATCTTTCACTCATTAATCTCATAGTTCACATCCTTCTAAAAAGTATTGCTTTCAAATATTTCAATTGGAATCATCTTCAACCGTCATAATTATCATCTTCAACCAGGGATGGTATCATGGTTCATTTCCTTGTAGATTCACAATCTCACTTGAATTATATTAATATATGATTTTATATCATTCCATATTTCAATAATATAAATCAGGTTTTCATTATTTCATAAGTATCCTCATTATTAGTTAGATTTCCATGACAATTTTTTAATAGTACGGTTGAAGTTTCAGGGATGCAATTGGACAATCAATTCACTTTATCAATTGTTTAATCATGTTTAAAAAACATTTTCAGGAACTGATGTGGGATTAATCAATGGATGAGAAGGTATGAAAGATAGTGGATCTATAGATATTAAAATAATAGAGGTGGGTCCATTGAAGATATATCAAGGTTGAACCTCATGTACAATCACAAAAGGGAATGGTGGAACCTTCTCATAGAGGTTGGATTATTCCTCTAATGGTAGTAGGGAATAATTAAAGTAGGGGGGAAATCATGGAATGTTATGATAGTGGTGTCACAGTAAAAAACCCCTTTATAAAATTTTAAGAAGGAATAGTCAAAGGAATTCATTGTATTATGAGTAGGACACTATTATAGGCTTCACCTTCTAACAGTAGAAGAACCTAAAACAAACTTGTTAATATTAAGTTATAAAAAAATATAAATGAATGGTAACATATTCAGCCACCAAAATAAATGATAAAATTTTAATATGAAAGTTTTCTATAAACAAATTTTAAAAAAATGCTGAAAATTAATAATTTTATAGTTTTAATTCCATATATCCAAAAATACCAATGTAATTTTCATAAAAAAATCAACAAGGTATCTTTGATAAGATCAAAAAAATTCATAAATGAATGTAAAATTAAGATAAAAGAACCTTGGATATGATTAGACCCAAAATCACATATTTTTTTCATGAAAATCATCCAATTGTATTAACAAAATTAAATTTATGAAAATAACATGTTCTCTATCAAAAACACAATTAAATACACAAGAAACCTAAAATATCTCAAAACAGATGTTTCGAAATGAATAAAAAAACACGCCACAATGATTACCTGATGAGCATACCCAAGAAAAAATTAACAGCACATTTATAAATTTCATACACTACTAACAATATTAGTTATACTAGTAGTTTGTAACCAATGGTATAGTCTTCATATCCATTAGTATAGAATATACCAATTTTTCTACAAACTGTCAGTATTAGATTTTTTGGTATTGGGATATGCCAATGGTTTAAATTAATTGTCGGTATAGTTACATATACAAATTTATGTAAATTTGGTGTTATTACCCTTATACCAAAGGTTCCTTTAAACTATTGGTATTTATGTATACAATTGTTTTATAAACTACTAGTATATGGGTGCCACTAAATTCCAACATGTCTAGACCACTCATACCACTCCACCTATAAAGATAATTAAAATAACCACACATAAAGATAATCATTGTTTTATTTTGAGATATAAATTTCAAAATGGAAATAATATATATATATATATATATATATTATTAAAATAATAAAAAAATAAAATTAATAATGATTACATATTACGATGAGTTTTAATCAAAAGTTTCTAGTTTGTGTAATCAAAGTAAAATTAAAATAATTTCCAAAATGAAGTGTATTAACATCCATCCCCAAAAAATATTTTTCTTGATCACCGTATTATCTTTTTCATCATTTTGATCACCCTTGTCATGACCCGCCCTCGGGGCCCATGCCGTGACTACCCCAAGCCCGCCTTCCATAGGCCAGGGGCTGGCGACTAGCACCAAGGCGTAATTCTCAGTAAAAAGGGAAGGCATTGCCTTTGGAAAGTAAACAAACACCACAGAGTAAGCAAGCGGAAAGTAAACACTAAGTGAAAACAGAGTACAACTGAAAGTGCGGAAAAGTAAATGGGCCAGTATACAGACCCAAACTGAAAGTAAAGTACAACTCGAAAGGGAAACAGCAACTGTAAAGTAAAAGCCGCTACACCGATCTGTCCACTGGAGATCCCACCTGAAGGGTGGGTACAGATAGCTCCACTGCTCCACGGGTCCCACCGTCCGCTCCGAGTACGTCCCGCCCAGTGGTCCACCTCCAGGTACCGTTCTGCTCTGCAAGCCTCAACCACGACCATCGATGTCCGTCGTCTGCAAGCAACACAACGTAGTGCGGGCATAGCCCGTGCAGGGGTGAGTATAAGCTACTCAGTAGGGACCCTGAGACCCCCGAAGGTCTCCCAAAATCCACAAAGGATAAATCACAAAGGTATGATACAATCACTAAGTTACAATCGACACTGCTTAGGTATATGCCCATACATATACCTAAGTCATCAATTCCAACACGCTCCAACCTCCGAGCCGAAGTACAACTCAGTCCACACAGGAAAGTAAATGTATTCCACACAGGAAAGCAAAACGAAATCCACACAGGATAGCACAACACAATCCACACAGGAAAGCAACAGGATTCAGCTCACACAGGTATACATCTTCGAAAGACGATAAAGATGATCTCTGATCCATCTAAGTCGTCGGACCCACGAAGGATCCATAGGTAACTAACCCCCGCAAAAGACCCACACCGGATCGGGCCCACACAGGACCTGTAGGCACTGGTTCACACAGGACCACTGAGCGCAAAGACCCACACAGGATCGGACCCACACGGGATCGGGCCCACACAGGACCTATAGCACTGATCCACGTAGGATCGCTGAGTGATGTGGTCGTCGTCGAATCCACACAGGATCTCAGTACTGTCGTCGTCGCAGTCACAGTAGCAATAGCAGTAGTAGTCACAGTAACAGTCGCAGTCGTAGTCGCAGTCACAGCCAGCACTAGGGTTCCCGCACACAACAAGCTCGTTCAGGAGGGTCCGCTCCAAGAGCCGATAGGTTGATACATAAACTGTCACAAAGTCCAGAGTTGAGGTATCCAAAAGTGTTGTATCGTCAACAGGAACTCAACGCAACAGACTGCGCGTCGATCGGACGCCCGGTCTGAGAGTTATAGGCTTTTTCATCCCAGGGGCCCGGTTGGTTTTTAAGGCAAAACCAACCCGACCTTACTCCACCTGCGTCCAAACCTCGGGCATAGTATGCCAAAATATCCGTCTCACTAAGAGGAACACAACAAAGCTGACGGCACGTCAATCGGACGTCTGTAGCTCAAGATATGAGTGTTTCCACTCCGAAGGGCCAGTTGGTTTCGTGAACGAACCAACCCGGCCGAACTCAAAGTATTCCGAAACTTTGAGTGCGATATACCGAATCGACCGTCTCGATCCAAGGATCGTGTTGCCGCTGACGGTTTGTCAATCAGAGGACCATAGCTCAAGGTATGAGCAAAATACTGAAGTCAATTCGAAAACAGGGGGCCCGACCCCCCCCCCCCCCCCCCCCCCCCTTGGGTCGGCCCGAACCGGGTCGCCCTGACCCGGGTCCGACCCGGCCCGGCCGGCGGCGGTCCGGCACGGCGGTGCGGACCGGCGCGGCCTGGCGCCGCTGGGTGCCACGCGCGGGGGGCATGGCCCCCGCTTCCAGATGGCGGCGCGGCTTAAGCTGCGCCTCTTTGGAGAACCGGCCCCCTTCATGGGGGCCTGCTTTGAGGGAAACCGGGGGGCCGCCTGCCCCCCTCAAAGAACCCCCCCCCCCCTCATAAATGGGGGGCATTTGAGTTAACCGGGGGAATTAAATTCCCCCGGTCTTTGACCTTCCGGACGGCCGGTTTTTCTTCAACGGGACCGGCAAAGCCGATCCCCTTCCGGTTTCCGACGTCGGCAGCCCGGCGAGCCGCCGGTCCTCTCGTCCTGCCGCGGCCCGGAACAGGCCGCGGTGTTCGTCGTCCGGCACGGTGCGGCGACACCGCGCCCCTTCGCCGCGGTCCCGCTCTGGCCGCGGCACCTTCAGTTCACTTCGACGCGGCGCGACGGCGTCGCGTTCATGATAATCCATCCACGGCGCGACGCGACGGCATCGCGTAAATAAGCCGGGTGATTCCCGCGTGGTGCGACGGCACCACGCCTTCTCGTTCATCACAAGATTATATAAATAACCAAGAACAAAGGAGGGGGAATTCGGTCGTGTTTGTGCGGTCCGACCCCCCTCTCGTTAGATGATAAATCTTAAATAATTAATCACAAGATTAACATTCTAGAACCAAGAACGAGAGTAAAGAAATAAACCACAACAAACCCCTACCTTGGGTTCAAGTTCGAAGATCGTCAACGACCCGCGGAAGACAACGTCGCGGAGGTCGGGCGTCGCGGTAATCGTTCGTCAAATCCGATGACGAAGAGGTACGTCCGAAGAGGTACGTCGTTGGCGAATCTTCGTAAGCCGACGAAGGAAGTCCGAGGAGGAAGCGGCGTTCCCTTTCGTTGACACGGAAGGCGTCGTCGATCTTCGGATACAATCGGATACGAAGAAGAGAGGAGTGGCGTTCTTCGTCGGAGCTCGACGGTTCTTCGCGTTCTTCGCCAAGCTTGAAGAAGAAGAAGAAGAAGAAGAAGAAGGAGAAGGAGAATGAGAAGGCTTCAAAACTATCAAGAGGCTAGAGAATTCTAACCAAATAAAATAAGCTAAGAGATTATTTTATTTACTCAACCAAACCTTTTTGAATTTCAAAGGTTTGAAAAAGTTTAAACAACTCAACCCAATTAATAAGCTAAGTTGTCAATTTCATTAAAAAGGGGAGTTAAGGGAGTTTTGAGAGGAGATGGAAAGTTGGGTTTTGTGTGGGCCCCACCACACATAATCCTCCCAAGGGAGGTTAAGTGGATGTGGGTCCCACCTTTAACTTCCTTTGAGAGGAGTTAACCAACAAGTAAGAAAAATAAAAAGTGTTCCACATTTTTATTTTAACTTTTTATAAATCTCCCAAAAACTAACTTTCGTCCCGCAATAAACGCAACTACGGAAAAGGTCTCCTTAAGCGAATATCGGCGCTGCGAGTTCATCGGTGTCCTCAGATTTCAATTCTGAGCACCGGATCAAAAGTTAGAAATTCCCGCTCGTTCGTTCACTGAACGTACCCGAGCCAAACTTCGGAAATTGATTCCGGGCACTCCGGGCCTCGGAATCAGGTGCCGTCAGAAACCGCGCTCTTGTAAAATTCCAAAGAAAATTAAGAAAAAATTTCCCTTGAATTTTACGGGTCTTTTAATTACTCCCACCTCAGGGCTTTACGTCCCCGTAAAGATACATCAAAAACTACGGAAACAAATGAGGGTACTGAGCACACATCTGAGCCTCCCGCTCCCATGTGCTCTCCTGGAGGTTCCCGTGCTACCATCTGATGCGCACAAGAGGAATCGATCGCCCACGTAGGACCCGCTCCTGTCGGTCCTCTATCTCCGCCGGGACCTCCGTAAAAGTCGCCCCATCGTCAACGTCAAGCTCCCCATGGTCAATGATGTGCGTCGGGTCGTGGCACGTATCTCCTCAGCTGGGATACGTGGAAGACGTCGTGCACCCGGGGCAACTGAGGTGGTAGAGCCAGGCGATAAGCCACCTCGCCAATCCTGCTGAGGACCTGGAAGGGTCCGATGAAGCGTGGAGATAACTTGTCGCCTCGGCCAAATCTCTGAATACCACGTCGAGGTGAGACCCGCAAGAAGACGTGGTCACCATCCTCGAACTCTAGTGGCCTCCGCCTCCTGTCAGCGTATGACTTCTGCCGGCTCTGAGCTGTCCTCGTCCACTCATGGATGACCTGGACCTTCTCTGTCGTGGCCTGGACCATCTCCGGTCCCACAAGTGCTGACTCCCTAGGGTCTGTCCAGCACAAAGGAGATCTACAAGGTCGGCCGTACAACGCCTCATACGGTGCCATCCCGATGGTGGAGTGGTAGCTGTTGTTGTACGCAAACTCCACCAAGGGTAGGTGGTCCTCCCAGCTACGACCAAAGTCGAGGACACATGCACAGAGCATGTCCTCGAGAGTCTGAATGGTCCTCTCCATCTGACCATCCGTCTGAGGGTGAAAGGTTGTGCTCAGACGTAGCTGCGTCCCGAACGCCTCCTGTAACCCCTTCCAAAGCCGGGAAGTAAAGCGAGCATCTCGATCAGAGACGATAGATGATGGCACACCGTGGAGCCGCACAATATCCTGAACGTAGAGACGTCCCAAGCTCTCCACTGAGCCCTGCTCTCTGATGGGTAAGAAGTGTACCGACTTGGTGAGTCGGTCAACAATCACCCAGATGGAGTCGTGACCTCTGGAAGTGCGTGGAAGTCCAGTCACGAAGTCCATAGATATGTCGTCCCACTTCCACTCCGGGACCTCCAAGGGATGTACCAAGCCTGCTGGTACCTGATGCTCTGCCTTCACCTGCTGGCAGGTGAGGCATCGAGAAACGAACTCTGCTACTTCCTTCTTCATGCCCAGCCACCAGTGCTGTCGTCTGAGGTCCTGGTACATCTTCTCCACTCCAGGATGTACCGCCAAAGGAGAAGTGTGAAACTCTCTCAGCACTTCCTCTCGCAAGGCGACTGGTACCATGGTACGTCCTCTGAAAAGGATTCTGTGCTCTGCTCCAAGGGAGAAACCATCAGGTGCCTGTCCCGAGGATATATGTGCACGCCGTGTCTCACAGTCAGCGACCTCACGCTATGCCCCTCTGACCCGCTGCAGTAGAGGAGGGGTGACTGTGAGAGACTGGAGGAAGGCTGCACCATCTCTATCCACGAAGGATATCTGCAAAGAGACTAGCTGCTCTGTCGCCTCCTCAAGTAGCTGAATGCCCGTCCTCCAGCTGAGGGCATCGGCTACTACGTTCCCCTTTCTCCTTAACGTATGGCAAAGCTGCAAAGATTTCTCCTTTGCCGAAAAGTGAAATACTGTATCATCCTCTGGATGAACCACGTTCCTTGCCTAATACAGTCAATCCCGTCATGATTAGTTAATTCATGGCATGGATGACGTCGTAATGCCTCGACGCTGCTACCAAGAGATCCAACCGTTACTCTCACCTCCAAGGGTTGAGTCACACTTTCGGCATCAGTGTGTGGTCACTAGGTTTCCTCCAGTAAGAATCTCTCAAGTGAGGGTCAAGTCAATAGATTTTAACTGGAACCTCTTAGTAAAAACAAACAAAAGAAAAGAAAACAAAAGTCACCAAGGAAAGTATCTTTTATTACTTCAACTTAAAGTACAAGGACACAAGGCAACACAAACTACGAAGCTAGAGGCATTATGGGAAAAGGCCCCTATGCCTGGAGCTAGTCCCGCACTAGTCCACCTGTTTCCGGAGCTCCATGATCGTAAGATTCAGCTGCCTAAAGCTGTGCTCTCCCCTGAGGTTGGGGTGGACCTCCTGGTGGTGGTGGTGGTAGAGCCTCAAAGCGTCGTCCACCACCTGCTGCTCGGCCAGCTCCACTGCCTCGTCCGCCTCCTCCCTGAGGACCGCCACGGTCGAACCTCTGCCTCTGCCTAGGTGGTTCCTCAACCGTCTGATGCTCCTATGCATGGAGGGTCGGGCAGTCACGAGCCATGTGGCCTTGCCCGCCGCATGCATAGCACTGTCTTCCACTCGAAAGACTGGCTCCGCACTGTGTGCCCCACACTGCTGAGCCAGTGTCCTGAGGTCGTCTGCCTGAAGGTCTGGTCTGCCTGAACCCCTGAGTCATCCGTCGACTGCCTACTGTAGATGACTCTGCCACGTGCCGCCCTGTGGTTGGTCTCGGCGCTGGTGTAGACTCAGCAAGGAAGCTCTCGATCAAAAGGGCCCGCTCCAGTACTCCTGTCTGAGTCGGTATGATGAGGGAGATCAGTGATGCCCTGATCTCGTGTCTCAAACCCTACTCGAAGGTCCAGGCCCAGAAGAATGGGTCTCGTACCATGTCAGTCGAGTAGCGCGAGAGATCGGTAAATCTCGCCGAGTACTGAGCGACCGTCATGCTGCCCTACCACAGCTGAAGAAGCTCCTGGATACGCACCGCACGAAGGGTGGCTGGGACGAACTCCGAGTGGAAGAGGCTCTCAAAGTCCGTCCATAGAAGAGATGCCTCATCGTGCACCTGGAGCATCAAGCTCCACCATCGTCCTGCTGCTGCGTGTAGTAGGCTCGCAGCGAGGATCACCATGAGGTCTGCTGGTGTCCTCACTAGCCTAAACACACGTACCACTGCCTCCAGCCATTCCTCAGCTGCCTGGGGATCCGTCTCCCCGTGAAACCTGGGTGGTCGCTGGTGCTGAAACTCATGCAGTGCGCTGAGGCGACGTGCATCGTCAGCGGCTGGTGCTGGAATCATCGGGGGCTCGGCGGGTAGAGCTACCGTCGGTGCCACTGCTGACAAAGGGCCCTGCACCGAAGCCTCGTCGCTTGGTGGGCTGTCGTCTCACTCGACTCTCGGAACCCTAGTTGGCTGCTGTCGTGGGGCCATCCTGAAAAGGAAACAGGTGCGCCACGGTCAGAACAGTATACCTGGTGAGCTGATATAAGTAATCACAGAGAAAACTTTGAAACACACACGCAATCAATGTTTTCGTGCATTAAGACGGAAATCAGAAGTCAGGGTCCTGGTGTACGGATACGTCGGCCGCCGCACCAACACTGGACTCCCTAGACTGATAACCACACTCAATACGCTAAACATTATTGCTTCACATAGAAAAGATCAGAGTTCGCGGTAGAAACGAACTCTCCTCTGATACCAATTTGTCACGACCCGCCCTCGGGGCCCGTGTCGTGACTACCCCAAGCCCGCCTTCCATAGGCCAGGGGCTGGCGACTAGCACCAAGCCATAATTCCCAGTAAAAAGGGAAGGCATTGCCTTTGGAAAGTAAACAAACAGCACACAGTAAGCAAGCGGAAAGTAAACACTAAGTGAAAACAGAGTACAACTGAAAGTGCGGAAAAGTAAATGGGCCAGTATACAAACCCAAACTGAAAGTAAAGTACAACTCGAAAGGTAAACAGCAACTGTAAAGTAAAAGCCTCTACACCGAGCTGTCCACTGGAGATCTCACCTGAAGGGTGGGTACAGATAGCTCCACTGCTCCACGGGTCCCACCGTCCGCTCCGAGTACGTCCCGCCCAGTGGTCCACCTCCAGGTACCGTTCTGCTCTGCAAGCCTCAACCACAATCAACGCTGTCAGTCGTCTACAACCAACAAAACGTAGTGCGGGCATAGACCATGCAGGGGTGAGTATAAGCTACTCAGTAGGGACCCCGAGACCCCTGAAGGTCTCCCAAAATCCACAAAGGATAAATCACAAAGGTATGATACAATCACTAAGTAACAACCGACACTGCTTAGGTATATGCCCATACATATACCTAAGTCATCAATTCCAACACGCTCCAACCTCCGAGACCAAGTACAACTCAGTCCACACAGGAAAGTAAACGTATTCCACACAGGAAAGCAAAACGAAATCCACACAGGATAGCACAACACAATCCACACAGGAAAGCAACAGGATTCAGCTCACACAGGTATACTTCTTCGAAAGACGGTAAAGATGACCTCTAATCCATCTAAGTCGTTGGACCCACGAAGGATCGATAGGTAACTAACCCCCGCAAAAGACCCACATAGGATCGGGCCCACACAGGACCTGTAGGCGCTGGTTCACACAGGACCGCTGAGCGCAAAGACCGACACAGGATCAGACCCACACGGGATCGGGCCCACACAGGACCTGTAGCACTGATCCATGTAGGATCGCTGAGTGTTGTAGTCGTCGTCGAATCCACACAAGATCTCAGTACTGTCATCGTCGCAGTCACAGTAGCAGTAGCAGTAGTAGTCACAGTAACAGTCGCAGTCGCAGTCGCAGTCACAGCCAGCACTAGGGTTCCCGCACACAGCAAGCTCGTTCAGGAGGGTCCGCTCCACGAGCCGAGAGTTTGATACATCAACTGTCACAAAGTCCAGAGTTGATGTATCCAAAAGTTCCGTATCGTAAACAGGAACTCAACGCAACAGACGGCGCGTCGATCGGACACCCGGTCTGAGAGTTATTGGCTTTTTCGTCCCAGGGGCCCGGTTGGTTTTTAAGGCAAAACCAACCCGACAGTACTCCACCTGCGTCCAAACATCGGGCGGAGTATGCCAAAATATCTGTCTCATTAAGAGGAACACAAAAAAGCTGACGGCACGTCAATCGGACGTCCGTAGCTCAAGATATGAGTGTTTCCGCTCCGAAGGGCCGGTTGGTTTCGTGAACGAACCAACCCGGCCGAACTCAAAGTATTCTGAAACATTGAGTACGATATACCGAATCGACCGTCTCGATCAAATGATCGTGTTTCCGCTGACGGTTCGTCAATCGGAGGTCCATAGCTCATGTTATGAGCAAAAGACCGAAGTCAATTCGAAAACGGGGGGTCCGGGTCCAGGCCGACCCGGCCCGACCCCCCCCCCCCCTGGGTCGGCCCGAACCGGGTCGACCCAACCCGGGTCCGACCTGGCCCAGCCGGCGGCGGTCCGGCGCGGCGGCGCGGCCTAGCGCCACTGGGTGCCATGCGCGGGGGGCATGGCCCCCGCTTCCAGCTGGCGGCGCGGCTTAAGCCGCACATCTTTGGAGAACCGGCCCCCTTCGTGGGGGCCTGCTTTGAGGGAAACCAGGGGGCCGCCTGCCCCCCTCAAAGAAACCCTCCCCCCCCCCCTCATAAATGGGGGGGCATTTGAGTTGACCGGGGGAATTAAATTCCCCCGGTCTTTGACCTTCCGGCCGGCCCTCCTGGCCGGCCGGTTTTTCTTCAACGGGACCGGCAAAGCCGGTCCCCTTCCGGTTTCCGATGCCGGCGGCCCGGCGAGCCGTCGGTCCTCTCGTCCAGCCGCGGCCCGGAACCGGCCACGGTGTTCGTCGTCCGGCGCGGTGCAACGGCACCGCGCCCCTCCGCCGCGGTCCCGCTCCGGCCGCGGCGCCTTCGGTTCCCTTCGACGCGGCGCGACGGCGTCGCGTTCAAGATAATCCATCCACGGCGCGACACAACGGCGTCGCGTAAATAAGCCGAGTGATTCCCGCGTGGTGTGACGGCACCACGCCTTCTCATTCGTCACATGATTATATAAATAACCAAGAACAAAGGAGGGGGAATTCGGCAGTGTTTGTGCGGTCCGACCCCCCTCTCGTTAGATGATAACTCTTAAATAATTAATCACAAGATTAACATTCTAGAACCAAGAACGAGAGTAAAGAAATAAACCACAACAAACCCCTACCTTGGGATCAAGTTCGAAGATTGTCAACGACCCACGGAAGACAACGTCGCGGAGGTTGGGCGTCGCGGTAATCGTTCGTCAAATCCGATGACGAAGAGGTACGTCCGAAGAGGTACGTCGTTGGCGAATCTTCGTAAGCCGACGAAGGAAGTCCGAGGAGGAAGCGGCATTCCCTTTCGTTGACACGGAAGGCGTCGTCGATCTTCGGATACAATCGGCTACGAAGAAGAGAGGAGCGGCGTTCTTCGTCGGAGCTCGATGGTTCTTCGCGTTCTTCGTCAAGCTTGAAGAAGAAGAAGAAGAAGAAGAAGAAGAAGAAGAAGGAGAAGGAGAAGGAGAAGGCTTCAAAACTCTCAAGAGGCTAGAGAATTCTAACCAAATAAAATAATCTAAGAGCTTATTTTATTTACTCAACCAAACCTTTTTGAATTTCAAAGGTTTGAAAAAGTTTAAACAACTCAACCCAATTAATAAGCTAAGTTGTCAATTTCATTAAAAATGGGAGTTAAGGGAGTTTTGAGAGGAGATGGAAAGTTGGGTTTCGTGTGGGCCCCACCACACTTAATCCTCCCAAGGGAGGTTAAGTGGATGTGGGTCCCACCTTTAACTTCCTTTGAGATGAGTTAACCAACAAGTAAGAAAAATAAAAAGTGTTCCACATTTTTATTTTAACTTTTTATAAATCTCCCAAAAACTAACTTTCATCCCGCAATAAACGCAACTACGGAAAAGGTCTCCTTAAGAGAATATCGGTGCTTCGAGTTCATCGGTCTCCTCGGATTTCAATTCCGAGCACTGGATCAAAAGTTAGAAATTCCCGCTCGTTCGTTCACTGAACGTACCCGAGCCAAACTTCGGAAATTGATTCCGGGCACTCCGGGCCTCGGAATCAGGTGCCGTCAGAAACCGCGCTCTTGTAAAATTCCAAAGAAAATTAAGAAAAAATTTCCCTTGAATTTTACGGGTCTTTTCAACCCTGATCACAAAAATCATGATAGAATCGACATCTTTAACAACTTCACCATTGTCACCACAAGGAATGTTTCCACCCCGACCACCACAAAAAATGTCATCTCCATCATGTAGAGAATCATATAAGGAGTGAAATGACATCATATGTGTATAAATAACCATAATATTTTAATAAAATGATAAATATAAATTTTTCATAACCTTAATGAACTACCCATTAACCTTTTGAATTCTACCATAGTCTTATTTAGAAAAAATTTTCCCACTGCAGCTATGAATAAGCCTTTTAAATATTGGTTCTAGAAGAGATGTTTTAATTTATTTATGTTTTTTAATATATAGTGGGAATGAAATTTCCTTAAATCATTATTTATATTCCTCATTACCATAAATCTTTATTGCATTCTATGTTAACTTAGTTAGTTGATTTGATATCCATGTTAAATTACACAGAAAGTGTGTATAGTATCTAGGGAAACTAAGAAAACTACATATCTTAGTTAGAGTGGTCGATCTCATCTATTCCATGATAACATATATCTTTTATAAATATACTAGTATTTAATTTTTTGTAATTACATTAACCAAAAATGATACTTTCTATATCTGAATTCAAACTTTCTAAATTGGGAATATTTTTTATCATTTCCCAATGTTTTAAATAGAATCCACAAAACAACCTCACGTTATTCCTTACTCTTTTATTATATAATAATATAATCTAAAAATATAACTATACAATTTTCAAGGAATTCTGTAAATAATATTCAATAAATCCCTAAACATGGAAAGTAAATTCATAATTTCAAATGGAATCACTATAAATTCATAGTGTTTATACCTTATATAGAAAGAAATATTTGAAATGTACTCCCTTTTGACCCTTAACTATTTATATCATTATCGATGGTCAATATTCATGAAGAATATAGATCTTTTTAGTCGATTTAATAGATATTTGATAAGGGTTATATGATAATTTTTTTGGATCAATGTTTTATTAATATCATAATAAAAAATATAATAATGCATTTATTTACCCTTATTTTTAACAAAGAGGGATGCTTCACCCCACAGGGAAGCACTAGGGCATATAAAAACCGTCTCTAGATTATCTTTCAGTTTTTTATTTAATTAGTCCTATTCAATTAGAGTCATTATATATAAACTCATTGATATAAAAAAGATCTTGTAATGATTTTGATTGAAAACCCAACCCAAAACTCTAGTTTTATGTGTAGGTTTTTCATCAGAAACTACATCAGTATACTCCCATACAAAAGGCATGGAATCATTTTTTACGTCCTCCCCTATCATTTCAGTCCAAAGTCCCTCATTATTTGGTATCATACTCATATTATCTAATTTTATTCCATAGGGAGTTCATAATCATCCTTTTATTAATACTTGATAATAAGATGATGTGGGATATTGATTCAGATTTCCTTATCACGATAGATAATTGTGATTCATAGAGGTAATACCATTTCATGACAAAAAATTATGTCAAATTCAACTAAAGGAATAAGAATTATATATTTAGGAATTATCCACCCAAAAATATCAATAATATAATATTTATATATATTATACATGATCATTAAAGAAAACAAGGGTTTTCATAAAAAGTTGAATATTAATTACATGAGGTGGTGATTCAACATTCTTAGAAAATATGTGCTATATAATTTAATTCAAATAACTTTAATAAAGAAATATATTATTATATATAGAAAATAAATCACGTGTACCCCATATCACTTCATTATCATGATCTACCTTAGCAGTAGTGATTGTGAATTCCCATTATTATTTAATCAGTTTTGGAGGTTACCAGGGAATATTAACATTATTATCCCAAGGGAATGAACATTGATTCATATGATGACTAAACTCATTGATCATGAAGAATTTTAGTGTGGGTGGATCATTAGTCAGTACTTTATTTACTTTAAATTTATTAATGATACTCTTAGACTTACTTCAAAAATTGTGGGCATAGTGTCCTACTTTACCACACATAACGACCTTAGGTAATTACACAAGTGATTTGTCCCACATTTATTTCATGAAGTAAATTTAACTTCTTTCCTACCATGGGTTTTATAATCAGAACATCCAAGACAATCCACTTTTTGATTATTTTCCCATAGAATAATGAGGTGTTATAGTTTCCATTTATACTTTAATAGAATATCAATCAATATATTCATAGTTTCAATGTATTTTATGGAAAATTATCTTAAAATAATACTCCTTAATCTAGTAAAGAAGTGATCTATTTTTATCTTTATAACATAGATAAAACTAAAGGTATAAGTTAAAATTATTGAAAAAATTTCATTATACGATAAATTATATTCATACTCTTTTTTTCATCAATTCAAATAATCCCCACCCCATTTTTATGTGAACAATATTAGAAAAATACCTAGTGAGAAATGTCATCCTGAACTCTTCCCATTCCATGGATCCTACACTCTCATTTTCCATATTATTCTTAATGAGATTAAACCACTGTTCAACATTACCTTCTAAATGATAGAAGACCAAAATGGAATTATCATGGCTAAAGCACTGGAGAATTTAAAATATATTTTCCAATGCATTGAACCAATACTCAGCAACTAGTAGGTTAGAAGACCCAATAAAATATGGTGAATGGTACCTAATAAATGAATCAAAAACAATATTCTCCTTTCATTGTGATTTTGGGCGATCAAATTTATTTTCTATATTTCTCACTGATTGAGACAGTTGGGTGAGAATTTCCATGAGGTTTTTCATTACATCCCAATCTCATTAGTTTTCCCATCGGTACAATCTCCACACTTTCCATTAAACCCTTTGTTTACTTGGCTCTTTCAGGTTCCTATAATTACATTCTCTAATGGGAAATATGTAATGGTTAAAATTAAATTAAGGATCATACATATAAGGAAACAATAAACATGGAATGATTATTTCCTAAATTACATGGAAATGTTAAGCTATAAATAATTATATTTTAATATTACTTATCCATGATTATTTTTATAATAATAATATATATATATTCAAATCTTTCATGATTGTTCATAAATAAAATGTGCATTAAAAAATAGTATCCCTCAGTAGTGTCAAACTAGGTGTGTATTTAGGTCTCTTTTTCATACACTAGGTGATGATTGAGTAAATACTAAATATTTTCCTTCTAAGGTCACCACCTCTAGGTATATCTGTTCCAGAGCCTACATTAACTTGTAGTAGTGAGATATGGGTTTTATTTCCAAGAAAAAAAATATAATATCAACTTTTCTAAAATTTTAGGATGTTATTGTATACTTAGAGTTATACCTTATACATATCCCTTGGGTTTTCACTAAATTTCTGTAAACAAATCCCCAAAATAAATAAATTAGTCTTTATAAATAACTAACCACATTATTGATACCAAATTAACTTACCGAAACCAGTCATAACATAAATATTAAGATAATTTCACCATTTAAATATTAAATCTCATAAATAATCAGGAAACTTGAGGACATAAAATTTTTGTATTTGAAGAAAAGTTATATAAGCATCCTATTTTATAGCACTTGAAAACATTACTCCAAAGCCACAATCCTCAAGGCAATTATCTAGACATATCACATTATATGATAATCTTTATAACTTGGGGGCTTACAAATAATAATCGTGTTATCCCAAATAATCAATATGAAAAATACATATAATGGGGTATAAGATCATGAACATAAAGGAGTACAAGACGAATATGATAAATATATTATTAATTTCTAATAAGACCATAGATGATAATCATAAAAAAATTTATAGCAACATATTTTATTAAAAGGATCAATAAGGAGACATAAAAGTTATTTAATAGATCAAAATACATCTCAAAAATCATAATACATGAGTGCATGATATTAAAGTGTGGAATATTTTACAAATAACACAAAACATGATGACATGAAAAATATTAAAAATGAAAAGAATCTTGTAAATATAGAAACTTTTTAAAAATTTATTTGAAATTTGGAACAACCATAATATTAAAAAAACAATTATAATAAAACTAATTATTCTCATGTATATGTGAACAAACTCATTATATTCATTCTTGAATATGTTTGAAAACACATTATGCTATTATATTTGCTAAATAACTCATTATGTTCACTACTAAATATATCATGAGATATAAACATAAAAGAATGTACTATAGGGTGATATATTATCCCACCTATCAATATTCATACATTTGTTATCCATATAAAAACAATCATCATCATATCTTATAGAACCCATTGAAGAATAATGGGTTTCTTGGAAATATTATTTAACATGAACTTATGAAATCATAAGATATCAAGATATAATTTTTTCTATAATGAATTATATCATAATAAAATATATAGGGTGATACAGAAATCACATTAATGTAGATAAACTATAAAGGTAAAATAGAAGTTAATTTTAAAACGTTTCATAAAACCTTTTAAACATTTTTTTTAAAACGTGAATTGAAAATTACTTTCAAAAACATTTTTGGAAGAATAATACCATCAAAAAAATTATTATAAAGATTTGTAAATGTAGAATCCTTGAAAATAAATAAATAACAAACTAATAAAATCTTGGGTGGTGAATAATGAAAATAAATTCCTTTATTAAGCCATTTAGTTCATTTTAATGAAAAAAACATCAGAAGAATGTTGGAAAATTTTTATTTCATAAAAGAGGTAAACTAAAATGTGTGGAATATAAAAAACAAAAAATATTTGTATTTAATTAAATAAATCAAATTTTATATGAAAATAATTGATATTGGATAAAAATATTCATTTGTACGAATGATAGTTATTATTACAAATATTGTTATTGATGCCCACCAAACGAGCATTGGAAATTTTTGGATTTGAGAAATACTTAAAGAATAGGTATTATTTTATCTAAAAATGGAAGAAAGAATAAGATTGTATATATAGTGATTATCCACATAGGACATATGAATTATGTGACCCTATGGATATCATATGAATGGGTCGTGTGCTTAACAAGATTGACCTGGTTGTTCTAGGCCATGGGGAGTTGTTTTTTTTTTGTTCTGAATCGTTGACGGTGGTGATGACGGATGATGGTGAGCTAACCCGAGATTCGATTGATGTAGATGAATATGTTTTTCCCAGTGGACGTGATGAAGGTGGTATTTTATCAATGCTTCAGTGACGACGATGGCTGATGGTCCCACCGGCGTCCTGCTATGAATGGTGGCACGTGATGATGGATTCTAGATCGTGGCGTAGGGTGCACGGTACGATGGTGGGTGCGCGGCTTGAGAAAGATGTCTCATGATTTCGGTTTGGAAATTTGAATTTTTATTTTTATCTGGATGTTGTGAAGTGGTGAATTGGTAGTGGTGAAGTCTCGTATTGGGTACTGGCAACCCTTAAATTGGCCTTTAGAAAATGAAAAAAAATGATTTGCAGCACTGGAAGCACTTTTGACTTGCCTTCCTGATCTCTTAAAGGCTTCCAAACAAGAACAGATGATCATGTAAAGTCTACCAGATGAGTTCCCCCAATCATGTTACATTTCAATCTACAGACACATAATAATCACCCATGCTCTTTATAAAAAAATTGTAAAATAGTGGTACCATTATGTGAAGGTGAGTTGCCCTAATTTTCATAAGAAGGGTTAATTATATTCACATGGTTCTCCCATTCATTGCCTGAAGGCCCTAGGTACATGCCAACCTCCCCACCCGAAGGCAATTGGATGTGTAACCCTGATTATGTGAAAGACCTCATACATTTCTGTTTTATCATGTTATTCCCTAGTAGACAACTGATGGGAGAATTCCTTGTGATTTACAAAATAAAATATGAAAAAGGTTGTACTAATGTGATAAGAATAGTTACATTGTTTTTCATGGGAAGTGTATATGAGACTCATGTGTTTAGCTTATAAATCATGTCAATTCCATTTTACTTTCTAGATTAATCTCACCAATGTCCCCAAACATGTCTTCCTTGATCACGCGAAGGCCCTACTATATTACATTCTGATCTCTCGAAGGGCCCCAATCATGTTGGCCATATTTTTAAAAGGCCATTTGAAATTTCATGTTCATTTTTTTAAAACCCTTTGACATTCCATGGGATCAATAAAAATGGAAATGAAAGATAGATATCAAAGTTTCTTTTTTATCATGCGACATGAAGATGGAATAATAAATGACCTGTAGTGGGTTCACACAAAACACATGAAGTGACACTCCCTCCACTAAATAAATCCTATATTTAATATTTAAGCCTCATGAGAAGTGGAATAAATCATGGTTCATCATACCTAAAAATCCCCCCTCCCCCGCATAAAAAAACACACACATGATAATATAGGTGAGGGTGTACTTTTTAAAGAGGATAATTACATGATTGCAATATTATTATTTCATGGGATCCTAGGGAACAACATAGGGTATTACATGGGATCCTCACATCCTTTTCATGACAACCTTATTTATAATGTTAAGGAATTCTATCTTGGTGGTTGGATCACACAATAGATATTTTTAATATCAAATTTATCATGTGATGCCTTGATAGGCCAAAAAATTGATGAAAATTAAGGCATTTAAGTGAAAAATATTGTGAATTATAGGAGTTTCACATGAATATGGATACACTTATTTTCATGTGAGTGGGTTAAGCGCTTTGTGTGACCTTCTAATAGATCATTATATGTTCTCCAAACATGTCATCCTGGCCACATGAAAATCATTTGGGAATTCCATCCAAATCCTGAGATGAGTATGGACATGTCATCCAAGTAACATGAAGTCCTCTTGAAATGTTAGGCGGATCAATAGAAGTCATGTGGACATGCCAACTAGTTCATGTGAAGTCCTCCAGACATGTCAGCCAGGTCATATGACATCCCTCCTTATATGTCATCCAAATCATGTGACGACTCTGGACATGTCAGCCTAGTCATGTGAAGTCCTCTTGATATTTCATCTATTTCATGCGATTTCCCTCAGTCATGTCATATGGTTCATGAAAAGTCCTTCAGATATTTCATCCAAAACATGTGAAGTCCTTTGGAAATGTTTTTTGGTTCATGTAAAGTCATCCCGACCTATCATCTTGATCATAAGAAAACCCCTAGACATGTCAGATTCGATCACATGAAGACCCATGGACATGTCAATAATAAACCTCTTGAAATATTAGGCTTTCACCCACAAACATGTCAACCTTTTCTCACAAGATTACTCAGGCACGTTCCATAGAACCGTGTGATACCCTAACTATTAGTCTTTGTCTAACCATCCCCCATTAATATGGGGATTTTAAATCATTAAGTATTTCTATGAAATCATTATGAGATCCTCACTCCACTCATGGTCCCTACCATCTATCTATAAGAGGGAAAGGTTTAGATATCTTACAATGGGAATCCACCTCAGTGTAAGCCCCTTAATATCCCAAACACTATAGCTCAGTATATCCAAACTCTCCAATGATTCTATCATCATTAATTATCATTTAATGGATTTAAAGATAGCTTATAAACGAGAATTTACATTGTATTAAGTCCCTAAAATTCCATTTAATTCAATTCATAGGACTCACCCTATATGGATCTATCATTATTTTTTATCCATCAGTAGATTGAGAAACTAATTGAAAAATGAGGACTCTGATTCATTCTATAATTAGGGTATGTACAATTCCTTCCTAAGGTTCAAGGTCCATATCAAGCACTCAATCAAGAATTCCCATGTGTGTAAGTCCCATATCCATAGCTAGTGATTTAGATTACATACTATCCCTTGTTTATCACACTAATCATGACTCACATTGGCTTAGGTATTTTCAACTACCATATCACTAGTAGCATAATATTCCCTAAATCAGGGTAACCTTAGTGTGTAAGCCTCATTCAATTACATGATGAAATTTCCTCCATAAATGGGTATCGGCCTTGGTGTAAGTCCTGATGTAATTATCATAATTGTAATCTTTAGGGAAATAAATTTAATAATTATAAATTATCTTTCCCTACCCATCAGCTGATTAATGGAAGACAAAACTATGAATACTTTAATTCTAGTTATATACAAGATACATAGTACTCCTTCATATGGCTCGACCACTATACTTGATTTCTATGTTCTCTCATATACTCTTTTATACATGAAATTAATGTTCACAAAATGGGATTAAATGAACTACATTGTATTTGATTTCATTTCTACAAGGATACATAGGATGCGTCTTGGAGTTTAAATCCCTTACTAAAACACAAATTTCCTTCTTGGATGGAAATAAACTTTATATTTCCTTGATATATGGCTTCAAAACACAAGTAGGTAAAAATTTCATCGAAATAATGTAAAATAGATGGAGAACCTCTCATACATAAATATGGTCTCATTAATATTAACCCCATTTATATAGAAGTATTTAACACCTAATAATTTTATTAGGGTAACCAATCCTATATCGAGATTTGGAAAAAATTTTTTATAATTTTATAAATCTATAAGAGAGTCTTGGAGTAGAAAAAAATCCCCCCCAAAGGGGGTTATGATGCCTACCTCCATCCTCTCGACTAATGTGTGTTATTAAGTGTCATTGGGTTTGAAATCCTAAGAGATTGCCTTCCATTGGAAAAAAATCCTAGGATTCATTGTGGATATGAAATCTTTAGGGAGTTTCCTTGATAGATGAAATGTTAAACCAGATATGAATGATTCTGAAACTATACTCAAATACCCCCCCCCCCCCACACACGCACACAATCAATTATTTTCCCCCAATTTTATTCAAAATAAATGAGGGTGAACTAAACATGAATTAGTAAATAATAACCTAATATGAAATCATTTTACTATGTTATCACCATAACATGTTCAAAAGGATATATTTCCCAGTTATTATCGATCTATTATTCCACTACATCCTCAATGGAAACAAAAAATGGTCAACCCTATGTGAATCTCTAAAATAATAAAAATGGGTGGTTAAACATGTTTCAGGAAATTTTGTTTTTCATATCCTATGAAAACAAAAATGGTATTCCCAATATGAAATCATTTTATCATATATTGAGGATCCCATTAAATAGTCCATTATCACCATGAAAAATTCACATGAGAAAAAGGGTAGAACTAAAAATATGAATGACCAATTTTGTTACCTATGCATAGCTAACTAAGTATGTGCCCCACTTGTGATGAAGCAATAATCAATGAATGTGTTCCTTGTTGTATTTTTGACGGCTGAAACTACTCTCAAAAACACCACCTAGACCCAGGATCATGTCTTTATCAAGAGAATGTCCAAAAACCTCATCTACAGTAGTAACCTTTGCGGGATGAAAAAAACATCACCCAACCAATACCCTCATATTTGGGTGGAGAACATGATGTAATGGTAATACCATAGACATGGTACAATCATATCCCTTGAGGGAACATATAAAGGGATCTAAATGATAAAACCAATAATTCAATTTCATTCATGGAAATTTAAAATGACAGCAGTGGCACCTGTCGCCACCACCAACTACTTTGTAATGTTATCGCTAGAGTAGGGGTATTATCACCTTCCTTTCTTTCCAAAGGTGTAAAGGGAGTCAATAATGGATTTATCCTATTTTAGGAGCTGACTATGAGGGCTCATGTCAACCTCCATCATTATAGTCATCCCTCATGTTTCCCTCAGTCGCCTAATGAGGGCACCACCCGATAGATTTCCACCCTAGACACACATGCATGGGTTCCAAGGAGGTCAATCTGAGCATGGAAAGCTATGGATAAATAGATATGGTCTCAAATATCATATTCCATTAAAGAACCCTGTTATAATATTTTAGCGATGGCTAGTGAGTATGATCATATCCCTACTCACTCGAATGAAGTATAAATGCATATTCCTACAACAAGAATGGGGAAGGAACATATCCCTTCCAACATACATTAAGACCATAGGAATATTTAGATGGAAAAGGAAGGATAATTATGGGATTATATCCCCACATCAATCAAATACATCTGAAAGTATATTATGGAGATCAAGAATGAATATGCCTATATCACTCCACTCACTCTGCTAAAGTGTCTCTGTATTCTAGAAATAAAAGAAGAGATTTTATAATATATTCAGGAACTAGTACAAATATGGGGATAAGAACATATCCCCATACAAAAAAAAGAATAATATCAACATGATCTGTATGAAATGGTGGAAACTCTAGAGAAATTGAACATTCATTCCCCCATTTAGGAGGATTATCAGCATATTCTAGTAATGGATGGGGCACATGACTAGTCGCATATCCCCATTGTGACTAGGGATCGTCAAATCATTTTGGATCATTCCTCAGAAAAAGTGCACATTCCAATCGAATAAAACTAGTAGTATACTATAAAGGCACAAAACTGGGCCCATATCCCCACACTAACTAAGGTTCATCAGTATAGTATAGAAATCAATTTATGGCATTATCATATCCCTACTAATGAAGATACATAACATATTCCCACAGCTTACATAATTCATGATCATATTCATACTTCCTCCATTGAATGACTACATAAGAATCCTTTATAGGTTATATAGGAGGAGGCTCATATACATTGGCCCATTTTGGATGTCTATTGGCATATTCATTCCATGATGCAGAATGAGTATCATATTCCTTCTATGCTCAATTCTAGTTAGATTGAGGTTATACAATGCATATATGTAACACCAAATTTTTTTCATCTCTTCAACCTAATTCGAAGGTGTAGAGATGGATCACAGAGACTTACTCTTGATATCTTCCTTGTAAAACTTCCCCATGATAAAACCTCTCTCTAAAAAGGAATGCATCCCCTTTCCCAGATACCTTCATATAGTAAGGTGGCTGAAACACTAGGTTTAAGCATACATAGTTCCCCCATCAACTATCAGCTGCACTTCACCATGGTTCTCAAGTATCCAAGAGAAGAAACCTTTTCGGTCCAATCAAGTGGTGGGATATAGCCCTAATGAATAAGAGGAAGACATTAATATATTGAGAGAGTTAACTGGAAACAACTTCCCAACCAGGTCATGTTCCATCTCTACTTCAAACTATGAGATACCAAATGAGCTATAGAAGTATTTCACTCTTTAAATTTGACAGAACATGTAGGAGACTCGTCAACAGTTGAAGTCTAGACACCTCCCTTATCAAGTATATTATGGTCACCTTTAAACCATAAACATTATGTTCTTTAAAATGAACTTGGTTGTTATCTATATGGACAAGGAACCAGGACCATAAAGATATTGAGAAATTCTACATCATGCTTATTTCCATACCACAAAAACTCTCCATCAATTGATTTTCAAATCCTCATCAAAAATCTGTATTCGATAATGGGGTATGTTTAGGGTGTTACAATTTACCACATCCTTAGAAAATAAAATCCTCGCTTCCCAAATACAACACCATATAATGTTATATCCATACGATAAATTAGGGTACTAGGTAACCCATGGGACATTGGATAAATAAAATGAGACTTATTCACATTTAATATGAAAATACATAACCAATAGAGAGGGGGACTTCAATAGACTCTATATCTTGGTCTATCAAAAAAATGGGAACACATATTCAAAATTTATGCTGAATTTGTTGACTAACTGACAACTCCCTATAAGAATGGACTCCAAAAAAAGCTGACATTTCACCCATCCTATGCCCATGTAAAATCATTACAAAATCAAATAGATAACTATATGATACATCCTAGATAAAATCGAAGAGAAAACCCATCACATTGGGATGGGGAAATTTTTACCACTGTCTCCACCCATAGGGCCATCGAACCCTTTTAGGATCCCAGAAATATTAGCGGTGGTTGAAAAACAACCACCATCTACTAGATTGGGGGTTCTTATCTCAATTTCCACCACTAATTTTATCACACCACAAGATGGTGCTGAAGAAATTGGAAATAGTTCCATATCAACACCATCTCATAGGGTTGATCTCAATTTCTATCTAAGGATCCATTATATCCTCTAATAAAGTCCTCAAATCCTCAACAACAGGATCAATAAGGTCCAATAGTATCCCCAAATCATCCCCATCTCGCTGGATTGGGGGAATTTTTGTCATTATAATCACTACAAAAGAATCGGTCTCCTATATGTTAGGAGGAAAATATCAAAAAAAATATCATCCTAACCTACTACCATGAGACACACCTATTTTATTTGGGACCACTCAGAAATTATGACTGCAAACTCCCTTAAGGTCCTTATTCATAGACTAAGATGGGGGAACACACAGAAAATGCATTCAAACCCAATGGGGTTCATAGAAAAAATGTTACAATATTTCTAGGGTTCAGATAAATGACCCTAATATAACCCTTAAATGAGGGTTAAGTGATACATAACTACCTTATTGCATGGATAGTGATTGGTTAACAACCATTTCCTAATAAATCTAAGTGAACATTATCAAAATGAATATAGAAAATGATGTGCACTAATATGAAAACACAAAGGGACACAATTTGGAGACCATGCCTCAAGAGGCAGGTGATCTGAATGAACAAACTAAGGCTTTATGTATATGGAATTGGAGATGGAGAAAGAAAATAACACCTTCAAATGAAGAATTTCCACCTCCTCAGTATAAATCTTCCATGGATAATTGGAAATGTATCCCTATATATCACTCAACACCCGGAGGAGATAAAATCCCCTCCTGTGATGAATGCATAAAATAGTATGAAAACAAGAAGTAAAGTCTTAGATAAATCCATGAAGAACTAATCAAGAGAAATATTATCACTAAGTATCATCTTCAAGCAGAGAAATCATCCCACCTAAAACACAATATAAGATAGATAATCTACCTACAATGGTGACATTTTAGCATCTAGAAAACATTGGATCAATTAAACTATTCTACATAAATGTGGAATTTGAAGATGATTGCCACTTTCCTCTATTACGGTGACATAATCTCATCCACTGGTGTGCTCATTCGGTCTTGGAATAGATCATGAAACAACTAGATATAAAAATGGGACCTCTTTAGAAAACCTATCTCACTTCCTATAAATGGGATGTGGTCTAGATAATGATACCACTATAACTACTCAACACCATTGAATCCCTATATTCTTGAATGAAATCCATTTAAGAGTGTCACTCCCCCATGCATCTCAAAAAGAATCCATCTAAAGAATTTTTGGACTAAAATTTCCCCAGCCCAATTTTAGGAAATCCTATATTCCAAAAATTTGATGGTATATGAGATCTAGAACAACATACCATGAACTGAATCTACTAATGTGGCCCAATGACGATCCTTGCAAATTATCATGAGGTGACCAAATTGAGATATTTTTATAGATACTAGTAAGTAGAGCCTTTTTTGGTACACCATCCTTCTAGTAGGACCCTTTATAAGATGGAAAGACATTCATCATCACTTAATTTGTCATTTTATCTCCATGTTATAGAAAATGAATATTTTAAACCTCATAAATTGTAATAAAAGTGAAAATGAGTATTTATATGACTAATTTATATAGGAAAAGGTTTAACTAATTCCCTAAATATCCCTCTTCCACAAGAGAAATTCATGTGACTTTGTACTAAGAATCATCAGGATGAGATCTGAACAACTTTGATCCAGAAAGAGTATCTAGGATGATTTTATGAGTTTGAAGACATGGAAGAATTCCTATAAGATGAAATTCAGTGAAACCATGATAAATTTGGGTCCACACCCACCACATAGAGGAAATGTTCTCTTACGGAAGAGACTTTTTTTACCCTCAAACTAGAAATAATGCCCAATTAAAAACTACGGAGGACCCAAGGCATCTCGAACCCCCTATTGAGTGGTTAAAGAAAAACATTCGCCCTTGAATGGAAAAAAAGAGATCAGGGTAACTCATGATTTGATGAATGGATAAATAATTAATTTCTTACTAAATAATAAGTTTACCTATTATTTCATCATATTCATAGAGAATAGACTCCTCAAATTACTAAAACTAAATATACCTAATGAGGTCAACCTCACTGGTTGAACTAACTAATTCCCCTTCCATAACAGACTAGTCCACACTAACCATGAATTCATTGTCTTCAAATATGTCCTCCAAAGTATGGTCAATTCATGATAGGTGATACTAAGGAAGGCCCAATCACAGGTGACATGTGTAACTATTACCCAACTAGAAGAACATCGTGTTTGGAAAGAGGTTCCACTCTGTTGTGAACATAATTTCAATAATTGTATGAATCAAAGTATAGTTGATTGAGATCATTCTACATTGAGATAATATATTCAAAAATCAGTAATGATATCTGCACCTAATGAAGAATGTTTTAATAAACTTCTCAAAGGCATATAAAATCGTACAATAGAAGAAACAAAACAAGATGAAAATTCATATCTAACTCCCACACAAACATTGAATCTTGGAGGGTTCTTTATTTTATTGTCTGGAGAATGGGAACTTCCCCACTAGACGGGACTCTTATCATATTAAGAGGTTATTTTTCATTCTATTAAAATAATTAACTTAATAGATTCCTTTTATAATGACGAATATGCCTCTAAATATATGTTCCATATAATTGACCAGTAAGTTAGAGTCTAAGGATACAAAATACAAGGATACATGGGACTATGAAAGAATGGCCAAACACCATATTTTATTCACATACCCATGGAAAAATATACACATCTGATACCCATGGGAGAGTGCTTCAGCAATCCCAATGAAAACATGGAGATACCTTATAGCCCTGTAGCAGTTATTCAAGACAAATAATTTAACATGAACAAATCGTGGGGTGAAATTGTATGACCATACTAGAAAAAAGAATAGTTTATTGAAACCTATTCCATTTGAAAAAGATTCTACCTTGGTCTATACCAAAGCACCAAACCTAACCACCTCAAATATATTATCTACTAGGAAACATGATAAGGAGAAACCCTACCTTGATACATGTAGACCTCTGTCACAAAAAAATCATTTAAAAACAATCGGAGATTATACCAACCAAAATATCAATCCTTAATGCCCTCTATCTTAAAAAAGAACTTATATTGGCACTCATTAAGGAACTTAAAAGAATATATGAGTTTGGGATAAAATTCATTGCATCCAAGGTTTGGTGAGTAGAGTATCTTCCATCAGAATGTCATACCACCATCGTGTTCATAGAACAGGAACCAGAAAAAGTTATCCAAGGAAATATCAACCCCTGTATGTTTTATGAAAGATCGAAAATTTAAATATCCTGAGATATCTAGTTTAAAATGTTTTTGGGATCAACCATATCCTGATCCATACCATCCTTAACTTGGGCTATAATAAGGGAGAATTGTCTTTGAAAAATCTAACCATTCATGTTTATGACAATAGAGATCAATGGTGTGTCCTAAAAATCAAGGTCAATAGTGAGTTTGTGGATCTCGCATCTAATTTTGAGTTCATGGTTTCCTCAGAAGACATAGTGTATAACATACTTCTTGGAAGACCTTGGATTCATAGAAACATGGTGGTACATTAAACATTCTATCAATTCTTGAATAACTCCATTAATTGAATTTTTAGAAAACTACATGGTGATAATACTCCCTTTGATTCTTGTGAAGATGTATATTCTTTGGTAATTTTCTACAAGAGGGAAGGCATACCACAAATGGTGGATGAAGATATCCCTATTACAACTCCATATGGATTGGGGGACACCCCCATGAATACATGGAGTATGTTGGACAGTGAATTATGTTTCCAATAAAACTAATTAACACATCACATTAAATCTGAGTAACCTATCATAAACCAAAAACTTTCCTAGTTCAATCCCATGTTATGGTAATCATGTTAGTAAAAATGGATTTATCAAAGGGAAAATAAAAATATATATATTAGTTTTTGGGAATTCCCTTTCACCATTATAAGATATTCAAGATTCCCCTAATATATTATCTAAAACATAAGATGTCAATATCTTTCCTTCCCCATATAACAACACAAAATAAAACAAGTTTCACAAAAATAACTTTGTGAAAAATCTTCCAGTTCAGGATATCAATGTGTCTTAACATGGATTCTCTTATATCCACAATGATTGATATTCCCCTTAATTTTTCACCATGCCCAAGGATTCCCTCACAGACACAAATATAGGGGAATGAGAGAATGAACATAGGAATTCCCCTATTATATTTGAGGAATTCATCTTCACAACCCTCAATGAGAATAGGTAGGTGAATTTGGGAACATAAAAAGACTTTTTTTCTTATGTTGATTTGTGATACCATGACTCTTGAGTAGTAAGATATTTATATTTTATTTATAAAGAAAAAATTGATATGTGTTTTCATGGAATTATACTGAGTTGCCCAGGATGGACACCGATGTGGCTACTCATCACCTAGTCTTACATGATGACCATCGAGGTTTAAAACCAGAATCCATAAGAATTAAACCATCTCATGCTATTAATGTATAAAAATATGATGAACAATTAAGGAAATATAAATTTTTCTGAGTGGTTTAGTACCAAAAACTGATTTCCAACATCATCCTAATCAGTAAATAGGGCAGTCATAATAGGGTCTTTATTGACTTTAGAGACCTTAATAGACACTTCTCGATGAACAATTTCCCATTTTTGATTATATAACTTTTGATCAATGAAACTATTAGCATCTAATACTTTTTTTATGGATGGTTATTTAGGGTATAATAAAATAAAGAAGGCCCCCAAGGATAAAGAATCCACTGCATTTAGATCATGTTAGAAGATATTCTACTACCATGTCATTCCATTTTGATTAATTAATGTTAGGGATACATAATAGTGCTCCATGTATCATTTCATTAAACCCTTTTTTGGATAAATCATGTAATTTTATATTGGATACATGGGGGTTAAATATCGATATTGATGTGATCACCACATGTTTTTTTAAAGAAGTTTTAGCAACTTATTGTTACATAGTTTGAAGATGAATCCTATGATGTTTGATTTTAGAGAAATTTCAGAGAAATTACTTAGCATTATAGTATGGCACCAAGTAATTGAGGTTGATCTATAAAAGAAAAGTGAAGTCATATCAATTTTTACTCCTTCTAATCATAAAGAACTAAGGGGGTTCTAGGAGAATCTCACTTATATTTTTAATTTCATAGCCAACCTATCTATAAAACCCCTCTTATTTACTAACTTAATAAAGATGGGAGTTTCTTACTAATGGGATAAAGAATTCTATGAATCTTTCAATATTACCAAGTAGAAGCTATTACACCCACCAGTCTTGATTCCATCAATAGTAGGAATTCCACCGATTCTATATGTTTCTAATATGAAAGAATTTGTTTGAGCTCTCCTCACACAAAAAATGATGTGGGGATGAAAATAGCCTCTAATATCTCAGTTGAACAATTCTAGGTAATGAGTCCCAGTATTATGATATCAAAACAACTATCTTACAACCATATTTTTGGTTCAAAATATGAGGCATTACATGTAGAATCATGAATTCCACTTGGTCTCTCATATTTACCTTCTCAAGTACATTATTAATCATCCTATGCTAACTGATTTTTTGGAAAAATATTTGGTTATTCTAAAATAGTATGACATTAAATTCGTGTCACATAAGAAATTTAAATGGAAGACCATGGTTGATTTCCCTGAGGCACATCCCACCCTGAAAAGTAGGCCAATTGACACAACACTTCCAGATGAAGTGGTTTTTTTATAACCATGACACTCCTTGAATGTGGTTCATGTGTTTTGATGGTGCCTCCAAAAGTAATATTAGAAAGATATTGGAGGTACCAAAGCTCAACTAGGTTGGTCTAGGGATTTTATTTATTTCCCCATACAAATATGTTTTTCACTATAATTTCTCACTGTCATTAGGAAGCATTAGTAATGAGGTAGAATCCCAAACCCTTTGTCACTACCCTGATGATAGCCTTATAGTTGCAGATAACCTACTTGAATATCAAAGGGAACATAGAGATAGTAATCATATAGGTCAATATAAATTATGCTACCAATAAAGAAGAACTTTACCCTACCATTTGTAATGTTAGTGGATTAATGGAAGATTTCCCCTTTTGAACCAAAATTGCATTATGTCAGTCGAACAAAGAATGCTTGTGGTAATGCACTAGATGATGTAGCGATAGCCATGTCCAAACTTGATCAGGATAAAGTGGTTTTCTATATCCTACACTAAAGGGTGATCTCATTAGCCACCCATTATGACATGGATAAATTCAATCATGTAAAAACTCCCCTAGATCATGATGATCTAATATCCACTCTTAGATGGATCTCATATTCGATTACCTCTAAAATCAATCCCACCTATCAAATTGATCCAAAATAGAAAAATAATTTATGATGAGAAGTTAAATTTACCCTTTGAGATGCTCTAAATGAGAATTAATCCCTATAAAAATGAGGATTAAATGGAATCCTCCTCCGATTAATTGCATAAAAAGATATTAATATCATCATGGATGAAGACCATCTAGGCTCTTGTGGTGCTCATCATTCTAGGATGATACTCTCCCACCAAATTAAGAGGCTTGGTTACTACATGAAGACAATGATGTAAGAATATATGGAATTCAAAAACAAAATATCATGCCTGCCATATTCATGAAAAATGTATCCACCAACCCTCAATGTTTCTACATACAGATAAGTATTCTTTTCAATTTTCTGTATATGGAATAGACGTTTTGGGGCCACATCCCCCAGCTACATCTAAGAATTTTTAGTGCATCCTTACTACTACCGAAATATTTTCAAGATGGGTTAATGAAATACATCTCATGGAATTCAGGAAAAATAATATTATCATCTACGTGGAGTCTAATATTATCAATAGATTTGGAATCCCTCACACAATACTAATAGACAATAGAACCAACTTTTGTTCTAATGAGAAGAAAAAATTGCACCAATATTAAAATATTGAGTCTATCCATTTTTCCCCTATCATGCAGTGGAAAATATACATATAGAGGCCTTAAATATGTCTCTATCAAATATACTCTATAAAATGGTGGATAAATACAACAAATATTGGTTGGAAAATATCTTTCATGCTTAACGGACCTACCATACCACCTTTTTAACTTACACACATGCATATACATATTCATTAGTTTACAAAACTGAACTAATATTTCCAAAATAATTATAGTTTTCCTCGCTCTAAATAACTATCTATGGATGACTCTACTAAAATGAGAAATCAAAAAATAAGTTGGGAAAGTTGGAATTAATCGATGAGAAAAATATTGTACAAACTTCACAACATCATAGTTCATTAGAATTAGACTGTTAAAGCCTTAAAAATGGTTCACCTCCACTCATTCCTTCAGTTAGAACTTGTATTTTTCCATTGAACCCTGATGATTCCAAGAAAGAAACATCCAATTCAAGAACCTGGGTGGGAAGGGATTTACATAATATACAATGTCTATTCTAATTGAGCTTACTCATTGGACATAATGGATAGGAAACATGTTATGCCCCCACAAATGAAAGAATTCTAAATAAGTACTTTTCATAGTTTCCATCAAGAATTCCATGTCCTGAAGGAGATAATTTAAAATATCTATCATCTTACATCCTTACCACATCATGTTAAACTACATGAAATATGTCCTTACTTTGTAAAATTAAACATCATACAAGACATCCTTACCACATGAATTTAATCTTTAAGAAGTATTTTACTTAATTAACTATTGAATACACATGTGATAGATCTTTATGAAATGAAATGAAGACCCCTTCTCCCTACATGTGAGTTGGGTCCACATAGATTCATATCATTACATGATACGTAGTTATGTCTGGATCTCCAATCCTATGTCCAACTACAATATAAATGAAAAAAAAAATCTCCACTCTATGTATATGTTAGACTAATGTAGATAATTTTCCATTTAATGAACCATGTGTGGCCTGATTCCTATTACCACAAGATATGTAGTGATGCTCAGATATCCAATACGGGGTCCAATTGCAATATAAACATTTATCCCCTCTATGTATATGAGTAAAAAATGTGAAGAAAATTTTCATTCAACAACTACATGTGGTTTTATTCCTATTTACATAGGATATATAGTGATTCTCAGATCTCCAATCATGGGTCAATCCATAATATAAATGGAAAAAATGTTTTCACCTATGTATGGTTTACAACATCATAGGTAATTTTCTATTCATCAACTATTTTTATATTTATTCTTATTTCAATATGATACTTATTTGTGCCTAGATCCAAAATACATGGTTTATCCATGATATATGAAATAGAGACAGAACCCCTCTCTCTTTGCATATAAGCCATACATGCATAATGAATTTTCTATTCAAGAACTATGTGTGGTTGATTCTTTTTATCACAATATATGAAGTGATTCTCATATCTAAAATCTTGTTCCCAGCAGAAAAATATATAAAAAATCACCCTTCCTTACAAATTTTTCAGACCTATGCTGGAAACTTTCCCCAAAACTAATTATTTGTTGATTACTATCACAATAAGATACATAGTGACACACATATCTTCATTCTTAGGTCCATCTTCAATACAAAAGTAAATTAGAGAAGGAAATTCATTTCTACCTTCATAAGGGTCAAACCTATGAAGTAAGCTTTCTAGATAACAACATGTTGCTTGCTTTCTATTATAATTTTTTACATAACGATTCATGGATCGTCTATTCTCAGCCAAGCCATGACATTACATCAATAAAAATAATGCCCATACATGAGATTTTTGTCCATGTAGAGGGTATAATCCACATTAAATTGTGATTACCACCACATACTCCGTGCCATTAACTCTCAAAAAAGCTCATCAACTGCCCAGATATCCCTTTTTTCTCACACCGAGTAGGACTCGTGTGAGTTTAGGAAACCTGGAAAGATACTCTGACTGGAATGAATGATATGTTTCCTAAAAAGGGAATTAAATACTAGTCATGTGATGTTAAACTAAACAAAAATATACTTTTCACATGACATTAAACTTCAAAATATTGACTTAGTAACAAGACTTTTAACTATAAAAAAGTGGTCTTTGTGCTAAAAAAATCACCGCCCCTGATTTCTATGTTCATGAATTTGTTTTCATATCACTTCTACCAAAAAATGAGTAAAATACATTTTTGTGTTTCCTTTAGGGTGATTGAACACTTCTTTAATACTACATTTCCCTTAAATCAACTTCACATATTCGGTATCTGATTTGATACCAACCAATTCCTTGAGTTGATATCCATATCATAAACCTCATAAACCTTGGGATCCCTTTCTCCTATTTATCCTTCTATTAAAAAATGGTAATATGGAATGGTTAATCTAAAGGAAAGCCACTAGGTTCATATGGTGAATAATGAAATTCCTAAGAGCTTATACCTAGTGGGTGTTTTGGTCTAATATGAGATGCCCCATTATATCCAAGATTTGTTTTCCCTGATAGCATGGAATATGGTATTCCTTCATTACTAATGGTTGGCATGTATCTAATAGTCTCCACATCCCATTGAATCAGATATTCTTGGGATATGATTTACACTTCCCATAACCCAAATATTCATGAAGATTTAAATACTCTTAATGTTACACATATATGCATCATACCCATTATCAAATAAATATTTTAACATCTCATTATTTTATCCTTTTCATTTTTAGGTATGCATCTCTTAAGAAATCCTAACATACTTGATCTTTGAAATATATTTGTAAACCCCCTTTTAACCTATGTTCATGATACATTTTATCCATCTTTTCCCACATCTATAAGGGATCAAGAATGAATCCCCTGTTTATTCCTTTATATTCCATGTCTCGGAAGTAATACTCTAAACTGCACAACATTCATATCAATACTAAATGTGGATTCATTCCTATTACTATGGGATACATAGTAATGCTTGGTCCTTAAATATTGAGAACATCCACAATGTAATGATAAAATTACCTATCCCTGCACATGAGCCTAATCCATGTAGGGAAATTTCTTCTTAAGAACTACGTGTTACTTGATTCCCAAAGTATGGGATATATAGTGGCACCTAAAGCCTCAATTTCAGGCCCATCCATGAGTTTTTATCACTCCCAAATAAGTCCATTGATTAGAAACATGTTTGTGTGGGGATTCTCACTCATACTAAAATTTAAGTTCCCCTGTATATTCCATGTCCTTAACTCCCACACGACACAATCATATGTCTAGATTTATCTTGTTTCTCACATCATGCATGATCCGCGTGAGATTAGGGAACTTAGAAATATTCTATGACTAATGAAGACAGGTTCATTCTATCCAAATATAGGGAACCATATCTTAGTCTCATGACATTAAAATACACAATGACATCCTTATTTCATGATATTAAACATCATGGAAATTGGTCTTCAAATTGAACGGATCATCCCCTCTCATGGTTGTGTTTAAGAATCCCATGTTTTATCCCTTCACCATGAAATGTTTTCATTAGACACAAGTTTAGCCTTTAGGGTGGTCAGAACCTTCTTGAATCTGATGTTCTCCATGAAATAACTTCTTATCTTCGATATATGAGTTGATACCCACCAATTTATTTAGTTGATATCATTCCCTCAGAACCCCATAGACCTTGCTCTCCCATGCTCCTGGTTATCCCCTATAGAAAACTGAAAATTGGGACTAGTTAATCCAAAGGGACCCCACTATGACTTGATGGTGAATCACAAAATGCCTAAGAGTGTGTGCCAAGTGGGTGTTTTGGTCCAAGTGGAGAGTCTCCCTTAAATATATGTGTTATTTTCATGACTGTGTGGAATATGGACTTCCTCCATTAGTAATGGTTGATTCATACCCCCCAATCTCTACCAACTGTTAACTCAGATATTCATGGGTTATGGATTACACACTATATTGACCAACCATTAAAGAGTATTCATATAATATCTATGTTACACATCTATGAATCATACAAATTTTCAAAGAATGGTTAAAATATCATATTCTTGTACTCATTTATCATATGTTATGCATCTTCTATGAAGGGCCAATTTCCTTGAGATCATTATTCTTCGCAATTATATTTCATGGTCGCATGATATAAATCTACTTGAAAATTTCATAGTCTCGTTAAGTTAAACTACACAAAAAAATCCATGATTTAGGACACAAAACTCAATGACATTGTCTTAGTCGCGTGGTATCAAAACTGCACGACAATATCCTAGTCCCAAGACATGAATATACAAGACATATGGTCCATCATGATAGAACTAAAATTACTTAGAGCACGATACTCTATCCATTAAATTTTACATGGGATGAATATTTCACCACCATACCACAATAAAATATAGTAATTCTTTTTGCCTACGTATGAGCCTGATCTATTTAGAGGACCCCTTAGCAAACCATGATGTCGGGACTAAATTACAGAAGAAAAGAAATTCCCATCTATCCTATATATGATTCTAATATACATATTGGATATCTGTAAAATAACTAACTGTGGCATGACTATTTCTGTTAAAATGTATATAAATGGGAACCTAGGGATTCCCAACCATAAAAATTATATATTTCTCTACTTATGAATGAATGATTCATATAGAATTTCCACACTTTCATATGAATCAGATCTAAATATATATTCATTTCACATGAGATAGATCTCTATAGTATGGTCTTTGGTATATGGATACCCAACAATAAGTCTATGGCTAGATAAAAGGTTCTTACCACATCTAAATTTCCCGGACCAGTGAAATGGTTCCCTAAGAAAACATTGCACAATTTTATATTGGTTCCTACATCATTACTGTATGATGTTAAACTGCAAGGAAAATGACCTCATCACATGACATTATAATTCATGTTTGATACATCCACACTCCATGAAACTAAACATTACAAGCCATCATTTGTGGTCACTACTTATCAAAGGACCACAAGAGACTGACCCTAGTCAAAAAAAGTTCTCGGTTCTTCCATCATCTTTCTAAGTGCCTCAATTCATAAAACAAAAATCATGTCTTGAGAGTTGTGGTTTTCCAAAAACCATTCATTAGCCTTGGAGAGGATTTGGACCCCCCCTTCCTGGCTCTTAATGTAAGCCCTATGAGATCATTATTAAGGACCCTTAACTTGTTAACTAGTGGAATATACTCCTTACTGAAAAGGACCACCACTAATTTTGATCCCTTATATCATTGTATTTTATTTTTTCACTAGAGAGTGATTTGTGATCATCCTTATCATGTTTTTCCCATACCATTATTCCTGATTTGAGAACCTTGATCCATGATTTACAACATTATCAGATTCCTCTCAAAATGATTATGGATTACTCTTGACCATGGGAACCCTAATTAGGATATTGTGTTTCACTCTCTAATACTAGGTCCACATTATTTATGACCATAAACCATATTCACTTTTTTCAAATCTGTATGACCATAAAATTTACCCTTTTATGGTCAAAATATCAATGCCCTAAAATGTTGGTCAAATAGACATATAAATTTTCAGGATAATAACCCATAATGGGTGGTATGTGAAAAATTCATGTTTCTAATTGATAAAATCATCATCTCTATAGATTACATAAAATTTAGAGATTAAATAAAAAGGTAATAAAGATCATTGGTCCCATCTTATGGTCCTATTAAAAGATGATCCATAATTACTGGACCCTTTGGTCCAGGAAAAAGTTAAGGTAATAATTGGTCGCATATTATCATAGTGAAAATGTGTTCTCTAAGTAGAAAAACAAATTTTAGGATTCTGAATACCTTATTGAATATTAAATTTTCCAAAAATCACCTCCATGTCTTCAAATCTTGAGCTGACACTCACCAATTCAATGAGTAGATTCACTTCTTCTAATAGAACATTACCTCATGTTATTTCTATTGGTTCTTCCATGTGGTGTATTTATAATGTAGAACAACTAATCTGATGGAGCACCACTAGGATTATTTAGAGAATAACGCAATTCCTCTGAGATTGTGCCTATTGTTTATTTTGGTCTCAGAGGGATGGTCCCCCTTGAATCCATGAGATATTTCCTCGGTTACGTGTGACACTAGTTCCCACCATTACTAAAGATCAACCTCTATCAACTACCCCCCACTTTAAGTTGAATATTATATTCCTAGATGACGATTATAATCCCTGAAACCACAATATTCAATAGGATTTTTTATCTTTGAAAATAAATCACTTTTTATTATACCCATTTTAAAATCAATAATTTGATATTATATTCCTAAATCATTTGATGTCCTGAACCACATGATTTGAAACCATATGGTATAGTTCTTATGCTTCCCAAACATAAACTAAACTTCCCTAGGGTTTCATGACCCTTCTTGGATATCACTTTTCTCCATATCACATTCCATCATCCAAACAATTTAATCTTCAAAAATATTTCATGACCCTTGTGAAAGAGAGGGGATCCATTTGTTTGACTATGCATGTAATTTATATAGTCTCGTGCATAAGGGCCTTGGACCCATTAACTAGATGTGTCTATTCTATGCATGAAAGGACCTTCAAACCCCATGAGCCCTAGAGACATCACATCAAAATATGAAATCTAAATTTTTTTTTCTATAATCCCCAGTGTGTCAACCCCATCTCATCAACTTTGGTAAAATTTTTGGGTTATAACTTACATATTCCATAGTCCAACTATCCATGTAGACTTGACATACCAAAAATTTTACCATATACTAGTAACATTTAATGTGGGTTCCATAACCCATCATGGATATCCATCCTTCATGATTTTTGAAAGAAGGTACGGTGTCAGAACCCTTCATGAACATTCATTCTTTATAATGTCAATTAATAATGAAGGGTATCAAAACCCTTCATGAAAAAAGAATCATCAATGTCCCTCAAAGATGCAGGGTTCCCAAAACCTTCATGAATAACCATCCTTCATAGTCAACAATAGATAGTCTGATCTAGATTACCCTAAAAACAAAAAAAAGATGGTTTAATCTAGATGACCCTAAAATATTGAAACAGATGGTCTTACCTAGAATACCATGAACTATAGTATTAAATTATATAATCAAGAAGACCTTAAACTACAGAATCAAATGGTATGATCTAGAAGAACCTAAACTACAAAAAAAATTTGTTTTCAAAACCTTAAAAAGCCAATTAAAAGAGACAGAATACTTACCATGTTGAAAACCCATAAAGGGAACCCTAATAAAAAGTCAGGTCTCTTCTCACTAGACACACAATTTTTTTGATCCATGAAATATTTATAATTTATGAAATGGAAATGGAATAAAACCTATCATGATGAAAACCAAGAAAGTTTATCTTGAGAAAAAGAAAAGTCTATTCCTGCTAATTTTTCCCCATATTAAACCTAGGTAAAAGTTAAGACAACAAAAAAAGATATAAAAATATTTTAGGGGTCATTATTTGTCCAAATAAAAAAAATATTCTTAGTAAGTCCACTAAATTAGGTAAAAATTATAGAAATATCCCTTTATGAAATATTCACCCTAATTATTCTTTTGAACTAAACTATCTCAAGACAACAAGAGCAGATACATCAATGATGATTCATATATCAAATATCATTAATGGGAAATTCTCAAGAGAGTTGTGTTATGATTAAATCATACAAATTCAGTCATTTGAATTTACATGGTGTTATAAAAAGGATGGACTTATTTGATAATATATATGATTCCAAGCCAAAACAATGACAGGAACATGATGAATGAATGAAAACTCGATAGTGAAATGTAAATTTTTAAAGGTTTTTTCATTGATAACGTGAAAAGAAGGGATAAATATCAACATTATATATTCTCTTCAAGGTTCCATAAAAAAATTCATTGAAGAATCATAATAAAAAATGGTTGTTTGAGATTTCTAAATTATTTAGTCTGGTGAGAGGTGTTAATTGAGTATTGAACTATCATATTCACCATTTCTTCTGTCACCTCCAGAGGAAGATGTTTCTTAATAAAATAAGACTACTATTCACCTCCTTTTCGATTGATCTATAATAAGTATACTGACATTAAAATAGGGTACCTTACACATGATATTATCACTTCATGTTCTTCCATCTTCGGACCAAAGTCATCCATCTGAGCTCCTATCTTAGAGCCTTTATGATGTCCATGTTCATGACATCTAAAGAATCCCTTATTAATCTAACCAATATATTCTCAAGGGTCTCGAGAGGGAATTTAATTCCTCATAACTGATTCATTTTTTTCCTTTGGACCTCTCTTCAAGTGGGAATTTTATGAATCCCTCCAAATGAGCATCAAAAAATTTAGGTTCATAGAAATCCCAGAATCATAGGTTATATTTTCTTTAAAAATGGAATAAATGATTTTCATGGATGTAAATGGATCAGAAACCTGAGTCATTTTAATCATGTGACGCAAATAACCTCACCTAAATGGGTATTTTGATTCATGTGATCTGTTTATGATCACATAAATCCCCTTTGACTAGCCCTCTTGATATCATAAAGGATTATAGATAAGTGATGACGATCATGTGAAGTCTTCCGATGAGTTTACCAGATAATGTGAAATTTCAATCGGTAAAAACATCATAATAACCCAATCCCTTTATAAAAAAAATCTTCAAAATGAGGTAACTTTATGGGAAGGTGAGTTAAATTGATTTACATGTGATAGGTTGATGTTGCTTTGATGGTTAGTCCCTTGATTACCTGAAGGTCCTAAGGACATGTTGTTCTTACCATGTTAATGCCACTAGATGTTTCATGTTCATCATGGGATGTACATAAAACATGTATATTTGATCATGTGACGCCCTAATGGAAATCCAATGAGAAAATTCTATGGTATTTATAAAACAAAAGATTGAAAATGAGGTAAATTTATGTCAAGAAGAGTTATGTTGTTTTTCATTTTGAGGGTTTATTTGGCTTGTGTGACCAGTTTAAAGATCACATGAAGGATATTTTACATTCCATATTAATATCATGAAGTTCCCCATACATGTTTCCCTCAATCATGAAAAGGCCTTCCAACATGCCAAACTGATCTCATGAAGGGCCTCGTACATTTGATCTTGATCAGAAAAACTATATTTCAAATTTCAAGTTGATTATGTTAAATAACATATAGAATAAATGTTTTTAATAAATATATAAATGATGGGGTGATATCACAGTCACTATTTATTACACAACATGAAGATGACATCACGGATGATCGGAGAAGGGTTCGTGATAAATTCATGATGTGATTCTACCCATACTAAATCAATACAATATAAGAAATTTAAGTGTCGTGTGAAGTATAAATGATCTAAGGTGTTTATTCTTAAAAATACCCCACCCCAATATGGAGAAAACACATAGGAGTGCAGAGGTGACAGAAGACATTATGAAGAACAGATGTGTGTAATCGAATGAATATTCCTCCAAGTGATCCCATGGAATGACTTAATGGGTTACACATGATGGTTATATACTTCATGTTATCACCTTATTAATCACATAGAGGATGTCTAGAATATTTTTTGGATTACATGAAGGAGTTTTTTCATATCGAATTGATAATGTCATTCCTTAATAGGGTAAAACATAAAACCATGAGGTATTTATGTGATAAATTATTGGAACTATGGAATATTCAAGAGAAGATATTAACATTTATTTCCATGAAAAAGTGCCTTTCACTTCATGTGATCTACTCAATGATCATGAAAATTTCTCTAGACATTTCATCTTGGACACATGGTGGTGATCTAAACATGTCATTTAGATCATAAAACGACAGGGGACATATCATCCTAGTCATGTGAAGTCCTTTGGACATGTCATCTTGGTCAGGAGAAGCCCTCTAGACATGTTTGGAAGATTAAGTGAATCCCCTAAGAATGTAAACTACTTCATTAAAATTCTTCCAGGCATGTCAACCTGATCATGAAGAGTCCTTCAGAAATTTTATCCAAGTCTCTAAAATTCCTCCATATGTGTCATCTTTGTTCATGAAAATGCTTCTAGACATGTCAGCTGGTTTATGTGATGTCCTCCATACATGTCATCTAGTTCATGTGAATTCCACCATACAAGTTAGGTGGTTCATACGAATTCCTCTAAACCAATCATCTTGATCATAAGGCATACCAAAAACATGTCTGGTTAAATCATTTTAATACCCCTATAAATTTCAAACAAACACATCTGAGCAAGTATTATGGACACCAAGTACATGTCATTCCAACACCCCAAACTTGTTTGCCTTGTCTATAATAAATACTCAGGTATGTTCCCTCAAACCATGTGAATCAAAAACTGAGAGTCGTTGGCTAATCATTCTCCCTTCATATGGAATGTTTTTATATTTAAATAGGTAAATAAACTAATTTTAAGATCCACATGCCACTCATGGTCCCCACCCTCTATCTATCAAAGGGTAAGGGTGGAATATCTTTCAATGGGAATCCACCTTGGTGTAAGCCCCTCTAAAGCCCAAACACTCTATCTCATGGAACCCAAAATCTCCTAAGAGTCTATTATCCATAATTTTCCATAAAAATATTGGAAATTGGATCATACATGGGAATCCAATATGGTATAAGTACCTGATATTATAATGAATCCATTTTATAGGACCCACACCGTATGGATCTATCATTATTTCTCATCCATCGGCAGATTTAAAAGATAATTAAACTATAAGGAATATTATTCCTATTATAAGTAAGGTATGTAGGATGAAATCCTATGTTTCATTACCTATATAAAACAATATATTAGGTCCACCGAAATTCAAAAGTCTCGAATCCATATACATTGAGTGTAACACCCCGATATTTTGTTAATTTATTTTTTTGAAATTAATTTAATATTTTCGATATGTTTCACATTACGTGACACTGAATATACATTTTTTTATTATATATAAACACTATGTTTTAATTAATTATATGAAACACACAGTTAATATGGTGTTACACAAACCATCATCTTGACTTGCATTACATGAAACACTAATTCTCTGCAAAACAACAATTTTTTATTATATTTATTTGAAAGAGAGAGTTATAACCTATCCATTAAAAATAGTAATATAAATAGTAATAATTATTTTTAAATTTTATTTAAAATATTTTCATATAAGTAAAACATATTTATAATGAAATTTTTAATCTTCGATAATGTTTTTATGTGTTTAGAAATACTAATTTCTTAAGGGATCTTATTTTTATGTCCTTCTGTGAACAATAATAAAATTAATTTTAGAAACTCTTAGAAATTTAATATGTTAAAATAAAAATCATTATGGAATTTTCTATATCGAAATTATCATAGGGTGAAATTTTAGTATATTTCTGAGAAGTTTAATTTTTTGATGAAAAGTGAAAAATTACTACATTGTTGTTAAAAACTGCCTTTTTCATTTGAAGAATTATTATACATTAAATTTATTTTTAAAGTAACAATGGATAAATTATACATATATTAATACAATTTATTTCACTATAATCATTTTTGTATTGAATTTATATATAAAAATACTTATTGAAATAATGAGCATTATTTTTACCCTCCTTCTTACCACGTCTACAGGATTGGCATTAAACATAATTTTACAATTTCTGTGATTTGAATTTCAAAAAATAGACATACATGGTTGTAATCAGTATTATATACAGACTCTAATATTATAATCTTAATAGTTTGGATATTATGAATATTAACTTTAGTAAATTTTAATTTACTATGGTTAAGGGTAAATTACATAATTAAATGTCAAAATAATATTATAATATTCCAAAATTACCTTTACTGTTCTCCCAATTTCATTTTTTGAGTTGGTTTAAACTAATATAAACTTTAGGAAAAAATTATAACCTTTTAAGACACATGGTTAAGAATTTGACATTTATTATATTTTATTTAAATATTAGTTAAAAATGTCATACTTATAATTATAATAAGTAAATAATTTTTAATATTGGGTTATACTGAATATAAATTCTACTATAAATATTCATATAAAAGATAATAAATTTATATTTATCATGATTGTTTATATTTTATTTTTACAAAATAAAAAATTTAATCAATGGCTTGCATAAGGATGTTGCAGTAATTGTTTAATTGATGGAAATATTGAATAAATGATATTAAAAATATTAAAATAAATATAATTTAACATAATTTAATGCATAAAATAATTTTATAGATAACTTAGACATATTATTTGGATATTTGAAATGTTGGTTCTAAGTTATCAGGTTAATATGATATTTTTTAAAAAAAATAATTAATAATATTAAAATTTATATAAATGATACATTAAAATAAATAATATTTTATTAAATGATATAAAATTAATAAAATTATATATTTAAGATAAATGTCTATAATAATTTTAACCTTGTCATAAATGATCCATTTGGTGTTCTTTTGGCATTTTAAAGTAACTATATTAACCATAAAAAGTAAATATCCAAGTTGTTGTGGTAAAAGTTAAAGGGTTTAACTAAGGGTTAAATCCAAAAGATAGTGTTACTATTGAAAATTAAACATATCTAAAAATCATTATTTGGTCGTATATATACCCATAAACATCTTATTTTTTAAATAAATTACATTGGAGCTATATAAAATCAAAAAAAAAATATATTAATTTAATATTTTAAGGGTTCCTAAAGTGCCATTCAACTCAATTATAAAGGCCACATACTCCCTAACTTATTCACATCACTTTAAGCCTTAAAAATTGACCAAAACCTACCCATTTACCTTCTGAAATTTTCTATAAACATTATACCGGTGATTTTCTTTTCAAAAGACCAACTCTAGTTTCTCTAATAGTATTTCTAGAGGGAGATCGTCGAAGAAGAGGTAATCTCCTTACCAACTCATTAAAAATTGTTTCTTATTATAATTCATCTTCAAGTGTTGATTACATTATAAATTAATATATATTGTATCACCTATATCCTGAAATTATATTATTATTATAGAACAACCATATTCAAAATTTTATTCATCCTACGAAAATGAAAGTAGCACAAATGTATATGTATGGCTTACCGTCTCCACGTCACCGTATAATCTGTTTTTTGTCATTATGTTATTTGAATGGTTATAATGATGTATATAATGGATATAAATAATAAATATGACATTATAATTATTATTTATAATTAATATATCATATAATTACTTATAGTTTTACAATTTAGGTAATGATATCTTTTCGTGCGTACCTACGACCTACCGTCTCCTCTATGCTATGGGATTCATCTTCCACACTAACCATTTTAAGAATGATTATAAAAATCTATATAATGAATTAATATGAATTATAAAAAATAATAATGCAAATTTATTAATATATATTCACATATATTTCATTTAACTTTTTCTATTATGTATAATAAGAAATCAAAAACAGTGTTCTTGCGTACATACATCTTAACGTCTCAATGAACGGTGTATTTCATTTCATATATCTATCTTATATATATATTTATTTATTTATATACTAAATATATATGATATATAAATAATGTTTTACATTAATTAAGTAATTAAATCATGATCTATGTAATAGTATCATGAATAGCAATTCAAAACACTTACGATAAAAAAAGCAGTTATTACCCAAAACGTTGATTTCCCTTAAAATTATTAATAAAAGGGTAATATAAATTAATAAATAAATAATATATGATATCATAAATGTTATTATTATTCTTTAATAAGTTAATAATATTTTCAAAACCACTATTCATGAGTTTCAAACACATAAAAATGGAATTAGACCTAAGGTAAGGGATTTTTGTCTCACATTTATATCTATGAGACACATGCCTTATACACTACTTATTTCTTATACATGGTGAATATGATACCAATGATTGCCTTTTTTGAGTATTAAACATTATATTTTGGTATTTTATATTCATATAATTTCCTTATTTCAGGGGGTATATGACTCTACTGATTATAAAGTTATAAGGGTTAATTTCACAATCTTATTATTATTTGAGATTGTTTATACATAAGTGTATGTCAGGGAATATTTATCTTCCATGTCTATGTTTTATAGAAATTATTGCCAAAATATTTTAACCATTATTCTAATATTATTTAAAGACATTTTTATTCATGTTTTAAAATAATCTTTTTGTCATTTTCCTAATGTTGTAATTTTTTACTTTTTCGGAAAAAGTACAAGAAGAATGCTTCATCTTAACTTATATGGAATGAATTAATTTTTATGCTTTCATGGTGTATTAAATTTTTTAGGAATACCTAATAATACTACAAGGTTATGGTTAATTAAAATTTTGTCTTTTAATATTGTGTGTAATTTGGATAAAAGGAAATTTTTTCAATGAAGAAATGATATTTTCCCTAAAAATTGTTTTTCAAAGATCTTTCCAAATTATTTTCCAACTAACATGAAATTCATTGGTGTTTCTTATGAATTTTTGGGAAATTAACAATAGTATCCATTCATATTCTTCCTATTAATGGTTTATGTTTTATGGAATGATTTTTATGAAATTAGTTTCACTTTTATGGGTTATATGCTTATGAACCCCGTTTCTTTTCATTGTTTGTGCTTTGATGAAATAATTATGAAACCTTTCTCTTTTACATAGTTTATGATATGATAACATGTTTATGATACCCATTTCATTTAATGGTTTACGAAATTATTTTTTATGATCTTTTTGAAAATTTATATACAATTACATTATAATATTGGTGGACATATATATCCCTCAAATGCATTGGGTAAAAATTTATATATCATGACATAAACATAAAGGACTTTTTACACTAATATAGTAATGGGAATGAACTAAGACTACCAAGATGGTTTGAGAAGTGAACCAATACTACAAATATTGAATTGGCAGTGATTCCTTGACTAATATGCATATAATTTTATATTCTTATATGTTTTCCTAAAATTTCATATCTTATTTCTATGTTTTTATTTCACGGATTTTATTATTTATTTGCTTATGATTCATGTCTTATGAACATATAATATGTATGCCATGATTGATGTTTATGATATTTTATCTATAGGGTATGATCTTCAATTTTCATCATCATGGTATCATTCCCTTATACTCATGAATATTATTACATATCTCCCTTTTCTACCCTTTTTGAGCATTTAAGATCACCCCATTTATGTTTCCTTTCTACCAGGTAATGAAGATATTTATTATATTTGATGTGTCTAAGAAGGGTTCCAGTCAGGAGGATCCTAGTGGGAGATAATGAAGATCCCTTATGTATAAATTTTTTTTGTTTCCATTTTTCTAATGGTAATAGACTAATAAGGTCTTTAGGTGTTTGTTTGTGTAATGATTGAAGTATTATGAAAAAGTATTTTAATTTCCAAGCATGAAAAGTGAGGGTCGCTATATTTAGTCTGATTACATGATATCTCTTTTTTATCACACTGATCATGACTCATGTTGGCTTAGGTATTTGAAAGTATCACATCACTATAATCATAAAATTTCCCAATCATGGAACCAATATTGTGTAATCCCCTTTAAATGAAATGATGAAAATGACTCCATACATTGTCATATAACATCATGTATGTTCTAAAGGTATTCCCATATTGGTAAAATCTCGTTAAATAACCCTCATCTGTACTAATTATCTTTCCATGTCCATCATCTGGTTAAGTGGAAGGCTGAAATATAAATACTCTAATTCATGTTATGAGTAGGATACATATAATACCTTTATAAGTATTGATCTCTCGAGCTAAATCCTAAGTTATATCATATACATCCTTTCTTCATGACATTAAAATTAATGTCTTAGAGCTAAATGTACTAAAAAAATTATTCATGTTCTCACAGGTTACGTTGTATGCCTCTTGGAGGTTCAATCCCAAAATTGAAACACTAATATCCTTTTGGGAAGATAGTAAACTCCAAAGTTCATGGTTATATGGATTCAAAATACAAGCATTTACCCATTCCTAAGTTATAATAGGAAACAAATGAAGAACCTACGATATAATTTGATGTTATCGTTAATAAAATTTCCTTTACATGTAGAAGTATTCAAAACTCAAACATTTTATTTTGGTATCCAATATGATGTTGGGATTTGTAATAGATTTATGAACATATCTTAAATATATAAGAGAGTATGGAAGTAGAAAATAATTTCCCTCAAAAGGGTGTGATGATCCAGACCTATCATTCACTTGACCAATGCGATTTAATAATTTTCATTGGGTTTAAAATCCCAAGAGACCACCAACCTTTAAAAATAAGACCCATTATTATTTTTGGGATTTTGAAGCCTTAATGAGTTTCCTGAGAGATGAAAATTGTAACCCTTACATGAATGATTATGCAACCACACTCCCTTCCACCCACTATCAGTCATCAACCCCTAATTTATTTTGAAATCAAATATAGTAAACTTGATGTTAATTTGAAAATAATAACATTATGTGATACCATTTAACTATCTCATCTCCTTCACAGGTTAAAAAGGATATATTTCACAGTTCCCATCGATCCATTATTTCTTTATACCTTCAATGAAAACAATTATACATTTATTTCATAAATAATTTAATCAATGAATTAGTAAATAATTATAATAATTAATTTACCTAGAGATAAATATAATATACCACATAAAATAGGTTAATTAAATGAAAAAACAAATCATGAAAAATATATCCTTGTAAGAAAAAATATTGACCTTGAAATCATAATTTGAGATGATGAAACACTTATAATGTTGGTAATGTAAGAAACAAATTATCTTGATAGAAAGATCATAAAATTGAAGATATTTTACTATTATAATTAAATTTGACATCAAGAACACAATATAAAATAAATAATGGTGCACAATATCAAAAATTTCTCGTGGTGTTTGAAAAGGTACAAAGAAACCCTTATTATGGTCCTGATTCATTTTGTGCACGTGCCAAAATTCTTAAATAATCAAAATAATTTTATTTTATAAATTATTAGTAAGCATATTCATCAATTTTTCATGTAATAAATACCATTTATTATCATATTATTTTTATTTATTATATATTCTTTCTTATTTGTGCAATAAAATGGAATCGGTGTCGACTTATTTAGGTTATTTTATTGATCAAAAAAGATATTTTATTACTAATTTAAATACATAATATAAAAATTCCAGAACCATAAAACAATAATTATTTCCTTATTAAATTATAATAATGTTATTATTTAAGTTCACGTAGTCATCCATTATATATTTTTGTAACATTTTTCAAGTAGGTGGTCAGACCGACCGAAACATAAACATACCATAATTTGATGGGTGAGTATGGTTAAGAAACTGATAATTTTGACATAATATAATCATAAAAGAAAAATAATATTTTTTTTAATTTTTATAATAATATTTTATGTGTTTTGGACAAATAATTATTACCAACATGAAAAATGAAAAAATTTACTTCATAGAGGCAGTAGTTTGCACAACACATGATCGATGTTATTTTGTTTTTATAAGTGGATCTGAAGTAATAAATAATTTTTGTTATATTTACATAATAATAATTCAGTATAATAATTATACTAAGGTTATTATATTACTATGGTTAGGATATTTTTCTAATGTAAATAATATGAAGAAAAAGATATGGATTAAGTAATACTCATTTTGGGACCTTGGACATTCTCTTGAAAGTCTCTCCGTAATTGAAATTCTTAGGCTAAATTATATTGACCAGAGACTAATGAAAATGATACTAGTTTATATTATTTTATAAATAGTATAGTATACATAATAAATTATAAGGAATTTGGGTGGAATTAATGGGTGGATGTGTCCCATTTTATTAGTGAAGAAAAGGGATCTTTTGTGAGTACCCATTATGTTTCATTAATGGAATGACACTAATAAAGAGTAAATTATCACAAAAGTGATAAATAAATTATTTTGGTATGATATAATATTGATAAAGTCTAAAAAATATATTTCTTCACATGTTTTAAACATGTTCCAAATCATTTACCATTTGGTTTTTACATTTTATCATTTTCATTTTTACATTGGTACTATTATTTAACGAAGTAATTAATATTTTATAAAAAATATAAAGTGATTAATATTACCCTATTTTAGTTTTATAAACATAAATTTAATATCAATTTAATATAATTTTATTCATTAAAATTTAAAAATATTTTTTAATTTCAAATATTTTATAAAAAGATGGAAAAATTGGGTTTTAAACATTTTGGGTTCTTAATACTATTTATCTTTGGTTACCAGCTAAATGTTTGTTAATATAATAATATATGTGTTTAATCTTTATATTAGTGTCATAATTTAAAAAAATATTTAATTTACTTTATAATAATTATACAATGTTAATATTAAGAAATTTGAAAATAACAATTTCCCCATTATCACTGTAATTATTAATATCTTAGTAATTTTATTTTTATGCCTAAAAATAAAATGAACATTTTTGGTATAATATGTATCTATTGATTCAAGATATATAAAATATTAGACATAATAAAATTTCAAAATGTGAGAGAATTATAATTTTCATATTAGTGCACTTAATGTGAAAAACATTTTTAGAAAACGTGTCTCTCCATGAATAAAGTGACCTTTGTTTTATTATACATTTGATATATTTTTTTATAAACTGATTAATTTTTTTATCATTAGTAAATATAATTATTATAATATAATATTAATATTTAATAATTTTATTAATATAATTTGGTTTCTATTTTAGTTTAATGTTGCATGTAAGAAAAGCTACTCACATTGTATTTAATTAAGTAAAAGTAATTACTAAAATCATGGACCATTACAAATAATTATTTAATAATTTTATTAATATAAACCCCTTGTTCTTTTATGATTAAATATTTGATTTACCTTTAATAATTGTTTATTCACATAATGATTTTAATAAAATGATGATAGTGTAAATTGGGAATTATTGATATTCTTGTTTATGATGAAAAGATTAAATGGATATTGGATGATGCTAAATGGAATTTTTTTAAGGGAATGTTCTTATTTTCATTTGTTTTTTTAAATATTATTATTTTATTTGTTATTTTTTATTATAAATTTAGTTGTTATCATTGATATTTTTATCACCTTAATAATTTGTTAAGACATTCAAAGAGAGTCACAAATTTTTAGTACGATAATATGAAAATATAGTGATATTGTTAATTCCTATGGAGCTAAATTAAAATGGAAGAATTATTAAAAATATTTTTATGGTGGGATATGAAATTATTTTTAACTTATTTTCTACTATGTTTTGGTCCTTCCTCACTAGGTTTAAAGGCGTGTTAGTTGGTTATTATGCTGGTTAGAAGGATGTTGTATGGTTTTAATGTAGTAGTGATAAATGGAAATTTGTATTGTTATGGTAGAAGGTTCATGGTTAGTTTTTTAAAAGAAATTTTTATCTATGTTATGATGGTTGTTTCCATGGGTTTTATATATGTTTATGAAGTGATGGGTTTATCTATTATAGTGGTGATGTTTTAGTTTCCCAGTGTCATGGAATATGTTAAGAATAAATGAAATCAGTAAGGGGTTATAGACTGGAATGGGAAATTGATGTGATGTAAAATGATCAATGATGTCTTTTTTGGAATGGTTGTTTTAAATATATAATGAAGTTCACTATAAATTTCAATTATGAATAATGAATATATTGAACTAAAAAGTAGTTTAATGAACAATTTGACATTAAATATGGATAAAAGAATGCTATATGAAATGTAATGAGTCTAGTAAAATGTTAAATATAGAAATTTTGAATAGTGATACTAAATAGAAATCTAATTATTTGATGTGGATGTTTTTTTTATGTTCATGTGGTTGGTATGGTTTGCAATTTATAGAAGAAATTTTCAGTGTGTGGTGGTAACACCCATGTTGTGTTTTTAGACTATTGTGGAAGATGTTATGTATACCCTTTGGTTTGTCTTCTATATTTATAATATTTTAATTTTATTTTATTATTATTTATTACACACCATCACCCAAGTCGGGTAACTTAACTAACTCCCATATGAGCATGTGGGTTCTGTGATTTTTCCTGAATATACAAGTTTTATAGGGAACAAATAACTTATCACTCCCTCTTCACCACTATCCCCTTAGACATAATACAGGTTGTGGTATATTAAGGTAGGTTTATACATATGGATTATAATGGATTTAGAACTTATTATATATATGTTGTTTGGAATATAAAAGCTATGATGGATTATATTAGTTTTATGTATATATAGGTTGTAATATATTTAGGTTTTTATGTTTATATATATTGGATAACTAGGTTATTTTTCTGTGATATGGACTTATAGAGAGGGTATTCATGGTAGGAGGATGGTATGAGTTTTCTTTAATTAATGTTCATGATTCCTTACTATAATTTGAATGTAATGTGAGTTTTTGATTCTATATGTGGTGGTGGATATGTGTTATAGTTGTGATATGGTTTGTGGATTTACATATGTGTGGATATAAATATGATTATTTTATAGGATGTATATCGTTAGTGAATTAAAGAAATAAAATTAGATGGATAGTGGTATTATGTTACCTTTTGATGTATATATTAGCTTTATATTATGCTGGTTGTAATATTGGGTGAGTGAGAATTGCTATGGTTAGGTATAGTTGACCTTATATTGGTATGAATTAGTTTTATTTATTTATTGAGGAATCAGTATGATTGTTCCGCATTTTCATGAGAGGTTTTGGGGAAGATCCTACTAGGTATATATGTATTCTGAAAAGAATTTTTTCTTTATTTATTTATATTTGAAAGAAAGATTTAGTGAATTATCTTGACATTGTTAGATCATAGAGTTCATAGATGGGTTTCTAGATTTACTTTCATATGATCTATTTTTGGTATTTCATTTGAAGTTAATTTTATGCATTGCACAAAATTAATTTTTGGTATAATAGTTTTGTTCTATATAAAATTGAGTTTATTGGTGGTTTATCTTATATTCCAAGTATTATGAGGAAACTTTATCCTATATTTGTGTCATTATACCCTCAGTTATAGTCACCAAACTTTGGCCTATTGGAGTCATGATTTGAGTGTCACCCATATCTTCACTATAGGCCCAGGTGAGGTTCCTCATGGGGGGAATTCATGAATCTAAGGATATTTTTCTCCCATGGTATGTTTGTGCCCCTTCTTAGCAAATGAAAAAATTAAAATAAAAAAGATTCATTTTTTGGAGTTTATATGAATAAATAATAATATAATATTTCAATCAAATTTAGTATCATTATAGAGGTTTTATAAAATTGTCCATATTTTGACTAAATACTCAATTTTCATAAAAAAAATTTCTTATGATAAATGATTTACAATGTATGAAATGTGTATTGAATTAAAATAATCATGGATTTATAAGAATTAAAAATTAATTATGATTCAGTATAACTCCATTAAATATCATAGAATTATATTTAAACAAAACATTTGATATCTTAGGGTAATGATATGAAATTATAGTGTTTTATGATAACATGCCACCAAAGGTGATATTCATATGTTTCAAGTCATTTCATATATACCTCTTGAAGTGAAATTCCAATATATTATTCCAAAACCTTCATATTACACATTATAATATGATCTATATCACAATATGAGATATAAAATTTAATATACATCCACCATTCAACTAAAATATCATCATGATTTCATACTGTAACCAGTAATTATTATACCGACCAATATTATTTTCATCAACTTTATTTATCCATGTGACTGAAACCAACTTTATGGTATTATTCATGAATCTAAATCTTTTCCATATTCATAAAAAATCATTGATCATAAATGATTGGAATCCATAATTCCATAAGTTTCTAATTTAGAAGAAAATTAAACATGGGAGGTTTTTGAATTAATAAAAGGGAATAAACCTATTGGTTTTAAATAGATATGCAAAAAACAAGAGGAACTCTAATGGGTCTATTGAAAGGTTAAAATATCATTTATAATATTTGGGTTTAAAATAAAATTATAGAATTTATATTAAGAGATATTTTTGAATAATATTAAAATTAAAGACTATTAAATCTTTCATTACCACTATAGTAAAGATGGGTTATACATTATTTTAGCTATATTTTAATAATTTATTTTAACATTATGGAATATATTGAGAAATTTATAACAATACACCTATAAAGCTATTATTTTTTTATAAATCTATTATTTATAGTATTAGAAAATCTATTTCTGGTCTCAAAAAAGACTCACATCAATGAAATGCAAGTATTTTCTAACAAATTTCATTTCATATGTAACTATTGTTCTCCATATGATCATTATTTTTATTAAAATAGTTGAAACTTATAAATTTTTAATAATTTTGTATGTAGATGATTTATTGGTTATTATGTGTTATATTAGTCTAGAAATTCTTTATTCTAATATTCATATATAATGTTTATGTTATTTTAAGTCAATTCCTTATCTTATAAAAGATAAATATTTCCTTGGATTATACTATAATTTTCCTATGTCGAAAAGTGACTATAAATATTATCAATATAGTCTATCGACCGTGAGTCTGGAAAGTTAAAAATTACTCAATTGACCAAATAAATAGTACATCGACAACATGATGAACTCCAGTAAATTCAGATTCGATAAAGTATCAGATTGACCACATGGAAGGTGCATCAACTATGGTGAAACATAAAAAAGGACTCAAGTCACCACAAGACAAGCCAAGATACCACACATTTTGTCTCAAGACACCACATCCATCGAGTTTTTCACAAAGGCATAATTTCACCACATGACCAGTGGTTATACCACACAACCACCAGATTAACCAAGGATATTTTCTTGAAAACTCTTTGGTTGACCATATAAGAAACCTTGATGCTACAAATCCAACTTTAAGTGATCATACATCAATCAGAAATTTAAAAAAATCATTGTATTGAATTCATATCTATGTGAAGTAAATTTATATAAGACTAGATTTTTAGAAATGTAATAAAATGACTGAAAGGCTAAATGATGTGATTGTGGAATGTAGTAATATTTAGAAAAAGTAGTAGATCAATCGTGAGGACAAGAAATAAAATATACGAATTTCGAGGGATTTAATTAGAATTATAAAAAAAATTAATATATCATCGAAGATGAAATTTCATACATAAAGTGACCATATTTACTTTTTTCTATTATATTATTAAATATAATATTCCAACTACTATTTATTTGTAGATTTAAATGATCATCAGAAAAATTTAGTTACCCTATATTCTATGCTGAGTATATGGATATCTAGTAATGAGTTTTCAAGGGTTTTTTATAGAATTGTTTTTCTATTAAAGTATATCGAAGGCTGATAAAATAATACACATGAAACATAAGAGACACATATATCAGAAAGTTTCATGATTAACTACTGCTCTATTTTAATGTTTGCCTCACTCTATTTTGATTAGAACATCCTAAAAGCATAATATAATATCACCATATCTTATCACATCATATCCTAATCAAAATAATACATCGAGATAAGAAGAATAATCTACAAATAAATATATCTCTATTCTTTACTACACTTATTTTTTTACCTTTTATGTCTCTATTTTACTTACATTCGTGTTGTTATTGTTATAACTATTTATATATTGATAAAAAAATCATGTACTATATTGGATAGTACAAGATAATATATTATATTCTTCAATCACATATGTACTCCCATGGAAACTATATATGAGGAAGTGTATAATCTTGGATAGCTCTATGTGTTGGTGAGTGTTAAAAGTCAATCCATATTGTGGATAAGTTTATTTATTAACAAGCATGTCTTGGAGTAGGTCGCTACTAAATAGAAAAGATTAGGTCTCGGCATGATATTTAACCTCTTGTATTTAATTCTTATATGTATTTCAAGTTTAATATACCCTTTTTCAAACTTATATGGGAATATATTTTACAAAACTACACTTTGTAGTTAGTTTTTTCATGTGATATTATTTCTATTTTGTGAAAGTAGTGTAATCTAAGAATCATGGAATTATCTTATAACTTTTCTAGTTTAGTTTGGATAAAAATTATTGTGGTTTATTTAAAATCATTGAATATGATATACGTACTGTATTAATTAACTATACTAAATTTTTCAAATTGGGGGATTTTACAATAAATTGTTCTTGAAATTTTTAATTAGAAACTCAATTCACCCCCTCTTGTGTTTTCCACCCTGGCCAATTTTTTTATCAAAGGGGAATTTTATTTCCTTGTATATATTTTAATCTAGGAACATGTTTTACCCTAGAGATAATAATTTCTTTTACTTCTAAATTTATATCTTTATAGACAATAATAATCTTGAGGGGACTTATACTAACAGAAATACATATTTTAATGGAAAAATATATGATCAATGGATTATTAATATGAAAATACATATATAAGATATGGTATTTGATATTTGGACTATAATGGTGGGAAAAATGAAAACCTAAAGTTTTTGGGGATGATTAGAGAAACACTACTAAGTATTAATATGATTGTAATTATAAAGATATGAAAGCCTTATATGATAAATTCAATTGAATCTTTGAATGTTCTAATACTTGTGAAATTTAGGGTAATCTTATTATATCTCTTTAATGATAAATAAATGTGCATGAATATATATACTATTAAATATGATTCAATTACGATGAAATTTAATGAATTAATTACCATCATATATCTTGATTTCAATGGAATTTTTAATAGAATTCATGAACTTTGAAATAAGATTAAATATAAAGATCAAGTAATTAGACACCTATAATTCTTACTAAGTTGATTGAGAGGAACCTTTCTCTCTATTCAATAGTCATGTGATACAAGAAAACTACCAGTAAAGGATCTTGTTGGAAAATTCATAATGCCTCATGAATAATTGAATGTAAAAAAAGATTACAAACCAAAGATAAAATCACCTTCTTACAAAATAGTCAAGTCAAAGATGAAGGAGAAAATCATATAAGATAAATAAAGTGTGAATATGTCATCCTCTGACACTGATGAGGATATAGTTCATCTAGAATTAATATTTAATATTTTTTAAAAGGAATAATAATTTCTTCAATAAATTAAACTATATAGGAATGTATAACAAAATAAGAAAATCAAAATGTGACAATCAACTTGGTGAATTGACATGTTATTAATGCAAGAGAAAAGATCATACAAATGATGAATGTATGAGAATAATTTATAAAAAATGTATGAGGAAAATGAAAAAGGAACAAATAAATCTATGAAAGAAACCTTGATCTCCTCTGAGTATAGTTCTAGTGAGTTTGATTTATCTAGAGAAGACAATGTTGATTGAGAAAACATGTATTTTATTTAAAACACATTTAAGGTAATAAATATTGTCTCTATATCTCCTTCTCATATTTATAATCTCTATGAAAATGAAAATAATGATAAACATATTAATGGTGAATATTTATTAGAAAATTGCAATATTATGGAAGAGAATTTCAATGGACATAAAGGTATGTATAAAAATTTAATGAAACAACAAGATTTATCTGTACATATTAAATAAGATATTCATTTAGAAAAAAAATAGTTATCATTTATTAAAAGTAAATAATGAACATAAAAATTAAAATGAGTATCTTAAAAAGGATCTTATAAGTATTTTGAATGGCATAGATACCTTGACTAGAATTCTTAGTAAGTATACCACACCCAAGTATTCAACTGGTATTGGATACCAACACGATCAAAGGTGAATTTACAAAAAAAATATTCCTACCTCAAGATATTCAAATTGTATAAATAGTTCATAATCATATAGAACTGATAGCGTTTTTAAGTCTAATAATCATAATTTTTCATATTATAAACATGTTAAAGATCATTGTATTCCAAAATCCATTATTTATAACTTCTCTAGACATAATAAATTGTGGGTACCAAAATAATTTTTTAGTTAAATGTGTGTAGTAAACAGTCTTGAAGAGTACCTATAAGAATTTATGGTATCTATACTATGAATATTCTAGAAACGTGATAGGAGGACACTTAATATTTAATATTCTTATAAATGTTGATGGTGGACACGTCACTTTTAGTGACAACACCAAAGAAAAAATAACAGGGATTAGTTAAATTGGTAACTCTAATTCAATTTTAATTTGTAAAGTCTAATTTATTGATGGTTTAAATTATAATCATATTATAATCTCACAATTATGTGATGATGGTTATCATGTAATGTTTGAAAACATTATTTCAGCTTTTATGATCCCAAACATGCTTTAGTCATTAATGATTTATGTATTGAAATTTTTTATTTTGTTGATTTTGATTCTTTATTTTCTCAAAATATTTCTTTCTTAAGTACTATTCATAAAGAATCTTGGCTATAGAATAGAAGACTATACCACTAAAACATTCACTCTCTTAGAAATATATCTATAAAATGAATAATTATGAATATTCCTAAACAATAATTTATAAAAATAAATTTTGTAAACCCTTTCAAAAAGGGAAATAACAAATGATATCTTTCAAGATATATAAATAAGTTTTGACTTCTCAACTCGTAGAGTTGGTTCACATGGAATTTTTTAGACCTTATAGTGTTTCTAGGTTAAAGGGGAAGAATTATGGATATGTTATTGTAGTTTATTATTCTAAATTTACATTGTTTTTATTTTTAGCTCCCAAAAGTGAAAATTGTTCCTATTTTTATGAAATATGTAAAATATGTAGAAAATATTAGAGGAATTACTATTAAGAACATAAAGAGTAATCATGGATGTGAGTTTTAAAATTAATACTTTGAAATTATATACTCGTAATATGGATACAATCACAAATTGTATTCCCCTGGTACTCCCTAATAGAATAATGTATTATAAATAATAAATATGATTCTTCCAAGTATTTTCTAAACCATGATCATGAGTATGGTCTACCAAATTATTTTTTGGGAAAATATATCAATATATCTCTCTATATTATCAATATCATTTTTATAAGACTACTTCTAAAGAAGAATCTATAAGAGCTATGTATTGGAACAAATGTAAAGTTTAATTACTTAATTTTTTTGGTTGCAAGATGTTTATTCTCAACATAATGAAGTGTGTAGAAAAATTTGTCTTGATAAGTGATGAATTAATATTCCTTGGTTATTCAACCATCATTAAATTGTATATGGTATTTAATAAATGATCAAAAAAATTTAAAGAATCTGTACAAGTACAATTTTATGAAATAGATCCACAAGAGCCTAAAACCCCTTTAGAAAGTGTTTAGTATGATCTTTATCACTTGAATATAAATACCTCAATTAAGACTAATAATAAATCTCTATAAACAACTTTAGAAACATCACCCAGTTCTGAGGATTTTATTGAATTGAAACTTCAAGAAGAAAATGAAGTACAAAATACATCTATCCATAGAACAATTAAAACTAATATTGAAAATCCTTGAGATTTTATATTTTAAGATCTTGATAGAGGTCCTAAAACTATAGAATATATTAGAAACAAGTTTAAACATCAAGATTTAATTTCAATTAATTAACATAAAAACATCATTGATGGAATAAATTTGGAATTTTGGTTAATGTTAATGCAATAATAATTGACTTTATTTGAAAGAAACAATGTATGGGAACCAGTGGAAATACATAAATAATTCCTGACTATTGGAACTAAATGGGTGTTTAGAAACATGAATGATGAGTATATCATAATAATAATAAATAATATTAGTCTGGTTGCATAAGGATATATTCAACAGCAAGGAATTGACTATAACAAAATATTTTCACCAGTGGCAAGAATCAATGCTATTAGAATGTTTCTAGACTATATAAAACATTTGAAATTAAAAATATATCCAATGAATATTAATAGTGATTTTATTAATGGAAATATTGTTGAGTATTATTTTTTTATCAACCCCCTACCTTTAAAAAACATCACTTTTCATATAATATTTTTAAATTAATCAATGTTATTTATGTTTTAAGACAATATCCTGGAGCTTAGTGTTAAAGGATAAACATTTTTATGATTTAAAATGGTTTTAAAAAAGGTGTTTCTAATATTTCATTTTTTATTAAAAGGATTTTAAATGATTTTTAGATGAAACTATTTATGTTGATGATATTTTTTTGGTTAATCAAGAAATTCTTTATGTACTGAATATTCAAAATTGATGCAAAATGAATTAGAAATTAGTTTAATGAGTGAGTTAAAATTCTTCCTTGGTTTTACTTTTTCTTAAAAATATTGAGGGGATCATTTTGAATGAATGAAAATAAACTAAGGACATTATAAAATTTTGTTCCTTCAATTACTCTAAATGAAGTGACACTCCAATGAGTACCAACTATAAATTGGGTCATGATGAAAATGAAAAATCATTTAGTCAATATATTTAAATAGATATGATTTGGGGTTTATATTACTTAATATTCATCCATCCAGATATTATGTTTTGTGTGTATATGTGTTCTTTTTTTTCAAGAAAATCCAATGGAATTTAATTTAAAAACCATTAAAGTGAAAAAAAATTTGGATTATTATATTCTAGGAGATAATTATTTGATTTAGTTATTACGATTTTAATTTTAGTGGTAGTAATCTAGACACAAAAAATTATCTCTGGAATATGTCACTTTTAGGAAGAGTCTCTAGTTTCATAGTGTGGTAATAAATTGAAATATGTTTCATTATCCACTAATAAAGATGAATAAAAAACTATCGTATTTTTTTCATAGATTCTTGAGATAAAACACACATTGTTATATTATGGATATCAATCCATATGTTTCACTGTAAACTGTAACAACACAAGTGATATAAAAATTTATAAAAACTTATCATATCATTTAATGATAAAACATATTTATGTATGAAATCACTTCTTGGTAGACCATTTTCAAATATGAGATGCCAGTAATGAATTCATTAGCCCATAAAATCACATTACCGATATTTTTACGAAACCTATGAGTTTTGAGAGATTAAAGTATATCATACATGAATTAGGTATGATCAAGTATATTTAAATTATTTTTTGTATTTAATATTATTTTTAATGTCTTTATATATATAGGTTTATTTTATTAAGTATATTACTTTATTTAATTTTCCAATAAAAATGTCATATAGGTTTTTATATTTAGTTTTATTTTATATTATTTATTTCCCACATATTATAAAAATACATAAATGATTTAATATCCCAAATAATAATTAGAATCATCCGGATTATCAACCCATACTCTCTTTTGAAACATCCTTCACTGAAACCCTAGCCTTTGGTCTATAAATATAAGTTGTGAGTAGTCTTTATGAATCTATGTTTTATGGAAGACATTACGGAATCATATAATGATCCCAAGAGATCAAAGGAAAGTACTAGTAAATATTTAAAGCATTTGAATCCATATATTTTCTCCCAAAAAGTCTTCCTATGAAGGGAAATGGATGTTGAATGGTTATGGATGATTCATTCTTTAGTTTGGAGAGATGTTCTCTATAAAGGTTGGATGAGTGGGGTTTTTTATGAGAATTTTCTTTTATATCCACATTGGGTAAAAATAGTTTTCCTTAAATATGGTCTTTCACGATGAAGATCAAGAAGATTTTATTTGGATTGTTATTGATGTTCATGAGTGTGAGTTCTCTTCAACATTTTTGATTGACTATTTATGGGTTCCACATCTAGGTTAATATGAGGATTATCAAACTTTCCATCCATTAAACCATCCACAGTTTGAGATAAGAAATGAACTAGAATAAATGACTAATGATATAATCCATCGAAATCTGAGTGATAATGAATTAAGTGGATAATTTAGGCTACTAGTAAAATTCATTTAACAATCTATCTACCCTTGGAAATGAGATTTCATCACAATCTAGTACCAATATATTTTATTATTATACCTTATTATTTATAGAATCTAGATAATATTATGTAGATTTTTGATATAGCACATGTAAGATCTATGTAAACCTTCTTGTTGATTTAATGCTCTTATATACCCCCATGTTAATTTCAATTATGCTAGAACAAAAAAGGATGATTCTTAATGGAGTCAAAATACCATTGTAGTATAGTGGTATTTGTTTAAATCAAACCAAATTTAAAAGAATGAGGATCACATGGAATTCATGGAAAATTATATAGGTAGTTGATGAAGACAGATTATGTGATAATTTTCATCCAGAGAAAAATCATACTATGTTGAATGATGTTATTGATCCGGTATTTTATCTAGATCAAATAATTGATGAAAATTATTCATCCAATAAATATGGATCTCATGGTACAGTTGATGTAACTGAAGAAGAAATACTAGTCTATAAAGATAGATTGGTTGGATCTCTAATCAAAGATATTCTAAAGGAATATGTGATCCATATTGAGTAAGAACATGTAAGAGAAAGACTATACATAGAGATGGAGAGAGCTCAAAAATCACGATTATTTGGACCTATTCTCAAAGATTTTGAGGCTGATAAATCATGTGATCATAATAAATAGTTTCCTCCCATTTTTTGAAATAGGTGGTAACCCATATTTGATTCCACGCCTACAAGGGATGATTCACCTCTAGATAATCCTTTCTTTGACATGGATCTATCTGATCCTTCTCTTGGTGGTGATGACATTGATGATGATCAAAATGACAACTGAACTATGCTAGAAAGTGATTCTATTATAGTTTCATAAATATTTATAGAGAATGTTGTGACAAGGTCTTCTACTTCAATTCCATATGAACGGATCATACATTATCCCTTTCAAATTCTTTTGAAAATCTTTTTTACACCTTCCTCTGTTTAACCTACCTCAAAAAAATTTCCATGGGAATTATTTTATGGTTCTCTTCTAAGAACTAATGTTGTGGTTATAAAATAATTATAGTAATAAGATACATTAATTTAAAAATATAAATATTCCCTTGTATCTTTTTAGAAAATGAAGGATCTACAAAAAGACATTTTGGTAATGAGTTTATTGACTCTAGCTCTCCCTCTTTACCTCAGTCTACTCATGATTCTTTGAATTATCCTAATCAAAAAGAAGAAACTTATTCTACTATATCTTATGTTATTTATGATACTAATTTTATTCAGTTTGAGTAAAATTTGTTGGAAGTTTTTAAAGAATGTTTTCTAATTATTAATTTGGATAGTAACAATGATAGGAAAGATGATGTTTACTACACTATTGAATGTATATTTTTTTATATCCATATAAACTTTTTCCTCAAGATTGATCACATAAATCCTGATATTATGAGTTTTAGAACTTGTATAGATTATTTTAGAGGCTATATTATAGATATTTATGATGAATTAATAGGAGTGTGGGAAGCTTTTGATCAAATTTATTTATCAGTATTTAACAGTCTTTCCAAACTCTTTAAATCTGTATCAGTTTCTCCTACATCTATCTATATTCATTATGATCTTATTAGAAGACTAATACATGAGGAAATGAAGAGTATGAATAACACTATGAAATATGTTTGTAATCAAGTGAACATGGGTATTTTAGAACACAGAGAGCAACGTAATGATGTGATTAAATCCAAATCATTAAATGCTATAAAAGATAAGGGTTTAATCAATGGATCTATGAAGTAATATATCAAATTAATTTATACAAAGTTCTACCCAAATACCCAATCTATATCTTTGGTAATATTTATTAAAATTCCTTCTATGACAGCTTCCTTCAAAGTTATTTTGGAAATAATATTTATTATGGATCCTTTGTGGTAAAAATTCATGTCGGATAATTATGAATTTATTCATATTATAGATCATGTGTCCTAGGATATAATAGATATTACATGGATAATAGAGCATTATATATGTCATCAAGGCTGTAGTCCGAGAACCTTCAACATTACAGAATTCTAGAATATCCCCTTATTCTACACCAACCACAAAAACGGTTTCATCTCTAGTTTCCTCAGTTTCCACTACTCAAACCACTCTTTATTCTACTATGACTACTATAGGAACATATAGTCTCACTCTTTATTTGTACTTGCACCAAATAAGAAAAATTATTGTAACTCTCACAATTCAAGAAATTACTTCTACTCTCAAGCATTCACTTACTCCTACTACTATTTTTGGAAAAGGAAATTATCTCATTGAACCTTTATCCATTTAAGATTTAGATTATGATTAGACATTCTATTATGACCATTGACATTTTTGAAAATTACTAAAATATCATTATTTTTATATTTTCTCTTAATTTTAAACACTTTATTTTCCTTATTAATTTTAATTATACCCTATTATTGATAATCTAAATAGGGTACAAAGTATTAAATTTTTATATGTTTATAAATAGAATTTATCATGCATGTTACATTTCATTTTTTTAATAGATTTTTATTAATTTAGTTTCCTAGTGAATTGTGTGTGATTATTAATTTCATGATCTATGATCATAAAAGCAGAAATTATTATATTACTCTTTAAACTCTATATGTTAATAATCAAAAATCATATTTATATTATTTATAATCAATTTAATGTTTTATGAATAGTAAATATTTATTTGGAACATAATGGAAATTTTCTTTAGTCTGGAAGAAACCATAAATATTTGAAAGATAGAATATCAACCATGATACTGGAAAATGAAAATATTATCAATCAACTGCATGAAGATTCCATCCACTGTATGAAGATCTTTAGACAAGATAGATTCGAAAAAGAATCAGATCAGTTTCTCGATAGGTGCATCGAACTTGGTGTACATATCAAATAACTCAAGAGATAGAAATATAAACTAAACTAACACATGATGTATCTCAAGCGACCACTGCCATCTAGTTTTTTAAAGATTCATAATCTAACTGAATGATCAGTGGATCAAACACAAGCCTTTCATATTAAACATGATTGTTTTCTTGAAAACTATTCATTTGACTGTATGATAAAATTTTTAACTACAAATCCAAAATGAAGTGACTATGTTTCCGCCAAAAATTTTACAAAGAACTTGATGAACCACATATTGAAGTGAAGTGACCATATATAAGAACTGTATTTTTTAAATGTGCTGAAGTGACTGTATGACTAATTGAACTGATCATGGAAAGTAGTCATAATATGAAAATATATAGGACCAACCCTGAGGATAAGTGATTAACCATATCACTTTTTATGGGATCATGTTCGAATTATCACAAAGTGTGTAAGCTATAGTGGATGATGAAGCTCCACACATAAAGTGATCATTTCTAATTAGGGGTATTATATTTGTTAAATATAATATTACAACAATTTTTTTTCAATGAATTAAATTTTTGTTATAAGAATTTAAGGGCCATATATTTCATACATAGTATAAGGATTTCAAATATTTAGTTTCTAAAAACAATTTTTCATAAAAAAAAGTACTTCATAGGAGATTAAAGATAGATAAGAGAATACACATGATATATATGAGACAAACATATTAGAAATTTTTATGTTGAACTGGTCCTCTATTTTAATGTCTACGCCACTAACTTTTTATCATAACGTTATTCGAACATTAGATAATGGTATCGCATATTGAAAAATAATTTCCTAACTACATAAATACATCAATAAAAGAATAATCATTTGCTGAATAATAAAACTCCATTCATCACAACACTAAATGTTTTCCCTTATGTTTCTCTAGTTTTTTTATTTTTGAGTTTTTATTACTGCAGATATTTATATCCTAAGAAAAAACACATTTACTATATTGGAGAGTGAAAGATACTCTATTATATTATTCATTCACATTGAACTCCCCTAATAACTATGGAAGGGGATGTTTATAATCCTAGATTGTCTTGGGTGTTGTTGATTGTAAAAACATTATCCAGGTTAGGGATCAATTTATTTATTAATAAAAAAAATTAAAAATGGATGACTGGTTTGTAGAGAGGATTAGGTCTCGGTATGACACGGAGCCTTTTTTTTAATTCCATTTTGTATTTCATGTTTTTTCCTCTATTTTTCAAAATTATTTTGTAATCTTTTTTACCAAACTAAACATTGATAGTTAGCTTTTCATGTGATATTTGTTTTATTTATTTCCAGTAGAGTAATCTCAAATGGTTTGAGTAATCCTATTATTATTCTAGCTGAGTGTTGATAAAAATTTTGAGGGATTATTTAAAATCATTGAATGATATATACAAACTATATTAATTTACCTAGCTGTGTTTTTCAAATTTGGGGATGATATATGAAATTTTTTTTAAAAAGAAATTTTTAATTGGAAACTCTATTCAACCCCCACCTGCTTCTCGATTTGTCCATTATGAATAACACTATGTATAATCACAATGAAATTACTTCATTATATTATGTTTCCATTCCAAATTTAAGATAAATTATTTGGGTTTCTTCATTTACTTCTTATAATGGAGTTTCATCTTCATTTTATTCTCATCCCAAAAAAAGTGCGTTCCAGAAAACCCAAATTGGAATATAATAGATTATAGAATTATTATTGTAAAACATAATTTCTCTTATAAAATATATTACATAATTCAGATTCTATTTAGTTTTATACTCAATTCAATCAACATCCTTGTTTATTCCATATTTCCATATTTAGGCATGTTCTAAAATATCTTTATAGTTATCTCAATAAAAGTGTTCTCATGAATAATTATTTTTACTTTAATATTTATTTTAACATTACTCTTTTACATTACTATGATTATAATTATATAGTATTATTTATTTATATATTCTTTATTAATTGATTTATTATTTTTTTAGGGGGGAATTAATTATCAAGAAAATCAAATAATCATGTCAATTTATCTTTATTTTATGTAGAATTAGATAATATATTGTTCAAGATTGTTACAACTAAATTATCTTTAATTTTTAGGTCATTTTATAAGGATTATATTAAATATATTACACCAATTACACTTAAATTTGATAACCAAACAATGATTTATAATTCCCTGACCCCTATTTTTCATGAAATAAATAAAATCCATAATAAACCATAATATGGTTGGCATCATGGTTTTGGATAAAATGGGGAGTTGTTATTTTCTTATGAGGATAACTCATCATGGTTACTAAGGATGATTAAAAAATTAAAATATATAGATATCCAAGCTATAATTTATATCATGATTTGCATATGTTTTTATTAGATTCATATCTAAAATGGGATATTAAAGAACTATATATTTTTATATATGTTATTTCATAGAAAAATGCTCCACTTGATCATGGTGGAGATCATGGTATATGGAATTTCTCTAGTGATCTCAACTAAAAAATCTTGGACTCTAAGGATAAAAACATTTAATAGTGGGAAACAAATCATGTCATGGTGTATTGGAGATATGAAATTACAAATAAGGAAACCGAAAAATTTTCAAGAGGATAAGGATTTGGTGGAAATGGTTTATGTGATCAAACTGTTATCTAAGAAAAAATATTTTGATTTTAATACACATTTTAATGAACCAACCTAAGCTACCTAGCCCAGTTACCTGGGTCAGTATGTCATAAGTCCCTAGGCTTGTTCTTGATCACCATAGGCTGGAAACTAGTACCTTGGGTACCAATGTATGATGGTGGAATAGTTTCCATTGGTGAGAAACAAAGAAAAATGATTTTAATAGAAACTAAATAAGTGTAAAAACATCTATATACATAATAAACATGTTATAATATTCATGATAATTACCAAAGGATAACATAATCAAGATACAATATCTAAAAAAAGTTGAATTGAAGGTCTAACTCTCTTCATGTGTCACTTTAATCACCATATTCCACAACCTTCATTGTACTTTTCTCAGGCCAATGGACCATCCCTTATCCAGTTATAGTAAACATAACTACAAGAAAAATTAATTAATTCTAATCTATTTGTAACATCCCATAAAATCTCAATATGAGGAATAATTAGACTGGTGGGTTTACGTCACGTCAGGTGTGCCTCCCCATACACCATAGGTTGATGACTCGAAGAAAGGGTTAAGGGTGTAACCATGGGGTGACTATAACATCATATCAGAGTTCATAATCATATAAAAAATATACAATCATCATACATAATAATAGTTAGATTAAATATAAGTATTAAACACATCCAATAATAATGAATGAAAAATTACAAAAAAACTTGAAGGGTCATTCCCAAACAGAATATAGATCGCCTAGTAGACTGATCACAAATACAAATAATGTTAAAAGAATGAAAATATATAAGTCTTTGACACTATACCCTAGGAATCATGTCCAATATCCACATCCCACTTGAGATTACCTAGCCCAATAATACCACACCAAGACTTTAACCAACATTAACCTAAAATTAAGTGGGTTCTACTTAGGTGCCCAAGTGTAATGGCTGTCAAAGTTGGGTGTGAGCATATAACTTAGTATAAAACCACCAAAAAAGTCTTTTTCATATCCAATGAGTGTAGGGATATGTTCATATGACATGATCAACTAAAATAAATAAATAAATAATTGAAATGTTATTAAATAACTATTTTTGGTCTTTACTACCACATCCCTAATCATCCATAACTACATTGACTCATGTCAGAATGTCTCTAAGCACATTATAATGATTGCTCCAACCAGTATAATAATATGGGGGCCTAATCTACCTTAGTACACAATGATAATAATATATGAACTAAACTCACCCCAGTATATCAGGAAATCCACACCTCTTTAGATAGAATTTCCCTGGTATATATTACGTCATTATCTCCCACCATAAGACACCCACTGAGATAGTATGTGATGATCCACCCTAGTATGCATGACTAGCCATGCCTTGGTAGATATAAAGACTCTGAGTGATAGTGGACCATAATCCCCCACTGGGATTGCACATGAAGGCTATAACACCCCAAAACATTAGGGTGTTTCTATTTTTAAATTTAATTTCTTCAACATTATACTATTCACACAACATTAAGCTTAAACGAATAATTATATACAATTAAATATCAATTTTTAACATGATTTTTATAAAATAGTTGTTAAATTGAAGGGAATGAATAATATTAAATAAATTAAAAAATTTATATATTATATATTTAATAAAATGTTTTTACAATCATCCAAATGATTTTACAGTAATAATATAAGAATGAATCCAATCTCACACAACAAATTGCTATATTTTTTTAAAGGCTGTTTTACCGCCTTTATATAGCGAAATTATTTTAAAACTAAATTTGACACTTTTATAAATTATATTGATCAAAATAAAATTAATTTTTTAAATTTTAATTTAAAAAATTATTTCAGGGCCAAATTTTGGTATTTTTCTCAAAATATTTATTTTGCAATGAATAGTAAATAATCCTGATTTTTATAAAACAATCATTTTCGTTATATTAATAGTATATTTATGATTTGAATAGAAACCCCACCTATGAAATTGTAAATAAAATTTATATATCTTATTAATCAAAATATAATATATTTATATCATGGAATAAGTAAATGATTATTTTAAAAATGATAAATTAACTATTATTATTTTTTCAAAATATATATGATTATTCGCAATTTTATGAAAAATTAATAACTTAAAAGAAAATTTATTTTAATGAAATATATTAATAAATTAATATTTTTATCTCTTATGATTATAAAATAATTTTATAAGATGCTAATTAATTTTTCAAAGATTTATAAAAATATTTAGAATATTCAAATCAGTATTTTTTGAGTATGTGATGATTTTAATAAAAAAATTAAATTTCACATATTTAAAAAATTATTTTCATAAAATTTAGTCTATTTTTGAATTATTAATATTAATAAATGGTTAGGGTGAATTTTTTATATTTTTCTAAAATTGTTGAATTTCTGTTGAATCGTGAAATATGATAATTTACCGTATTTAATAAATATATGAATTATTGAGTTATAGATGATGTATGGCTGATGTAAGCCCATTATATTTAAATATAATCCATTATTTTAAAAAATTTAGTTATAATTCTCAAACTATTCATAATATTGATCCAAAATAATAAACAAATGAATAAAATATTCAAAAAACACCCATCTCCTCCACTATAAATACCACCCCTCACCACCCCTTCACCTCACACTTCCAAAGCTTTGAATATTTCTTATATTCATCCTAATTCATCTAATAAAACTCTCAAAAATTCTATAGACTTGAATTTATCATACATAAGAACATTCTAAAATTCTTTAAGGAGAATCTCATGGAGAGGAATTCAAGAGTTAAAATCCCCTTTTATTCTTTTAATTATCTTTGAATTTATTTTCTTTCCTTATCCTTCCCTCCCCTACCATATACAATGTGACATTATAACTCATATATATTTTAAATAATTTAATTTTATTATGTTTTTGTAAAATCCACCATCAATTATCTTCTCCCTTTCCTTTTATTTTAATGATAAAAACGTCATTCATGAGGTGCCGATTTACCACCTTCATTGACGACATGTTTTAATTTTTAAATTCTGTGTTTAAGGATGGTCAAAAAAATTATGGTTAAAATAGATTATAATAAATTTATTACATCTTATCTAATTCTTGAGAACAAATATATAATCATAATATTAATTAATGAAACAAAACTAGTGTGTGATGATTGAAAACCCGCCAAAATAATCTAAAATATTATCACCAACGACTTATCTATTGATTAATCCTCAACCCAAATACCAAAATAATTTAAGTAACAATTTCATATTTTTTAATATATTTAATAAATTATAATTTAAATTCAATAAAATTATTTTCATTTTACATGATATTCCATATGCATATAAATGTAAACTGATCATGAAATCCAAGGAAAAGAACACCCTCGAAAGACGAAATTCAATCTTATAACTCATCAAAAAGACCATAAATGAACTTTATATAATTATAATAAAACAAATACATGTTTAATAGGTGAAAAATTAATTTATTAATTAATCTAGTTTTATTATTCAAGACATTAAGTGAAATTTTAGAACACTTTCAGACTTAAGGTAAGGGATTCTACCCAAACATTTATTTTTCATTCGGGTTACATTTTTCTCCCTTTACCAAAATTTAATACATAATTATTTTTATATACTTCTTATAAATTATATTTCTATATTAAAAACTTATATATCTAAATCATTTCATCTTTATTTTATGGTAAATAAATGTTTTACAAGGTTCACATATCAATTCTTCCCGATAAGCAAACCTAAATTACGGGAACTTCTCGATTTCTTACCCATTTTCAAGTACCAAACATAAAATGTTTTAGACACCATTATCATTCATATATCACTATTTTTTCATGAAATTATATATTTTTCCATTTCTGGTTTTATCTAAAAAATTATGTTTAATAAAATGGATTTTTACAAAAAATAACTCTTCATTGCAATGTGAAAATGGAATTTCTCTTAAGGATTCCTCAATGAATTAATTAGGGTATTATTATCTGTGATATATTGAGATTTATCTCTTAAGATTATCATATACCATATTTTATTAAATGTTTTATGATCATTTTGAATTTGGATGTGATATCTTGACACTATTCATCACACTACTCAAAATGGTTAGTGATTATGTTTAAACATTGGGGAAAGTAATTTAAATTTCATATGTATATTTTGTTTAAGTTTCACCACATTCATATGAGGAATGCATGGGACATATTAAAGGATGGGTGAGGCCCACTATATTCCCAAACTATATCAATTGGTATCATGAGACAAAACAGGTATGGACTCTGCCGAGGTCTTACCAATTTATTTTTATATATGGATTTGGCCAAGGCCTTAACCAATTATTTTCATATGTCTTAGTTGAGGCCTTGACGGTATGTTCCAGATGTCCATCATTTTCTATTCCCTAATTAAGATATTATTAATTAACAATTCATGTGATTATTCAACTAGTATAATATTTATGGTTATGTTCTTTCTCATGTAACTATTTATGGTATTGTTTAATCAGTTTTCACTGCTACCATATTATGCTCAAGATTATGATTTAACGACTTGTATTTTAAGTAATTCACCATGTATTATTTTTTATTATAGATTATTAAATATTTCATAACCTTACTAATAATATGATCTTTCTCCTTTATTATTTTTTCTTTTACCCAAGGATGTGAATATTTTTATTATGAATGACTTTCAGGGATAATCTAGGAGTTTTTTAATGTTTCTAATGGAGTTGATATGTTAATTTTCCATTCTTGTTGTAATGTAAAACTTATGTATGTATATGGATTTCCAAATATACTAAAATATTCATTCCTTCAGGATGTTACTTCCTTGTTTATTATAAAAATGTAATTAATTAAGGAACCAGCCCTGGGATATTGTGGTCAGGGACTTTACAAAGATCCACTTAGGTATGCCTGATAATGACTCAGAGAGGCCTGATCCACCCCATTATAGATGATAAAGACATATGGTCTTTATCCACCTTGGTATATAGTAATAATTAAATGGGGATAGAATATCCCTAGTATAAAATCGTGGTCATTATCACACCAATGATTTTGGAAAAAAGAAGGTACCCTAGTGGGACCAAACTATAAACCCTGGTGTATAACTATAAGTATTAGAAGAACATTCTACACCCATACCTATAAATCTGAAAAATAGGAGGTTCCATAATGGAAGCCCCACTATAAGCAGTGGAAAATAGAATGTTTCAGGATCTTGAAACTTCTCATTTAAAAATCCATGGTACCCAAACTATTATCAAATCATTTTCATGAGTATATTACATTAAATATCAATACCTCCCTAAGGTAATATACCAAGTCTCTCGGAAATGAATTTACATTTCCTTAATTAAAGTTACCTAATGAGTATACCATAAGAGTATCAGTATATATTCTAATATATATCACAAAAAAAGTGAATATATACCTATTTCTTCATACAACCTTTATCCAGACTCTCTAGAGCATGATCTATCACACCAAAACTGAACATGACCAAAATATTGATCTATATTCAAAGGTGACACCCATGATCATCACTTCCCTTTTTCATATCTACCCTCCCACTATGGTCTCATACCTCTAGGTTACCCCCCCGAGTTCCCCTAGGTCCCTTCATTTCCTAGACACCGTATAAGTGTCCATGAATAATAATATCATCTAACAAGTTTATACCCTCCAATCTAAGTTTGTATCATTCTTTGGCACTGTCAATTCCATCAAGGAATTACTATCCTCCTCGAAAAGTCTCACAAGAGATATAGACTTAAACCCACTCCATTTCCATGCTACCTAAGGTTGGATAGAACACCGAACCTATTCATCCATCTCATTAGGGTCCACCCTCCTAGGTCATCGTATCCCAACAGGGAAGTAACTTGCACGTCATATTCATCTCACCTAGTAGAAGGTGTTATGGAAACTCAAGGAAAATGTACGGCCAAACCCTATTATATACATCATAATAAATTATTTCCCCCCTATAGAGGTCTCTTGGTGTTCTACATTTGCACCACTACATCACATTCATAATCTTAACAAAAAATCTATTAATGGGCTATTAGTATACAAAGAATATAAAGTCATAATAAAAGTCTCATCCATCGGTGATCGAGGAAATAAATCAAGTTTCAAAGAACCTTGTGTCCTTATCACCTTTTCAATTTAAATGATAATTTAAATTTAAATTAAATATTCTATTAAATCAATGTAATAACCCTTGATGGTGAGACCACATATAACCTATAACATAAAAATATTCATTAATAACATAATACATATAAAAAAGACTACATGTCTTATTTGAATATTTTCCTTTTTTTTAATTACATAACATAACTACTCCCCCAAGTCTTTCCAATTACATACATGATCAACTAGCCACCTCATATTATCATGAGACCCTAACATTAAGAACACAATAAAATTTAATTAAACACATTTAATTTATTACTAATTAAAAAATTTGAAAAAAATTAAATTTTTTAATTTAATATAAACTATTTATTCATAACTACTGTAAGTCTCATCGGGTTCTATCACTAAACCTAAAACATGAACAACCACTCATAGGAGGTCTATTACAATATCATAGAACCAACTTATAAAAATTCACTATCAATTATAATGAATTCAATAATAAATTTGATTTGATTTTACCTAAAACCATTGGAAAACTCAAACATAAACATTCTCCCAATACCAAACCATAAAAAATACCTATCAATCAGAACCATTTCCATAAGAAATTTCATTTAATTTGACTCATAACCCTTTAAAAACTCAAAAAGTGACTCACCTCCATCAAAATGATGGGTAAATATGCGAGCATATTGTTTTAAAATATCTTATAGATTGGATATATGAAATAACTATCATATTAGGATGATTACAGTATTCTCTAGTGGAATCTTCCCTAAATTATCTAATTATAAGAATCAAAAATCAGAATTAGTGAATGAGAGAATGTGAGGACGTTCAAATTATATCACCATAAATAATTATAAAAACACATCAAATCAAATGAGGTTCAAAGAAGAAATAGGGCTGCCACCCCTAGTCTGTGTGAAAAAGTGAAAGGGGAAATGTAAGTTTCCCCTCTAAAAAGTTAATGGTGTGTACATTTTCCATTTTAATGGTAACCATCCTGCTAATGTTCCCATCCAGCTATTCGTAGCATGTTCTTTCCCACTAGCTTACTATTTATAGGCCACTGATTAGTCGATGGATCCATTAATCTTGAAAGTCCATCAGCTAGGCCACTAGTCAGCCATTGGCTACAGGTTGTAGCCCTGGCCACCTGGCCTTCTTCTAGATCTCCCATTCTATACCAAATCACAACACGAATCTATATCCATATCAAAAAAACACCATATTGATTCACTCAAAATCTTCTACTACTTTTATGATTTTTGGTTCTCAAAACAAACCTACCACAAGCTAGAAAATTCAAAATCCATCTGAATATCTTCTCCCATATATATGTTGGTTCTCACATTATATACACAGCAAAGTGTGTATATAGTGTTTGACTTAAATCGTGATAAATTATCACCAAAAATCTATATTATTTTTTATAAGATATGCAAACAATTCAATTTTGAAATACATTTAAAATATACCATTGTTTCTTTTATAAATTTAGGAAAACCATCTTATGTTTTCTAAGTTAAAAATAACTTTACTTTGATAGAATAAAAATAATGTAACATATGTGTGAATATCAAAAAGAAATATAAGAGTGAAAGTAATAATATAGAGAGTGATACATAAATTAAAATACATCACCAAGCAAAATATGACATAAGGTAGTCACCTTACTGAATGAATAACAACATAGGATACCATCCTCAATTCCCCTAGTACAATCTAGATCCTTGTACATGGAACACATTTCAGTATATCATTAACCAAATAAAACCCAAATAAAACATACCCTCTTGGCCTCATAGGGTGAAAATACACTATCTATGGAATTAACTTCCTAAAGGGACTCTAGATAGTGTTATAATATAAACTAAAGGATCACTCGACCTGATCACCCATAGATCTAACCAAGGTTCCCATGAAACCATACCAAACCACCAAATCACAATAACTTTATCAATTCCATAACATATTAATCAACATAAAAATTAAATCATGTAAGAAAAATTTAATGGGAATGATTAATATGACTTCACCAAAAATAATTAACAGTAAAAGAATAAATTATTCCTATATAAGTCATTAAACCATGTGAAAACCATAAAAAATTATAGGAAACGAATATTTTTCCAAAATATTTTTTATTCCATTAAAACTAGAAAAAGTAATTAAAATTTTATGAAACAACCTTTATGCATAAAATTAACTTTTAGGGAATAATGATTGATTACTAACAATAATCCTCCTTGTGAAAATCTAATTTAATTCAAAAAAAATTATAAGTTTTTTGGAATCTTAAATAATATAAATGGAAACTTTTTAAAAACCCATCATGTGTAGGGATATATAAATAGAATTAAAAAATAACACTTTTATTAAAATCATTTTGAAAATATTGGATTCGATAAAAACTCATTGAAATCTTTTAGTAATCCATATTAAGTGAATAATATAGGAATTTTATGTGTTGAGATTAGGTAATAAAGATTAATCATCAAGATATTGTCAAGTAGAAGAAATTTCATAGATGCACATATTTGGAAAAAGATATAACCTCACAAGATTCATGAAAAGGTGATGGATTGGTGTTAATAACCACCCTAAAATCATTTCCATGAAAAACTCCATTTGAAAAAATAAATTTTCCCATTACATGGGGAAACCATTAATATTCTATGAACCCTAATTATGAAAAGGAGTTAAGAGTAGATGAGGATGAAAGAGAAGTGGGAACAAATGAGAGAGAGAGAGAGAGAATTATTTGAACCTTCCTTGTATATTTTCCATAGAGAAATTAAAGTAAGAATACCAAGATCCATAGAAGAGGTGGGGAATGAGCTCTCAAGGGGATCCCTTAGTTAGGTATTATCATGTATGAGATGAAGAAACCCAAAAGGATGGTTGAAATGAATTGGGATTTTTTCTAAACCCAAAACCAATTTTAATGTAAGTTGTGCAATTTATAAACATTGTTTACTAAACTATGCTATGATTATGTAAAATCTACTAAATTTCCAAGAAAATATTTAATGGTTTTCAAAACTATGTGTCTAAAACTTGATGAATTCTCACCCCATGTAAGATTGATCCACACAGTTTCCCCTAACTATCCACCAACCATACAGGGTTATTCATATGTATGAAAAGGATACAGAGTTACTACTAAATGTCTACCAGCTATGTTGTGACCATAAACCATTCACTGATTTAAAACAATCCCTACGTAAGGTTAGTATGTATAGTTACTAACAACAATTTTACAAGTGTTTCAAAAAAACATTTTATTTTCTATGACAAACACAGTTTGGTAGAATCCTAGAATTGTCCCTGTGGTGGGTTACTCGAAATTAGTTGTCACTTTTAGTTTTAGAATGGAGTTCTTAAGTTTATTTCTTATCAAAACTCACTAAATGAATTGGAACAAAAATATTGAAAAAATATTAAATAAAGAATTTTGAAATCATGTTTATGAGAAGGGATTGGGTCAGGTATGGTTTTCCAAATATTAATTATATTTTATTTTATTAAAAACATATCTCATATTCTTCTTAATTGATGAATAATAGGTTCTTCAATTGATTTATCTATCATCATTCATATAATTTTTAGGCCGAGTAAAAACTTAAAAAATTATACATGGTCTATTCTTATTCTTATATGTTTTCTATTACTTTATTATTCTATTGGTAAAATCATCCTTGGATTCCCGTTTTAATTTTACAAATCATCCCTTATTTTCTCTTAGTTTTCCTTCATGGTTATGATATAGTCCACTAAAAACTATATATTTTTACTCATTTTATGTAGATCAGTATAATATTAATAAATTATCATTGATAATTATTATAATCTATGTGGTCACTTATTATTAGAGTTCATGAATACTGATACAGCACCCAAAAGATCTAGTTTGAAACATATGTGAACATTAATATCTTTCTTTAAAACACCCCACATGTAATTCTCATAATTTCTTGAACCCTAAAAATATTCTTATAGATTAATGTTTGCATTGGGGAACCTAAAAAAGAACCTTACGAAGGTCAGTGTACCTTATGATGATTCTAGGGTATCCCTATAAAGATTCATGATTATAAATACCTACGCATTTATCACTTATAATTACATGAATGTTAACATTAATATACAATAATTTTAACCCAAATATCATGAGTCATAGTGTATTTGGAAAACTAGGTTCAAAGTACATCATAGTGAGACTAAAATAAATCTTTTCAATTCTCCATAATAATTTATTAAATCCTTTCAATCTCTTAAACCAACTTGGGTTAACCTAGGGAAAACTTAGAAAAAATTGTTGATCTAAAAATCATAATACGGGGAATAAATTTGATAAGGAACAATAATATTTTAATCAAAGGTATTTCATAATATCATAAAATAGAAGGCTCACAGGTAATCACAAGGGATCATACCATAAACAATATGGTATTATATGACCATGGAATCAGAAGAAATGTGTAAAAAACATATAACATTACAAAAACATGATTCAAGACTAAAATCCTTGAAAATATCACATGGTTGAAAAGGTCCCCTAATGGATTACATTTTCTCCCTAATATCATACATGACTCCTCATGATACTAAAGCTTTAAAAAATACATTAGAGTTATATATGGTCACACCAATAATAACATGTCTATGATTATATGTTCCATAAAATAGAAATCAATCATAAAGAATAAATATAAAAATTAAACATGTAAGTAAAATGGGTTTCATAATCTTGTCTCATATCATAATCAAAGGAAATTATATAATGAAGGCATTTGAGATATGAACATACATAATATATTACCCAATAAAATTAAGGTATAATAAGATAGGTATATATGTGAGATATATATATACATAATGTATAAGAAATACATAACATCAAAGGCTGTTTCCATTGATTATAATATATTTAAAATATTAAATATAATATTTCTTATGAAAAATGCACTTTGTGTTTTGAAATAAATTCTTCACAATTTAAATATTTACAAATTATTATAGAAATTTTTTCCTTAAAAACATACATTGAAACATATATAGGAATATTCAATAGTTGAGTGGTTATGATGGTGGGTAATTCTATATATGTTATATAAGATAAAGGAAAGATTCAGTTCACACTATTGTAAAAATATTAAAAGGTAGAACATTGGGAAAATGACAAGAATATTCCATTAAAATGGTTTTTAAAATTAAAACAAACATAAAAATGTCTTTAATAAATTACTTGAAAATATTAAAATTATTATTTTAAAAAATATTTAAAACATATACTTTAAACAAAAAGGGTTTAAAACTGAAGAGAAAAATGAAGTTGGTTTATTTAAAAAAATATTTTCTCTATAATTTTTACACCAAATACCTAAAAATTGTAAGATTACTTGAAAATATAATGAATAACTCAAATATATTAAAAATAAATGTTTTTATTAGACAGTGATCAAATAATTTCCTATAATGAAAATTCAAGAAAAAACAATCTTTATTAAATTGATATTGAATCATTTTGGCAGAATTTGAATGATATCTACAATGAATAAAGTAGATTAAGTGTAACTTAAAAATTTATGAATTGTGAAGTATTAAATATATAATATGTAAATGGTTAATATATACATCATTTAAATTAAATTAGATTAAAAAAAACATGTTTCTTAAAGAAATATGTTTTGATTGGAAACCCTTACCTCGAGTCCACGTTGTGTCGTGTATGCATTATATCCCCTATATTATAAACTTATATCAATTATTTGTTTTTATAATAACCTTTTATTGGATTAATCCCTTATAATGAAACAATTTACTTCATTTATTTTAATGATGTGTTTAATTACATAATCATTTAAGACCATGTTTATTGTTTTGAGGATTCTTGGTTCATAATTTCAAAATGGGATTGGTGTTTTGGCCATCAAAACAAGGAAATTTTTTTCATCATCTCCAAAATAATTATCATGAAATAATTATCATTTTTAAACATAAATTAAACTATTAAAAATAACCATGAATTTTGGTTTTGAAAAACGAGTTATGAAACAATCATAGAGATAGTAGGTCATATGTATGCATCTGTACCATTTCCATTTCTCAATGATCATGATGGAAAAATTTAAGTGTTATTTTATCCTCCCATAACTATCATAATATAAAAAATTGTATATTATATCTTTAAATACACATAAATAAGCAATCCATATGATATGGTAATAAAAAATTAATTGCAACGCTTCGTGAGGTGGTAAACCACCGAAAACACTAATGATGTTATCATTTTCCAATGGATCGTAAGGTAAAAAATAAGATGATATATTAATTTTATAGAATTATTAATAATTATTTAAAATAATGTATAAATATTAAATCCATCATCATGAACATTTTTTATAAGTGATCATGGAAAATGAATTATATCAATTCACGAGGCGATGACCCTCTATATAAACGAATGATGGTTTTTTTTCCCATTTAATGGAAGAGGATATGGATATATATTATTACATAAAAAATAAATTATCAATATATATTATATAATGGTGATATTATAGTATAATTTTGAATACATGATTGAATGTGGGAAAAGAAGAAATAAAAATAAAGAGCTCGGTGAAGACGATTACCTTACATTAGAATAACCGCTTTTGCGTCTCATGTTAAGGACCCTAACGTTTCTATTTTTAGAAGAAATATCAGCTATCTAATGAGGATAAATATTTTTTGGAGATATTTATCTAGGTTTTGGTCTAGAAAAAAGTCTTTAGAGGTGTGAATAAGTGAGGGGAGGGGTACCCTTTTATTATTGAGTAGGATGTGCATTATTATAAATACCAAAAACTATTCAATAATGAGAATTCAATCTCAATCATAGTGCCTAAAAATTGATAAATAATGGATTTAGTGGGTTATATGGTAAATAATCGCCTCCAAAATTAAAAATGAAATATTTTTTAAAAATTTTATTCCATTTACCTCTAAGGTTAATCACTTTTTACCATTTCAATTTTTCTCCATGGTAACTAGTTTTTTATTGTTTTTACTATTAATTATGACCAAACATTATGTTGAAATTATTAAATAATATTAATTATTTTGATGAAAAATGTTTAATCAATTTCAAAAAATTAAAAATACATAATTTTCATAATAAAATTTAATTTTAAACTCATAAAACGTGTCAAAAATGGTTTTTCAAGAAATGCATTTTTCAAGCAATAGATGGTATTATATGAACTATAATACTATAAATCATAATTATATGATTTTAAATTAATATTTATATATACATATTCATTAAATTTTATTTTAATTATTTATCAATTTTTAATATTTTAATTTATTTAAAAAAGAAACATTATGCACTCTAAAACAATTTTCAGACAAAAGTGTTTTTAAGGCTAAAAATAAACTTATACTAAAATCCAGTATAAATTTGATTTAAATGTAATTAATTATATTATATATATATATAAATAATACTTATTCTATATTTAAATCAACTTAAAATTATAATGGAAATTTAAAATTACTTAATATATTTAAAGAAATTCAAGTTTTACAAAAATCTGTATTTTTCTATATTCACTAAAAAACAATAGTTTTTCAAAAATAAAAAATTTTCACACTAAGTTAATATATTCATGCTCGTTTGAAGAATAATATTAATTTTATAAAATATATTTTCTAGATGATCCATAAATTTATTATAACATTATGTCTCAAAAAGAAATAAAAATCATTTTTGAATTATTTTTTTAAATAGTTATTATTTTCTAATAATTTATAAGTATATTTATATTGATTATAAAATTTATATATATTTTCAAAATTATTTAATCCTATTCATACCCACCAATTTAACCGCTAGTTTATAATAATCATATTTAAATAATAATAATTTAATAATATGGCCTGGTTTTTTAACATCAGAGTTGTGTCTTATATATGATATCAAATATAATGTTCTTCTAGAATTTAATTGTGTTAAAATATACCCCCTTAAATAAATTCCATCCTTTAAATTTGAAATTATACTCAACAATTAAGGGTGTTACACTTAAAAATAGCTTTATCAAAAAACCACATCATAAAAAGGGTTAATAAAACTTTTTCTTAAAAGAGAGAAAAAGAAATATTAAATTCTTCTAGAATAACACAAGTCTAGGTTTCCAACTAGGATAAAATTTCTGTAAAGTGAAAAAAAGTATTTTAAAATAATATTCTTATAGGAGATAAATTTATACCTATTTTTAAGAAAGAATACAAAATTGATTTATAAAAAGTGATTAAGAGTATTTTTTCAAGATCATTTTACTAAAGGTGAGGTATGATTGAAGGACTTAATTATTATTATTATTATTATTAATAAACCTTTCGAGGGTCGAGGTGGAACCATTATAAGTCCCTAAGGCTTAAATAAAATTGCATGACCCGTACGTCTTAGAGGAAAAAACTCAAACAAGACAACTTAAAACTGCTCCTCCCCAACACATGTCATGATATTAGCACTACACCTTCCCAAGGCTTGTTAGCTAGCTATCCCATGTAGTGTTTCACAAACCAAGTACCGATGGTAATTCCATACCCTATCATTCTTCCAATTCTGGTTATCTCTTCTCCAGTGAATGCGCATACTCTGAATCCCAATCTGGAGCCTTGTACCTTGTAGTCTGATAGGTACATCTAAAAATTAATGTGTGTTGAATTACTTAGGGTCACCCGAAGGCCTTGAGGTGGCCCTAAGACCTTGATATGCAATTGTACCAAAGGTCTTGGGTGTCCCAAAATCCTTCCAGGGCCCGAGGACCAAACCGATGTCTCAAAGGCTCAGATGAATGAATAGTTTCAACTACTACAGTACCGAACAGTACCTACTATAGTACCTGCTACAGTGCCTACGACAGTACGTTCTACATTATTTCTACTATAACCCAAAAATATGTATCCACCCATATTTGATCTTGGTTCACTTGGATTCACTTATTGAGTCCTCACCAATCAGGTTGAGGCTCATGTTCAGGTGAGGGATCCTTTTACCATCTATATTAAGAACCTAAAGAAATATACATACATTAAATGTAAAATTTCATCCTTTAATCATTTTTCACTAAAATCTATTATATTTATCCAAATAATGAGTATTCATGGTTATTTCTTTAATCTCTAGGAACTAATATTAACTTTTATCGAATCACATGATTCCAAAAAATGTTATCAACATATTCCTATTGTCTTTATACACTAACCAAAACTAGAAATGGTTTTCATAAGGTAAGATAATTCCAAAAATGAATTCACCTTCATACTAATCAATAAATCCAAAATTAAACATAAATTATTCCATATATAATTAAATTTACATCCCAAATAGTTTTAAAATTAAATTATTTAACTATGTTCTTAAAAAATAATCATTCATGTTAAATCACATGTAACACTTAAGGGTAACATATACATCAACCCAATGAAAAAATTCCAAAAATATCATTAATCACCTCAAATCCTAACATTTCAAAATATTTTATCCTAAAATTGGATTCTAAAAATCAAATTAATATTTATATATTAAAATTTTTAAGTAAACAAAATTTCATAGTAATAGTTGTCGCCCAGGGATGTGAGATGTAAATTTATTTATTCTTATCTTTTATTAATTGAAAATTCCCCTCATTATTTCTCAATTCCCAGGTTAATAGTTGTTTCAATTGAGTTTATGAAATTAGAAATTAGTTGGAACATGGCCTTCAATATTGTATTTATTTATTAATAAATATTTTGATTTAAATTATGAATCCCTGTGTTTCTTCTAGAAATGGGGATGGCCTTATTTGTTTACGGTTCAAACTTTATGATATGTTTCTAATGGGTTTATTCGTAGAACCAAAAACATCCAATGATTCTATATCCATTTGGTCCTACTTTCCAAAGTTAGGTGCTCATTAGATGTGGACCGATGAGTCTTAAGAAGTTGCATTGGTCGAGAGGATGGGAGGTCAGGCTCATCACACCTTTTTGAGGGGAATTATTACCTAATCCGGGACTCTATTATAGATTTAAGTTATGTTCATGAATCCTTATTTATTTAAAAAGCATGAAAATGAGTTTTCCTTTAGATTTAGCAATCAATGAATGATATGTATGAGATTTAGAGAATCTTTTATATGTATTTAAGGTTCTTCATCGATAAAGAATCATCCAAATTTATTAGTGATTCTTAGTAAATGGTATCTTTCAATACATTATATAGAAATATCTTGGTCATTATGATGACCATACTGGTTTTAAAGACACTCAATGGGGCACTTGATGTTTATTGACATTCAGAAGGATAGGGATTATTTTAGAGTTGGGATTGTACCCGTAGATGGGATACCTACGTATCCTTGTTAAAGAGGAATCAAAACCCAGATAGTTTGGGAATTAAGATATAGTTTAACGTCATATGGGATGAATAAGAATTAATGGGTGATGGGATTGAACCTTAGAAAGGCTTCCTACATACTCTACTTTTAAGGCAGAGATCAAAGTCCACATAGTTCTATTAAGAAGTGTGGGGCTTACGTATGATTAACGGCCCAAAGAGATGTGTTGTGTTTATATTTGCACTCTAAGCTCACATGAGACATGCTCGATGTGAGAAACAAGAGGTATCAGTATACCTAGCGATTTGTGCCATGAAAGATGTGATCAAAAGGAATGATATGGGGATTATGTATGTGTGACTACCCAAGTAGGTAAAGACTAGGATTCACTTCTGTAAAAAAGCCTAGGAACAATGTCCATAAAGATATTTGTGCTTTATGGAGATTTTGGATACTCTAACATAGGGATTACTTCTGAAGAGGATTCCCAAATTAGGGGGGACTTGGGGCTTACTCCTAAGGAAGATACCTATTAACAGGGCCCATAAAGGTATTTTCTCTTTATAGAGATTTAGATTCTTAATTTGGGGATTAATCCTAAGAAAGATGACCAGATTAAGGGGGACATTAACTTGTGATTGGGGATTACTTCTGATGAGGATACCCAAGGTTAAAGGGACTTATGATTGGGGCTTAATCCTGAGTAGGAGGCCCAAATCAAAAGAAATTAAAACTGGGGATTATTCCATAGAAAGAGGCCCAAATTAAAGGAGATTTATGATTGGGTCTTACTCCTAAGGAGGATGCCCAAATTAGGGAACATGGGGCGTAATCGTAAGGAGGATTCCCCTGAATATTGAACTTGGGGATTACCCCTAAGGAGGAAGCCTAGATTAGTGAACTTGGGGCTTAATCCTAAGAAGGATGCCATGATTAAAGACCTTCTCATCTTAAAAGATGATGCTGAATGGAGGAAATATCTATCCTTAGTGACATAAAGTTATGTAAATCACGAGGTTTTTAGAGATTCTCCACATAATTCCTTTCAGATAAGGAAGCCAACAAAGGAACCATGCCATAAATGGATTTGAAGTGGGTTTTGAAGGCTAAATCTTGAAGAGGAGAGGTGAATCTGAGGAAATGAAGTGACTAGGATGGAGTCACACATGTTTTGTTCTGGCATGCAAGTCCGAGTCATGCAAGAATACTTGCGCGACATGAGTCAACTTGGGAAACAAAGAATCCATGAAGTGATACTTGGGAGACTTTAAATTGGATCCCTTAGTATCATCCCAAGAGGCTTTCAGATGTGTGGAACGCAAGTTTCCTTGAGGGGGAAAGGTGGCACACAAGTGTCTTTACATCCCTTAAGGGTTCGACACTTAGGCGTGCAAGTATTGATGAATTATAACACTTAGGCCATATTCTTCCTCTTGAGAGATTCCATTCTAGGTATGAAATTACCTTATAAGTGTTTAGAAGACTTCAGACAGAGACTTGGGAGACCATAGCTTGAATCTGAGTTTTGGATTTTTCGTCCCCGAAATGGGGGGACCACAGGGGGTATTTATAGGCCACCTGAGGTATGGGAAAAATTTAACATAGGGCGTGCAAATCACTTGCACACCTAATTTATGGAACGCAAGTGACTTTTGTTCCCAAGGCTAGCGCGTAGGTGTACTTGCGTGCCTTAATGCCTTTGTGAAATTCTTGATGTTCTTCCCTCTTTTTGCTTGTGGTATTCCCATTAGTCAATTTTTTGACTCTGTGATTGAATAGAGTGTCAACAAAAGTCCCCCCTCAGAGTTGGATCTGAAAAAGGAAAGAGGATTTGACTCTGAGGAAAAGGAGAAACCAAGATCCTGTAGTGCGCAGGTATGAGGTGTGCAAGTTTCAGCACACAGGTATGAGGCACACAAGTTTCTAGATCACTTATAAATATAGGCATCACTTCGCGCAAAGCATCCAGCTTTTGAAAGCTTCTCACACTCGTCGCGTAGGTGTCTTGGATTTTCTCTCGTATGCACTTCTTCTTGTTGTGTCACGCTTCCTCAGTCTGTTTCTGACTTGCGCTCCAGTAATAGTGCTGTAAAACTTGTGCGGCCAGATTAGACTTGCATGCCAAAATTAGATTTGCGTGCCTTAATGCCTTAGCCATTTTTTCTATTTATTCACAAATTTTATGAAAAAACAACTTACTTAAAAGTTAATTATTCGATCTTTGTATAGATTCAATGGATCCAAGAAGAATTAGATCAGCTGATGAGATGGCTAGCAAGAGGATTGATGACATGATGAACATTGTTGGCTATGATTACTATGCTATCTGGGACAGCAGTCTCCCAGATTTGGCCAAGTACTTGAATAAGTATCACGTTAATTTCCCACAGAGCATTTACATGCCTTTATATGGCCATGGTAATCTGCAAGGAGTCAACCATCCAGAGCCAAAGAACTATCTCCCTCATTCCTGGTTTCAGACATACACCAACTTTTCTTCAGCAAATGTTTCAGTTTCAGGATCATTTGTTAATGATGGAACAGTGGAGAAGGCCTATATAATGCATCATAGCCCTTGTGCCCCAGATCTGAAACCTCATATTCTCAAGATGCAGCTACACTGTTATCCCTCTATTTCGGTTATTTTGTGCATTAAGAGTAGAAAAAATGGTGTGAACTTTCAAATTTTTCATCCATTTCATTTCCTTGAAGATATAAAAATGGAAAATCATGGGCTGATATATTTTCCACTGCCAGTTGGTGGAGAGAAGACTATCATGACATTATAAACAATATCTGAAAAGGTTAATTTCTCCAAATGGCTCATTACTTCCAATGCTTCATTCTCAAATCCATGTATCCATCTTCCAAGTCTCTTGGACAGAAACAGAGTCACTATTTGATAAGTAGAAAATTCTCTCAAACCGCACTCAAGAACATTCTTTTACAATTGTTCCAAGAAGAGTCGGTATCACTGCATCTCTTATTGTATCTAGTTGAATGAATGAATTCCAGGTGGCTACAGATGAAGCTCGGGATGCCTTAAATCAAATGAAGAGTTATTTTTAAAGCCACTTGTAATTATTGAAAAAAAGAGAAGAGACTCCAGTCTGTGGATGCCCTTATAACTCTTGTGCATCAATGAAATACACTTTCATATTCAATCATTTGTACCTGAATTATCTTGATACTTTCTTTAATTAATTTTACCTAAGATAATGGGCCAAGTAAGAATAGTTTGATTTATTCTAGGGTGATACAAACAACCCCACAAACATTGCATCTTTTGTTGCTCAATATTGCCTAAATTGTACAATATGTATATATAGCGAGCTAGGACTCGACTTTTATTCAGAGTTCCTTTTACAAGTTCCCAATTTAATGAGTACCCTGTCTTTTTTTGGCATTTTAAATTCATGCTTGTCAGACATAAAAAAGGATAATGTTTAAAGGTCGAATAGCTTTGACCGATTGAATTAAAATTGACTCAATTCCATGATAATTTGTTTAAAAACATATTACCAGATTCATGTATGGGGGAAAACATATAAAATATGACCTAAGAAATTTTGAATCTGAGGGATGATATGAAAATATGGCTAAATGGAATTAGAGGAAGTATTTCCTAAGAGTTAAATTACCACTATTTTACAGACCCATTAGGGGGTTGAATTAAGATGGGCCACTTAAGGGCATTGGCTGTATAGTCAAATAATAGCATCTTTTGGCTGATAGGTCCGTTATGTAGACTACTTATGCAAGGCCACCTAGGGGAACGTGCTGCATAGTCAAGAAAAAGAACTCTCAAAAATTTTACTTTTCTATTGATAAAAATCCAGTGGAAGTTTATGGAGATTCAAATTTTCCAAAGCATAGAGTTTTCTATATGGAGAGGGTTACTGGAATATGGAGAGGATATTCCCAATCAAGATTGTCAAAGAATTGGATGAATGTCACTCCTGTGAAGGTATGACCCAAACGTAGGTAAGGGAAATATAAACCATACACTTGAATACTTTAAAATCATGAAAAAGAGTATGGGAAAAATTTGTTAAGAATGGATATTTTTGTGGATCCCTACATATTTTCGTTAAGACAAATAAGGACAAAAGAGGTTTTCCTCCCAAGAATGAAATTACCACTATTTTACAAACATGTTAGGGGGTTGAATTATGCAGGGCCACTTAAGGGAATTGACTGCATAGTCAAATAATAGCATCTTTTGGCTGACAGGTCCATTATGTAGACTACTTATGCAAGGCCTCCTAAGGGCACGTGCTGCATATCCAGGAAAAATAATTCCTGGGTATCAGAAATTTTGTGACCAGAAGTCAAGAAAAGGGTTATGGAGATCTGGTAGTATTTAAGGTTAGGAGTATGACACATGAAAATGGGCATTGTCCAATGCATGAAGGAGATACATAGACCAATGCTGACCATAATCATGTTGTGGATGGGTCCTGAATTGAGGTGCTGGACTTCACTATATATCCCATAAGGATGGGAATCAAGCCATATGTAGTTCTTGAAATACTTTTTAACATCATGTGAGACGAGAGTGTAGGAGATCTTAGTTTAGGGTCATAGAGCTCGGGCCATAATGAGGAATACAAATTGTGTGTTTTATAACCCTGATGTGAATGAAGACCAGGGTTTTCATACCACATTCATGTTATCACAGGGGGAATTTTAAGCCAAGGGACTGAAAGTGGAATTTGGGGTTAGGCCCAAAGACTTGGGGATGGATTCAAGGGATTCTTGAACGTTCCTACGTATCCCATAAGTATGGGAATCAATCCATACGTAGTTCTTGAAATTCCCTATGTACATATTTGATTCGTATAAGTGGAGGGTGAAAGGGGACTTTAGTGAAATGATGGTTTGACCCAAGATTAAAGGTTCGGGCATTGACATGTATGCAATTATTCCTTGGAATATGACATGGTTGGAGATCAATGTCAATAATGATTCCCTCTCAGGTTAGAGTGTCAAAGACTGTGGTAGTTTATTGTCATACGGTATAAAAGTACAAATAGTTTAGGGTCATATTCATGGACCGGTGCTGCATAGTTTAGCGTCATGTAGCTAAGATGTATTTTAAAGCAGTTTAATGTCTTGAAGTGAGGACAATGGGGAAATGTATAGTTTAATGTCATATATCAAGGACAATGGTGAAAAAATGTGAAGATATTGATTTTGAGGGGGGGATTCTTGGATCAACAACATATGAGATGGAGGTGAACCGACATGAAGAGATTGGTTTTGGGCTGCTTCACGGATCAAGATCATATGAGACATAGTTGAACCAATGTGAAGAGATTGGTTTTGGGATTCAACCTCAAAAGTTTGCCTACGTACCCAGCCTAGAAGGCAAGGATCAAAGTCTGTGTATTTCAATTGAAAATGAATTACTGATCGAGTTGTACTTGAGGACAATGCAAAGATGATGTTGGGACTTACATGTGGTTAGCGGCCCAGAGAGGGTGTTATAGTTGAAGTTTAATCTAATCTCACGTGAATCATACTCTGTGTGAGAAACAAGAGGTAACAACTACCCTAACGATTTACAGTTTAAATTCATGTAGGACAAAAGGGACCATGTAGTTTAAAGTCTTGCAGTAAGGACTATGGGGACCATGCAGTTTAAAGTCTTGCAGTAAGGACTATAATAGTTTAAGGTCATATGCAGAGACCATTACTGCATAGTTTAGCATCATGTAGCTAGGAAAATCATATGTATTTTTGTTACACAAAATACTTCTTCAATAATCTTTCATTGGTTGGAGTTGTAATGAGTTCTCCATCCATTGAGATTAAAGAGTAAGCTCCATTGGATTAGACCTTATGTATTAAATAAGGCCATTCCCACTTTGGCTCATGCTTAGGAGGTTTCTTTCCTGGTATCATTAGAGTTATGAGGACCAATACCAATTCCCCTTGAATGAATTAATGAAGACATACTTTTTTATTGAAAGCTTGTGTTGTTCGACTCTGATAGACTTCCAAGTGGCGCAGGGTGCACAATCTTTTTCCCTCAAATAGATCAAATTCATCAAATCACTTATGAGACTGTTCATCTTTGGATGACTGATCGCAAATGGAAACTTTGAGTGAATGAAATTTAACTTCAAAGGGAAAAAATGATTCTTTTCCATATAACAATGAGTATGGAGTTGACCGCGTAGCAGTGCGGGTGGTGGTCCGATAAGCCCACAAAGCATGAAAACGTTTATCAGGCCATGATTTATTATCTTTATCCACTATATTTTGAAGTATGTTTGAAAGAGTCTTATTGAATGATTCTATTTGACCATTGGCTGCTACATGATACCGAGATGAATGGTTGGATTTGATGTTGTATTCTTGATACAACTTCCTTACCTCAGATGAACATAAGTTGGTGTCATTTTCCTTCAATATGAAATGAGGGACACCAAATCTATTAATGATGTTAGACTTGATGAAGCTAATAATTCTTTTAGAACTACCTTCTTTGAGAGTTATTGACTCTTACCATTTGGAAAAGAAGTCAGTAGTAGTAATAATACACTTAAACTTCTTGGATGTAGCCAAAGGGTAAGGTCCGACTACATCCATTCCCCATTGGGAAAATTTCCATGAGTATTTATCTGTATAGAGCAACTTTGGGGGTTGATGAATGAAATTGGCATATACTTGGAAATAATGACACTTCTTAGTGAAATCAAAACAATATTTTATCATTGAAGGCCAGAAGTATCCAAGTCTTAGAATTTGATCAGACAGTCTATGTCCAGACTGGTGGGCATCATAGAATCCTACATGTACTTATTTCATGACAGCCATTATCTCTTCACCATCAATACATCTGAAGAGAATTCCATCAAAACCTCACTTGTAGAGAATTTTTTCTAGGTGATCTGGGTTATCATAAAGAGTAAAATTGACCACACGTCACTGGACTTGTTCTTTCCTGGCTCTATTAGGTGGGAGTGTTCCATTTTGAAGGTATTCCCTGATAGATGTCATCAATCCAGTAGTATGACCATATGGTTAAAAAATGGGAAAAATTTCATTGATTTCCTCTGTTCTGATTTAAACATAAGGTGAAAACTCTACGATGGTGGGCAATACTGATGATGGTTTCGTCCCGATTTGGATCTACCAGAGTTGTGGCTACATTATCAAGTGCATCAGCTTGAGAATTTTGTGATCTTGGGATATAAGAAAAAGTCAGTTCCAAGGGAAATTATGCCATTAACTCTATGACGTAATCACACAAAGGTATTAACTCTTCTTTTATGATGGCATAATACCCATTGACTTGTTTGATTACCAAGTCTGAATCACCTTTAACATTTAAGTAATTCACCTATTCCTTAAGCGCCAACTCCAATCTTGTGATTAGAGCATGATATTCTGCTTCATTGTTTGTACCACCTTCTAACAATAATAAGGAATAGGGTAGCACTACCTTTTCTGGGGAAATAAGTAAAATTCCCAACCCAAATTTTTTGAATTTAGGATTTTCCATTTTCTTCCCTGTTGGACTTATGGAAGCACCATAAAAGTACATTTCCCATGTTTGAGGATTATCTTGAATAGAGAATACCTCTTCATCAGAAAGTTCAGTATTTAATGATGTATCTTCCACAGATGGATGCTCAGTAAGGAAATCAGACAGGGCTTGGTCCTTTATTGCCTTTTGAGACACATACTGGATATCAAACTACTACAAAATAATTGCCCACCTTGTCAGACGTCCTGTAAGCATTGGACGACTATGGATAAATTTGAGTGGGTTATTGTGAGATACCAATTGGACCTCATGGTGTTGCAGGTAGTGTCCTAATTTTTGAACTGCAAAGATTAACGCTAGGCATCACTTTTTAGTATTTGAATATCAAGTTTCTACCTCAAGCATAGTCCGACTGAGATAATAAAGGCTATTTTTATTCCCAGCATCATTCTTTTGGGCAAGGAAGGCACTCAATGATCACTCTAAAGAAATCACATAGAGGATAAGTGGTCTTACATAAATAGGTGGCATTAATACCAGTGGACTCAAGAGATATTTCTTGATAATATTGAATGATTCTTGACATTCTTCAGTCCAATGATAAGTGACTCCCTTATTCATTAATTTAGTGAAGGGTAAACATTTGCCTGCCAGATTGGTGATGAAATGTTGAATATAGGCCAAGTTTCCTTGAATTCCTCTCAATTTATTTAAATTTCGAGGAGGTGACATACAAAGGATTGATTTTTTCTTCTCAAGATCATCTTTGATACAACGATGGCGTACAACAAAGCTGAGAAATTTTCCTGAGGTTACCCCAAAAGCACATTTCAAGGGGTTCATCTTCAAATTGTATTGTCGAAGTTTGTGGAATATGATTTCCAGATCATCCAAATGATTAGAACGTTGTCTGGATCTGACCACCAAATCATTCAAATAACATTCAAAAATTTCTCTAAAAGGGTTTGAAGATATGGTGCATGGCACGTTGATACGTTTCACCAACATTCTACAGGCCAAAGGCCACTACCCAATAGAAAAACACACCTTGAGGGGCTTTGAAGGCTATAGATTCTTCATCTTCTAGATCCATTCAGATTTGATTATACCCATAATATCCATCCATGTAGGAAAGTGATTCATAACCAGCTGTTTTTTCAATTAAGAGTTCTGTGATTGGAACTGGAAAATCATCCTTAGGACAATACCGATTAAGATCTCTAAAGTCAATGAAAACTCTAATTTTTCTATTCTTCTTTTTCACAGGGGAAATATTATCCGTCCATTTGGGATACTGAATTTCTCTGATGAAGTTAGCTTTGATAATTTTGTCAACTTCAGTTTTGATTTTGGAAGCATAATTTGGGTGTGTTATTATTGCTGCTTGCTTGAATCCTCGATGTTATTCTGGAAATCCCAAATGATGAGTGGCAACATTGGGATCAATACGTGGAATTTCTGTATAATTACAAGAAAATACATCTCGATTTTTCTTTAAAAATGAAATATACATTTTTTGTCTTCAAGTGTCATGGTCGCACTAATTAAAATGGGGCGTGGATCTTCTTTTGTACCCAGATTTATTTATCTGATTTCATCCATAGTGGTAGAGATACCCTCTTCAAATGATGGAGGAGAATCCCTGAGATATTCCTGTTTTTCTTCAATATGTGTTACTTCTTTTGTTTCAACTTGCATATTATATGACGAAATAGAATTTCCATGATCAAGAGAGAAGTTAAAATTTGAACATCTTGAAGAAAAGGCTACCATTTATGACGTTATTAATGATGAATGGACTTCCTTGTGTAATAAAGAGGATATGATGGATTGAGAATAGACATAATCCTTCATCTATGGCATTGCAATAACTTCTTCTGGCCTGGTTAATGAAGTGTAGAATTTCTAGATTTCAGCAGATGAAATGAAGACATCTCCATGTAAGCTTTCATCATTCCTTGGCCAATCAACAATTTCTACCATGTTGTCCGTCTTGGTTTCTATAATTTACATTATGGAAGTTTCCATAAGAGTATTTGGATTTGGGTCTATCCTGTCAATTTGACTGATAGGCAACACATAATCTGTACTCACATGTATGAATGGGTTTACTGGAATCATTTCCAAATGATATGGAGCAATAATTTTGGTAACCTCCTTTGTTGTGGATATCTCTTTTCCCTCCATGTGATAGAATTCTGCCTCAATGTATTGAGATTCACATGTTTTTAATGGGGCTTTATCACCATACAATGTCAGAATTTTACCATTGAAACAATATTTGATACATTGATGGCATGATGAAGGTATATCTGCATGTTGATGTAGCCAAGGTATTACAAGAAAAATATTGAAGGTTGTGTCATGAAGAACAACCATGAAATCTGAATTGGATACAAGGTCTCCAAACTAAGTTTTGAGGGTAATCTCGGCCAGAGGCTCTTGCTCATTTTTATCATATCCTTGCAATATCAAATTAGAACGAGATAAATCAGATTCTTTCAGGCCCAATAGATGAAGTGTACGAATAGGGATGAGGTTGAATCCTGAACCATTATCAATGAAAGTTCATCAGATTTCTACATCATTGACCTTTCCAGATAAATACAAAGGTCTAATATGTACATGCACAACATCATATTCATCTTCATCTTTAAAAGATATCACTGTATGGAATTCTGCGGGATCATTCTCTATATGGTAGACTTCAGCCGCAGCAATTTTAGTTTTGAAATCTTGAGGAATTGACAAAGCCTCAATGAGTACCTCCCGAAGATCCATTGATAGATTCAAGGCATCCAAAATTGATAACATGGCTGGTATTTGGGCCAAATGTTTCAATACATCATAATTTTGGTCCAAAGGTATGTGTTTCCCAATAGGAACATGTGGTTTCGCTAGTGCCTTAGAAGTTGATGCTTTGGAATTAGATTCATCTTGTATCAGGGTAGGAGTTGGAAATACTCCAGCATTTGGTAGATTAGACCGACTAGGTCTATTTATTTTCTGAGAGGAAGAATGTGTAACCTCTAACCGATTTTCGAAAATAACTTTGCCAGGACTAAATCTACCATGTGTGGAAGAACTTTCTTGTTCCTGTTGGGCCCACTGAAGGGCTTTTCCATGAGTTTCTGCTGCATATACAGTTCTAGCAGGGGTAGGATTGGAATAGTGGATTCTGAAATATCCACGTCTTCCTCTGTATCCTAGAACTCTGAAAATCCCTATAATTCCTTTGTTTGATACATGGAACTCAGGATTATCACGATCGAAACTGTGACTGGCATACGGATCCGTTAAGTGAATCATGTTAACAGAACCAAAGATTAACTCTTCGTCTAATGAATACTCTGCCTGATAAACCATTTTAGGTTGTACTTTTTGGTGGGGCGGTGCCCGTGATTTTGAAGTAGATGGCATAAAATCTGCCAGAGTCAAAGACCACTTAGGATATAAAATGATCTCATCTTCTTCTGACAGTTCTTCTTTCATCTAATTATGCCGCTTCTTTGAGGATTTTCTTTCTGATGAAGGGGGTTTTGCTGTGGCATTCATAGTAGAACACACCATTGTTTTCTTCAATTGCATTCATAAAATTTCATGAGTTCGGTTGATAATTTTCCAGACCATCCAATCATCATATTTATTTGCATTTTTTACTTTTGACTTTGTTCTACTCGCCCTCTTCCTCTGGATAAGTAGCAGTAACACATTCTACCTGGGCTAAAGAACCTTTCAGTTTTACCTGTTCAGATTCCACCATCTTTTGTTGGAGGTCTTTGAAGACAAAAAACTCTTGAATGGGATGCCCCAACATCTGATGAAATGGAAAATAGTTGGGGAGGTTTTCATCTCCTTCCTTGTTCAGCCTTTTTGGCCTTGGTAATTAAACCAGGTTGTTCTCTAGAGTCGAGATGAATTAACCCGGAACTTGTTCATTCCAAAAAGAATAAACTTTATTCTTCAAATCATCGAACTATTTCCACTTTTGATCTTTTTTATCATCTTGACAAGGTGGTCATTGTTTTTTATGTTCATGAGGTGGATCCCTTAAATATGATGAAGGTCTTGAAGTGGATGCAGGTATAGGTGCTTGTTTAAGTGTAATTGTAGCAGTCTCTACTTCCCCTATTCTTCATCCTGAAAATGATGGAATTACACAAGTTTTATCCTTAGTTTCTATAAGAGAATCTTTGATCTGTTGAGTGATTGAAGTAAGGTCTCGAAACCCTCCTGTGTATTTAACAGGGATCAACATTGTGCATAATTCATCACTCAATTTTTCCACACATATTGGCAAAATTCTTCTTGAGGGTGTTCTAAGATTAAGGAATCTTTTAATCCATTCCAGCAAGAAATGACATCCGAAACTCTTTCATTTTCCCTTTTCTTAAAATTTGTAAGATAAAAAGTTGTCATCTTTGGCAATTTTGAGCTGAATTGAAGAAGGAACCTTTGACAGAGATCTTCCCACCAAGTAATTGATCGGGATTGCAAGCTTGTATACCAGAAAAAAGCAGGCCCTTGTAATGACTATACAAAACACCAGAGCTTAACTGCTTCTTGTTGTTGAGGAGTTCTTATCATAGGATCATAATGTGAAACAAAATTTGTTAAGTGTTGTTCTATATCTCCTAAACCATTAAAAATTGGGAATGTGGTACTTGAAAAATTTGATGGGGGAGGAATTGCATCCACCCATTCAGGGTAACCTCTCTTTTCTGGTTGAATTTGTGCACTCTTTCCTTCCATAACTTCCAACCGAGCTATTAATGACTCAATGGTAGTCATCAACTTTTGAGAAACATCTGTTTGATCTTGGACATGAGAAGATGCAATAAATTGAGTTTGGACAGCTGTGGTGACCGGTACTGCAATTGATGGTAGTACTACCGGTTCTTGTTGCGCATGACCCATATGATTGAACCTATGAGGGTGTACTTGTAAAGGAGGATATTATTGATCTATCCCAGTAATTGAAATGAATTACTTTGACTGACTGACTCCGTCACACTTAGGAGGAAGACTACCTTGAAGTAGTTCTACATTAAACCTCCTTAAATTCTTCATTTCTTCTTCATGTTGTGCGGACCTTTCCTCTAATGAGAGTGATTGGCATTATCCAGAAAAAGGGTGGAATGTAACCTGACTTTTACCCTTCTCCCTGGCATGTGCCTTTCTGGAGTACAGAAGGGCATTACCCAAAGAAATGGCTTGCCCTTGGGCAACCCTTTTTCTTATGGTACGCACACCTTCTAAATTTGTTTTTATGTGCACAGCCTCTTGAACAGGAACCTCTTCATCTGATCCCTCTGAGTGAGCCTCGTGTTCTGGGGGATCAGTTACAATGACATTGATGACATTTATCGATGCATAATTCATTGCATCCCTTCTATTGGCATTTCTGTGATACTTTCTTCTTCTGTGTCCTTTATGAGACATTACCTTTTGTTGAGTTGATCCCTTAGGAACTTCTTGATGAACCGTAATTTGGAGGTAGTCTCCTGATAATTTGGCTCTGTTTTCCTCTTTTGGCTTCTTCCAAAATCGAGAGAAGATAGAATTTCACTGAGGAAGAGATTAAGAACTTGAAAAAGTCCCCAGTTTGGTGGACTGGGGCAGTTCCTTCTTTTCCTGGTTAACTCCTCAAATACTATCTATTGATTTTGAGGGTTGGATTAAAAGACTACCCAATCTGGAAAGCTGAGGTGGCTCTTGAGCTTCTACATCTGAAACTTTCTTAAAATATCTCTTGATTTTGTGCACTTAAGTCTGGAAATTGGCCAGATGTATCAACCTACATCCACTCAAATCACCTAGCTCAGATTAATGTTGGATTATTTTTGACACTTCGGACACCTGATGATGTTCATGCTCTAAACGAGAAGCCTGTTCGATATTCTCATTTTCTTGATTCAATATTAATTTTACAACTTGTTCTTTATTTTCCTGATTTTGGGAAGAACTAGTTGAGGCATATTCACGACCAAGCCTTTCATACAAAAAAAAACAATTTGCTATGGCTGGCCATGGTCAATAACATTGTATGATACCACTTTTGGCGGGATTTGTTGACTGGAGAGTATAGTGAAATGCAGCTCTCCATGAACACCCCATCCCCTAATATGAATACAAGATGGGGAATTGGTAATTAACTGGTGCAACCTTTTCAACGCGTGAAGGCATGAATGCTGAAGGGCTCTCTGCTGCTTTTCAACCTTTGGATGTCAAGAAACTGAGAGAGATGCCAATTCAATTTGGCGTTGCAAACCTTATATTATCTTAACATGATTTTGATATTCATCATAAGATAATATTTTATCTTTTAAATGCCAAATCATTTTCCACATGTTGAGACGAATATTATGAATACAATCTACTGTCAACATTTCTGGAATATCATATTGAGAGTCATCCAAATGCCAAAACATGACTGGTACTTCACCTTTTCCCAGTTTTTTTCCCATATTCAGCACTTCCTCCTTATCATTAGATGAATATTCTTCTACCAGATTAGATCAAAGATGGTCTTTCTTTATTGCTTCATTAGATTCAACAAGATTGGTAGAGAATTCATTTATCAGATTAGAATATGAATGACCTAGGGGTGGTTCAGAGAATGACCTACACCCCTGGATATCTTTTGATTGAGAAAGTATTTCACCTGCTAGCAGTAAATCATCAGACATGAATGGCTTCACATTTGCAAGTTCCTCAAGATAAGAGGGATTTCTCGTTACTGTATTTTCCTTTGAATAATTTTCTAGGCAATGCGAATTACTACTATAGAGATGACTTTCACAGCTAAATTCATCATCATGGGGAGGAACACCATGGTAGGTTACAGCAAAAGATGAAACCTTTTGCTCCTTGATCTTCTGGACATGCATAGAGTCATCGTGGCTCTCATCTGAAAATGATACTTTGAGATCAACCAAACTGTCATGAAGCAAGACATCATGAGGAAGTGTCTGATGAAGACCTTCTGAATTATTTCTATTATTTTTGGAATTTTAAAAGAAAGAGTATAATCTTGAGTTTCAACAGATAATTGTTTGAGGTCTTCAAGAACTCCAGCATCGAGCAAGCCTTATTACAGATTGGCTCTTGATTTCTCGACTATGTTGTATGAGTCATTTTCTTAGACACCTTATTTCTCACTTTGGTAACCACTTGTTGATTAAAGTGGTTATTATGGGCAGGTGTATGTGCCTTCTCAGGATAAATGGTCAGGTTAGGCTGATTATCTCCATTCAAATAGGGTGTATGTGCCTGAATTGATTGTCTGTATAACATGGGGGATTATGACCCACAAACCTCGGAACATAGGTGTGTATCTTCTCTGGGGTGACATTCTGATGAGTCACTCCACTGATAGGGATAGATTTGTATTTCTTTCCTTGTATTGTTGCTGAAGTTGTTATAATATTCTGACAGGTATCCAAAATATGGGCATGGATTTGCTTATGCTCTTTCACCATTGTCAAAATGTGCTTGATGACTTCCACTGCCAAAATGGGAATATAAGTCCATTCTGTGTCTGGAGTAGGTTTATGTTCCTACTCCTATCCTTATTTTCCTGTCAACGAATTCTGACAGTACTTATGCATAGGGGAAGAGAGTTGAGTCTGCTCCAAATTTGTTGTCGGAGCTTTCTAACGGACTTCTCCAGGTGCTACCAAATGATAATGTTGGCAGGCTTGATGAACATTGGAATGTGTATGTGTCGGCTCTGTATTATTCATCAAGTATGGTTGATGGGTTTCCTTTAATACTAGAAGACGAGACTGCTGACATAATTGGTGATTGTAAACAGGTGTATGTTCCTACATATCAATTGCCACCATATTAGATTAGATAGCTTCTTTGGATGCAGTCAGACAAGCCTGCTGACTGGATGATGAATTATAAATAGGTGTATGTGTCTGCCTATAGTACTCTACCAGAATTGCCTGGCGATATTGGCATGTCACTGCCAGACGAGTATGTTGGGCAGTAACATCAAGACGAATAGGTGTATATGCCTGCTTGTTGTTTTCCATCAAGTTGGCTTGATAGACTTATCTGGAGGGGGAAAAAGTAATAACCTACTCCATGTTTACCGAATTTCTCCTCTGAAGGTTCGTCTTGAATGCTTAGGTTTGAGGAACCTGAGTCGAACCCCTAAAGGTGATACTCTCATCATGTTGATGGTGCACTACCACACGAGTCTGGCGGTGATTGTTGATGATAGCCCTTAGGAAGGATTTTTTCTTTTTGAATTAATGCCTTGACTGACCTTCTCATTCCACACCCCATAATATGGTATGGAATATCGATTGCATTCTAGGTATAATGACCCAAAATGGTTGAAAGTGGTGGTTACCACCACCTACTTCTTGACCACTGGTCATCGTTGTCCGGACAACCAGGGTGAGTTGTTAACTTAGAGGGCTTGTCGAGTGGCCTCCAGAGTCAGAATGGTATCATGTTGACAGTATTCCTTAACCAATGCATTTGATAACCAACGTTGAATATGCTGAGTAGGTGATGTCATCCTCAGAGTGGGCAAGGATCTAACATGCGTACTGGTCGAGGCATTCACAGCTGTGAATTTTAAAGAATCCATTTTGTATTGCAAAGAGATCTTGAAAAAGAGTGCCTGTTTGATATAACATACATAATCAAGATAATTTTGGCCAGACTATATCTTTTGGATGAGAAAATATGTTATTGATTGCTTTTATGGCCCCCATATTGATTTTAATAGGTGACTAACAAATAAGTAAAACATCATTTAAACTTGGTTATGGATTCACGTCGTGTTCACCATTTTATTATTTCTTCTGGAAATGGGGATGACCTTGTTTTCTTAAGGTTCAATCTTTCTGATTGGTTTCTAACGGTTTTATTCATAAAACCGAAAAAATCCAATGATTCTATATCCATTTGGACATACATTCCAAACGTAGGTGCTCATTAGTTGTGGACTGATGAGGCTTAAGAAGTTGCATTGGTCAAGAGGGTGGGAGGTCAGGCTCATCACACCTTTTTTAGGGGAATTATTACCTACTCTGGGACTCTCTTATACCCTGAATGGCCCGAAGGCCTTCATTTTTATTGATTTTTTTGATAAACCCCCTTTCAAGGGATGAGGGGGAACCCTTACGAAGCCTGTAGGCTCAGAGATTACATGGCCCGTAGACTTAAGAGATTACATGACCCGAAGATCTTAGGGAATTCAACCAGACTATCTACAAGGAACTACCCCTCTCCAGCATCTGCATCTTGATAGTAGCTCTCCACCTTTGCATGACCGTCTGGCTAGGTATTCCATGAAATCACGGGCTGGTACTGATGGCATAGCCATACCCTCTCATTCTGACAATCCATTTGGAAATCAATGATTGATATGTATGAGATTTAGAAAATCTTTTATATGTATTTGAGGTTCTTCATCGATGGAGAATCATCCATATGTATTGGAGACTCTTAGTCAATAGTATCCTTTAATACATTATATAAAAATCTATTGGTCATTATGATGACCATACTGGTTTTAAAGATACTCAGTGTGGCACTTGAAGTTTATTGTCATTCAGAAGGATAGGGATTATTTCAGAGTTGGGATCGTACTCGCAGATGGGCTACCTACGTATCCTTGTTAAAGAGAAATCAGTACCCATATAGTTTGGGAATTAAGATATAGTTTAACGTCATATGGGACGGATGAGAGTTAATGGGTGATGGGATTGAACCTTAGAAATGCTTCCTACATACTCTACTTTTAAGGAAGATATCAAGTCCACGTTGTTCGATTAAGAAGTGTGGGGCTTACGTATGATTAACGGCCCAAAGATATGTGTCGTGGTTACCTTTACACTCTAAGCTCACGTGAATCATGCTCGATGTGAGAAACAAGAGGTATCAGTAAACCTAACAATTTGTTCCATGAAATATGTGGTCAAGATGAATAATATGTGGCCTATGTATGTGTGACTACCCAAGTAGGTGAAGACTTGGATTTACTTCAAGAAAGAATACTAGGAACTAGGTCCATAAAGATATTTGTACTTTATGGAGATTTGGATACTCTAACTTGGGGCTTACTCTCGATGATGATGCCCAAATTAGGGGGGACTTGGGGATTACTCCTAAGGAGTATGCCCATTAACAGGGTCCATAAAAGTATTTATGCTTTATGGAGACATAGATTCTTAATTTGGGGATTACTCCTAATGAGGATGCCCAGATTAAGGGGGACATTAACTTAGGACTAGGTCTTACTCCTGAGGAGGATGCCCAAGGTTAAAGGGACTTATGATTTGGGCTTAATCCTGAGAAGGAGGCCCAAATAAAAAGAAATTAATATAAGGGCTTATTCTTCAGAAGGAGGCTCAAATTAAAGAGGATTTATGATTGGGGATTACTCCTAAGGAGGATGCCCAAATTAGTGAACGTGGGGCTTACTCCTAAAGAGGATTCCCCTGAACAGGGAACTTGGTGCTTACTCCTAAGGAGGATGACAGATTAGGGAACTTGGGGCTTACTATTAAGGAGGATTCCCAGATTAAAGACCATCTCATCTTAAAAGATGAGTCTTAATGGAGGAAATCTCTAACCTTAGTGACATAAACTGATGTAAATCAGAAGGTTTTGAGAGATTTTCCACAGAATTCATTTCAGATAAAGGATCCAACAAAGGAACCATGCCATAAATGGCTTTGAAGAGGGTTTTTAAGGCTAAATCTTGAAGAGGAGAGGTGAATATGAGGAAATGAAGTGACTAGGAAGGAGGCGCGCAAGTTTTGTTCTGGAACACAAGTCCTAGTCGCGCAAGTATACTTGCGCGACATGAGTCAACTTGGGCGACGATGAATCCATGAAGCGATACTTGGGTGACTTTAAATTGGAGCCCTTCGTATCTTCCCTAGAGGCTTTCAGATGTGTGGCACACAAGTTTCCTTGAGAGGGAAAGGCGGCGCGCAAGTGTCTTTACTTCCCTTAAGGGTTGGACACTTAGGTGTGCATGTATTGATTAATTATAATACATAGGCCTTATTTTTTCTATTTAGATCTTCCATTCTAGTTAAAAAATTACCTTAGATGTGTTCGGAAGACTTCAGACCGAGACTTGGGTGACCAGATCTTGAATATGAGTTTTGGATTTTTTATCCACGAAATGGGGGGCCCACATGGGGTATTTATAGGCCACCTGAGGTTTTGGAGAAATTTCACTTAGGGCGCATAAGTGACTTGCGCGCCCAAGGCTAGAGTGTAGGTATACCTACGTGCCTTATTGCCTTTGTGAAATTCCTGATGTTCTTCCCTTTTTTTGCTTGAGGTATTCCCCTTAGTCAATCTTTGGACTTTGTGACGGAACGGAGCGTCAACACCATCCTAAGAAAAATTAATTCTTTTTACATGAACTTTAATACTTCACTAAATAAGAATGTGAACTTTTGCTGTGTGGAAAATTGAAAAGGCCAAGAGTGATCATGACATTCAAGGTCATTAGGATTACTATACATGCTGACCATTTTATTCCTCATTCATGAAACTAATGTATGATAGCTGGAATGGTGAATGTTCCTTAAGCCTACCGTTAGCACTACTCACAGTCACTTGATCCCATTAGCACGCCATATTTTCACAGTAGGCATAACAACTGTGAGTACTAATAGTTGAACATGTGTGGTAAAGAAATATAAATTGGAAAGAATAGATGATTGCATGAATAAATTTTACTATCATACCACCACTCTCATGGTAGGATTACCTGCTGTGATCCTCCCTTCTAAAAATACATCTTGCAATCAGGACACTAACCACCACATCATGGTAACCAAGCTTAACGCAATCTTCACCCACCCTATCATGCCCATACCTTTACTGTGGATATCAAAATATATCAAGCCTCCTCATATAATAATGATTACAGACCCATCAATTATTACATTTTGAGGTCTAAAGGATAGAAACTACTCCAAAATTCAAGACACCACCCACATTTTAGCGCTTCCATTGTGATGAAGAACAAGGCGACACCCGCCATACTGATTCTACCTTATGAAACCACTCCTCAATTTGATAAGATTATGGAATGAAGATACGTTTATAGTATATTAATAGAAGTACTATACTCTAATTTTATCTTCTATTTGATAGAGGGAGAGATCCGGATAGGAATGTTATGAGTGAATCCACCCAATCCGTGCAGCTTATGAGGGAGCTCTGGTACTCTATTTTGTATCAAAGGAGAATGGTTTTTGTTGACACCAAAGCTATATGAAAAAGGACCATAATCCAATGGTAACTTGAAGAATATAAGGGGGAATAATTTCCCATGATATTTTAAGAAAACCCCTCCAATATAAAATATAACTACTATCAGGTGTGAGCTCCATGTATGAGGTGAGCATAAAGCACTAATTTATAGAGAAGATGTAGTGGAATTGAAAAATAAAAGGTTGTCCTTTTCTATAAAATGATGGGATAATCCAAGTTTATATTGTGGAATAAGTGAGGTATAATGGTTAAAACAATTATTCCCAAATCATTGTCTGAAATTACAAGTCCTTCATTTAAAAACCAAGGACCACTTTTTTTACCCACAACTATGAATAATCGAATTATTCCACCCCAAAAGGACAACTATCTTGTACCATGGAAAGTAAACCTACACCCTGACATTCCAAAAATAAAAGAATAATCACATTCCTGCAATGTTGATAGAAGTAGGACATCATCTATAAAAATAATTCAATTAGGTGGAGATCGAGGGGATATAAAAACTGGAAGAAGGTGGAGAACTTATTATGTATGGTTTCTATATAAAACACCTTTGTATTTTAAATGTTCTTTGTAATACTCTGACTATGGCACATTAAAACCCTTGTGGTTTATCCAATGAGAATATTCTATCCCCAATCCTATTGATGAATTTTTCTCATTTTACTCTCCAAATCCTTTAAATAATTTACTAGTATTGATAGTTGAGGTTTCTTCTAAATTCTTATCTTTAATTTTTTCTGCTCATTCTTGGCATAACACATCCATGCCACTTGGAAAAGATGCATTTTATGTGATATAAGAATGTAGAGGTATTTCAGGGGTAATTGGGGATTTCTAAATACAAGGCTATGAAAAGGTATATAATATAGCGATTATTGTATTTCTCTATCTAAACAAAAATTTCTAGATGAAAGTAAATATATGGATTCATTTTATGAATGGATAATTAGAAATAGATTGAATAATGATTCAATAGGTGGGAGAGGAAATTATCCAAGGTAATACCACTACTTCATAAACATGATTTCAAAACAGAAATTTTTTATTTATTGATGCTTCAAAAACTAAAACCATAACACAAGATTTAAACACACTCATAACATTATATTTTATAGAGACAATCTGATTCCAAATTTAACTTCACTATTTTGGAGTTCAAATTTTGTTTTTATGGTCACCTTGTGATCAAAGCTCATCAAACATGGTGTCATTTTGTGGAGATATTGTTTTGTTTAAAACTTTAAAAAAATAAAATTAACAAATACAGTTATTCTAACGTCACAAGTTTTGATCTAGAGGTTGATAGAACTATGTTGGCCAAACTCAAAAATTTAAGAAATATATAACAAGAGGAAAGAGAGTTTGTTAACATTAAATTAGATTATTCTCCCTCTTTAGCTTCATCCTTCTCAAAATATTTAACAGGAAGTGAAGAGATTAAAGTAAATATAGATCATGTTTATAGATCTTTGAGATAAATATATGCACCCAATTTCAATATTAAGAATAGACAATTACATTTAAATGAACATATATACTATGAACTCAGAACAAGAATGATTGGGATACTACTTAAGTTTTATGGGCTATATAAAGAATACCCTAATAAGAACATGATATAATTTAACCAAGTTTACAATGGATTTATAACTAGAGGATCCATTGGGGTTCAAATTATATAGAATGCATTCACCTTATCACATAAAGGAGCATCCAATGAGTGGATCTACAACCTACATTCAGAAGAAGTCAGCTCATGGGAAGAGATACATAAGGTGTTCCTCCATAGATTCTTTTCTTATTAATGAAGTTCCAAATTTAGAAAATAAATTTATGGAATCAAAAAAGCAACTAGAGAAACTCTTTATATGTTTTGGGAGTGATTCAAGAAGATAACTACCTCCTTCCCACACCATCCATATATATAAGGTCACTTATTGGTATTTTTCTACCAATAATTGATGGTAAATGACAAAAACATATTGGATACTTCATGTGGAGGGGCCCTAATCCGAGTTTCGATAAATAATTTAAATAATCTCACAAAAGTCCCAATAGTTTGGTATGGGAACTAAAACTAGATGAGTAAATATTGTAAAAATTCACAACTTAGATTTGTTATTAAATATAATTTAAGTACTAACTACCCCATTGAGGTAATTAGCTTTGAATAAAGTATAATAATCATCATCTATCACACCCAAAAGTAAAATCAAATTGTGATACTCCCGAGAATAATACATTGATGGATTCCCTTGAGTTCAATTACCTAGATGTTTTGATTCAATGTTCTAAAAGAAATTCCCAAATAAACTAAGTATAAACCAAGGATTTAGAGAATTTCCTACTCAACAATTAGGATCTAGATGCTACAAGTTTTAAAGACCACCATTAATTAGCCTTTTCACCCCCTATCTAGAGATAGAATTTCTAAAAATATATAATAGAAAATCAAGGAAAACCATAAGAAACATTAATGAAATACATTTTGAGATAAGTAATGGAATCTAAAAATAATAATCACACCACCCTCACCACTCATGATTCAGAATTAAAATAACTAGAAGGAAAATTCAGCAATATCATGACCACCCTGAATAATATGGAAAGACAAGTTATAGTATATCTTTCTACATAAAAAATTCTGAATCCTGAAGAAAATTATAGGTCCATTACCTTGAGAAGATGGAAATAATTATAAGATAGTAAGAGACTAAATCAAGAAATTTAAACTATATGTGAACAACATAAAGCATAAAACTAATCTACCTAAGGAAGATAACTTTATAATGAGAAAAAACAGGCCCCATCAAAATATAAAAGATATATCATGGAAGATCCACAACTACCCATTCCAAAAAATAATTAAATATCCAAGAAAAACAAAGTAAGAATCATTATTGTAAGAGTTTTTTGAATTTTTAAATAATGTATAAATCTGTATCCCCCTACTGGAAGTCATTCAACATATTCCAATGTATGAAAAATTCATTAAGGATATATGCATTGGTAGAATGAGATTGAATTTCAATGAATAGGTACAACTATATAAGAATGATTTTTCTCCTATCACCCATTAAAATTTTCAGTATCCATTTACTTTTTCTTTTCTCTACATATTTGGAAAGCTTACTTTTTCCAAAGCATTGGGTGAATTTAGAGAATAAATTAATGTAATGCATTATTATATTTATTCTTATTTAGAAATTAAATAAATTAAACCCACATGTGTGGTTGTATAGATTTCCAATAGATCTAATTCTTATCTAGTAGTTGTTCTTGAGGATGTCCTAGTAACTGTATAATATTACCCATTTCCTACTAATTTTTACATTTTAAACATGGATGAAGGAAAGGTAAAAGATTAATATCCCTTTATTAAAGCTATATCATTCCTAAAAATATCTAAACCCATCCTAAATATAAATGAAGTCACCTTTTCCATGTCATTTTGGGATGAAATAGTACACTTTAATATACTCAATTCAATGAAACATCCAAATAATGAAGATTTTGTTTTTAAATTAAATAATTTTGTATGGCCTTATTCTTATAGGGAAGAAATTGAAAATGTTAATGATATAATTAGACTATGGAAAACATTAGAAACCACCAACTTGATAGACACATATATTTTTGAAAATAAACCTAATCAAGAGACAATTTCAATTGTGGGTCAGTTTGAAAAAGTAATTTCTTAGGCCATTGAATTTATAATGAATGAACTGAATTCAAAAAACCAAAAGTGGATATGATTTCTACATTACCTTAACCCACCAATATCAAGATCATTATATCATTTTTAGGCCATGTTTTTTTATAACAGATTCATTAGGGACTTCAAAAATTATATTTCCACTAAATAATTTACTCAAGAAATAAATTGAATTTTTACTCAATGAATCATGCATGAAATCCTTCTCAAAATTGAATGAATGTTTAACCAATTCCCACATCATCTTCACACTGGATTTGATTCACCTATTTGTGATACTTTGTGATTCATCTAATAGATATGTAGGGTTCGTGTTATCTCAAATGATTGGTAAGCTTCCATAAGTAAAATTATATTTATCACAAACCCTAAACACTTCCAATATCAATAATAGAACAACAAGGAATGAATATTTTCCAATTGTTCTCCCTTTTGAAAAATTATGTTCTTATATTTTAGGAAATAAGATTATTATTTAATATGATCATGAAGTTTTTAGATATTTGATCAGGAAGATTGATGAAAATCCTAGTATGATAAGATGTATATTGTTGCTGCAATAATTTGATCTCAAGATTAAATACCAGAAGGGTTATGAAAATAAAGGGTCTAACCACATGAGAAAACTACCACACACATCCAAGGTAAAACTTTCCTTGAAGACTAGCCTAGATGATTCCTTCATTGGTAAGAAATTTTTTAGCATAACTCAAGTTCCCTAGTATGCTGATATAGTGAATTTTCTGGTCACTTCGAAGGTACCTTCTTTCTTCTCTATGCACCAAACTGCTAAATTAAAAAATGAATCCAAATAATATTTTGGAAAACCCTTATTTATAAAATAAATTAATGATAAAATCTTTATAAGATTTATTTACAAGAAAGAAATTCATTTTTTTACATTATTTTTACTATACACTTGCGTTTGGAGGTCATTTTAGACTTTAGGGAACCTCTAAGAAAATTTTAGAAGTTGTTTTCTTTTAGTGTTATATTTTTAAAAATAATTAATATTATTATCAAAGATTCCCCAAATTCCAGTTTATTGGTGGAATTAATAAAAGACAAGAAATTCCCTAAAACCATTAATTTTTTGTTAAATATTTGATGTATGCTGAATTGAAATTATGGACCCATTCCCATGTCATTTGTATTTTACTATATACTATTGTTAGTAAGCTATGTTTCTGCAAGGACCAAGGAAAAATCCACTCAGGTTGATGACTCAAAACTATAATTTAATTTTATAAATTAAACATATTTTTTAGTTTTGGAATAAATTGAGATTTAATTAGTGGCCAAGGAACTCATTCCCATTACAAGAATATGGAATCCCTCATGAGAAACAATAGAGTACACGAAAAAACCTCCATTATCTACCACCCAAATACAAATAGACCGGTATAGGTGTCAAATAGAGAATACAAAAGGATCTTGGAGAAGACAGTATAACCCAACCACAAAATATTAGAGTAAGTATCTATAAGATACACAATGGGTGTCCATAGCTTCCTACAAAACCCTAATAAGTATGTTTCATTACCTAATTTTTTATTGTGAATATTTAAACTTTATTATTGAGATACAGTAAAAATCCTGTTGGGATTTCAGACAAGTAATCCTAGAATTTAACAAGGCTAGAGACCAAACAAAATTACAATGAATGGATCTTAAGAAAATTGGGAGAGAGGAATATGAGAACTTTTTTGTATAAGGAGGAATCCAAATATTCTTATAAAAAGTTGATCCAGAAAAGATAATTTAAAGTTAGAGACAAATTAATAATATTTTATTTATGTCTTAAACTCTTCCCAAGTAAGATTCATTCCAAATGTATTGGTACATATACAATAATTAATACTTTTCATTATAGTGAAGCTGAAAATAAATAATGTGGTGCAAAGAAACCTTTCAAAGTAAAAAAACAAATAACTAAATAAAGACTTGGATAACTTTTAGAAAGAACCTATGTAGAATTCTATACTCCTCCTCATGGAAAAAAAATAAGTTTTTTAGGTTGTCTCTTCCCTTTATCTTGGTCTAAATGTTTATTTTATTTTAAAATATATCTTTTAAATGAATGAATACTAAGATATAATTGGAATAGTAATAAAACCAAGTTTGGGGATGGAGAACATCCCAAATTTATAAATAAATAACCCATTTTTTAAAAAATACTATACCATATAGTTCATTTTGGTACACATTATGTATTTGATTTTTCACCCATTTCATAAACTTTATTATTTCTGAAACTGAGAGACTTTAAGTAATTTTTGAGTGATTTTCAACACTTATTTTATGAAATTTTGGTCTAAAATTTTGGATACTTAGTGTGGGTGATAATATTTATGTGGAATATATTTTATAAACTTATGTCAATAGAATATGGAACATAATCTGATGAACTTGAAATCTATCAGACGAACTCCTTAGGTATCCAACATACATGAAAATTTAATAAGTCCTTTGAACCTAGAATAAAAATGGGTAATTAAAAACCCAAAATGGATCTCTAAGATGAGAGAAATGGGTGTGTTTATCTAACTAAATAAATCCATCTTAATAAGTGTCATGAACAGTGATGTGTGCACAAGTTTGGCTTGGAAAATATTTTCAAAAGGTCTTTTTCAAAAATGAGTCCATTTTAGTGAGGTGAATATTGATCCCATAAAAGAGGGGAAATTGACTTAAAAAATTCATTTATGTTTTATCAATGATTTGGGAATCAAAATTTTGTTTATGAAACATAAAAAATATGGATAAAAAACTGTTTTTTAAGAATTTGTATTCCAATTAAGTCTAATTTGATCAAATACTGAATGGAAACTTTGATTAAATTGAAATAAGGCAGTGACTAGATTCACATATGAGGAATTATATTTCTATATTTGCAAGAGAATGGGTTTTTCAACTATGGATGTAAAATTTGAAATTAGGAAGGTTGAAATTTATTTTTGAATAAAATGAATTCACTAATAAATTTCTCAGGATTGAAATATTCATAGAGTAGGGGTGACTTGAGCTGTAAATTTACATATTTTACCTAGTATTTGTTGAAAATACCCTTCATTGTATCTCAGTTACAAGATAAATTTTTGTTTATATTGAATTTATTAAATTAGAACATAATTAGAACATTGATTTTAATATTGTATTTACATATGAATCCATATTTTGATTTAATTTATAAAGTCATGATTAAAGAAATTAATTCTTTTTAGGTGAACTTTAATAGTACACTCGGAAAGATTGTAAAATTTTGAAGGGTGTAAAATTTCAAAGCCCAAGAGTTACCATGACAACAACAATCCCTAGGCTTACCATATGTGTTGACTATATGATTCTCCCTACATGAACTTATTGTCTCGCAGTATGCAGTGTGATTGTTCCTTAAGCATATCATGGTTACTTCTCATGGTCACCTGACCACCTTATAGAATGCTATTGTCCATGTAGGCATACCTATTGTAAGTACCAATAGTTGAATATTTGTGATAAAAAATACAAAAAAGTACGAAGAGATAACCGCATGAAGAAATTTTTCTATCATACCACCAATATAATCGTAGGAAAACCTACCATGACCCTTCATTCTCAAAATAAATGTTTTTTGGGACACTCACTTCAACATTTATAGTGACCATGATTATCGTAAGCGTCGCCTACCCTATTGTAGATCTACCATACCTACAAACATCAAAATAAATCAAGCCTCCTCCTCTCCTAAATATCACAACCCCTTTGATTAATACTTATTGAGGTCCAAAGGCTAGGAGATGCTCCAAAAAGGATGACACCACCCTAATTTATGCACCTCCACCCTGAAAAAGAAAATGGTGACACTTTTCCTTCCAATTACACCTTCTTCTTCCAACACTCAATTTGAGAAACAAATAACATAGATCTACTTTTCCTGGAGAGTTGTGTTAGTACTCCAATCCCATTTTATCTACTCTTTTAGTGAGAGATAGATCCATCTGAGTGCACTATGAGTTATGTTTTCTTGATTGTAAATCTTCTAAGGGATCTTTGGTACTCCATTTTTCCATTAAATAGAATTAATATTCTCATCACCAGAGCCACATGACAAAATTAACATTCTCCCATTGTAACTTGAATAAGATGAGGGAGTAGTATTATTCACTCTATTTTAAGAAACCCCTACCACATTCCTTTACCCACTATAGTGAATCATTAGATCACTCTGACATAAAACGTACAACTAGTATAGATGATGGAAATTAAACTTTATCCTTGACATTCCTAAAATAAAATAATATACTTATTCCTCTCACATGGATAGAATCATCACATCATCTATAAAATGAATTCTAGTAGGAGGAGATCATGTGGTGCTAAAAACTGGAAGAAGGTCGAGAACTTATTCTGGAATGTTACCATACAAAATTCTTTTATAATATAATTATCCTTTGTTATACTCTGATTATTCCACATTAAACCCCATGTGTTTCATCCAAGTAGAATCTCCTCACCCCTCTCATATTAACTATTTCTTATCTTTTAATTATCTAACTCCTCTGAAAAATTAACTAGTACAGATAGTGGAGTTTTTTTATGAATTATTATCTTTTTTTTCAACTTATTCTTGGAATTACATACACTATAAACGTTGATTAAAATCACTACATGTGATAGAAAATAATATAGATAATATAGGGGTAATTTGGGATATTCAAATACTAGAGGACCAAATATGGAGCTCAAAAATGATGAAATGGAGTAAAAATAGGTGATAAAATATGGAAAAAAAATTACACATCATGTAAGTAAATTAATTGATTTGTAACTTAAAATAATAAAATTAGTGAAACATATCATTATAAGTCTTACATCCCCACACATTACATGTCATTTGCAACATCTACATAATGTGTAACTCTCAAAAAGTGACCAAAAATGTCGACTTATGATGAAACTTTTACAAAAAAATAATTATGTTCCACAAGAATACCCATTATGATGGTAGAACAATTAAATGGTCCATTTATGGCATCCTGGTCATGAAGGAGGCCTATAAATATAGTCCTAGGATATAGAATAAAGGATCAATCAGTGAGGGAAGCTCTGGATGATGGCCTGCAGTAGATTTATTTCCCTTCTTTAGTTTTCTTTTATTTTAATAATTATGTAGAATCTTATTTCACATGAAGTTTTCATTTAATTTCCATTCTTTCTTTGTTTTGGGTATTTCCCATGCATTTTGGTGGAAATGGTGGGTTTTCAAAATTTGGGCCAAACCGTGAGCCCAATTAGAGATTTAAAAATAAATTTTGTTTCTTTTATAAATCCTCTATTTTCCAACCTTTAATATCAATTCAAATTAAAAATTTCCTCTCTGACCTATTAAAACTACCATTTCAATTTTGAGCCATTAGAAATCCATAAACATGGTGTATTTGAGTTTTTAGTTAAAGAGTTAGGTCAGCCCGGAAGCCCATTTCTAGTTTTTTTAAAAATAAATATTTAATATCTTATTCAATTTTAATGTTTTTTCGGTGATTACACATCTCACCCAAGACTACAAAACCTAGGCGCGCCTCCATTCACTTATCCTCCTTTTTAGAGCTCATTTGCCTCATAGTTTAGGTCGACACATCTGAAGCATTCACAATTCTTCCATATTTGAAAGGGTAATTTGATTCCCTCATAGATCATTCATTTTTCACTATTTTCCCTCCATTTCAGTTCTAAATTAACCTTATATTTCTTTTCCCAACTGCAATTCAATTTTTGGTTGTTTTTAAATTCTTCTACTAGTGTAGTTAGGGAGATTTCTTCAAGATCCCTCAAGTACGTGGGTCTCCTTCATTCTTCATTCATTTTTCTTAGGGTTTCATCTCTTATTCTTGAAGTCCCAAATGACAAGAGGGTAGGGTTTCTAACCTAGGGTTTAACATTGGGTTTTCTAGTTCCAATATTCCATTTTAAGGCTTGATCTACACTTCTTGAGGTGCTGCGATGGTGCGATTGATTTTTCACACAAAGGATTCAAGGTTTTAACTATTATGGTAGTTGATTACATTGTGTATGAAGTCCTTATAACTTATATTTCTTTTTTATATTATTTTAAAGTTTATATGATTTGATTATTTCTACAAAAATTTGTTTTATTGGTGTATATAATTCAAATGAATTTTAAGTTCCACTTTAATGTGAAATTTGTGTTTTTTCATAGAAATATTTTGTTGGTTCATTTGGGGATACACTATAATTACTTAGTTGATTTTATTTAAGTGTATTAGGGATTGAAATAATATTTTTAATGTTTATATCCCTTTTTTTCGTGAAAAATCTGTTTTAATTGTGTTTGTGAAGCAAATGGTCTTTAAGTGCCATGTTTGTCTGAAAATGGGGGTTTTTAAAAGATATAACTTCTTAGTTCATATGGGGCTGACCCATAACATAATTTTTTGTTTCATTGGAAGGTATTTAATTGAAATTTTTTTTGGTGACTTACAAGTGTGCGCACACTGTGAAAAGTGGTTATTTCAAAGAGTTTTGGGTGAAAAACAATGTAAGATTTTGAGAAGTTGTTTAATTGAAAATAAAAATGTTTTGTTGTGTGTTTTAAGTGGTATAAAGTGTTTATAGAAACTTTATTGTTTGTATGTTACCATTAATGGTGTTGTTTTATGAAAATTGATGTTTTTATCTTGTTGAAATTGTTTGACCACCAAAGGGGAAGCCCAGTTACCTAGGTGGGAAGATATGTACTTGTAAAGATAATGAACCGGATGAGTGTTGTCCTTGTTTCACTGAGAAAATAGATAATGAAAATAGTAAATAAAATATATGGATGATTATGGGGGACCAATATGTTATTTTTATTTTCTCTACTAGTTCCTCGTGCATGATAATGGATTTCTCTAGTGTTACTTTTCACCGAGGTACGACATGCATAGGGACTGAGACTATCTAGTTTCCTAGGGGTGTTCCTAGTTTTGGTGATCATTGGATTTTTTGTACTTACCCTTGACTTAGGGTGTGTTTGGATTTACTTTATAGTATCTAAAATTTCTTATTTAATTGTGTTAACATTCTGAATGTTATATTTTGAAAACTTTTTCAATTGAAAGTTGCATTTATTGGAATTTATCACTGTTTTCTATACATATTGAAACTGCTTGCTTTTTCACCTTGTATTGAATACTATTTGGGATCATTGGGTGGTATCCTACTAGGATTAGGCTCACACCCTAATTACACCCCTTGAGTGTAAGTAGACTTGGTTATGCTTGACTCAGGTAAAGGCAAAGCCTCAAGTGAAGGCGGTTCGGGTTGTTAGTCCCCTCTCAGTGTGGTGTTGTGGAGACAACTTAGGGGTTATGACCCCTTGTCATGTGGAGTCATTATGGATGACTTTCTACTATTTTTATTATTATTTGGACCTCTTGTTAGTTTTTTAAAACCATGTATTCAGTTCTAGTTTTTTAAGACTTATTAGGCTTGAAACATTCATATTCTTATTATTGATTATTTTTAGTGTTTTATGCTTTCATACTTGGTTAAATAGTTCCCAAACCTAAATTATTGATACTGGGGAACTTGTTCCAAATAGTGGGGATAGGGAACTCCCATCAGGAATTGTCATGGGATGGATTTAGTGTCGGTATTAATAGAAACCAGATCTGTTTTGGGAAAAAATAGTATCAGATAAGGTTAATGTTTTTGGGTTATATTTCTATTTTGGGATGAGTCGAGTTATATATGAGATAGGAATATCAGGGATTGTGGTTGTGGTCTTGAGTACGGTGGCTAGCCAGCACCTCTCATGGATGACCTTGAGTCAGTAGGGGACGTTGGAATTGACTGATTCACTTCACTTCTACGTGAGACGTGTGGGCTGTAGACCACATGTGAACCTGAGGCGGGGGTGGAGTAGTTGTTTATTTTATTATCGTGAAGTGTTTATATTTTTTATATTTGATGTATTTGATTAAAAAATTTAAAATTGTGGTATTGACTATTGTTTTTGTGACTATTTCATTTTTAGCAACATGCCTCCCTGGAAATCTCCCATGCGCCCCTAGGAGGAAGTCAGAGACAGTTCTCCCACACCAATTGATTAGAGGCTATTTGAGGCCACGGTTCGGGCTGTCTATACTCTACGATATGGGCTGGCTCCTGATCTATCTCTTGTTAGAGAGGATGTGACTGGTCTTAGAAATGAGAAGGCCTAAGAGTTCCTGAAAGATCAGCCTCTCACATTTTGAGGAAGGACATAACCTCAGGAAGTAGAGGAATGGATTGACAATATCGAGCATGTGTTCGAGTTCCTGGATACACTTGAGGAGATTAGGGTGAAGTGTGCTTCTTTTTTGTTGGAGGGTCCCAGCCGCAGGTGGTGGGAATCAGTTCTTCAGATTGGGAAGAATGAGTAGATGCACTGGGGAGATTTCCAGGCTGTCTTTAATGAGAAATAATACCTTGAGGTCTTGGAATATTCCAAGACCTAAGAGTTCGTGGACCTTGTTCAAGGGAATCTATATGTGATAGAGTACACCAACCATTTCATTGAGTTGGTTCGGTATGCTCCTCAATTCTTCTCTAATGAGCAGGCAAAGGACCAAAGTTTTGAGAAAGGCTTGCGACCAGAGATATACTCCCAGGTGTTCTTGATTAAGTTGAGGACCTATGCTAAGGTCATTGACTAGGCGTGAATGGTGGAGATTGACCAAAAAGGTAGGGTTGGTTTCTTTATATCAGTATCAGTAGTGGGAAGTGGCATCTCTTCAAAGAATAAAATGAAGCGTAAGGAACAGGTGAAGAAGAGAGGTGGTAGTTCTGGCCACTCCTCCATGCAATTTTCGTCTGCGGATTCTGATGCGAGATCAGTCATAAGACACCAGTGTGGGAAGATGGGTCTCATCAGACTAGTATGACCACTTCTTATGAAGTCATGTTACCAGTGTGGATGTATGCGGCATTTGCAGTGCTTCTACAAGGAGGCACATCCACTTCCGACTGGGGAAAGGTTAGTGGCTTCAAGAGGAATGCCAGCATAGTTCATGCCATCGAGGACTGCGGGATCTTGATTTGGCAGTTTTGCTGGTATGGCTAGGTCATATTTTGGGTAGAACTAGTTCAGGTAAAATCCAAAAACTAGTGGTCGTCCTCAAAAAGAGACTGAACATCTCAATACAGTGGATCAAGCACCAGCAGGATCATAGTCAAGACCATTGACAGTTCGAGGAATAATTTTAATTTAATCTTTTATAGCTTCTGATCTTTTTGATACTAGTGCCACTATTTTATTCATTTCTTCCCATTTTGTTGACACACTTAATTTAAGAATCTAGTTTTGCGATGGAGTTGGTTACGGTGTTGGGAAACAAGAAGGAGTTGGGTCTTAGGTTCTCATCGTGTGCACTCTTCGTGTCAGATATTGAGATGGAGTGGGACATTTTGGTCTTAGATATGGATCTTTTTGATGTGATACTTGGCAAGGATTGTCTTCTACACTTCCAAGAACACATAAATTGTTAGAATCTATGAGTGAGTTTCACGACACATGATAGGAGTTTCCAGGTTTTCCTTGGAGAATGGGATCCTTGGTCAGGTCGTATAGGACCTCCACTCCCAAATATGGGAAGCCTAATCATTCATTTATCATCACTAGATCTAGAGGAAGATGGTATTTCCCCTAAAGCTGTGCTACCTCGTGTAATGAATGAGTTTCTGGAAGTATTCCCAGATGATTTTGCAGGTTTCCCCCCAGAGCGGGATGTGGAGTTCTCAATTGAACTAGCACCAGGAACATAGTTGATATCTATTATCTCATATCTCATGGACCCTACTAAGCTGAGGGAATTAAATATATAGTTATAAGACATAGAATCCAAAGGATTAATTCACCCAATCATCTCTCTTTGGGACACTCCTGTGTTTTTTTGCAAAAAAGGCAGACAGATCCCTCTAGTTGTGCATTGACAACCGAAATCTGAATATGGTAACGGTTAAGAACAAATACCCTTTTCTCAGAATAAGTGATTAGTTCGTTCAGTTAAAGGGGAAAAAGTGGTTTTCAAAAATATACTTGCATTCGGGATACCATCAACTCAGGGTGAGAGAGTCAGTTATCCCGAAGATACCCTTCCGAAGTATGTACGACCAATTTGAGTATTTGGTAATGCCCTTTGGATTGACCAATGATCCAATGGTATTTATGGAACTCATGAACTAGTTGTTCCACTGATATCTTGATTCCTTTATTGCGGTGTTCATTTATGACATTATGGTATACACTGGATCTAAGGAGGAACATGAACATCACTTGAGGATCATTCTGGGAACTTTCTAAGATCACCACCTCTATGAAAAGTTGTCAAAGTGAACTTTCTAGATCAGGGAAGTGAAATTTCTAGGGCATGTGATCTTAAAGTAGGGGGTTTCAGTGGACCCTGAGAAGATCAGTGTGGTCATGTCATGGGAGCAACCGAAGAATGTGTTCAAAATCAGGATTTTCCTTGGCCTAGATAGTTATTACAGGTGATTCATTTGGGATTTCTCTCGGCTTGCTTCACTGATGACCGCACTCAGCTGGAAAAGGGTGAAGTTTGTATTGGCCGCATAATGGAAGGAATCCTTAAAGGAGATGAAGTGGAAGTTGACAACCACCCCCATGATTATTTTTCCTAAGGCTAGGAAGGGGTATGTAGTTTATTGTGACACTTCATGTATGGGTCTTGGGTACATGCTTATGCAGGATGATAATATGGTTGCATATGGCTCTCGCCAACTCCAACCACATGAAAAGAATTACCTGAACCATGACTTATATTTTGCAGCTGTGATTCATGGTTTGAAGACTTGGCATCACTCTCTCTTTGGGTATAAATTTGTGGTCTACTCTGATCAAAAAAGTTTCGCCTATATCTTATCCCATAAGGACCTCAACTTGAGGCAGTGTTGTTGGATCAAGTACTTGTAGGGGTTCTACTTTGGCATTGTATATACCCTAGAAAAGGGTAATGTGGTGGTCAACCTTTTGTGTAGAATATTTCCAGTGTAGGCTTTGAAGAATTATAGTAATGAGTGGACTTTTATGGGGCTCTTTGCTTAGATGCATGTGGAGACCAAGGAGCACAGTGGAGGTGTGTTCCTGGAGATATTTTAGTTGAATCCTTCTCTATTGAAGTTGATTCAATCAGAACAACCCAGTGATGAGCTTTGTCAGTGGTCAATGTAGTTTCATCATGGTTGGGATACATTCTCTGATTTTTCATTGTCTCTCGAGGGAACCTTGTGCTTCAAGGGTTGTTCAGTAGTTTCATTATCTCTACGAAAGGTGGTGATGGTGGATAGCCACCAGTCTTAGTGGGTTTTCTATCTGGGCACCACCATATGTATTATGATGTTCGATGATAGTTTTGGTGGCCAGTTATGTAAAGGGACATAGTGAACTTTTTGTTGAGATGCTACACATGCCAGCAGGTGAATGCAAAGCATCAGAGGCCCTCTGGTATGCTCTAGACATTACCCATTCCTACCTGGAAGTGGGATGAGGTTTCCCTGGACTTCATTCTTGGCTTGCCTCATACACCTCAGGGTAACAATTCCATTTGGGTGGTGATTGATCGTCTAACCAAATAATCCAACTTCATTCTGGTCATAGATACAACTAAAGTGGATGAGTTGGGACATTTGTATCTTCAGGAGGTGGGGAGACTCCATGGTGTGCCCTTAGCAGTTGTCTTAGATAGAGATGCCAGTTTCACTTCTCGGTTCTAGGAAGGCCTTAAGAAGGCCTTTGGGTCTCAGATCAAGACGAGAACAACATAACACCTTCAAGTGGATGATCAGAGAGAGCTGGAGAATCAGATTTGGGAGGACATTCTCTATGCATGTGTCTGGGACTTTGGAGGTTCATGGGATAGATATTCGAGATTTTTTGAGTTTTCATATAATAATAGTTACCAATCCTCGATTAGAATGGATCCTTTTGAGGCGCTCTATGGTCAGCCTTGTCGGTCCCCCTGTGTTGGGATGAGGTAGGTGATACCTCACTTTTGGGGCTGAGTTTGTTGCAGAATACTTCGGAGAATATCAAATAGATTAGGCATCATTTATTGAAAGCATAGAGTCGTCATAAATATTATGCTGACCAGAGGTGTCGAGACTTGGATTTTTCAATGGGTGACAGGGAATTATTGAATGTGGCCCATTTCTGGTCCATCTTTAATTAGGAAAGCAAGGGAAGCTGATGTCATGGTATGTCAGATCTTTTGAGATCACTGAGTGTATTGTAAATGTGTCATATAGGTTGGATTTTCATTCTCAGTTGATATCCATCCATGACGTCTTCCATGTTTCCCAGTTGATGAAATACAACCCGAATCTGTCCCATGTGCTGAGTTGGGGAGAACTGGAGATAGATCCTGGCTTGTCAGTTTTTGAGTGGCCAGTTCAAATAGTGGACTCCCAAGAGTAGGTTATTTGGAGAAAGTCTATTCCACTGGTCTGAGTTCTTTGGCATCATGGAAATGATACACATGAGACATGGGAGCGGAAGTCATGGGTTGAGGAAGATTATCCATTCATGTTTTCCGATCAATCTTCAGGTTGACTTTCAAGGATGGAAAGTTTTCATGGTGTGGTGAATTATCACATGCATGACTTATTTTAAATGTATTCTTCGTTTAATTTCCATTATTTCTTTTTTTTTTGGTTTTTCCTAGGCATTTTGGTGGAAATTGTGGGTTTTCAATATTTGGGCCCAACTGTGAGCCCAATTATAGATTTAAAAATAAATTTTGTTTCTTTTATAACTCTTTAATTTTCACAATTTTTCATCAATTCCAAATCCTACTTGGTCTCCCATAACCTATTAACACCACCATGGAAATTTTTAGCCTTTATAAATCCATAATCATGGTGTATTTGGGTTTTTATTTAAGGAGTTGGGACATCCCGAAAGCTCAGTCCCAGTTTAAAAAAAATGTTTAAATAATATCTAATTCAAATTTAATTATTTTTTGGTGATTCCACATCTCACCCGAGCCCAGGGAACCAAGTAGTGCCTCCATTCACTTCTCCCCATCTTTGGAGCTCATTTGCCTCATGGTTTAGGTCGAAACATCTAAAGCTTTCACAATTCGTCCATATTTAAAAATGTAATTTGATTCTTTCATAACTCCTTCATTTTTAACTATTTCCCCCCATTTTAGTTCTCAATTAACCTTGTCTCCATTTTTCCAACCTCAATTTAATTTTTTCGGTTTTCAAATTCAGTTACTGGTGTATTTGGGGCTATTTCTTCAAGATCCCTCAAGTAAGTGGGTATCATTCATTATTCTTTCATTTTTTAGGGTGTCATTCAATATGCTTAGGTTTTCTTCCCTTATCATTGAAGTCCCAAATTACTAGAGGGTAGGGTTTCAAACCCAAGGTTTAACCTTGGGTTTTCTTGGTCCAATCTTCTATTTTTAGGCTTGATCTACCCTCCTTGAGGTGAGGCGGTGGTACGATTGAGTTTTTTCACAAAGTAAACAACGTTTTAACCATTTTTGGTAGGTGATTCCATTGTGTATGCAATCCTTATGAAGTATTTTTTTCATAGTATTTTCATGTTTATATCATTTTATTATTGCTATAAAAATTAGTTTTATTGGTGTTTGTAATGAAAATGAATTTTATGTTCCACTTTTATGTGAAATTGGGTTTTTTTATAGAAATCTCTTGTTGGTTCATTTGGGGATACCCTATAATTACTTAGTTGATTTTATTGAATTGTATTAGGGATAAAAATACTGTTTTTAATTTTTATATCCTTTGGTTGTTGCTGTGAAAATCTATTTTATTGGTGTTTGTGAAGCAAAGGGACATTAAGTGTCACGTTTGTGCAAAAATGGGGGGTTTTTAAAAGATAAAACCCCATAGTTTATATGGGGATTCCCCATAACTGAATATCTAGTTTTTTTAAAATTTATTGAACTGGAATTTTTTTAGGTGACTTAAAAGTGTGCACATAGTGTGCAATGTTGATATTTTAATGATTTTTGGGTGCAAAACAATGTGAGATTTTGAGAAGACGTTTTATTGAAAATCAAAATGTTTTGTTGTGTTTTTTAAGTGGTATAAAGTGTGTATAGATACAGTATTGATTATATGTGATCATTAGTGGTGTTTTTATATTAAAATGGATGTTTTTATCAGGATGAAATTATTTGAGCACAAAATGGGGAGCCCAGGTACCTAAGTGGGAGGATATGTACTAGTACGACAAGTGAACCGGATGGGTGGTGTCCCTATTTCACTGAGAAAATGGATAAAAAAACTCTAAATAAACTATATGGATGATGATGGGGGACCAAAATATTATGGGTGTGTTCCTTACTAGTGTCTCATGCATGAGATTCAATTTTTCTATGGTTACTTTTCACCGAGGTATGACGTTCATAGGGCATGAGACTATCTAGTTGCCTAGGGGTGTTCCCAGTTGTGGTGATCATTGGATTTGTTGTACATACCCTTGACATAGGGAGTGTTTGGATGTACTTCACAGTAGATAAATTTTCTTATTTAATTATGTTAATATTTTCAAAGTTATAGTTTGAAAACTATTTTCAATTGAAAGTTTCATTTCATTGAATTTGTCACTACTTTTCTTTATATATTAAAACTACTTTCTTTTTCACCTTGTATTGCATACTATTTGGAATATTTGGGTGGTATACTATTGGGATTAGGCTTACACCCTAATTACTCCCCTTGGGAGTAAGTTGACGTGGATATGTTTGACTTTGGTAAAGGCAAAGCCTCGAGTGAAGGTGGTTCGGGTTGTTAGTCCCCTCTCGATGCGGTGTTGTGGAGACGGCTCGGGAGTGACGACCCCTTGTCGTATAGGGTAATTTTGGATGACTTTCTGCTAGTATTATTATTATTTGGACCTCTTGTGATTTTTTTTAAAACCATGTATTTAGTTCTGGTTTTGTTATGACTTATTTGGCTTGAAAATTTGAGATTCTTATTATTAATTGTTTTTAATGTTTTATGCATTCATACTTGGGAAAATCGTTACCAAACCTAATTTATTGATACTTGGGAACTTGTACCAACCCGTGAGGATAGGGAATGCTCTTTGGGATTTGTCATGGTCTGGATTTGGTACCTTTATTAGTGGCTACCAGATTTGGTTCATGACATCTCCCCTCTCCCAAATAAACTCAACATCCCCATACATGGAATAATAGTTCCTTTTAGTGATCAAGATATGGGGCTTATCCAACTAATATGTTTGAGTTCATATATTTAATAGAATAAAACCTCCTTTAGTTTTTATTTCAAATGGTATAATTTTTTTATTCAGTTTTTGATTCCAAGGGCATTTAAACTAGGGTTGGATTATTTATATTTCAATTTCCATGGTTAATGAACCATATCTCCCTCCACACACTTCCTATTTATTTCCTATAAATCATATTTGTGTTGGGTGGTCATTTTTCGGAAACCTCTAACACATGTGAGAAATTGTGAGGAGTACTATTGATAATTAGGGAATAATAATAACTAATTGTGAATTGCCTTAATTTATCCAAAGATCATATTACATCTCCATGAATGCAATAAGGATAGTAGACCAATTAATACTTGATTAGGGATGCCTTTTTCATCACCATTTTAATGAGTGGGGAGATGATTCAATCGAGAAATCTCTCTCTTACCAATCAATAGATGTATAACTGCTAAACAATTGAAATGATGGTATCATAGTAATAGGTTCATCCAAACCCGCACTAATCGCAATATTTTTCAAGTTTATTAAAATAAAACCTTTTAAAATACTTTCTATTTCATAGACCAATCAAAAAATAATTTTCTAAAAATCATCAAAATGTGAAAAACTATTTTTCAAGCAATAATCATTGGGAAACAACATAGGTTAACAAATATATTATACTAGGAAACTATAATTTTTTGTTTTTCCATGACAAACATAGGCATTAATCACATATATACAGAATTTAGAAGTGATCCATAACAAAAAAGGTTGTCTTTGTTGATTAAAGGGCATTTAAAAGATTAAATGGAATATTTATTGAGAAAAATACCCTTTTCAATTTGAAATAGCTTATTCAAAATTTTAAAATTACCAAAATATTATAAAAAAATTTCTTTAAGGAAACCATGAGAAATTATATGTGAATCTCCAAATAGGTGAGTGGTTATTACAGTAGGTAATTATGTACATGTTGTATAATTAAAATGAAAAATTCATTTCACATTGTTGTAAAAAACATAAAAATTTTCTCTTTCAAAAAATGACAAGAAGATTACAGTCAAAAAAAATTTAAATTACAACATGGGTAAAAATTCTTTTAATAAATTAATTTAAAATATGAAAATATTTCTTTAAAAAAATGTATAACACATGGATTTGAAGAAAACATATTTTTAACCGAAGAGATAAATGAATTCATTTTTTCTTAAAAATATTTACTCAATAATTTTAACCACTAAAGAGAGTAAAATGGTATTATTACTCAAAATATTCATGAATAACCATAGGTAAATAAAATTATATTGTTTTATTTTAAAAATATAAAATAATTTCCTACAACAGAAATTCATGTATAAATAATCTCGATTAAAAAGAGATTGAAGCATAAACCCATACAACTTTAGTAATATTTTAATCATAAATAAAATGAGTGTAGTAGATGACTTATAACAGAAATTATCATGAATTATGAAGGATTAATAATATATTATTTAATGTGGTAGTATATACACCATTTAAAAACATTTAGGTTAATAAAAGAACATTTATCTCAAAGAAGTATATTTTGAGATGAAATGCTAACCTCAAGTCTAGAATTTATTATGTATGTATTTTATTTCATGTAAAATAAACATATATATTTTTTTATTAATATAATTTTATAGTTTTAATTAATTATAATTCAACCATCTAATTTATTTATATTGATGATTTGTTTAATTACATAATCAGTTATGTCTACATCGGGTGTTTTGAAGAGGCTTCGTTCATAATTTCAAAATAGAATTGATGTGTTGATCATCATTAAAGGTGTTAATGTTCAATAATTACCATAATAATAATAATAACATAATTATCATTTTATACATATTATACTTCAAAAAATATCCATTAATTATGGTCATTAAAATGAACTATGTTCCAAACATGGAAACAATAGCTCGTATGTACGCATGTGTAACGTTTCCATTTATCAATGATCATGATGGAAAGAAGGTAAGTGTAATATTATATTTAAAAATTTACATAATATAATAATTATCATTTTATTTATTTAAATACACTTACATATATCATCCATGTTATGTAGAAATAAATAACAATTCACAGCACTTTGTGAGGTGGTAGTCCACCGTACATGTGAATGATGTTATCATTTTTCAATGGATGGTGTGCTAAGAAACTATATAATATATTAATTTTATAAAATTATTAATATTTAAATATTTTTATTTATAAATATTAAATCCATCATTATGAACAACCATTGGAGGTGACGTTGTGAAATAAATTACACCAGTTTGTGAGGAGGTGGTCCTCTTTACACACAAACGAGGGTTGATTTTTTTATTTAGTGGAAGAGGAGATGGATTAATTTTATGAAATAAAAATAATAAAATATAAATATATATTATATAATTTTTAATTATATTATAATTTTTAAGACAAAATTGAAGGTGTAAAAATAATAAATAAAAAGAACTATCTTGAAGAAGACGATTGTCTGCATTTAGAAAAACCTCCTTTGAATCTCTTATTAAGGACCCTAAGGTTGGTATTTTGGGAAGATATTAATCTCTATAATTTGTATAAGGATGTTTTGGACAGATTTTTGTAGGGTTATCTTAGTCTAAAATTGTTTATAGTTGTGAATAAGTGAGGAGAGGGGTGCCATTTTATAATTGACAGGTGTTATTTTTAGAAATACCCATAACAATTCAATAATGGGAAGTCACTATCAATAAGAGTGCCTAAAATTTTGATAAATAATTTATTAGAGGTGTGATATAGTCTATACACACCTCCGACATTCAAAAAGAAACATCTTTTAAACCTTTTATTCGATTTAACTCTAAGGTTAGTCACTTTTTACCATTTAAATATTTCACCATGGTAACTAGTTGTTTGTTATTTTTACATTTCATTATGAAAAAAAATTAAGTTGAACTTATTTAATAATATTAATTATTTTTATTAAAAATATTTAATCTATTTTTCAAATTAAAAAAAACAGAAGTATAAAAATTCAATTTTAATTAAACTAGTAAAATGTATCCAAAAACGTTTTTTCAAGAAATGATTTTTTTAAGAAATAGATGATATTATATTAACTCTATGACTAGAAATCATAATTATCAGAATATGAATTAATATTTATTGATATATAATATTTTTTTAATAATTCCCAATTCTGGGTTATTTAAGTTAATTAAAACAGAGAAACATTATGCAATTTAAAACTGTTTTCAGAAAAATGTGTTTTAAAACATAAAAATAAACATAGACAAAAATATAGTATAAAGGTGATTTAAATGTAATTAATTTTATTATATATAACTAAAGAATACTTATGTTACTTTTAAATTTAATTAAAAGGTTAATGGGGCTTTTAAATTACTTAATATTTGAATAGAGATGATAGTTTTACAAAAATCAGTATTTTTAAAGATTCATTGGAAAATCAATATTTTTCTGAAAATACCAAAATTTCACATTAAGTTAAGATCAAAATATGGATTTAAAAAATTATTTTCATTTTATAAAATAAAATTGATAAAAGATCTAAAAAAATTTATCACATTTTCCCTCAAAACAAATAAATAAAAATAATTTTTGAAGTAAAAGTTTTTATTCTAAAATGAGTTCTTATTTATTAAGAATTTAAAAATATATTTATATTAATTGGATAATTTATATATATTTAATAAATTATTTTATACTATTCATAACTTATAATTTAACTTATATGTTATAACAATAATATTTTAATAATATGTCATAGTGAATTTAATATTACTGTTTCATGTTGTATATGTTATTGAGCATAGGGTTATTATAAAATATTAGGATGTTACACAAATTAACAAAGTAGAGATTATTCATCGTTCTAAAGTAGCATGAAGTTAATTTTCAAAAAATGGTTAAACCTTGTAAAAGCTCCCCAGACTTATGATTCCTCCTAAATTTTTGAAGTTTTTAAAAGGTTAAAATCATACAAAGTCATGCATTATGCCCTACGAGATCTACAATTTATACCCTATGTTTCTCCTAGACAACCCTACAAAGTATATTTCATCTAGTAAAAACATTATATATTTTTCAAAATATAAATAATAAAAATTTAAACTTTTTTTAAAACATTAAAAAAATAAAAATTAAACTCAAGCCATCAATTTATTGCAAAATTTAAATAAACTGATGAATATAAATTTTTTCCCTCTTTAATTAATATTAAAAAATTAAAATAAATTGACACATTAAGTAAAAAAATTAATATAACTTAATTAATTTGTTAATGTAATAGAATAAAGTGATTTTAATATTAAAATAATTTAATGAATTTATTTCCTATGTTAATTCACTCAAACGTTTCCCAAGCAGTCCAAATCAAGTGAACATCAGTAATATTACACAATAAAAATTAAAATTACATGTCAAAGGGGGTTCTCCTTTTCAATAACATGTTACTTAACCTTATCCTAAATCCTTAATATTATCCATTCCATTTTCCTCATGAATTTCATTCTATTTATTTCCACTTATTTCATCCACCCATACTCATTTATACCTACCTTTCCATAATTTTTTCTCATAATGATCAAGTATGAATTTAAATAAATGTTTTTCTAATTTTTATTTCATGAAATTTTCACTGTAGTATTAATGAATTTATTCATATACACCCAATGATTAAAGTTTTCGTTCATATCTTGACTAATATTTAGGGTTTTTTTACAACTAAGTGTTTATGGGTTATATTTTGAGAAAATTATGATGAAGATTAGGTGGTTTGTCTCTCTTTGGAAACTCAATAAATGATTTGTAGTTTCCTTAAAGAATAAAAACTTCTCACTATTCTTATTATATTGATCAGATCCACCCTTTTAAATTTTTGGTTGGATAATCCAAACCTTCAACGCCTCACTATAATTATACATTTCTTTTCTACATTTCCATCTAGTGATTTCATTTTTTCCTTTATTTTAGTGTTTTGTATTGATTTGAACTTGATGGTAGAGTGGTAAATAGATTCTTGATTACATGTCCAATATGACTTGACCTAGTTTTATGAGATATTTTTCTTTAGTATGTTCAACTCTGATTATTTTTAGGTCCTTCATTCAAATAGGTTTTGTAATTTTTTCAAAGTAGTATCTCTAAAATAGTTTATAGGAGAAGGTTGTAGTGTTCATACAGTTTCATTTTTATTTAGTTAGCTTCCTTCCACTTCCCCTCTTGAAAACAATGTCCATGCTACACCATGAGATATTTTTGGGTAGCCATCACTTATAAAACAAAAAAAATATAAATTTTTCTATATTCCCTCATTAAATCAATGGTAATTTCATCATTTCTGATCTAAAATTTTTGTGTAGATTTGAGTTTTTTATTTTAAAGATTGTTTTCCTTTCATCATTAAATATTAGTGTGAATCCTAATCCTATTGGGATGATGAATTTTCCATCTCTCCATAAATTCATTATGAATTTCAACCCAAAATAATAACAAATAAGATATAACACTTCAATATTCTATATTTGTAAAATTATTCCAAACATATTGACACTACTCAATCTCTCCCGCCCCTAAACTTGAATTCTATTGAGATCATGCCTTTACTTTTAATATGGGTAGATAAGGTTTTTAATTTTAATATTCCTTCCTATTATAGTAATTAATTGATTCTAATGTCTATAGGTATTCAATGTCAATATATTCTAAAAATATGTCTTTATTGTTAAAGGGTATTTTTTTAATCAATAGAATACCTCAATCATTTATAACACAAGATCCTTAATTCTTCTATTTTATTTACCAAATTACTCAATAATTTTATTTATAAAATAATTCCATTGTTATCTATAGAAATGAGGGAATTGTAATTATATTTTGAATTAGTTTTTTAATCCTCTTAGGAAAGTGATTTAAATATAAAGTAGTATGTCATACAATGATATTCAAAAATCTATGTTCTTTGTAAGAATTTATCGCATTTAGAATTTCAAAACAAGTTCATTTCAGTATTATTACAATTATTTCTGATGTATTAAATTAGATTCATATATTTTTCATGATTTCAAAAGTATTAATGGTCTTTAAATTGAGATCAATGGGGTTTTAAAACCCATAAAAAAGAAGCACACACAAAGATAATAAAAATAAATAAAAATATTAAAATAAAAACCCAAATTTTGAAAATCCTAAACTAAAAATGTGTCCTCTCCCAAACTTAAATTATGTAATTACCTAAATAATTTTTTATATATTAATTAGTTGATAAAAATTTAATTCATTCCAAAACTTCAACCATGTTTTATAAAAACTTAAAACCTAACGGTTTCTTGTTGTTCGATAGGATAACCAAATGTGAGATCCTTACTAGTGTTGATGGAATAATCCCATAATTTGTCTTTATCATGTCCCCATGAATATAAAATTATTCTTATCTTATTATTTAATGATCATTATATACATAATTGTGTATATGTTAGTGATTGTAAATGGCCCTTCCCAAATAGAATAAATCCTACCTAGAATTATCATGTGTTTGGAATTTTAAAGTAACAGTTGATCTACTGGAATGAATAATTTATATTGAATTAACTTATTATGATCCATTTCATCTCTTTCCTTGTAAACTTTTGAGTAATTAAAATATCCTCTATTGATTTCTTCAAGCTCGTGTAGATACAGTATAGTTTTATTCTCAATAGTGTATAGATTAAAATTTATCTAATTTATTAATCAATGGGATATGTGCTACAAATCTATAGGGATGTGGTAGAGTTTCCCATAACTCAACAAATATAGTATAATTTCAATGGGGGTTTTATAATTTGTATTGTATGACCATATGATGTCTTCCAACATTTGGTTCTAATCCTTCATATTTCTATGGATAGTTTTCACTGGGATTCCATTGATTTACTTGTTTGAGAATTCAACTTGATCATTACATTATGGAGGTTAGGGTGTTGATGTATTATGATTCACTCTAGACTTCTACATCAATGATTATATTTCCAAATAACATAAATGATTCTTTTTATGAGTGATGATTTCCATTATAACTCTATGCCCACAAAAAATATTATCCATGAAAAAATCATAAACTACATTAACATTATTGATTTTGGTTGATTTATCTTTGACCCATTTGGATACTTAATCAGCTTCCATTAGGATATAATAGTCCTAAAAAGACTTGGGTAAAGGTCTCATGAATTATATTCACCATACCTCAAATTTTAACAAAATAATTTTAATTTGTTTGGAAGACCTTATCATTTTTTATATCTTTCTAGTAAATTTTCATTGATCACACATTTTTCAAAATTAAAAGGAATATTTTAACAATTAATTCATATTAATTATTTATTCCAAGACATTACTAATATAACTTTTAGGTCAAACATGGATTTTACAAGATTTATTATATATAAATTTGATAATATTTTGTATCTCACTTTTAGTAAAGCGTCCATTTATCACTTCATAATTATATATTTTGTATGAGTATAGATCTTCGCAAGTGTAAAATTTTAATTAATATTTGATCCTCAAATCATATTGTTGTTTAAGTGATATGGGACTTAAGAAGTTACTATAAATTTTAAAATATTATCATACCAGGATACATCATTTTCCACCAAATATAATTGTTCTCATAGAATTAACTTATTCAATGGATCTTGGTATATAATTTTCACATTAGCTGTATTATTACATATACTTAAATGATGATCCACCAAGTTTAAAACCAATTTATTCTCTATTGTATCTATATTAAAATCTTTAAGAAGTATTTTCAATCACACAAGACTAGCTGTTACTCTTACATTCTGCTTTTAAGTATATAGAGGTTGCTTGACAACAAAATATTGTGAATCTAGTAGTAACTAGGTTAGATCTTAATTTATCCATAGAAAATAAAAATTATAAAAAATTAATTTCTAATTGATGTGTTGTTCTTTTTTGTAACATTGAATGTCTTATAAGCATATTAAATGACTTAGGGTTTCCATTCAATTATTTTGAAAATTACTTCTCTAATAGCATGGTTAGATGCATTACAAATAAGTTCAAAAGTGTGTTCTTGGTTTTTTGGTTTCATTATTAGTAGGGTGAATTATCTATTATTTATTTCATTAAAACAATTACTACAATCATCATCAAAACTAATTTCAGAATTTTTCTTGAGTAACATTGGTAAGGCAAGATAAAACTAACAAAACTCATTAATAAACTTCCTATAAAATACTGCATATCTTGGAAAAGATCTAAAATGTTTCTCACATGTTATATAGATTAATTAATTTATTAATTAAATTTAAGACTTATGCAACTAGAATTTTTTTTGAAATAAACATTACCAAGAACATTTAGACTTTCCACCATCAAATTTCACTTTTAAAAATTTAAGATAATCTTCTTTTCAAGGTAATATTAATCCATGATCAAATTAGTTTCAAAAAATAGTGAATTCATCCAAAAATTCCTCTAGTGTTTCTTCAATATTATCTTATAAAATACATACTATATATCTCTATAATCTCCCTAGTGCATTGAAACTCCTAATAGCTTCCATTTATATGAAAAGGTAACATATGGATGATTTAAATTAGTTTTATCCTAATATTAAAGAGAAATTGGAACCTAAAAGTAACTTAAAAATCTATATAATAAGTATTAAATAGTCCTTATAATTAATATTTATAACATCTATTAAATAAAATGAATTGGGATATGATCTTTTCTAGTGATCTAATTAAATATCCAAAAATTTATACACACTTTCCAACTATTCTGAATTCTCATAGGGATCAATTTATTTTGTTTATCTTTCATTAAGTTCGATTGAATTTTTCTAGGAAATATATAAATGGGGCTAATAGATTGTAATTTATTGATTGGGTATATTATTATTTACATTAATAACATCTATATCTCTTTTTGATTGCCTTCACCAGGGTTGAATTCATACTTCTTTTAGGATTGACTATATGTTTAGTATTTTATTCAATTAAAATTCTATGCATGTATATTTTTTGATTTATTACTAGAATGTATCATAAAATATAGCTTATTACATGAAATGTTTTCCTTTAAAGTGAAATTATTCTCAGTTCTTAATCTGAGTAAAAAAATTATATAAGACTACTAGAATAGTATCCCCTTCAATGTGCTGATGATACCTATAGTCAATGTGTGATGGTTTTAATTCCAAATATGGGTGCCACTATAAATATGAAATTTGAGCTGGGTTCCTCTATAACAAACTTGTTAATGATAGAATAAATCAGTTTCAGGATTTTATTCATCCTAAAAATATTAAGTAATTTTTAAATAAAAATAAATAAATATTTTTAATTAAAAACTTTTAATATAAGGTTTTATATAAAAGTTAAATTTATAAATTTTAAAATTTGAATTTGAAAATCAAATAAATAAAAATTTTAAAATAAAAAACCAAAATTTACTTTGGGTGAATTTTTTTATTTTTTCAACAATATTTATTTTTAAGTGAATAGTGAAAATACTAATGTTGTGTAAAAAAATTATTTCTCCTCAATAAATTACGTAATTGAAAAGTCCCGTTATTTTTTTAATATAATTTCTAGTAAAAAAAGGTATAATTAAATTTATTTAATTAATTTAATTATTTTTTAATTAACTTTAAATATTATTTTATTTTAAGTTTGTTTTTGGGTTTAAAAATGAGATTTTTTTAAAAACAATTTTAAAAAGAATAATTTTTATCCATATTAATTAATTAAAATATTCCCTAATAAGGAATGTTTTAAAATAAATTTATAGACTTTTTATAAATAAATATTAATTTAAATTCATATAATGATTAATATTAGTCATAAATTTAATATAAAATAATATTTTACTTGAAAAATAAACTTCTTGAAAACTTAGTTTTTCTTTGTTTCTATGAGTTTTATTTTAAATTTAATTTTTTTAATTATATGAATTTAATTTTTAAAAATATATTTCATAATTTTAATCATCATAATTTATATTTTCTAATAATTTCAACTTAATTTTATATCATAATGTATAGTGAAGTAGTAAAAATTAATTACCACGATTAAGGTAAAAATGGGTTTATCAGGGTTTAAACTTAAATGATAAGGGTTAAAATGACCTAAAAACTTATATAAAAAACTATTTTATGGAAATTTTTCATCCTTATCATGTCTAAGATTCATTAATAATCCATTTTTAACCCTTGGAATGTAAAAAATATGGGTACACCTTTTTCTTTTCAAAAATTACAAGTGTGCCACTCACCTCACTTATAAAAGGAAACCCCATATCCTCTATTATTCACAGCATAATAACATTTGGTTTCATTAAAAACTTACTAAAATAACTTCCCAACTTCCATACCCTAATCCTAGAATCCTTTTTTAAAAAATTATTTATAGGAATACCTTAGGTATTATCCTAAGAAGTGGTCTGATAAGAGGTAAAATTACTAACTATGAATTTTGTTTTATATCTTATTCAAACTCCTTAAAACCAAATTTATTTATGATTATATAATAAAACTAATATATCCCACAAACTGATATGTTTTTTTAATTTCATGACCTATATCCATCTCATTTTCTCTCAAATGGGAACCGATAATGTCCCTCATGTGTACAGCTAATTGCAATAACACGAACCAATGGGGCATGTTTTCCATAAACACATATCAGATTGGGTATGATAATGGTTATAAATTATATATATTATATTAATAAATAAATTATACCTCTAGAGTCATTATATTATATATACCTTTTTCCACTTTCCATTCTATAGTGTTTACGATAATGTTGCTCCTATGTACGGAAGACTACTACCTCAGGAAGCAATGTGATTCATTTTTCACTAACGCTTCATGTGTAAGTTAATAATTATATATTTAATGAATGTATATGATATTAATTAAATAATAATTATATAATGAAATATTTATCATTATTAAATGATAATGTATCATTTTCATTCTTACCTTTTCACCTAGTAAAAAATGATAACACCGTTCATGTATGTGTGGACTTATGCCTTCATGAAGAGTTGTGACTCTCTTTTCACCACCAAACCACATGTATGATATATATATATATATATATTTGTATATTTAAAGAAATAATATGGTATATATGATATTTTAATCACTCTATAAATATAAAATATTACTTAACTCCTCTCCAAAATGATCGTTAAAAATGGAAATGTTACTCATGTGTACGTACGACCTACCATCTCCATGGTTGTAATGTACTTTATTTCTCATGACTATATTAATTATTAGACTTAAAATTATAATTTATGTAACAATATAATAATTATATCGTTATTATTATTTGGGATATGTTTAAATAATAATTCCTTTTCTAGGTAAAATTTTATGTGTTTATTAAAAAAAATTATGAGTTTTTATGCTTTTCACTAGCCTAATGTTTTTATTATTATTTTTCCTTTGATGAACTTATTGTGAACATACCATGTTTTTGAAATGATTTTCACAATATTAAAATGTTGTTAAGGGAATGGAATAGGTCATGTTGAAATTCATGAATATTATTCCTGAAAAGAAATATTTTTTAAGAGATTTTTGTGGGGTAAAAATGGTAACTAATTCGAAGTGTATACTTTATATGATATGATTATGTTATGTATGATTTATAGCCTAATTATATAAAACTGTAAACCTAAAAGATACTCAAATTTAATTAAATAAATTCTTGACATAAAAAATCATGATTATGTTATGTTTATAGTTAAGTCCTTGTAGTTGGTATCATATGATGGTTTAGATAACTTTATATGTTAGGATAATGTTAATAACATTACCTTGAAATATTTTACCTTTTGGTTATGTTATAATGATATAGAGTCTTCATATTATCATATTGATTCATCTAAATTATGTTTATTCAAAATGGTTTTATATAGAGGAAATATGGAATCTATAGTTGGAAGGCACATATAGGAATGTATCCTTCCAAATCAGAATCCTTAGATAGTTGGAATTGGAATATAATAGTTTATTACATTGATGGATTAGTTAAAACAGGATATAAATAGTGGTTTTATCCATTCTATAGAGGAATTTTATCTCCCAAAAAGGAACATGTATATAGTGTGGAATTTCATGATGAAATATTCTCTATAATTCATTATATCATCTGACATTGTGGTAGCTGAAGGGTGGATCAATTCTTTGGAGAAGATATTTGAGTCATGGGATATTCATAACATCAAAAGGTATGTCTTACCATTTATCATTTTGAAGGTAAATTTTATCTATGGTGTTCATTGGTTATTAATACCATATATAAAGATGATATTGATTCCATGTAATGGTAAAAATTTAATGGCCTATTCCTTGAGAGAAATGTCCCTAAGTTAGTTCGACTCTGGATAGAATAAAAATTCCTGGAGTTGAAGAAAAAAGATGAAGATTATAGGACCACTTATGATTGCAATTTTACAACACAATAATGGTAAATATTTTATTTTTTCGTAATATTGATAGTAAAATTAATATATTTTATTCTGTATTGAAACCAAGTATATAAATAGATTTTACGGTGAGAGAATTTAAAATCTATGAGTACATAGTTTGTTGTGATGAAATAGTTAAGATAGAGTTTTCTTACACTTATGTGATCATCATAATGAAATAAAAAATAATTTGGGATGAAATTTGATGTAAAAATATAGAAAATGATATTTTTAGGTAAAAAATGAAATTCCCATCATTTGGTAACTGTGGTAAGAAGTACCTTGGAAAATGTCTAATGAAATAATGGAATTGTTATCGATGTGTAAAGTTTGGTCATATCGTACATAATTGGAAGGAAAATAATATTGTATAATGAAATAGGGGTAACCTATATACAACTAATAGTTTGGTATTTTAGTTGTGATGAGTAGAGTTGTGATGACAATATCTACATAAATTCATTAACTCAGGCTAGAAGTCATCAAGATTAGAAGCAAGAGGCTGTGTAAAATCTTTTCTCACAACTATGATTGATATTTTTTCATCAAATGAAGTGTTGAAAGGTATGTTACTTGTGTATTTGAATTATCAAAATACCCTTTTTGATTATATATATTTACATTCATTCATTTATTATTAATTTTCATGTAAATTGGGAATATCACCTCATGAAACTAATATATAACTTTTACTGAAGATTGTATGTGGAAATATAAAATAAACAAAATTTTATAGGAATATTCCTATTGTTATCAGTGGGATTTTATTTCCTATAAATATTTTTGAACAATACAAAGTAGTGTTTGATATCATTTTGGGTGTGGATTGGCCTTTAGATTATCATGTTAAAATAGATTTCATGTCCAAAAAATGCATTCATTAATTTAATGCCTTTGATAACATACCAATAAGCTAATAAATTTATTAGAGATATAAGTGAAATTTACATAGCTCATATTTTTTAAAAGAAAGTAACTATTCAGATTAGTGATGTGACAGTATTCAATGAATACATGGATGCTTTTTCAAATGATTTTCCTAGTGTTTTTCTTGACCAAGATATTGATTTTACTGTCAAATTATTCCCTAATTCTAATACTATTTATAAACCGCTTAATCTAATGGGATCAAGTGGAAGTTTAATAATTTAAAATGTTATTGAATTATTTTTTAGATAATGGTTTGATTCTCCCATTCACTTTACCATGGGGTGTTCCTAATTTTTTCTAAAAATAAATATGGTTTGTTGAGTTTTTCCATTGATTATAGTGACTTGGACAACATCAATATTAAGAAAAGGTATCCTTTTTCCCATATAGATGATTTATTTGATCAAATCAAAGGGGTAAATTATTTTTCCAAGTATAAACTGAGTTTTGAGTACCATAATATTAATTTGAATAAGGATGAAATTCTAAATATTGTTCAGACTATATATGGGAACTATGAGTTTGTAGTTATTTCGTTTGGGTTAACTAGTGAACCTATTATATTTATCAACCTTAAGAATATAGTTTTTCAAGAGTTAATGGGAAAATATTTGGTTGTATTTATTAATGAAATTTTGGTGTATTCAAAAATTTAAGTGGAACATGAAATACACCAAATTATTATTTTTAAAACAATAAAAGAAAAAAATATATATGGGAAATTTATTAATTGTTAATCTTTGTTTTGAAAAATTCATTCATTGGAAATATTATTTCTAAATAAGGAATAAATATTGAAACTACTAAAAAATTTCTAAATAATGGAAAGTACCCACAAATTTCATATATATTCTTAGAATTCTTGGATTAGAGTGTTTTTACTGATGGATTATTGAAAAAACTTGCTCAATTGTCTATCCCACTGATTAAGATAACTAAAAAGGGATAAATTCTTATGAAAATAATGTGATGATTATTTTCTAGAACAATAATTAATATTGGTGAATGAAAAACAATTGACCTTCTTTTTAGAAATATATAATTTTTCATCTACAATAATTATTCTTTGAAATAATGTTGTTCGATCCTAATGCATAATGATATGGTAATTGGTTATGATTCATATCAGTTGGAACCTCCTGAGTTAGATTACCCTAGAGATGATATAGAATTAGCTACTGTGGTTTTTTCATAAAAAATTTAGAGGAATACATTTTGTGGAGTAATGTTTGAAATGTATACTTATCAAAAATATTAAAGTATATATTCACTTAGAATAAATTAAACATGATATAGTGAAGATAGAAAAATGATCAATTTTTATGATTGCATGATTTATTACCACCATATAAAACTAAATAAAGTGTATGATGTTTTTTTTTCAGAAAAAATAATGCTACATTTACCGTGTTCTGTTTGTAACATGAACCTTTGTTTAATGATTTGATAAATTTTGACCTAAAATTTTTGGATGCAGAGTCATCCTCTCTTTGTTTCAGGTTTTAGTGAAGTTGACTTTGTGATAAAGAATTAAGAAAAATAAAAATAATGATAAATATCTTTAGGAAAAGGTAGAATACATTAAGAAAGGTAATTTTAAATATTTTAGTATCGAGGAATAAAATGTTTTATGATTTGAAAAATGAATATGTGTACCTTGTTATTTCCACCTAAAGAAAGATATGTTGAGTGAAACTCATAGTTCCCTATTTTTTATTCATCTGGTAATCACTAATATGTATTGAGACCTTTAAGATTATTACTAGTGGGATGGTATAAAAACTGATATTTCTAAATTCACCATGAAATTTTTGACTTGTTAGTTGGTTAAAGCATAACAATAATTTTTGAAAGGATTTCATTAAACTTTTCTAGTGATAGAGTGGAAATGGGAAAACATATCCTTGGATTTTGTGGTGGGAATACCAAAGACTATATTATATGATAATGGAATTATGGTTATTATTTATCAATAAACTAAATTTATACAATTCCTTCACATTTAGGATAAAAATTCTTTAGGTCATATTTCAAGACATTATATAATGGATATATCTAGGTTATATAGAGTTTTTATCTCCATTATATAAGACCATGATCCCAGGTTTGCATATAATTTTTGAAAGGACTACAGATGTCAATGGGAACTGGATTAAATTTAAGAAATTCTTTTCATCCTTAAAATGATGGTTAGTCCGAGTGAATGATTAATACCATGGAATATATTATTCATTCTTATTCAAAGGATTACTAGGTAAGTTGGGACAAACATATTTCTTTGGTTTAGTTTTCTTATAATGACAGTTTTATTTCCAATATAAAGACGGAAACATTTGGGGATTTATATGAAAATTAATGCCAGATCAAATATTTTTTGGATAAAGTTAGATAAATAAATCTTATGGGACCATATTTAAAAGAGGAAATGGTTAATAAGGTGTAGTTTATTTAGCAATATATTATGATGGGTCAGAGAAGGAATAAAATCTATGTAGATAACTAGAGGAAAGATAATTACTTTGAGGTAAGTGATCGTGTATTTATAAAGCTTCATACATATAAAAGTGTTATGAATTTGGTAATAAAGGAAAGATAAGTCCATGTATCATTAGATGATATGAAATACTGGATAAAGCCAGATCACTTTCCTACCAAGTGTCTTTTCCTCTATGTTTATCTCAGATACACAATATATTTCAGGTTTTGATGTTAAGAAAATCTATGATGGATTAATATCATGTTTTGATCCCTATAGTTTTACAGTTAGAATAGATTATTTCTTATGATAAATATATACTTTATATTCTTGACTTTAGAGAGAAAGTGTTTCAGAATAAGGTGATTCACGAGGTTAAGGTTTTATAGAAAATCATATGGTTGAAGAACCAATATGGGAATCTAAAAATTAAATTATTGAAAGATATCCCTACATATTTAATAAGTTCAGAAAGTTTTTAAGAAGAAATTACAAATTGGGGGAATAATTTAATGACCCGGTATTGATAGAATAAATCACTTTCATGATTTTATTCATCATAAAAATATTAAGAAATTTTAAAATAAAAAAGGAAATAGTTTTAATTAAACAATTTTATTGTATGGTTTTATTGAAAAGTTTAATTACAAAATTTTATAATTTTAATTTAAAAAAATTAATATTATTTTTTAAATCATAATATTAAAATTTAATTTTTGTTCAATTTTGATATTTTTTTGGAAAGTATTGATTTTTCAGTGAATAGTAAAAAATACCAATTTGTGTAAACAAAAAAGTCTTTTCTTTTCAATAAATTTTTTAATTTAAAAGTACCATTATGATTTTAGTAGAATTTAAATTAATTTAAATATTATTCAGTTATATTTAATCTAATTAATTAATTTTTTATCATCTTTATATTTGACATTAGTATAATTTTTGTTTTGGGGTTTAAAAAAGGAATTTTTTTAAAAACTATTTTAAAATGCCTAATGATTATCTATTTTAATTAATTAAAATAATACCTAAAAAGGAATATTTTAAATAAAATTTATATATTATATATAATAAGTATTAAATTAAATTCATACAATCATTATTATTAGTAATATAGTTTATATAAAATCTTTTTTTAAATAATCTTCTTGAAACCCCACTTTTTCATCGTGTCAACAAGTTTTGTTTAAAATTTAATTTTTTTTAACATATATGAATTTAATTTGGAATAATGGATTACATTTTTCGAATGATAATAATTTATAATTTCTAATAATATCAACTTATTTTTTATCATAATGAATGGTGAATACAATGAAATTTAATTATCAAAGTCAATGTAAAAATGGGTTTACCGAGGGGTTGATCAAAAAAATAAGGGTTAAATGACCTAAAATTTTGTGTAAAACTATTTTATGGAAAAAATTATACCTAATAATGTATAATTATGTATAATACTCTATTGTTACCCTAGTTTCATGTGAAGAACGTGGGTACACCTTTTTCTTTTCAAAAATAACAAGTGTGTCACTCACCACACTTATAAAAGGTCACCCCCTGTCCTCTATACTTTGTAACTTAAAACCATTTTGTTTCATTAAGTACCTACCCAAATCACTTAATCATACATAACCTCATCCTAGAATTATTATTTTTGTCATAAATCTATTCTAGGAATACTGTTGGTATAATCCTAAAGAGGTTATCAAAGAAGAGGTAAATATATTAACTATGTGTTTTTGTTTTATTTCTTATTTCACCTCCATAAAATATTATTGATTCATGATTGTATAATAACACCAATATCTAATATATAATTAGATATTTTTATGTTAATTTAATTTCCTATATACATCTCCTCTTACCACAAATGGGAAATGATAACTTCTCTCATGTGTACGACTGACTACTTCCACACGAACCAATTTACATGTCTTCCATCAACACCTCTCACAGTTGGGTGTGACAATGGATATAATGTATATATATTATATTCATAACATAATTATTCGTATTCATTATTATATCACATATATATTTTTACATTCAAATTCATAGGGGATATGATAATGTCGCTCGTGTGTACGGTGGACTCTCGCCTCACGAAGTGATGTGATTCATTTTTCACAAACATATTACGTAGATGGTAATAAGGATAAATTTAATGAATATATGAGATATTAATGAAATAATTATGATATTTATGACATATTTATCATTATTAAAATATTTTATTTTATTTTATTTCTTACATTTTTACTCACTAAATAATGATAACTTTGTTTATGTGTGTCTATACTATCGTCTTCACGAAGAGATGTGACTCTCTTTTCATCATTAAACCACGTGGATGATATATAGGTGTATTTAAATAAATTATATGTTATATATTATAATATTATAATTCTAGAAAAGATAAAATTTTACATATCTCTCTTCCATGATGATCGTTGAAAAATAGAAATGTTACTCATGCGTACGTACGACCTACCATCTCTATGATCACAACGTAGCTCCTTTTTCATAACTATATTTAATTATTGGTATCAAAAGTATAATTTAAATATAAATATGATAATTATTTAATTTTATTTATTCTTTATATGTTTAAATAATTATCACTTTTACTATATTCAACCTAGAAAATCATTTTGGACACATAAGCCAAATATGGTCAAAACATCTAATGTAAAGCTAATTGAGTAAGTAATCATATATAACATGGTAATAAGTTAAATAAATTGAATAATAAATCTTAAAATTGGTTTTACTTAAGTAAATAATTAATTTATGTTTTTTATTCAGTAATATAAAGGATTTATGTGTTGAATTGAACCCGAGGTAATTGACTTAATCTCAGTTTCCTTTCCTTTAGGAATATTTTGATGTGATGAAACTATATTATTTTAATAGGTGTATATAAATCCCCTTTTCCATTTTATATAATGAATTTATCTATTCTCATGTTATTTAAATATTTTTTTTGTTATTCTTTCATGAGGATTATGATTCTAATATTTCTAAAGTGCATTGGGACTTTTCGTTAAAAAACTCTCCTTTAATGTTTTCCTTCTAAATCTCTTTTTCATCCCTGAACTAATTTTTAAAATAAATTTATTGTGGACATGAAAGTTTTATAAAGGATTTTTTTATTATTTCAATGTTTTTTTTAAAATATCCTTGTACGTAATGTTTTTATTTATTTAAAAATGATAAAAGGAATGTTCTTTTTTAACGTATATCCTGACAAAGACTTTTCCCACCATAATAACCATTATTTTAGGATTTTACCACTAATAAAAACACTATTTATTATATCCTAATTTCACATTAGTTTTTTATAACTGATGTAAAAATTTAGGAATATTAATTTTTTATATCAGTTTCCCATTAACCGATGTGAAAAGGGAATTTTTCACATCGTTTTTCATAAAACCAACATGATAAATAGATATCATATGCTCTTTAACATCGGTTCTATAATATAACTAATGTGAAATATATATTTTTTTGTTAGTTCTAGTATAACCGATCTAAAATAGCAGAGGATATCCAATTTTCACATCTGTTATAATATAACTGATGTAAAAAATCTTCTAAAATTTTATGAATTGACTAATGGTTTATTATACATACTTCCATTATTGCAACAGTGGGTCTCGTTTCTCTCTCACATAATCCTTAACTATCTAGTTTCTTTGATATCATGTTCCAATCTCACATTACGATCTTAATCATGCATTAGGTTTCATTATTCAAGTGTTACCCATCGAAGATAGATCTGAAGTAAGCCTCAAACATTTTAATTTCTCTTCTTTTGGTAATTCTTTGGCTAGGAATCTCTAACCAATGATTTTTTGATCATGTTTTCTTCATTATCTAATTATTATCATCATATATTCAGGTTTTTTTAGCTACATCATTGCGTGTTCAATTATAGATCATATCAACTTCAACTATCTCACCTAAAAGTTTGAATATCTTTTATAAAGTTTTAATTAGTTGTTCGAATTTTTATTTCTAGTATGAATTAGTTGTTCTCATTCAATATATTTTGACTTTTTAGGATTAATTTAAAATTATTTTAGAGAATATGTCATTCTAAGGAGTATTATTTAGAAGATAAGTTAGGTGCATGTTTTGTCCTTCTATATTTTCATTCAGTTTAATGATTTGGGTTTTAAATTAATTAGATGTTGATATCACAGTTATTTCATTTAAGTTATGATAATTTTTTCATATGGGAGAGTTGAAAAACTATTTGTCTTGTAATTAAACATCATGATATGGGTTTTTTAATGGGTTCTCTACTAGATTTTTGTTTAAGAGATGGTACGTCTGTACTATAGAATATACTGAGATTTTTTTTGTTAAAACCTAGTTGTGAGTTTGAATTTGTTAATTAGTCATGAAAACTATTTCTAATGGATGATCAAGAGTAATGGAAACATAAATGATCCTTATTTATAAGAATACCTATGGTGTGGAGTTTATTATGGGGTGAGTCCAAACAGGTTAATCAATTTAGAGGGATTGAATTCCTAGTATGGAACTTAAGTTGATTTGATAAATGGATCTCATATGAGATTTTTGAGACTATGAGCATCTTTATGTGGTGTTTTTATGCATGTTCATGTCTCTAAATGGTACTTTAGGGAATTATAAATGGTTTAATGGGTGATGGGTCGACTTTTCAAAGTTGAAAACCAACCAGATACCATGTTATGGAATACGATGTAAAATATGAAGTCCCATGAAGCAAGGTTTAATGTGACATTTTTTTAAACAAGGGCTCAATTTATGATTAGATTATATTGTTATTTACAAAATAGAATATATTTTTTTATTTTTATAAATAATAAACTATGAATTGTTTTTTCTCATTATCAATATCTTTTTTGGATATTTCTTTATTTTTATCATTATATATATTTTATAATAATTTCATGATGTTATATTCATTAATTTTTTCTAGTGAAATTTTTTAAATGAATATATTTTTTAATTCCTTCCACATGAAGGAATTTTATCATCCAAATTTTCTATTTTCTTTCTAATGCTTCCATTATTGTTTTTCTATATTTTTAAATGTCATTTATAATCTCAATATTTTATAAATTACTACCTTTTTTATATTTATTTTTGAAATTTGTTATAGATAATGAATCGAATTTTGATTAATGCACCTCAAATGGGTTATGAATATGAGGAAGGTGTTGATACTTCTTTAGAATTTTATAAATGAAATATTAAAAACAATGACATGGTTTTCTTATCCATTTCTGAAATGTTTAAATTTATAGAAGTTGAAAAGTAGATAGATCAAAGATCATTTAATTTTTCATGGTTTTAATTCGAGTTATAACCCATGGATTTGGAATGGAGAAACTGGGAAGAGTTTCAGATCTATTGATGATGTTTCTTTAAAAGATAATAAATTTGATGAACTTGATGAAATTATTTGTGATATTGAAGTAGAGGAAATTGAGAAACAATATAAAATTGGGTGTTTATATGGTAGTTCCAAAAAAACCATCATATCTAGGTTGTATGGAACATACAGTTTTATCGGCATTGTTAATATTGATAAACCAGTAGGAGAAACATGGATGGAGAGATAATATTTTTATAGACCTACTATAATTGTTGAAATAAATTATTCTTGAAGAAAATGATCTTCCAGATTCACATTATATGGCCAAGAAAATATCATTCTTGATGGGATTTGGGTATAATAAAATTCATGTTTTCCCAAACGATTGTGTGTTATATATGAAAAAATGAGAATTTCTATCTATGTTTCCTAAATGTGGGGCATCATGGTATAAGTTGAAATAAAAAACACTGGATAATTTAGAAGTTTTAGAGACCCCTGCCAAATCATTTTGGTGTCAAACTATAATTCCTCGTTAGAAATGTTTATTTTCTAATTCACATGATTCAAAAAGGTTAAGATGAAGTACCGATGAGTAGATATGTGATGAAAAATTACAACATCCAACTTATTGTCCATAGTATAAGAAAATTGATCACCAGTTTCCTACATTCAGAAATTAAATTAGAAATTTCAAACTTGTACTGTGCACAGATGGAATGAATCCATATCCAAGACTTTGTAACACACGTAGTTCATCACCTATTTTATTGGTAATTTATAACTTATCTCCAAAATTTTGTATGAAGAGAAAATATGTCATGTTGAGTTTAATGATCTCTGGACCAAAACATCCTGGAAATGATATTGATTTTTTCTTATCACCATTAATTGATTATTTTAAACTATTATAGGAGGAAGGTATAAGAGTGTATGATTCTTATAAAATTGAATATTTTCAACTGTATGTAGTGATTATGTTCACTATAAATGAATTCCCAAGATATGGAAATTTGTTTAGATACAATGTTAAGGATTATAATGCTTGTCCAATTTGTTACCAACAGACTTCATATTATCAACTGCATCATGGGATAATAATAGCATACATGGTTCAATGAAAGTTTTTTCCTGTGAATCACTCCTATAGGAGATTAAAAGGCTTTCAATAGATCACATGAATTTGATATTTCTACAAACCCTTTATCGATTGATTAATATTTTGAGAGGGGGAAAACATTGATGTGACATTCAGAAAGATGCAAAAATCTAGAAATGATATAAATATTTGGAAGAAATCATCAATATTTTTGGAGCTACTATATTGGAGACATCATGAGTTAAAACATAACATTGATTTCATGTACATAGAGAATAATATCTGTGAAATGTTTATTGAAACATTGTTATATATTAAATGAAATACTAAATATTGGTTAATTAAATAGTATATTTATTCTCAATGAGTATGCGTTTGGAGTTGGCTCCTACTCCTAGTGGAAGGCGAACATTCCTACCCCCGGCTCATCATACCTTATCTAAGAGTGGGGAATGTAGTTTTTTTCAATGTCTTCATGATATCAAAATGCTATATGGTTATTCTTTAAATGTAAAAAAAATTGTGCCATTAAAGGATTTGAATTTGAAAATTGTTAAATATCAGGATTGTCACATCATGATGCAACAACAACTTCTAGTTGTATTGTGTGGAATATTACACACCAATGTCATAATGACTATTAGGAATGTGTGTTATTTTTTTTAATTTGATTTTTAATAAGATGATTTATTCGAATGCTTTGAAAATTTTTGAGAAAAAAGTGGTTTCTATACTTTTTCAATTAGAAATGTGTTTTCCTCTATCTTTTTTTGATATCATAGTGCATTTAATGGTTCATTTAGCATGATAAATAAAGATTTGTGGACCTGTATATCTATGTGGTATGTATCCTTTTGAAAGGTATATGATGATATTGAAGGGTTATGATAAGAATCCTTATCAACATAAAAGATCCATTTTTTAGAAGTATATTTATGAGGAGGTTGAATAGTTTTTTAAAATTTATTTGTATGACAAGGATCACATAGGTGTTCCTACATCTCTCCAAGAATGAGTTAATTATGGGTAAATGGAGATTTATGGATTAAAAGTCAATCCATTTACAGGTGAACAGATAAATAATGTACAGTTATACATCTTAAATATTATAGATTATTCTCAACCATATATAACATTCCATATTAATGTGTTGAAACAAAGTTATCCAAAGATGAAAGATATGTGGATTTTCAATGAGCATAATAAAACTTTTTTCCCCTGGTTAAGGAGACCATGCAAATAGATACATCAGAATCAATTATATGGTTATTGGTTGGTCCAACATTAAATTTGATAACATGACCTGGGTATTAAATTAATGGATATAATTTTCATACGAAAGATCAATACAACATAAGTGTGATTTAGAAAAGTAGTATGTCGGTGTTCATAGATGCAAAGAATTTTTTGGGTTCCAAAGACAAAAACCCAATCTCCACATCCACTTCATATTATGGAGTCACTAGGGATTTATGGGAGATTGATTTCATTAAATTTAAAGTTCTAGTGTTTAATTGTAAATGGTTTATCAGTAACAATAGTGTCTAACATGATTATTTTGGAATGATACTCGTTAATCTAAATAAATTGGAATACACAAATGATCGTTTTATCATGGAAACACTTAAAAAAATTATGTTCTTGATCAATATGATATGTTGTGTTCTATTGTTTTACAAGGGAAAAATAGTATGTTAGTGATGATAAACCTGATGAAGAAACTGATTTATGAGAGATCCCTACATCCAAGGAACCATTAACAAATAATATTGATAAACACATTAAAGAAATGTTTTTTCCAAACTAAATGACTATGAATAAAGAATTTCATAAAAAAATATTTAGTACATTCATAATATAACAGGTAACATATGTTTAATTATTGTTTTATTTTTTAAATTTCATAAGTTAGATATTTTATTTTTATTTTTATTTTTTAAAGATATGTTATAACTAATAATTTAATTTTTTTGATTATATTTGTTTTGATTATATTATTTTTCTTTGATAAATTTAATATTTCAAATAAAAAAATATATTGTATAAGAGTATATTATAAAAGAATTATTTTGATGTAAAAATTATTTATTATACTATTGAATTTTTACTATGTATTTTCATATCTCAATAATATTTGGTAGTTTTCATTAATTTATTCCATTTCATCAATCATTAAAATTATTATTATTTTAGTTTGATATAACTAATATAAATAAAAATGTCTTATTTTTAGTTTACTTTCCTTTTTGTTTGATAATTGTTAATTTTTTATTTAAATTTGTATATAATTTTTGGATTTGAATATTTTTGTACTAATTGATGTTTATTTGATTTGTAAGATAGTGATAGATAAATCATCTGATCCACCATATATTTTTGGAGATTATCATATGCCTACCTCTGGGGAGGAACAAACACATGTTCCTATTAACGAGCCTCCTTATCCTTCTTTAAATAAGACATCTACATCCATGAGGGAAAAAAGAGTTTGAGGGTTGGTATACGTGGAACCACTTGTTTACCAAAATTATCAATTTCCCATATCCAGGAATAGAGGATACCAATAGACATTAATGATAATGATATTCCAAGAGGTCCAAATTCTAAAAAATTCTCAAAATTTGTATTAGTACTGGATAAAAGAAATGTTAGTATTTTGTTTGATGATTGGTGAAGTGTTGAAAAAATGACATTATCACACTTGTGGGAGACAATTTTGGTAATATTTTTTATTATTATTTTACATATCTTGAAATTTTTATAGTAATATATGTCATTCCCCTTCTTATCAGATGACATATGTTATACTTGACACTCGACGAGTCTAGAGGAAATGTTTATCATTGGATACAAGGAGATGTAAGGTTTTAAAATCATCCCTCACATCACTATTAATTTTTAGGAATATATAGCCTGAAAATCCATGTGATATATACCCATTCATAGATGAAGTTACATGGAAATAATTTGTTGAAAGTTGACAAAAAGAATTGATTTTATTAAGTGCAATGTAAAATTTTTAAATTTTTTTATATGAATGACCATGTTAAAGATTTCTTTATTATTAATAATTAATTTTCATCAATCAAGGAGATCTTATCAGGATATTAATGTTAGAAATGTATAACCTCATAAATTATCTCAGGGAGGGTATATGTTATTGGAAGAAAACATGATAGAAGAAAAAATTCAAAAGCTGATAGCTGAGTCATCATGATCTGAAATAGTCCCCCCCCCCGCTATACATGAAAAAGGAATAGCATTCAGATGATAAAAAAGAACAATATCTTATAGAAGAGTCAAAATTTGTTGTTGATGAGATTGTAAGATGTTTATTTATTTATTAAAGTTAAATAAACTAGTTATATATTGTGATTCATTACTGGTTTTTGCAAATATTCCATACAGGATTCTCTTGAGGAGAAGAACAGACATGGGGTCATTATTATTCGGGGTAGATATGATATTTTATCAACAACATTGATAAATCCCAAACACTCAGGTCATGTACGAGGATAACTCATAGGTGTATCAGTAAGAAAATTGTTTCCACATTTGGAAGCATCTTCGAAGGATAATTTTTATAAGAAATAGAATCTTTAGAAGACAAAGTTTAGTATATTCAATAGATGATGGAGGACATATCTTTGGTACGGGTGATGTTTGCAGTTATTCAAGGACAGTTTCAGCCTATTGATCTAACTCCTCCACCTCCACCATCAGTTCTCACTCCTCTTTATCCTACTCACACATTTGTGTTTCCATACCCCACTCCTTATCCTACCCCAACACCCCCTCCTCCACAACTTTCAAGTTACAGTGTGTTATATATTGATGATCCTCATCATATTGTTGCATATGTAATCATATATTATATTAGTGATACCATTCATCATCACCAGATTGATATAGTGTATTATAGGGTCAATGTATAGAACCTTATAGATAGATCAGATAAAATATCATTCCCTACAAAATGAGGTGAGTATAGCTGGACAAAGTATCAGCCATTTTTTTTAGTCCATCTAGACTACTTTGACATATTATCATTGAGGTATGTATATATGTTATATTTTATTTAATTTTTTTACTAAATTTGTTTTCTGATTTTAAAATTTATATATTTATCTAAGTTTTTATAGGAAAACTTTAGAGGTAGATAAATACTATATAGAAAACAAAAAATTCAATGTGTCATGCCTTGAGATAAATATTCTACTAGTCTTGATCGATTTTCAATATAGCCAAGTTTTTTATTGGGAGTATATGGGATTACAATTGATACTTCTATTTGTTTGCGTGAAATTATAGTGGGGATTTTGAAAAATGATATCATGGAGCTTATATATTGAGATCAATTGGAAATCATCGTGATGAAATTTTTTTCCATGTAAGTCAATTAACAAAAAAAATTCATTCCATTAATTTATTAAAAATTTATAATCACGTATTCTTTGTATTAGGTATCTATATAAAAGTTTAATAGAGCATGAAAATATAGATTTATATGGACTTATGAACCATGGTTTATTTCTCCTATAGATTTGTCCATGAATGATGCTGAAAGAATAGTTTATGTAGCTAATAATTTTCTGAAGAATGTCATCATTCAGTGTTGTATGTTTCCATATCTTGAAGAGTATGAAATATTCTTTTCCCATAAAGTGTTATATATCACTTAAAATATTAAAAAATCATATTAAATTTTATTTTATATCAGTAGTCATTGGATGTTGGGTGTTTTTTTTAAGAGAGAGGACATTGTATTGGATATGCTCTATTTGTAGTGAATTGAGAGAAAAATTTAAGATCGTATTGAACATGTAAGTTTTATTATTTTATTATTTATTTAAATTATAATGAATAAAATTTATTATATTCATATTATTTAAAAATATGCCACATAATATATTTAGTGATATAACAATAAATAAGATCTCTAATATCAAATTTGTAAAATTTAAGGTGAATTTTCCTTTTCAATTACTAAAGTTTGGATATATTAATTAAAAATGTTATTTTGAATTAAAATTTCTTTGAAATAGTGTCATAAAAAACAAGGTAGAACTGAATGTGGATATTATGTTTTAATATTCATGTTGAAATAATTTAAACTTGTAGAGTTACAAAGTTTCATAATGTTAATTTTTTTAAAGCTTTTCGTAATATTTAATATATTTTATTGAAAATTCATGTCAAATGATTTATGTATTATTTTTATATCTTTCTTATGAAACATGGTCATATACTATAGAGGAGTTCAGACATTTAAAAATTTAATGGGAAAATAATTTTATAGTTTTGATTGAATTTTAGTTTATTTTAAAGTTTAATTGTATATGTCCTTGATAGTTTTTTTGCTGTATTTTCTAATGTTCTTTGGCTTCTACTATGGTGGAGGATGAATCAAAGTAAAATTAAAAAAAAATATTTCTCATGTTGGTTATCCAGTAACCGCTGTGAAAAATGGGTTTCCATGTTGGTTATAGAATAAACAACATTAAAAACCGATTACAGATATTAATTTATAACATAAGTTTTAGTTAAATGATGTGAAAATATCATTTTCTATTTCCCCTCTAATAACATCGCTTAATAACCGATGTGAAAAAGAAAAAACCCGACATGAAACCCTATTTATACACTAGTGTACTCTTTTAAAATTATTCATGTTTTATTAGAATAAAAACCCACATTCCCTAATAGTTAATTTTTAATATGTTTTTTTAATTAAAAGTGTATTTTTATATCTAAATGTGTTCTAAAAATGTATTGAAATGTTTTTTTCAAGGTTTTTATAGTGAAAATATGCAATCATAAAATGTTTTATTCATTATACGGTCCTTAGAATTATTTTATAATGGGTGTTCCTAGATATAATTTGGTGATCCGATTATATATTGTATGGTTGGTGTTTTTACATAGAAATCTAATTATTTGGGTAATGGTTATGTTCTCCAGAGAATTATATTGGAAGTTTGTTGTATGGTTATTATAATTTAAACAGTTTCTATATGTGTTCTATGAAATTATATCCCAGGGTAACTATATGAATTTTCTATGATTTATAATTATTTTTCATGGAAATCATTTATTTTCAAAAGCTAATATAAATAAAAATTTTAAAATAAGGACAATTACAATTCTAGGTAAAAATTTATGCGTTTAAGAAAAGGTTTTTCATGGGTTTTCAAGATTTTCACTAGAATAATGATTTTCTTCTTTTTATATCCCTTACAAATATTTTTGTGATCATCCCACATTTTTAAGATTTTTTTCATAATATTTAATGATGGGTAAATAAAGGGAATATGTTAAGTTGAAAGTCGAGAATATTTTTCATGAAATGAAATCATGTTTTATTTTAAAAGTATTATTTGGTGGGAAAATGGATAATGATAGGATGCTTCCACCTAGTATTATATGGTTATGTTATGTATGAGTTGTAGCTTAATTATCTAAAACTCTAAACTTGAAAATATACTCAAATGTAAGAGAAGTAATTTTTGAATTAAGAACTCAAGTTCATGTAATTTTTAAGGCCAATTCCCAATTTGATCACCTCAAAACCCTAAAATTATTACACATAAAATGACATATTAGTCTCTTTTCCATTGAATAAATAACCAAAACCATGAATGAAATCTGATGCTACCTCCTCCACCTAATTGTATACAGATATTTAGAACTTTTATTTATCATTATTCTTTAAATAATATTATGACATTAACTATTTTACTAAATCTAAAATTCTATAAAACATACCTTGTTTTTCACCAAGACCAGCTGATTCAGTGTGTGACGGTGTAAGAAGAGTGTGATCCGCTTAAGGGTACTTTATTGAATCAAAAATATTATAGTGGACAATTATCTCTATAAACTTTATAGTGTAAGTTCATTTATGTACATTGATGATTGTTTTAGTTATCTTAAAGAAGGGTCTGCCCAAAATAATGGGTAAATGTGATGGGGTTCAATCACCTTCCATGTTCAATATATAAAAGCTAGATATAAATATAAAATTATATATTAAATTAGAACATCTTCATGGAATGTTGTTGGAAGAGATATAGATATGTTCACAATCTAAACCACCACTCTTATAGGATTTAATTATCCCATATATAAAGATATAAAGATATATTGAGGAAATATACTTATTAATGAACCTAAATCAAACAAAGAATTAGAAATGTCCATTGAATAAATGTTGAAAAATATATAAAATTTCTTTATATATTGACATTTTTTGGGTGACTATGGGGTGATATAGGCTCAAACACATCTTCTAGAATTTATCATCTCATTCTACTGAAGTCTTCCCTAATCAGTGCATAGACCCTTAAGGAACTTACCATAATTTGGGAACCAATTGTGAGGTTCTAGAAGGAGAATATTGGTCTCAAATTTTTAGAAAGTTTCCTAAATCTATATTTGATGTTTTTACTCTTAAATCATTCTAGAATGGATAATTCAAGTGGTTAATAGGAGTGGAAGGTTAATCTTCTCCCTTTGTGTCTTATATAAGCGTGTCTTAGACCTCTTATTATTTCCTTGACAATGGTTCCATGTTTTATATATAATTGTCATGGTTCTTTCAAAAATATTTATATCTCTTTTGTTAAATGTGTTACCATTTCAACTAAGGGTTGTCTCCCTAGATGGGTGTTCAATATTATTTTTCACTTTTAGTTAGATAAGAAGAGGGTTGGGTTTGTTTATTTTGATAAAAAGGTTAAAGAAATTAAAAAATGATATTTAATGAAAGATTGAATAAAATATTTGAAATAATGTTTATTATAATTGATTGGGTTGGGTTTGGTTATCCAATTATAGTGTTATAACAGTTCATTAATAATTTTTCTCTTCATCTTATTAACTAATGAATGAGAGGTTCTATAATTTATCCATCACTTACCCTTGGTTAAATGGATATATTATGGATAAAAATAAAAAAAAATATTTATCTATACTCATTACTATTTTCATGATATGTTATCATTGACATATCCACGTAAACCATTCTCAAATTACTTAGGCAATCCCTAATCTGTTTTGCTGTTTCCCAAGAAACCCAAAAGTATTCCACTACTTTCACACTTGTGCCGGCTATCTCCAAGCACTTACTCACCCATCCTTATATATTCCATTGTATATAGTCTAGAATTAGTGGATGGAGATGAATGATCATTAACCAAAGAAGTTTGCAAGGTCATATAAAAATTCAAATAAAATCACATTCAAAATATTACACCACCGCTACTAACTGAAATATATTAAAAAAATTAAAATATTAATTCATTTAAGAATTGAAATCAGGCATTAAAATTAGTTTTAATTACCTTATTTGTCAATTCATGTTAATTTATTCTATGTATAGGATAACAATGGTGATAATAGAAGAATAACCCATTATAAAATTTGTGAATATATGAGATAAAACCTAAAAATAGAAAAAAAATTGAATTCTTTTCAAAATATTAATTTATTTAGTATCATCTCTTTATTTTAGGTTCTCCCTTCCCTTCTTATACCCGAGACTAGTTCTCGAGTTTCTATAAAAAAATACATAATAATTTTCTTCAATTTTAGGTTTATTTTGTTCAAGATCATGTGTGGTTAGTGGATGAATTTATTTTCCACTATGTGTGGTTATCATTCTCATGTTTCAATTTTTTTGGAGACTAATTTTTCTAGTAAATTTTTTTTTTGTATAAGATCTCCAAAATGAACCTAATTTATTGTAACACCCCAAGCTTCCACGGTACGCTTCTCTTTGAATAATACAGTAGCGTGTGTTGTATGCAACTTCGACTTCAAACACACACTACAACCAATCCAACTTGCCATTATGAATAGTAACACCCACTTTTTAAAATTTTAAAAATTTTATATTTCAAAATAGACTTCATTTTTGGATTCGGAATATCAAAATTATCTTAGGGTGATTTTTTGGTATTTTTCTGAAAAAATTCAATTTTTGATGAATAGTGAAAAAACAATGAGTTATGGTTTAAAACCGAATTTTTATTTAAATAATTATTTATTTTATTTAAATTTAATTAAGGTCAAAATAGATACATAATACCTATATAAGTTAAAAATAATTTATTTGGAGTTAGTTTAGAATAATTTTAGATATATAAAAATTTTATTGAACTTTTTACCGTCTTTTACCCACCTCCTAGGTTAATTTGGAAATTCACATAAAACATAATTTTACCGCTTTTGTGAGTGGAATTTTGAAAATCTGATAGACACGGTTAATATAAAGGATTAAAATTTGGTTCAATGAGAAGAAAATATTTTTTGGTGAATAGTTACTTTTTACTTTTATTTACCATAGTTAAAAGTAAATAGGGTAATTAAGGGTAAAAATGATATTAAAATTACGTTGACACATGTCCTAATAATATTGGACAAGTGTATCTCGACCAAAAACAACCTTAGGAATAAAATATTATCATTTAGTTCCACTTGGATTAGATTAGGACATTTATTATTATTTAATTCAAAGAAGAGTTAAAAGAGTTAAAATCAAAGTTTAATAACTAAAACATTTTTAATATAGGGATATACATAAGATAAATTCGATTATAAATATTAATTAGAAAGCTAAAACAATTTTCTACATGAAGGTATTTTATCTATAATTTTTAGACATTAAATAATTTAATTTATTTATGACACAATGGTGATGTAGTAATTACTTAATTAGTGAAATATTAAAATAATTGATATTATAAATATTAAAATAAATGTAATTTGAGACTTTTTATGAATTATCTAGGATAATATGACATATTTTTATTGGTTATATGAATTTTATTCGAAGTAATAATTCTGTTATGAATTTATCAAAAACAAAATACCCAATAGTGTCAAAATTGACATAAAAGAATTTTTAAAAAAAATATTATATTATTAATTGATATTATATTCCTAAAAATCTAAGGTTCATCCAAAGGACATATATAATGATATTTGTATCATTAATGGACCACTTGGGGGTCTCTTTGAAGTATATAGTAATTTTATTAACAATATGATATAAAAATACAAAGAGACACGGTAAATGTCAAACTAATTAACTAAGAGTTAAAAATAAAAGATAAGGTTAATATAGTGACCCAAACCTGTCTAAAATCTATTGGTTGAAATTATTTAGACCCATACCCACCTTAACATTTAAATAATCCACTTTCAATCCATTAGAAACCGAATATGAATTTATTATAAAATAATATTTCTAACTTTTCCAAAGGTTCCCCTCACCCCTCTTATAAAAGGGCACTCCCCCTTCTCTCCAATTCATACCTTCAAAGCCCTTTGGCTCGGCCAAACCCTGCCCAAATATTCTCTAAACTTCACTAACGTCATCCTAGAGGCCCTCCTTTGGTCAGAAATCCAACCTAAGGAGCCCTTTTGATCAAATCAAAAGGAAGAACCCGGAGAAGAGGTAATGTTTTCACAACCATCTTTCAAGTTCCTTTCTTCTTCAACTTCTTCTTTCATTGTTATTTCCATTATAAAATAATAACTCCAGTATAGTTTATATACTTTGATGTTATTATAAATATGGTACAACCATATTCAGTATTCTATCCATCCTTTGAATGACATGTCACCATATGTGTGTACGTACGGCCTACCGTCTCCACTTCGTGGTGTAATTGTTATTCAATACATTATTATTTGGATGGGTATAATAATGATGTGTAATTCATGTAAATAATAAGTATAACATGATAATTATTCCTTATATATGATATACCATCCAATTATATATGATTTTAATATCAAAAGAATGATATTATCGCTCGTGCGTACGTACGGACTACCGTCTCCACAAACGTGATGAGATTCATTCCCCGTCGTATCCATACAAGTCTAATTCTCATTTTACGATTAAAAAAATAATGTGTAAGGACTTGATATCATTCTGTATATGAAACAGATACAACCAATCCATAACAAACATGACTTATTTAACAAAACATATAAAATAAAACGATTAAGTTAACACCCGAAACGAAGATAATACTAAGATATTATTAACAAGGCAATGTTAAAAGATCATATATGATATCATATTATGGTATATTATTCTTGTATAATTAAATAATAATTATTTCACCATTATACAGGAGTCTAACCTACCCTCGACCAAGGAAAAAGTAAAAAGTAAGGGGTTTCTTATCTCACTTTTAATTCCGGGAGATTTCCATTTTTCACCACTTATTTATTGCATGTGGTGTGTATACTTCCCATGATTGTATTAATCGTGTAATATAATTTAATTTATGGATATTTAAATATTCATTTTATGATAATTATATCATGGTTGTATGTTTCGTAAGTTAAAAAATCGATAAGGGAATTTGAAATTTCAATTACCACTCATTCGGCTTTACACATACTTCATTGATTATTTTACTCCAAGATTATGTGTGGAATCAATATTTATTTTCTTCTGTCATAATTTCCACTCCCCTTTCTTTGGATATACTTTTGGTACACATAATAACTCCACTGATAAATTCTCAAGTCATAGATATGAACTTGATAAGAGTAATTTTAACTCAATCTATATTTATTGAGTTAAACATCTAATTCATTGGTGTTGTTTTTACCAGAATATGTGTGAATGTACTTTGATTGTTTTACACTGAATATCCAATAATATTTAGTGTATTTATATTTTTCACACATAATTATGTCATTGATTTATCCTTAACCTAATGATACGGTCTTTATAAGAGATTTCATCTCAATTTACAATCCATTGAGACTCCTTGGTTGTTATACACCAAATCACTTTTATATGGTGTATATAATTTACTTTGACATAGTATATCATGAATCCATTTATTCTCATGATATTACAAATTTTTTATTACCTCAATTATTTGTATTCAAGGGTCTCTCTTTTTGTTAGGAACTCTAACTAAAATATCATTTTAAAATCTTTTAAAGATTTATTATTCTAAATCTTTCTCATTAATGTCCATGTTTTAAAAATGGTTTTAAGGATTTATTTATATGGGAATTAAAGTTTTCAAATCAAAATTTCTTTTAAAAGTTTCAAAGTGGTATGGGACACTTTGATTCAAAAATATATTTTAAATGGCTTCTTGACAAATAGTGTTACTTTTAAATGTTTTCAAGAAAAAGGGGGACATTTCCCTCAATAGTTTGATTGTTATTTTAATCTATGTCAATATCCTTCATTATTCTCGATTGAGTTTAATCTGATATAATAAAATCTTCCATATTGTATCGAATGAGTTATGTTTGACTACGTATGTGTTATTTTTATACCATTCATGGTTTTTGGTTAAAGTATTGACATTTCGTATGCTAGTTTTAATATGAATGTTTAAGTTATGTTTCAATATTTTCATATGAGGAATGCATTGGACTTAGTAAGTGATGGGTGGAGCCCGCTATAGCTCCTCGATGAATCGTTATGTCTCATGAGGCAAACTAGTGTCTTGGCACATGGCCTTGACAAAATTTTATTTGTAGTCTTGGCATGAGGCCTTGACTATGTGGTTATGATAGTCTGGCATTTTGCATTCTATCATTATGAAAGTGGTTATTGAAATTGACTGTGGTTATTAGACTATTAGAATTTCCATGTGAATAAGTAAATGGCATTATTTCATTTTATCTTTGCTATATCATGTTGAAGATCAAGTTTAAAAGTCTTTTTATTTAGTTATACATTTCCTTAAATGTTTATGCTTATTTATGAAAGTTTATGCTATATTGTTATCCTTACTAAGCATCTGAGATCACCCCTTTCAATGTTTTATTTTTTCCAGGATGTGAACAAGTACTTTATGAATGACCTACAATGATAGTATGAGGGGATATGAAGACAAGATTTCGTTTTAATTTTTTAACTTTATGATGTAATGTAAGACTTATGAATATATTTAGTGTTTCCAAGACTACTAAAATAATCGGTCTTTCGAGACTTGATATTTTGCGATCATGCTAATGATACGTAATAATTCATCGACTATGGTTAACTAGGGTTGGGGCGTTACAGTTAGTATTAGAGGATGTTTAGTATAAACCTTGGAAACTAGATTTATAAAAACTCTGATTAGAGCACATAGCCCTAAGATAGACTTTGAGGATTAGTATAAAAGAACTTTTTAGAATTTTGGTATTGTATAGATTTTGTGAGTTTTACAAGAAATACATCCATGTCTAGATACGAGCAGGTAGAGGTGTCTCTGATATAGATGTACCTAGGGGTAAAACCCTAAAACACTGCTTTGATCTAGACTCGAATGGGAACTGGTGCATGACAACAAGTCTTGATGCACTCTTGGTTACGACACTTCCGGGGGATATGCTTAGGATAGTTTACATTTTCTTTATAAACCAATTTGAATTTTTTTAATATAAAATGATAATAAATGACCTTGGTTTATCCTAAGGTGTTTCAAATTGAGAATTTGGTGTCATGATATTCTCTGAATGATTTTATGACTACTGTTACTCACACAATGATTTCTGGTTTTAGTCAATGGCTGAAGTCCAAGGAAGTCATAGTAACTTTGAGAATGATGTACAAGTTGGGAATGGTGGTTAAAATGAGCAATAAAATGGAATGTTTATAGGTGTAAAAGATATCATGTTCATACCAAATCAGTTTTCCAAAAATATGATCAACAACATATATATTAACCAACTCCTGGACTCAACAAAGAAGAGAAAGATGGTGAATGATAAGATCTCTAGCAGTGGATACCATGGAGAAAAGAATCCTAAATTTCCATCATGTAGGAAATGTGGAAGGAGACACCCAAGAAAGTGTCTCAACAGAATAATGAAATGCTTTACGTGCGGGAAAGAAGGACATAAAGTGAAGAATTGCTGAGGAAAAATAAAGAGTACTATGGAAGAAAATAAAAATGGTCCCCAAAATTCATTTACAGTCATTTTCCATAAATGTAGGAGACCTGGCCATTACCTGAGTGAATGCCCTATTCTATAGGATATTTTCTTGGTCAAAGAATAACCTATGTGGAAATAAATGGTTGGATAAATGTTTAAAAGTATTAGTGCTCCTTATTGATGGGATTAATTTGGAATGATTTTCTCTTGTATTTGTAACCCCACAGTTTTCCATTTGATAATGATATTTGAGGAAGACTTATCTTTTCCCTTGTGGATATAGTTATAAATAACCATTTGGTTTCATATGATCATTGGGTTTGAGGAAATTAAAATTTATTATATTTTGGGATGAAAATGCAAGGTATGAGATAACATTTTTGGTTAAAATTATGTTATGGTTATTTTGAAGAATTTATCTCATTTTGGTAATGTTATAAAATATAGTTTCTGAAAAAAGGACAACACGCAGACCGTGTGGCAACCCATCACGTCGGACAATGCTCTGGGAATTGAACCCACAACCAAAGTGTGATTGGGATTTATTACCTACCACTAGACTATGTGAAGTCCCTGTTTAGTGTGACTAATGATTTTTAGTTAAATGATTTTATTGATCAATAATAAGTTGATTTGGGTTCTCATGTCTTATCAAATGAATACCCTTAGTATAGAAAAATTATTTGGTGATTAAGTGATAAATGTTATTTTGGAAGATGTTCTCTTTTTTGGGAACACTATCTGCCCAAGGAAAATAGAATACTATGAGATTTCATTTGATAAGTAATGGTGGATTTTTTTCTACGTTTTTATTGTGGATTTATATTGATTTGGGTTATTTATGGAAATTATTAACCTATAATAGAGAATATGTGATTAGGTTAATTACATTTAAGTATGTGACTTTATGAGTATTTTATGTCATTTGGAGATACAATTTAATGTCGAAGACTACAGAACCAAATTCATCAATGTTTTCGGTTTCAATATTAGTTTGGATTATATTGAAGGATTTTAAGGAAAATTGTTTATTGAATGGTATTTATTTAACTATGGGGTATTGTTGGTTTAATTTTAGAAATTAAGATTAGTGTTTCTTTCTCTAAAGGAATATCCTTTTGGGGGAACATCAGATCTTATACTAACCGTTTTGGTTTGGATTAATCTCTAAAGACAAGGTAAATATATAGTTTATCCTTCGTGGATCATGTGACTCTATAGAAGTTTATTCTATCTCTTCCAGTGTGACCAAGTCTTCTTGAATACTCATCATTTAAAAAATGAGTTAGTGGTGGAAATTTATTAAAGAATGAAGCTCTACTTAAAAAGTAAGTATATCTCTTTATTTTCTTATTCAATCTCATAAATTAATTCCTTATCTTTATGTAATGTAACTTAAAAAAATTGTCTGTATACTTTTTCTACTGGGAAACTAATGACCGTTTGTCCCATCACAAGTTTGTGGCTTTCTTGTTGTTAAATTTCTCCTGATCATGTTTTCTATCCCTCTCCATAAGAACTTGAAACTTAGTTTATCTTCCATATCCATGTTTTCCTACATGGAATCCTAGTATGAGTTATCTTGGGTGACCTTTGTACTTCTCTTTCTTTATTTTAAGGTGATAGTTTTATTGACTCTTTTTCTGATGTGGGACTTTCCATTATATTCCTAAGCCCAATTTTAAAAATTTTGAGGACGAAATTATTTGAAGGAGGGGAGAATTTAACACCCCAAGCTTCCACGGTACGCTTCTCTTTTAATAATATAGTAGCGTGTGTTGTATGCAACTTCGACTTCTAACACACACCACAGCCAATCAAACTAGCCGTTATAAATAGTAATACCCACTTTTTAAAATTTTATAAATTTTATCTTCATTTTTGTATTCAGAATATTGAAATTAACTGAGGATGATTTTTTGGTATTTTTCTGAAAACATTCAATTTTTGATGAATAGTAAAAAAACAATGAGTTATAGTTTAAAACCAAATTTTTATTTAAATAATTATTTATTTTATTTAAATTTAATTAAGGTCAAAATAGATTCATAATACATATATAAGTTCAATGTAATTCATTGGAGTTAGTTTAGAATGATTTTAGATATATAAAAATTATATTGAACTTTTCACCGTCTTTTACCCACCTCCTAGGAGAATTTGAAAATTCACATAAAACTTAATTTTACCGCTTCTGTGAGTGGAATTTAGAAAATCTGAGAGACACGGTCAATATCAAGGAGTAAAATTTGGTTCAATGAGATGAAAATAATTTTTGGTGAATAGTAACTTTTACTTTTATTTACCATGGTTAAAAGTAAATAGGGTAATTAAGGGTAAAAATGATATTAAAATTACCCTAAAACATGTCCTAATTCTATTGGACAACTTTATCTCAACCAAAAACAACCTTAGGAATAAAATATTATCATTTAGGTCCACTTGTATTAGATTAGGACATTTATTATTATTTAATTCAAAGAAGAGTTAAAAGAGTTAAAATCAAAGTTTAATAACTAAAACTTTTTAATATAGGGTTATACATAAGATAAATTCAATTATAAATATTAATTAGAAAGATAAAAACATTTCCTACATAATGGTATTTTATTTATAATTTTTAGATGTTAAATAATTTAATTTATTTATGACACAATGGCGATTCAGTAATTACCTAATTAATTAAATATTAAAATAATTGATAATATAAATATACAAATAAATGTAATTTGAGACTTTTTATGAATTAAACTAATTTTATAGGTTAATATGACAAATTATTATTGGTTATATTAATTTTATTAGAAGTAATAATGTTTTTATAAAATTATAAAAAACAAAATACCCAATAGTGTCAAAATTGACATAAAATAGTTTTTAAAACAAATATTATATTATTAATTGACATTATATTCCTAAAAATGTAAGGTTTGGCCAAAGGACTTATATAATGATAGGTGTATCATTAATGGACCACTTGGGGTTCTCTTTTAAGTATATAGTATGTTTATGAACTATATGATATAAAAATACAAAGAGACATGGTAAATGTCAAACTAATTAAATAAGAGTTAAAACTAAAAGATATGGTTAATATAGTGACCCAAACCTATCTAAAATCTATTGGTTGAAAGGATTTTGACTCATCACCGCCTTCAAATTTAAATAATACACTTTGGATCCATTAGAAACCGAATATGAATTTATTATAAAATAATATTTCTAACTTTTCCAAAGGTGCCCCTCACCCCTCTTATAAAAGGGAACTCCCCCTTCTCTCCAATTCATACCATCAAAGCTCTTTGTCTTAGAAAAAACCTACCCAAATATTCTCTCAACTTACCTAACTTCATCCTAGAGGCCCTCCTTTAGTCAGAAATCCAACTTAAGGATCCCTTTTGATCAAATCAAAAGGAACAATCCGAAGAAAAGGTAATGTTTTCACAACCCTCTTTCAAGTTCCTTTCTTCTTCAACTTCTTATTTATTTGTTATTTCCATTATAAAATAATAAATCCAGTGTCTTCTTTATACTGTGATGTTATTATAAATATGTTATAGCCATATTCAGTATTCTATCCATCCTTTGAATGACCTGTCACCATACATGCGTACGTACGGCCTACCGTCTCCACATCGTGGTGTAATTGTTATTGTTTCCCTCGGATTTCAGGGATGACCTCCTTTGTTGGGAGGATCAAACATTCTGATCGGTTTCTAACAGGTTTGTTCGTAGAACTAGAAACATCCAGTGATTCCACATCCATTCGGACCTACTTTCCAAAGGTAGGTGCTCATTAGTTTATAGACTGACGAGGCTTAGGAATTTGCATTGGTCGAGAGGATGGGAGGTCGGACTCATCACACCTTTTTGAGGGGAATTATTGTCTACTTTGGGACTCTCTTTATAGATTTAAGTTATGTTTGTGAATCCTTATTAAATTACCAAATATAAAATGAGTTTTCCTTTAGGTCTGACAATCAATGATTGATTTTTAGGAAATTTAGAGAATCTTTTATATGTATTCGAGGTTCTTCACTGATAAAGAATCATCTGTATTTGTTATAGATTCTTAGTCAATGGTATCCTTTGATACTTAAAAGTCTCTTGGTCCTTATGATGACCATACTGGTTTTAAATCCACTCAGTGGGACACTTGAAGTTTATTATCATTCAGAAGGACATGAATTATTTCAGAGTTGGGATCGAACCCGAAGATGGGCTACCTACGTATCCTTTGTTTATAAAAGGAATCAGAACCCATGTAGTTCGAGAAATGGAGTATGATGTTTATGATTGATGGCTCAAAGAAGGATGTCATAATTACTTTTACACTCTAAGCTCACGTGAGTCATGCTCGGTGTGAGAAACAAGAGGTATTGGTAAAAAAATTAGACAATTGTGCCATTAAAGAAGAAACCTTAAGAAATAATGTGGGGCTTATGTATGTATGACTGCCCAGATAAATGAAGGTTAGGATTTACTTTAGGGAAGAAATCCAAGAATAGGGTCTATAAAGGTATATGTGCTTCATAGAGATTTTGAATACTCTAACTTATGGATTACTCCTGAAAAGGAGGCCCAAATTAGGATAGGACTTATAATTGGGTTTTACTCCTGAAAATGAATCCCAGATCAAAGGTAAATTAGGACTGTTTAAGAGAAATTAAGACTGGGGATTACTCCTAAAAAGGAGGCCCAGGTTAACAGATTTGAAAAATTAAGGGACTTGGGGCTTACTCCTGAAGAGGATGCCCATATTTGAGACTGGGGCTTACTCCTAAAAAGGAGGCCCAGGTTAAGAGAATTATGGTTGGGTCTTACTCCTAAGGAGGATTCCCATGTTTGAGACTAGGGCTTACTCCTGAAAAGGAGTCCCATGTTAAGAGAATTATGGTTGGGGCTTACTCTTAAGGAGGATGCCCATATTTGAGACTAGGGATTACTCCTGAAAAGGAGGCCCAGGTTAAGAGAATTATGGTTGGGGCATACTCCTAAGGAGGATGCCCAGATTTGAGAATTATGAATGGGGCTTATTCCTGAAAAGGATGCCCAGGTTAAGGGGTTCTCTCATCTTAAAGGACGAGGTTGAATGAATGAATTAACAATTTTTTAGTGACATAAAGATGTGTAAATCACTAGGTTTTGAGAGATATTCCATATATTTACTTTCAAATAAGGAATCCAAATCAAGAAATCATGACTTAAATGGATTTGAAGAGTGTCTTGAAGATTGAATCTTGAATAGGAGAGGTGGAATGGCTTAAGAGGGGTGAAATGAGAAAGAAGGGTTCCCAAAAAGGAAGGGGCGCGCAAGTCCTAGCAGGCGCGTAGGTGCTGCATGGGCACGCAAGTCCTGGTAACGCAGGTATACCTACGCGACACATGGGTACTTGCGCGACGGTTAACCAGCAGAGTAATACTTGAGCGACTCTTGGTTAAAGCCTTTAGATTCCTCTTGAGGTTCTTCCAGAAGAGGGGCGCGCAAGTTCTACTGAAGTAGTAAGGAGGCGCGCAAGTGTTGATAAGTTTCAACACTTAGTCCTTCCTCCCCCTCTTTAGATCTTCCATTCTAGGTAAGAAATTACCTTAGAAGTGTTTCAGAAGCTTTGAGAAGAGACTAGGTCACTGGGAGCTCAAATATGAGTTTCTGGAAAAAAATCCTCCCTAAATGGGGGGCCCACAGGGTCTATTTATAGGCAGGAGAAGACCCCGGGTGGTTATCACTTAGGTCGCGCAAGTCACTTGCGTGACCATCATGCGTCGCGCAAATGGACTTGTGCGACTATGAGTGAACTTGCGCGGCCTATGGGCAATGTTCTCCTTGTTCATCCCTTTGTCGATTTTTGATATTTTATTCAAAGGATGAATCAATTTGTGCTAAGTCATTTCCCTTTACATTCCTTTGGACTCTGTGATGAAAAAGGAGCGTCAACAAAAGTCCCCCCTCAGAGTTGGATCCGGAGAGAATAGAGGATTTGACTCTGAGGAAATCGAGAATCAAAAGGAAATTGGGGCGTGCAAGGTAGGGCGCTCAAATGATATTTGTGCGTGCAAGGCCTGATGCATAGGGATACGGCCCTTGATCGCACAGGGTACGGCGTGCAGGGTCCTGACCACGTCTATAAATAGAGGTCATCACTTCCGTACAATGCATCTGGATTTCCGGATTTCAAGCCTTCAGGCTCTCGCCGTGCAGGTTGCTCTGTTTTCCGATGTTTCTTTGTTGTCACGCTGCTGTATAGGTATTTGTACTTGCGCAGTTTATACTTGCGCGTCAAAAACTAGCGTGGCACAAGAACACTTGCGTGCCAATTTTAGACTTGCGCGCCTTAATTCCTTAGCCATTTTCTCGAATTCTTTCACAAATTTTATGAAAAATAAACCCATTTAAGAGTTAGTTTATTCAACTTTTGTGCAGATTCAATGGCTCCCAAGGGAATTGGAACAGCTGATGAACTGGATAGCAAGCAGATTGATGACATGATGAATATCATTTTCCATTATTACTATGATATCTGCGACAGCACACTCCCAGATTTGGCTAAGTACTTGAAGAAATATCATCTTAATTTCCCACAGAGCATTTACCTGCCTCTATATGGTCATGGTGATCTCCAAGGAGTCAATGTTCCAGATGCAAAGAACTATACACCTGCAATGCATCTGCACTTCTAGTCCTCTATTTTGGTTATGATGTGCATTAAGAGAAACAACAATGGTGTGAACTTTCAAATGCTTCCTTCATGTCATTTCCTTGCAGATATGAAAATGTCAAACCCATGGGCTGAAATGTTTTCTGCTACCGATTGGTGGAGAGAATACAAACATGGAATTAGAGCAATATCTGAAAATAGTACTCTCTCATAATGGCTCTTTACTTCCAATGCTTCATTCTCAAATCCATGTGTCCATATTCCAAGTCTCTTGGAGAGAAATAGAGTCACTGTTTGATCAGCAGAATTTTTTTTCTCAAACCGCACTCAAGAACATCCTTTTACAATTGTTCCAAGAAGAGCTGGTATCACTGCATCTCTTATTGTATCCAGTTGAATGAATGAATTCCAGGTGGTTTCTGATGAAGCTCGGGATGTCATAAATCAAATGAAGAGTTATGTTGAAAGCCTCTTGTAATTCTTGAAAAAGAGAAGAGACTCCAGTCTGTGGATGTCCTTTTAACTCTTGTGCATCAATAAAGAACACTTTCACCTTCAATCATTTGTACCTGCATTCTTTTGCTATATGCTTTAGATTTTACCTAAGCCAATGGGCCTAGAAAGCATAGTTTTATTTTTACTAGGATTAATTTAAATAACCCTACAAACTTGAACCTTTTAATTGCTCAATATTACCTAAATCATACACAATGTATATTTAGTGAGCTGGGAACTTGACTTTTATTCAGTGTTTCTTTGTCTTTTGTGGGCAGTTTAAATTCATGCACGTCGGACATAAAAAGTATAATGTTTAAGGTCAAAATATCTTTGACCGAATAAATTAGAGTTGACTCGATTCCTTGACAATTCATCTGAAAACATAGTACCATACTCAAGTATGAGGGAAAAATATGTAAACTATGACTTAAAAATATTTGAATCAGAGGAATGATATGAAAAAGATCTAAAAATAATTATAAGAAGTAGTTCCCAAGAATGAAGTTACCATTATTTAACAAACCCGTTAGGGGGTTGAATTATGAAGGGCCACCTAAGGTAATTGGTTGTAAAGTCAAATAAATAGTATCTTTTGTCTAACAAGTCTGTTATGTAGACTGTTTATGCAAGGCCGCCTATAGGCACGTGCTGTATAGTCAGGAAAAATAACTCTCAGAAATTTACATTCCTAGTACTAAAAGCCAGTGAATGTTTATGGAGATTCAAATATTCCAAAGTATAGAGTTTGCTATATGGAAAGAGGTACTTGAATATGGAGAAGATATTTCCAAACAAGATTATTGAAGAACTGGATGAATATCACTCCTACGAAGGTCTGACCCAAACATAGGGAAGGAGAATATAAACCATGAACTTGAATACTTTCAGATCATGAAAAAGGATATGGGACAAATATGTTAAGGATGGATGTTTTTGCGGATCCTTACATACTGTCATTTAAGATAAATAAGGAAAAGAGAGGCATTCTTCCCAAGAATAAAGTTACCACTATCCGAAAAACCTATTAGGGGTTGAATTATGCAGGGCCACCTAAGGGAATTGGCTGTATAGTCAAATAAATAGTATCTTTTGGATAATAAGTCTGTTATGTATACTGTTTATGCAAGGCCGCCTATGGGCACGTGCTGCATAGTCAGGAAAAATAATTCTCAGAAGTTTGACATTTTTGTGACCTAGAAGTCATGAAAAGGGTTTATGAAGATCTGAAAATATTTAAGGTTAGAATTATGACACATAATTATGGGTATTATTCAATGTATACAAAGATACACAGATCAATGCTAGCCATAATCATGTTTTGGTTGGGTCCTGAATTGAAATGTTGGACTTCACTACGTATCCCATAAGGATAGGAATCAAGCTCATACGTAGTTCTTAAATTACAGTTTAACATCGTGTGGGACAAAAGGATTAGAGATCTCAGTTTAGGGTCATAGAGCTTGGACCATTGTAAGAAATACACAGTGTGTGCTTTCATGGGGACTTTTTAGCCAAGGGACTGAAAGTGGAATTTGGGGTTAGGCCCGAAGACCTGGGGCTGGATTCGTGGGACACTCAAACGTTCCTACATATCCCATTAGGATAGGAATCAAGCCCACATAGTTCTAGAAATACCCTTTGTACAAATTTGGTTCGTACATGTGAATGGTGAAAGGGGACTTTAGTACAATTATGGTTTAACCCAAGATAAAAGGTTTGGGTGTTGCCATGTATTCGCGTAGTCTTTGAAATGAAACATGATTGAAAAATCAATTTAAATAATGGTTCCCTCTCAGGTGAGGGTATCAAAGAATATTGTAGTTTATTGTCATACTGGACAAAATTGTTGTATAGTTTAACATCATATAGCAAGGACGAAAGTGAACCAATGTAAATATATTTATTCTAAGGGCGGTTTCACGAATTAACATCATATGAGATGGAGATGAACCGACGTGAAGAGATTGGTTTTGGGCTTGAACCTTGGGAGGTTGCCTACATACCCATCCTAGATAGCAAAGGTCAAAGTCCGTGTAGTTCCATTAAAGAATGAATTAATGATCAAGTTGTTCTTGGGGACAATGACCTAAAAAATGATGTTTTTGGGACGTACACATGGTTAGCGGCCCAAACAGAGTGTTATGGTTGAGGTTTTCTCTAAGCTCATGTGAGTCATACTCGGTGTGAGAAACAAGAAGTAACAACAACCTTAACAATGCATAGTTTAATGTCATGTAGGAAATATAAAGGGACTATGCAGTTTAAAGTCTTACAGTTTAGGACTATTGGTGCTGCACAGTTTAGTGTCATGTAGTAAGGAAAAAGTACAGTTTAATGTCATGTAGGACGTATCACGGGCTTTCTGAACATTTTAGCGTCATGTAGTTAGGATGATGGGGACAATATAGTTTAACGTCATGTTGGATGAAAGGGGGACTATGTAGTTTAATTTTAGGCAGTGAGGACAAAAGAGTACACTATTTAACGTCATGTTGGATGCATTGGGGATTTTTTCCACGGTTTAGTGTCGTCTTGGATGAATGTAGGAATAGTTTAAGGTCATATGCATGGACCATGGATGGTGCAGTTTAATTTCATGCTAGAAAAAAGTGTATTTTAAGGTCATACAGGACCTTTGATGATTATGTTAACGTCTTTCTAGACGTAAGGGCCTTCTATACCATTTAGCGTCATGTAGTTAGGATATCATAGTTTAACGTCTTGTAGGACGTAAGGGACTCGCAAATAGTTTAGGGTCATATGCATGGACCGTTGATGATGCAGTTTAAGGTCATACTGGGCCATTGATGTAGTTTAAGGTCATACAGGACCTAGTTGAAGTTTAAGGTCATACTGGACCATTTAGGGAACTTTTTCATAGTTTAACGTCGTGTGGGACGAAAGTAATACAAATAGTTTAAGGTCATATGTATGGACCATTGTTGTATAGTTTAACGTCATATAACAAGGACGAAAGAGGGACTTTATAGTTTAATGCCATACAGTGAGGACAAATTAGGGAAATATTTTCGTAGTTTAACGTCGTGTGGGATGAAATTAATACAAATAGTTTAAGGTCATATGTATGGACCGTTGATGTATAGTTTAACGTCATATATCAAGGACGAAAAAGGTTTTGTGTTTATAAAAAATACTTCTTCAAAAATTTGGCATTGGTTGGAGTAGTGATGAGTTCTCCATCCATCGAGATTAATGAATAAGCTCCATTGGAGTAGACCCTATGTATTGAATAAGGTCCTTCACATTTTGGCTCAAGCTTTGGAGGTTTCTTTCCCGGTATCATTGGAGTTCTGAGAACTAATACCAATTCTCCCTGAGTGAATGAATGAATATGAACTTTTTTGTTAAAAGCTCGTGCTATTCAATTCTGATAGACTTCCAAGTGGTGCAAAGTGCACAATATTTTATCATCTTACCATTCCAATTCATTCAATCACTTTTTATATTGTTCATCTGTAGATGATTGATCACAAATGGAAACTCTGAGCGAGGGTAGTTGAACTTCAATGGGAAAGAAGTCTTTTGTTCCATATACCAATGAATATGGAGTTGACTGAGTTGCAGTGTGGGTGGTAGTCCGATAATCCCATAAAGCATGAAATATTTTATCAGGCCATGAACTCTAATATTTATCCACCATATTTTGCAGTATATTTGAAAGAGTCTTGTTAAAGTCTTCTATCTGGCCGTTGTCCGCTACATGATACTGAGATGAATGGTTGGATTTGATGTTGTATTTTTTATACAACTTCTCCACCTTAGATGAATAGAAGTTGGTGCCATTGTCTGTTAATATGGTATGAGAGACACCAAATCTGGTCGTAGCCGAAGGGTAAGGTCCCACCACATCCATTCCACATGTGGCAAATGGCCATGAGTATTTAGCTGTATGAAGCAACTCTGGAGGTTGATGAATGAAGTTGTCATGTACTTGGCATGAATGAAACTTCTTTGTGAAATCGACACAATCTCGTATCATTGAAGGCCAAAAGTATCCAAGCCTTCGAATCTGATCAGACAGTCTATGTCCAGACGGGTAGGCACCACAGACTCCTGCATGCACTTCTTTCATGACAGCCATTGTCTCTTCACCATCAATGCATCTGAAGAGAACTTCATCAAAACCATGTTTGTAGTGAATTTTATCTAGGTGATCTGGGCTATCATAAAGAGTAAAATTGACCACACGTCGCCGGATTTGTTCTTTCTCAGCTCTATCAGGTGGAAGTGTTCCATTTTGAAGGTATTACCTGATAGGTGAAATCCATCCTGTAGTATGACCATACGGTTCAGGTATGGGACAAATTTCATTAATTTCCTCTGTTCTGATTTGAACATAGGGTGAAATTGCATGATGGTGGGAAATACTGATGGTTGTATCGTCCCGATTTGGATCTGCCAGAGCTGTGGCTATATTAGCCAGTTCATCAGCTTGATCATTTTGTGATCTTGGGACATAAGAAAATGTTGGTTACAAATAGAATTCTGCCATTAACTCTCTGACGTAATCATACAAAGGGATTAGTTCTTCTTTTCTGAAGGCATAACCCCATTGACTTGTTTGATTACCAGGTCTGAATCACCTTTCACCTTTAAGTGATTCACTTGTGCTTGAAGTGCTAATTCCAAGCCTATGATGAGAGCTTGGTATTCTGCTTTATTATTGGTACCACCTTCCCATAATAAGAAATAATAAGGTAACACTTCCTTTTCTGGAGAAATGAGCACAATTCCTAAGCCAACTTTGTTGAATTTAGGATTTTCCATTTTCCTCCCTGTTGGACTTCTGGAAGCACCGTCAAAATACATTTCCCATGCCTAAGGAATTTCTTGAATAGGGAAGAATTCATCATCAGGGAGTTCAATATCTGAAGATGTGTCTTCCACTAAAGGGTGTTCAGCCAGAAAATCATCCAGAGCTTGGCCCTTTATCGCCTTTTGAGACACATACTAAATGTTGAATTGCTGCAAAATAATTGCCCACCTTGCCAGACGTCATGTAAGAATTGGATGACTAAGGATAAATTTGAGCAGGTTATTGCGAGATACCAATTGGACCTCGTGATGTTGCAGGTAGTGTCTCAACTTCTGAACTGCAAAGATTAATGCCAGGCCGCACTTCTCAATACTTGAATACCGGGTTTCTTCTTCAAGCATGGTTCGACTGAGATAGTAGAGGTTGTTTTCATTCCCATCATCCTAATTTTGAGCAAGAAATGCACCCAATGATTGCTCTAGAGCTGTCACGTAGAGGATAAGTGGTCTTCCTTCAACAGGTGGCATGAGTACCGGTGGACTCAAGAGGTATTTCTTGAGAATATCAAATGTTTCTTCACATTATTCAGTCCACTGGTAAGTGACTCCCTTCTTCATCAATTTGGTGAAGGGTAAACTTTTTCCTATTAAATTGGCGATGAAACGCCGAATATAGGCTATGTGTCCTTGAAGTCCTATTAATTATTTCAAATTTTGAGGAGGTGAAATATCAAGGATTGACTTGGTCTTCTCAGGATCAACTTCAATACCATGATGGCATACAACAAAGCCGAGAAATTTTCCTGAGGTTACCCCAAAAGCACATTTTAAGGGGTTCATCTTCAAATTATGTTGTCGAAGCTTGCGGAATATGACTTCCAAATCAGCCAAGTGATTAGAACTTTTTTTGGATTTAACTAAAAAATCGTCTACGTAGCATTCAACAAACTTCCCTAAGAAGGGTTTGAAGATACGAATCATGGAACGCTGATAAGTTGCACCTACATTATTTAAGCCAAAGGGAATTACCCGGTAGCAAAACACACCCTGAGGGGCTATGAAGGCTGTATATTCCTCATCTTCTGGGGCCATTCAGATCTAATTATATCCGGAATATCCATCCATGAAGGAAAGTGCTTCATAGATAGCTGTTTCATCAATTAAATGTTTTGTAATCGGAACTGTGAAATCATCCTTAAGACAAGATGATTAAGATCTCTGAAATCGATGCAAACTCTAATTTTTCCATTCTTCTTCTTTACAGGGAAAATATTAGCCAACCATTTGGGATATTGAACTTCTCTAACGAAGTTATCTTTGATAATATTATCCACTTCATCTTCAATTTTGGAAGCATAAGTTGGGTGTGTTCTTCTCGCGGCTTGCTTAAATCCTCGATGTTCTTCTGGTAAACCCAAATGATGAGTAGCAACATCAGGATCAAGCCCGGGAATTTCTGTATAGTTCCAGGAAAATATATCTCTATTTTTCTTTAGAAAAGAAATATACATCTCTTTCTATTCAAGATTTATGACCACACTGATTAATGTGGGGCGTGGATCTTCTTTTGTACCCAGATTTATTTCTCTGAGTTCATCCACAGTGGTAGAGATACCCTCTTCAAATGCTGGAGGAGCATCTCTAAGATTTTCCTCTTCTTCTTCATCATGTATTATTTCTTCCATTTCTAATTGCATAGTAGATGATAAAGTATAATTTTCATGATCCGAAGAGATGTCAAAATTTGCATATCATGATGAAGAAACTTCCATTTCCGACCTGATTGATGATGAAGGGTCTTCTTTGGGTAATAAAGAGCAGATAATGGATTGAGAATCAACATCATTGTTTACCTTTGATGTTGCTATAACTTCTTCTGGCCTAATTGGCGAAGCATATACTTGTTGGATTTCAGCAGATGAAATGAAGACGTCACCATTTGTGCTTTCATCACTGCTTGGTAGATTACCAATTTCTCCCATGTTGTCTGGCTCGATTGCCGTAATTGACATTATGGATATTTCCATAAGAGTATTTTGATTTGGGTATATCTTGTCAATTTTACTGATAGGCAACACATAATCTATACTCACATGTGTAAATGGATTTACTGGAATTTTCTCCAAACCATATGGAGCATTAACTTTGGTAATCCCCTTTGTTGTGGATTTCTCCATTCCATTCATGTGATAGAATTCTACTTCAATGTATTGAGACTCACATGTCTTGAACGGGGCCTTATCACCATAAAATGTCCCAACTTGACCATTGAAACAATATTTGAGACATTGATGGTATGATGAAGGGATAGCAGCATGTTGATGTACCCAGGGTCTTCCAAGCAAGATGTTGAAGGCTGAGTCTTGATCAACAACCATGAAATCTGAATTGGATACAAGATCTCCAAACTGAGTTCTGAGTGTAAATTCTACCAATGGTTCTTGTTCATTTTTATCATATCCTTGTAACATCATGGTAGAAGGAGATAAATCAGATTCTGTGAGGCCCAATCGAAGAAGTGTACGAATGGGCATGAGGTTGACTCCTGAACCATTGTCAATGAAAGTTCTTTGGGCGTCTACACCATTGACCTTGCCAGATAAGTAAAATGGTCTAATATGTCCATGCACAACATCATCTTCATCTTCATCAGTAAAAGATATTATTGCATGGCATTCTACAGGATTATTCTCTATGTGAAAGACTTCAGCTGCAGAAATTTCAGTTTCAAACTCCTAAGGATTTGACAAAGCCTCAATGAGTGCTTCCCGAAGATCTTTTGATAGATTCAGAGCATCCAGAATTGATAACTTGGATGTTACTTTGGCCAAGTGTTTCAATATATCATACTTTTGATCCATAGGTCTGCGTTTCCCAATAGGAATATTTGGTTTACCAGGTACCTTGGAAGTAGATGCTTTGGAAGTTGATGCATCTTGTATCGGGATAGGAGTTGGCAATATTCCTAGTTTTGGAAGATTAGATTGATTAGATCAATTTACTTGCTGAGAGGAAGAAGATCGAACCTTCAACCGGTCTTCCAAAATAACTGTGCCAGGACTGAATTTTCTATTGGAAGAAGAAATTGCTTGTTCTTTCTGAGCTCACAGAAGGTCTCTACCACGAGTTTCTGCTGCGTACACAGTTCTAGCAGGGGTAGAATTGGAATAGTGGCTTCTGAAAGATCCATGTCTTCCCCTGTATCCTGAGCCCCTGGAACTTCCTCTGATTCCCCTGTTTGATACAGGGAATTCAGGGTCATTGAAATCAAAACTGCGACTGGCATATGGATCTGTTAATTGAATCATATTAACAGAACCAAATATTAACTCTTCGTCTGATGAAGACTCTGCCTGATTAGCCTGTTTAGGAAGTGCCGCTTGGTGGGGCGGTTCCCTTGGATTTGAAGTAGATGGCATGAAGTCTTCCAAATTCAAAGACAACATAGACTTTGACACATACTCATCTTCTTCTGATTCTTTTTCTTTCTTTGATTCATGTCGTTTCTTTGAGGACTTTCCCTCTGACGAAGAGGGTTTTTCCGCAACATTCATGGCAGAAGACACAATTGGTTTTTTTAATTGTGTTCTCAAAATAGAATGAGTTCGATTTATTGTCTTTCTGACCATCCAATCATCATACTTCTGTGCATTTTTTATTTTGACTTCTTGCCATTCGCCTTTCTCCTATGGAACTTTAGCAGTAACACATGCTACCTGAGCTAAAGAACCTTTCAGTTTGACTTGTCCTGAGTCGACCATCTTTTGCAGGAGGTATTTGAAGACTAAACACTCCTGGATGGGATGCCCCAACATTTAATGAAAAGGGAAATAATTGGGACGGTATTCATCACCTTTCTTGTTTGGTCTCTTGGGCATTGGCAATTTAACCTAATTTTTTTCCAGAGCCAAAATGAAATAACCAGGAACTTGTTCATTTCAGAAAGAGTATGTTTTTCTCTTCAAATCCTCAAATTGTTTTCATCTTTGATCTCTTTGATCATTTGGACAAAACGGACTTTGTTGTTGGCGCTCAGAAGGTGGATCCCTTCGAGAAGATGAAGGTTTTGAGGTAGAAACAGGTACAAGTTCTTGTTTAAGCATAACTGTAGCAGTTTCTGCTTTACCCATTCTCCTTCCTGGAGCTGATGGAATTACACGAGATTTAGCCTTGGCCTGTATAAGGGAATCATCAATCTGCTGAGCGATTGAAGTAAGGTCTCGAAACCCTCCTATGTATTTCACAAGGATTAACGGCGTGCGTAATTCGTCACACAGATTTTCCACACAGATTGGCAACAATTCTTCTTGAGGGAGTGCTAAACTCAAGGAATATGTTAATCCCTTCCATCGAGCAATGAAATCAGTGACCCTTTCATTCTCCCTTTTCTTACAGTTTGTAAGATTGAAAATTGTTGTCTTTGGAAAATTTGAGCTGAACTGAAGGAGGAATTTTTGGCAAAGATCCTCCCATCTGGTAATTGACCGAGATTGTAAGCTTGTATACCAAAAAAAAGCTTGTCCTTGTAAGGTTCGCACGAAGCATCTGAGTTTCACCGCTTCTTGCTGCTCCGGAGTTCCCATCATAGGATCGCAACAAGACACGTAATGCGTCAAATGCTGTTCAGGATCGCCTGATCCATTGAAAATAGGGAATACAGGGTTCCCAAAACTGGATGGAGGAGAGATTGAATCTACCCATTCAGGGTAAACTTTCTTTTCTGGTTGAACTTGTGCATGTTTCCCTTCCATTGTTTCTAACCGAGCTGTTAATGACTCAATAGTAGTAATTAACTTTTGAGAAACATCTGTTTGAACTTGGACTTGGGTAGGTGCAATGACTGGAGCTTGGACAGATGTGGCGATTGGTGTTGCAACTGATGGTAGCACTGCCAACTGTTGTTGCACCTGACCCGTAGGATTAGACCTGTGAGGGTGTACTGATAGAGGAGGATATTCTTGATCCATCTCAGTAGCTGCAACAAATTCCTTTGGCTGACTGACTCTCGCGTGATAAAGAAGAAGACTACTCTGAAGTAGTTCTGCATTCAACCTTCTTAATTCCTTCATTTCTTCCTCCTGTTGTTCAAACCTTTACTCTAGTGAGAGAAATTGACCTTCTCCAGAGGAAGGATATGTAACCTGGTTCTTTCCCTTCCCTTTGTTAGATCCTTTTCGTAGAGGGGGAAGTGGGTTACTCGAAGGATTACCTAGGTTCTGAGTAATCCTTTGACTCGTGTATGCACACCTTCTTCATTTGTGTCAGTGCGTACATCTTCTTGAGCAGGAACCTCTTCATCTGAGTCCCCTGAGTGAGCCTCATCTGGTGGATCAGCAACAACGGCATTGATGACATTTATTGATGCATAACTCATCAAATCCCTTCTATCATCATTTCTATGATATTGTCTTCTTCCATGTCTTTGATGAGACATTTCCTTTTGTTGATTTGATCCCTTAGGAACTTCTTAACGAACCATAATTTGGAGGGAATCTTCTGATAATTTGGCTCTTCGTTCCTCTTGAGGCTTCTTCCCCAATCGAGAAAAAACCAAATTTCTCTGATGAGGGGATTGATGATTTGAAAAAGTCCCCAGTCTAGTGGACGGGGGTTGTTCCTTCTCAACTCCTCGAATATTATTTTTTGATTCCGAGGGTTGGTTTAAAAGAGTCCCTAGTCTAGCAAGATGGGGTGGCTCTTGACATGCTATGTCTGAGACTTTCTTAAAAGCTCTCCTGATCTTGAGAACCTTAGTCCAGAAATTAGTTGGATGCATTAACCTATATCCACTTTTATCACCCAGTTCAAAAGACAGTTGGATGATTTCTAACACTTCTGTCACTTAGTGACGTGCTTGCTCCAAATGAGAGGCCTGTTCAATATTCTCATTTGCTTGATGCAAGAGTAACTAAACAACTTGTTCTCTGTATTCTTGATTTTGAGAGGAAATAGTTGAAGCCTGTTCTTGGGAAAGCTTTTGATTACAAACAAAGCCCATTGACTGTGGTCGGCCATGGGAAATAACATTGCATGATACCATTTTCGGCGGGCTTTGCTGACTGGAGAGCACCAGGAAATGCAGTGCTCCATGAACACCCCATCCTCTGTCACGAATACCTGATGGGGAATAAGAAATTAACTGACGCAATCTTCTTAATGCGCCAAAGCATGAACGTTGAAGGGATCTCTGCTGCTTTTCAGCCTTCGGATATCGAGAGACTGATAGAGATGCCAAATCAATCTGACGTTGTAACCCTTATATTATCTGAAGATGATTTTCATATTCATCATAAGATAATACTTTCTTTTTCAACTGAAAAATAGTTTTCCATATGTTGAGACGAATATCATGAATTTCATCTTCCGTCAACATTTCTGGAATGTCATACTGAGAGTCAGCCAAAGGACAAAACATGACTGGCACTTCACCTTTCGCGAGTTGTTTTCTCATGTTCAGAATTTCCACTTTATCATTTGCTGAAGATTGTTCTACCTGATTTGACCAGAGATTGTGTTTCCTTGTTTCTTCCTTGGATTCAACAGGATTGGTAGAGAAATCATTGATCAAACTAAAAGATGCATGACTTAGGGGTGGTTCGGAGAATGACCTACACCCTAGGCTATATTCTGATTGAGAAAGTATTTCACCTACTAGCGCTGAAGCTTCAGACATGACTGGTTTCTCATTTGCAATTGCCTCAAGATAAGAGATATTTCTCGGCACTACATTGTCCACTAGATCATTTTCCAGGAAATGTGCATCACTACTGTGGAGAGGAATTTCGTAGCGAAATTCATCATCATGGGGAGGACCACCATAATGGGTTAGAACAAAAGATGATATCTCTTGCTCCTTGGTCTTCTGACCACACAGAGGGTTCCTGTGGCTTTCATCTAAAGATGAAACTTCGAGATTGACCGAATTGTCATGAAGAAATACTTCATGAGGAAGTGTTTATTGAAGACCTTTAGAATTAATGTTCCCACTATTGGGAAATGAGGGGGTAGAATCTTGAATTTCAACAGAAAATTGTCTGAGGGCTTCAAGAACTCCAGGATCGAGCAAGGCCTTGTTACAGATTGGATTTTGATCTCCTGACTGTGTTGGGTGGGTCTTTTTCTTAGACTCCTTCTTACTGGCCTTGGAAACCACTTGTTGACGAAATTGGATGCTCTGAGCAGGTGTATATTCCTAATCAGGAAAGATGGCCAGGTTAGGCTAACGATCTCCACTCAAATCAGGTGTATGTGCCTGACTCGGTTTTCCATATGATATGGGGGAGTATGCCCCACAACCCTCTTGGACTGGAACAGATGTGTGTGTCTGTTCCAGAGTGAATTTTTGATGTGTCACTCCACTAGTAGGGATATATTTATGTGTCTTTCCTTGAGATGTCGCTGAAGTTGTTATAATATCATGGCAGGCATCCAGAATATGAGCAGGGATTTTCTTCTGCTCATTCACCATTGATAGAATATGCTTGGTGACTTCAGCTGCCGGAACGGGAATATACGTCCATTCCAGGCTTGGAGTAGGTGTATGTGCATGCTCATGTCCTCCTTTTCCTGTCAGTGAATCCTGACAGTACTCAAGTTTGGGGGCAGAGAGTTGAGTCTGCCTCCTATTTGTTGTCGGGGCTTTCCGACTAACTTCTCTGAATGCTACCAAGTGAGACTGTTGGTAGGCTTCATTAGTACTAGCAGGTGTATGTGCCTGCTGATTACACTTCGCTGAATGTAGTTGATGAGATCCATCATATGTAGTTAGAGGAGCCTGCTGACTAGATGATGATGTATAAACAGGTGTATGTTCCTGCCTATAGTACTCCGCCAGAATTGCCTGGCGGGATTGGCGTGATGCTGCCAGACGAGTCTGCTGGACAGCGGAATTAAAACGGGTAGGTGTGTGTGCCTACTCGTTGCTTTCCGCCATGTTAGGTTGGTGGACTTCTTCGGAGATGTCATAGATGAGAACCTGTTCACTGTTAACCGGACTTCGCCTCTGGCGATTCGTCTTGCCTGCTCGGGTTCAAGGAACCTGAGCCGAACGCCTGGAGTCGGTACCCTCATCATGTTGAGGGCGCACTGTCGCACGAGTCTGGCAGCGATTGTTGGTGGGAGCCCTTAGGAAGGACTCCTGTCTGTTTGAATTAAGGCCCTGAGGGACCTACTCATTCACCTCCCCAGAATAAGGGAGCGAATGGTGATTGCGTTCCGGGGATAATTGTCACGACCTGTCCTCGGGGCCCGTGCTGTGACTACCCCAAGCCTGCCTTCCATAGGCCAGGGGCTGGCGACTAGCACTAAGGCGTAAATCCCGGTAAAAAGGGAAGACATTGCCTTTGTAAAGTAAACAAGCACCACATAGTAAGCAAGCGGAAAAGTAAACACTAAGTAAAAAACAGAGTACAGATGGAAGTGCGGAAAAGTAAATGGGCCAGTATACAAACTCAAACTGAAAGTAAAGTACAACTCAAAAGGGAAAACAACAACTATAAAGTAAAAGCCGCTACACCGAGCTATCCACTGGAAATCCCACCTGAAGGGTGGGTACAGATAGCTCCACTGCTCCTCGGGTCCCGTCGTTCGCTCCGAGCATGTCCCGCCCAGTGGTCCACCTCCAGGTACCGTCCCGCTCTGCGAGCCTCAACCACGATCAACGCTGTCCGTCGTCTGCAACCAACACAATGTAGTGCGGGCATAGCCCGTGCAGGGGTGAGTATAAGCTACTCAGTAGGGACCCCGAGACCCCTGAAGGTCTCCCAAAATCCACAAAGGATAAACCACAAAGGTAAGATACAATCACTAAGTATCAACCGACACTGCTTAGGTATATGCCCATACATATACCTAAGTCATCAATTCCAATACGCTCCAACCTCCGAGACCAAGTACAACTCAGTCCACACAGGAAAGTATACGTATTCCACACAGGAAAGCAAAACGTAATCCACACAGGATAGCACAACACAATCCACACAGGAAAGCAACAGGATTCATCTCACATAGGTATAATTCTTCAGTAGAAGATAGAGATGATCACCGATCCATCTAAGTCGTCGTACCCACAAAGGATCGATAGGTACTAACCCCCAAAATGACCCACACAGGATTGGGCCCACATAAGACCTGTAGGCGCTGGTTCACACAGGACCGCTGAGCGCAGACCCACACAGGATCGGACCCACACAGGATCAGGCCCACATAGGACCTGTAGCACTGATCCACGTAGGATCGCTGAGTGCTGTAGTCATCGTCGAATCCACCAAGGATCTCTGTACTGTCGTCGTCGCAGTCACAGTAGCAGTAGCAGTAGCAGTAGCAGTCGCAGCCAGCTCTAGGGTTCCCGCACACAGCAAGCTCGTTCGGGAGGGTCCACTCCACGAGCTGAGAGGCTGATACATCAACTGTCACAAAGTCCAGAGTTGATGTATCCAAAAGTTCTGTAACGTCAAAAGGAACTCAACGCAACAGACGGCGCGTCAATCGGACGCCCGGTCTGAGAGATATTGGATTTTTCATCCCAGGGGCCCGGTTGGTTTTTAAAGCAAAACCAACCCGACCGTACTCCACCTGCGTCCAAACCTTGGGCGGAGTATGCCGAAAGATCCGTCTCACTAAGAGGAACTCAACAAAGCTGACGGCACATCAATCGGACGTCCGTAGCTCAAGATATGAGTGTTTCCGCTCCGAGGGCCCGGTTGGTTTCGTGTACGAACCAACCCAGCCAAACTCAAAGTTCTCCGAAACCTTGAGTGTAATATACCAAAACGACCATCTCGATCCAAGGATCGCGTTGCCGCAGACGGTTCATCAATCGGAGGTCCGTGGCTCAAGTTATGGGCAAAAGACCGAAGTCGATTCGAAAACGGGGGGTCCGGGTCCGGGCCGACCCGGCCCGACACCCCCTGGGTCGGCCCAAACTGGGTCGACCCGGCTCGTCCGGCCCGGCACGGCGGCGCGGCAAGGCGCGGCGGCGCAGCCCGGCACGGCCTGGCACCGCACGTGCGCTGCGCGGGGGGGGGGCAAGGCCCCCCGCCTCTTCCCTCTGGCGGCACAGCATCACGCCGCGCCTTTGACAAACAAACGGCCCCCCACGTGAGGGGGCCTGCTTTAAAAAAAAGAAATGGGGGGGCGCTTCCCCCACCCCCCTTGGTGTAACCCCCCCCCCCAATATGGGGGGCCGGTTTTGGCCATCCGGGGGAATTAATTCCCCCGGTTCTTCTCCCTTCCGGCCGGCCCGACCTGGCCGGCCGGTTCTTCCTCAACGGGACCGTCAAGGCCGGTCCCCCTTCCGGCTTCCGACACCGGCGGCCCGACTGGTCGTCGATCATCACGATTCGCCGCGGCCCAGAACCGGCCGCGGCCTTCGTCGTCCGGCACGGTGCGACGGCACCGCGCCCCTCCGCCGCGGCCCCGCTCTGGCCGCGGCACCTTCGGTTTCCTTCGACGCGGCGCGACGGCGTCGCGTTCTTGATAATCGTTCCACGGCGCGGCTCGACGGCGTCGCGCAATTATAACCGTGTGATTTTCGCATGGTGCGACGGCACCACGCCATCTCGTTTCATCCGCAAGAAAATATTCAAGAACAAAGGAGGGGGGTTCGGCCGTGTTCGTGCGGTCCGGCCCCCTCACGTTAAACGATATCAATTATTCGTTATCCTCAAAGTTCGACCTTCTAGAATCAAGAATGGAAATATATAAATAAAACAACAACAACCCCCTACCTCGGTTTCAAGAACGAAGTTCGTCAACGACCCGCGGAAGACGAGCATCGCGGTGATCGGCGTCGCGGAAAAAGGACGTCGATGTCGTGAAGCGAGGATTCGAAGCTCTTTGACGGAGATTTCGTCGCGGGAAACCATCGCGGAAGAGATGACGCGGAAGGAGACGTCGTGTCGTGGATACGGCGTCGCGGAAGGACCGAGTTCTTCAACGGAGAGGTTCTTTGTTGAAGAACGGCGTTCTTCGCGTTCTTCGTTGAGTTTGAAGAAGAATAAGAAAGCTCCAAATTCTCTCAAGGTGGCTAGAGAATTCTAACCCAAATAAAATAAGTTAAAGTCTTGTTTTATTTACACAACCAAACCATTTTGAAATTCAAAGGTTTGAAATTAAACAACTCAACCCATTTAATAACCCAAGTTGTCAAGTTAATTAAAGAGGGGTTATTGGGAGTTTAAAAAGAGAAGGTGAAGAGTTATGCTTCGTGTGGGGCCCACCACACTTAATCCTCCCAAGGGAGGTTAAGTGGATGTGGGTCCCACCTCTAACTCCCTTTGGGAGAAGTTAACCAACAAGTTAAAATAAAATTTGTATTCCACAATTTTATATAACTTATTCTAAATTCCCAAAAACTAACTCTCAACCCGCAATAAACGCAACCTCGGAAAAGGTCTCCTTAAGCGAATATCGGTGCTGCGAGTTCATCGGTGCCCTCAGAATTTGATTCCGGGCACTGGTTCAAATGTTAGAAATTCCCGCTCGTTCGTTCACTGAACGTACCTGAGCCAAACTTCGGAAATTAATTCCGGGCACACCGGGCCTCGGAATCAGGTGCCGTCAGAAACCGCTTTCTTGTAAAATTCCAAAGAAAATTAAGAAAAAATTTCCCTTGAATTTTATGGGTCTTTACAATAATGACCCGAAATGGTTTGAGACGGTAGTCAGAACCGCCTGCTTCTTGATCACTGGTCGTCATTGTCCGGACGACCAATATGAGTTGTTTACTTGGAGGGATTATTGGGTAGCCTCCAGAGTTGGGATGGTACCGTGTTGACGGTACTCCTTAACCAGCGCGTTTGATACCCAGCGTTGAAGACGCTGAGTATGTGATATCGTCCTTAGAGCGGATGACGATCCAGCAGGAGTAGCAGCAGTGGCATTTACAGTACCAGTATTCATAGGTGTGAACTTGGGAGTATCCATTCTAGAAATGCAGAAGATCTTGGAAAAGAGTGATTGTTTGATATAACAGAAGTAATAAAGATAAATTCAGCCACTACATATTTTGGATGAGCACATATATCAATGATTTTTTTTGTTGGACCTCTTATTGAGTTTTAAATAGGGGCCTAACAAATAGGTAAAACATCATTTTAACTTGGTTAAGGATTCACGTCGGGTTCACCATTTTTTTCCCTCGGATTTCGAGGATGACCTCCTTTGATGGGAGGTTCAAACATTCCGATTGGTTTCTAACAAGTTTGTTCGTAGAACCAGAAACATCCAATGATTCCACATCCATTCGAACTTACTTTCCAAAGGTAGGTTCTCATTAGTTTTTGGACTGATGAGGCTTAGGAATTTGCATTGGTCGAGAGGATGGGAGGTCGGACTCATCACACCTTTTTGAGGGGAATTATTGTCTACTCTGATACTATCTTTATAGATTTAAGTTATGTTCGTGAATCCTTATTACATTACCAAATATAAAATGAGTTTTCCTTTAGGTTTGAAAATCAATGATTGATATGTAGGAAATTTAGAGAATATTTTATATATATTCGAGGTTCTTCACTGATAAAGAATCATCTGTATTTGTTAGAGATTCTTAGTCAATGGTATCCTTTGATACATAAAAGTATCTTGGTCCTTATGATGGTCATACTGGTTTTAAATTCACTTAGTGGGGCACTTGAAGTTTATTATCATTCAGAAGGACATGAATTATTTTAGATTTGGGATCGAACCCATAGATGGGCTACCTACGTATCCTTTGTTTATAAAAGGAATCAGAACCCACGTAGTTCAAGTAAGGGGGTATGATGTTTATGATTGATGGCTCAAAGAAGGATTTCATAATTACTTTTACACTCTAAGCTCACGTGAGTCCTGCTCGGTGTGAGAAACAAGAGGTATTGGTAAAAAAATTAGACAATTGTTCCATGAAAGATGCAATCAAAAGAAATAATGTGGGGATTATGCATGTATGACTGCCCAGATAAATGAAGGCTTGGATTTACATTAGGGAAGAAATACAGGAACAGGGTCCATAAAGGTATATGTGCTTCATGGAGATTTTTAATACTCTAAATTGGGTCTTACTTCTGAAAAGGAGGCCCAAATTAGGAGAGGACTTATAATTGGGTTTTACTCCGGAAAACGAATCCCAGATAAAAGGTAAATTAGTACTGGTTAAGAGAAATTAAGACTGGGGATTACTCCTAAAAAGGAGGCCCATGTTAAGAGATTTGAAAAATTAAGGGACTTGGGGATTACTCCTGAAGAGGATGTCCATATTTGAGACTGGGGCTTACTCCTGAAAAGGAGGCCCAGGTTAAGAGAATTATGGTTGGGGCTTACTCCTAAGGAGGACGCCCATATTTGAGACTGGGGCTTACTCCTGAAAAGGAGGCCCAGGTTAAGATAATTATGGTTGGGGCTTACTCCTAAGGAGGATGCCCATATTTGAGACTGGGGCTTACCCCTGAAAATGAGGCCCAGGTTAAGAGAATTACGGTTGGGTCTTACTCCTAAGGAGGATGCCCAGATTTGAGAATTATGAACGGGGCTTATTCCTGAAAAGGAGGCCCAGGTTAAGGGGTTCTATCATCTTAAAGGATGAGGTTGAATGAATAAAATCTCAATTTTTTAGTGACATAAAGTTGTGTAAATCACTAGGTTTTGAGAGATATTCCACAGTGTTCCTTTCAGATAATAATCCAAATCAAGAAATCATTCCATAAATGGATTTGAAGAGTGTCTTGAAGATTGAATCTTGAATAGGTGAGGTGGAATGGATTAAGAGGGGTGAAATGGGCAATAAGGGCACCCAAAAAGGTAGGGGAGTGAAAGTCCTGGTAGGCGCATAGGTACTGCATGGGCGTGCAAGTCCTGGTGGCGCAGGTATACCTGCACGACACATGGGTACTTGCACGATAGTTGACCAACAGTGTAATACTTGAGCGACTCTTGGTTAAAGCCTTTAGAATCCTCTTGAGGTTCTTCCAGAAGAGGGGCGTGCAAGTTCTATTGAGGAGTAAGGCGGCGCGCAAGTGTGGCCTTTTCCCTTAAGGGCTGGCCACTCAGGCGCGCAAGTGTTGATGAGTTTCAACACTTAGGCCTTACTCCCCCTCTTTAGATCTTCCATTCTAGGTAATAAATGACCTTAGAAGTGTTTTAGAAGCTTTTAGAAGAGACTAGGGCGCAGGGAGCTCAAATCTGAGTTTCTGGAAAAAAATCCTCCCTAAATGGGGGGGCCCACAGGGTCTGTTTATAGGCAGGAGAAGACCCCGGGCGGTTATCACTTAGGTCGTGCAAGTCACTTGTGCGACCATCATGCGTCGTGCAAATGGACTTACACGACTTTGAGTGAACTTGCGTGACCTATGGGCAATGTTCTCCTTGTTCATCCCTTTGTCGATTTTTTATATTTTCTTCAAAGAATGAATCAATTTGTGCTAAGTCATTTCCCTTTACATTCCTTTGGACTCTGTGACGAAAAAGGAGCATCAACAGTTATTCAATACATTATTATTTGGATGGGTATAATAATGATGTATAATTCATGTAAATAATAAGTATAACATGATAATTATTATGTATATATGATATACCATCCAATTATATATGATTTTAATATCAAAAGAATGATATTATCGCTCGTTCGTACATACGGACTACCGTCTCCACAAACGCGATAAGATTCATTCCCCATCGTATCCATACAAGTCTAATTCTCAGTTTATGATTAAAAATAATTTTTAAGGACTTGATATAATTCTGTATATGAATAAGATACAACCTATCCATAACAAACACGACTTATGTAACAAAACTTATAAAAGAAAACCAGTAATTTAACACCTGAAACGATGATAATACTAAGATATTATAAACAAATCAATGTTAAAAGATCATATATGATATCATATTAAGGTAAATGATTATTTTATAATTCAATAACAGTTATTTCAACATTATACAGGAGGATAACCTAACCTCAACTAATGAAAACGTACAAAGTAAGGGGTTTCTTATCTCACTTTTAATTCCATGAGATTTCCATTGTTCACCACTTATTTATTGCATGTGGTGTGTGTACTACCCATGATTGTATTAATTGTGTAATATAATTTAATTTATGGATATTTACATCTTCATTTTATGATCCTTATTTCATGGTTTTATGTTTTGTAAGTTACCAAATCAATAATGGAATTTGAAATTTCAATTTCCACTCATTCGGATTTACGCATACTTCATTGATTATTTTACTCCAAGATTATGTGTGGAATCAATATTTATTTTCTTATGTCATAATTTCTACTCCCCTTTTAGTGGATATACTTTTTATACACATAATCACTCCATTTATAAATTCTAAAGTCATCTATGTGAACTTCATAAGAGTAATTTTAACACAATCTTCATTTATTTAGTTAAACATATAATTCATTGGTGTTGTTTTTACCAAAATATGTGTGAATGTCCTTTGATTTTTTTACACTAAATATCCAATAATATTGAGTGTATTTATATTTTTCATACATAATTATGTCGTTGATTTATCCTTAACATAAGGATACGGTCTTTATAATAGATTTCATCTCAATTTACATTCCATTGAGACTCCTTTGTTCTTATGAACCAAATCACTTTTATATGGTGTATATAATTTACTTTGACATAGTATATCATGAATCCCTTTATTCTCATGATATTACAAAGTTTTTATTACCTCAATTATTAGTATTCAAGTGACTCTCTTTTGGTAAGGAACTCTAACTAAAATATCATTTTAAAATTTTTTAAAGATTTATTATTATAAATCTTTCTCATTAATGTACATGTTTTAAAAATGGTTTTAAGGGTTTATTTATATGGACATTAAAGTTTTCAAATCAAAATTCCTTTTAAAAGTTTCAAAGTTTTATGGGACACTTTGATTAAAAAATCTATTTTAAATGGATTATCGATAAATAGTGTGACTTCTAAAAATTTTCAAGAAAAAGGGGGATATTTCTCTCAATAGTTTGATAATTATTTTAATCTATGTCAATATCCTTAATTATTCTTGATTGAGGTTAATATGATATAATATAATCTTCCATATTGTATCAAATGAGTTACGTTTGACTGTGGATGTGCTATTTTTATACCATTCATGGTTTGTGGTTAAAGTATTGACATTTTGTACGCTAGTTTTAATATGAATGTTTAAGTTATGTTTCGATATTTTCATACGAGGAATGAATTGGACTTAATATGTGATGGGTGGAGCACTCTATAGCTCCTTGATGCATCAGTAGGTCTCATGAGGAAAACTAGTGTCTTGGAACAAGGCCTTGACAAAATCTTATTTGTAGTTTGGCACGAGGACTTGACTATGTGGTTATGATAGTCTGGCATTAGTAATTCCATCATTATAAAAGTGGTTATTGATATTTCATGTGGTTATTCGACTAGTAGAATATCGATGTGAATAATTAAATGACATTATTTCATTTTATCCTTTCAATATCTTGCTGAAGTTCAAGATTAAAAGGATTTCATTTTAGTTATACATTGGCTTAAATGTTTATGCTTATTTATGAAAGTTTCCGCTATATTGTTATACTTACTGAGCATATGAGCTCACCCCTTTCAATGTTTTATTTTTTCTAGGATGTGAAGAAGTAATTTATGAATGACCTACAGGGATAGTATGAGGGGATATGAAGACAAGATGTTGTTGTAGTTTTTTTTGTATGCTAGTTTTAATATGAATGTTTAAGTTATGTTTCAATATTTTCATATGAGGAATGAATTGGACTTAGTATGTGATGGGTGGAGCACTCTATAGCTCCTTGATGCATAGGTAGGTCTCATGAGGAAAACTAGTGTCTTGGAACAAGGCCATGACAAAATCTTATTTGTAGTTTGGCACGAGGAATTGACTATGTGGTTATGATAGTCTGGCATTAGGAATTCCATTATTATAAAAGTGGTTATTGATATTTCATGTGGTTATTCGACTAGTAGAATATCAATGTGAATAAGTAAATGACATTATTTCATTTTATCCTTTCCATATCTTGATGAAGTTCAAGTTTAAAAGGCTTTTGTTTTATTTATACATTGGCTTAAATGTTTATGCTTATTTATGAAAGTTTCCGCTATATTGTTATACTTACTGAGCATTTGAGCTCACCCCTTTCAATGTTTTATTTTTTCTAGGATGTGAAGAAGTAATTTATGAATGACCTAAAGGGGTAGTATGAGGGGATATGAAGACAAGATGTTGTTGTAGTTTTTTTTACATTATGATGTAATGTAAGACTTATGAATATATCTAGTGTTTACAAGACTACTAAACTAATCGGTCTTTCAAGACTTGATCTTTTTTGATCATGCCAATGATACGTAATAATGCACCGACTCTAGTTAACTGGGGTCAGGGTGTTACATTTATTTACTTAACTATACCACATCATTTGTTATCTCCTTAAACCCTTCTCCTTATTATTGTAACACTAGGGTTTGGGAACTGCTGGAGGGTTATCATAGAATTTTCTTTTACTGGAATGAGGGTGTTGGTCAAGTTGGTTGATTGAATGATTAATTTTTTGGTTTTTTAAAAGGTGTCTGAAATGAACTGACCCAGGTTTCCCTGAAACCTGACACCCAACCCAATCTGTCACATACCCGAAGGGTGTTCCCAATACCAATGGGCTTGCAAAAAGCACCCAGGCCTCAAAAAATAAAACAGAGGGAAATATTTCATCCAACCTGATAAAATACATGAAATATATGTACTAAACAAAAATTAAAATTGGAAGATGAAAAAGATATATATTCCTTAACTGTATGAAAAATAGTTGAAACAGAAAACTGAAAAAGTGGCTAAAACTCCAAGAAAAGTCCAACATAAAAGGACTAAAAACGAAACAGCTACTACAAATGATGGTGTTGATAAACTACCACCATCTCACCACTAGCTACCCAACCAGTTGACATGAGCCTCACTACCTCACTGTAGTGCCTTGCCTTCCCCTACATCGAAATAAAAATAATGGTCTATGCACCACTAAAGTGGTGTGTAGGGTGTAAGATAAAATGCTCGGTTGGATCCCACTAAGGTGTTCCATAATCAATCTCTATATAAAAATTCATGTATTCTGATTTTATGTAAAAACATTGCATGATAAGTAGTAAAGTAGTTTTATATAAAACATGGTAAACATTTCCTTTTTTTCCACAGTTCTAAAAAAGCATCTATATCAATTTCAAAGAAAATTTTTTCATATCACTTTCCACAAGAATAAACATGCATGTCAAGGAAAACCCATAAATCCAAGAAATACAAAATAGAAGCCCATGCATCACAACTCCAAAGAATACTACAGGTCTAGGCCAGAGACTAATCATACCAAAATAATCAAGTGCACAAAATATGATCCTAGAATAATAGGCCTAGAAAGTAGAGAAATGCCCCATAATTAAACACCCCAAAATTTCAATATCAGTCCCCTAGAACAGTGGGCCTAGGAATGAGAGGAAATACCCAAGACTAACCCCCTTTATAATTAAAAACAATCAATAATGGACTAAAGTTAAACCTTCCACCGAAGTACCCATGGTAACCTATGTGCTCATTTTCATAAATCCATATCAACACCATTTCACAATCCATTCCAGTGCCTTGAAGATACCCCTTCTCATACAATTTATTAAAAACCATGGAAAATCCATTTTTCATTTATAAATATTTTCAAAATGCACGTAAAAATCATAAAAATTTCAATATAAAAAATAGTTTATAAAGAAAAACATTTAGGTTCATCAACATATGCTTCAGATGGAACCACCTACCTCAAAACATGGGTTGCTCATGACTGTATTTGGAAACCACCAACAATGAAACCCAACAATGTCAACGAAGGCTCTAGACACAAATCCACATAATTACTAATCCAAATATAAATAAAATAGGTTGTATGAATAAAGGAAACCCACATACCTCGATGAAGAATGCCCGCCACACCAGGACCAATAAAATAAAAGTCTTATAGAACAAGATCTCACAAAAAAATCTAGAATAAAACAAAAATAAAACACAAAACATAGATCAATGGACCTGATAAAGAAAAGCTAAGGAACTACCATGATCAATCGCAACAAAAGACTGGAAAGAACACTAAACCTGAGAGATGCACAACAAACACAATGAAGATCCAAAGACAATCGAAAAGGAACCTCTGAAAATAAACTAGGAATATTTCATGTTTGAGATCCAAGAGGTCTGGGAATAAAGGACCGAGAAAAACTTCCAAACATGTGAATTAAACCTGGGCATGGTTTGAGTCACGGCGTGTAACCCCTGGTCACAATTTAAATTTAACATTGGATAAGTACAGTAAAAATTCTCTCACCTTGAGATAAAAATGGAATTTTTTTCAAGTTATGTTGTGTAATCCCTAGTCACAATGTGTACCCTTTCACAGCGTGATCCCCCCCCCCATTCATGACTTCTGTCTAGCAACCGGTACATAGTGTGTACCATCGTTACACGACATGTACCTACTTTGAAACCTATAGAAAATCCATAAAACCACTTCTAAGGACTACTAACCAAAAGGGGACTTTGTTAGAAGGAAAACTTACCTGATCAATATAACATCATGTTACAAAATCCCCACCATAAAGACTTTCCATCCCCAGGAAGTTGTGTGGAAGATGTAATCTCTAGAAAGAGACGAGGTCATTGATCCCTCATCAATGATTCATGTTCCCAAGTCTCATGAGAATCTGATCCTTGTTTTCATAGGACTCTAACCAGTAGAATTGACTTACTATAAAATACTTTTACTTGAGAGTCAAAAATCTCAACTGGTTTCTCCAAAATAGAAGCATCTAGCTCGAACTCAATTTCTTCCCAACTTAGAACGTGAGTGGGATCAGGGTGATATTTCTTAAGTTGAGATATGTAGAAAATATCATGAATACCTATCAAATGAACCAGCAATGCAAACCGATAAGCAACCTTTCTAAGCCTCTTGATGACCTCAAATGGTCCCACATATCTCATATCCAACTTTCCATAATTTCTAAGATGACGGTGACCCAAATGAGGAGAAACATTCAATAAAACCCAATCACCTATGGAAAACTACAATGTTCGACCTCATCAATCTGCATATGATTTCTGTTGAATTTGGAATGTAACCAGACGTCACCATAAATCCTAAATCTTTGCAAATGTTTCTTGATCCAAACTTGGTCCAACTATAGATACTTCACCCACCTCATTCCAATAAAGAGGTGATCTACAAGGGAAACCATGCAATTCCTTGAAAGGGTCCATTATTATCAATTATTGGTAACTATTATTGTAAAAAAACTCAACCAACCCTAGATGGCTATCCTGTGATCCTTTAAAATCCAAGACATATGTATGGAGAATATCCTCTAGAATCTGAATTACTCACTCTATTTGACCATCAGTCTATGGATGGTAAGTTGTGATCAACTTAATCTAGGTTCCCATCACCTCTTTGAGACTCCTCTAGAATCTTGAGGTAGACCTAGGATCCCTATCCAAAAGAATGGAAGAAGGACACCCAAGTAACTTCACAATCTCCTACACATATAACTTACCCAAATCATCAACATTAGTGATGTATTTGATCGAAATTAAATGATAAGACTTCATTAACTGATCAACAACCACCCAGATAGCATTTTTTTCCTCAAAGTTTCTATAGAAATCCTATAATAAAATCTATGGATACCTCATCACATTTCCAAACCAACACCAAAAGAGGATGAAACCAACCATAAGGTTTCAAGTGCTCTGCCTTTATCTGTTGGCATGTGTAACAGTGAGAAACAAACTCTACAATGTCACACTTCATACACATCCACCAGAATCATCACCTCATCTCATAAACATATTTTTAGTTCTTGGATGAATGGTCCATGAAGAGTTGTGACAATAAAACAACACTAAACTTTTTACAGGTGATGTTATGACAACTCACTTCCTAAATTAAAGCATAGCATCTAAAGATAGAGACCAACCCGGAATGGTCTCCTCACCATAAAGGCTTTCTTGAGTCTTCTGAAACACATCATCTTGCTGCTGACTCTGTAAGATAGACTCCAGAAGAGATTATGATAATTAAACACTGGTCCGAACCATGCCAGAAAATCTTCCTAAGCATCTAGGTGCAATTGAGTGAAAATCCCCATAAGTTTTCAATTTTCCATAGATTGCAAAATAGCATGTGGTGGTACTTTCCTACTTAGAGCATATGAAAACACATTCCCCTTTCTTGGGGTGTAAGAAATATCGAATTCAAATGTATAAAGGTATTCTACCCATACACTTTGTCTAATATTCAAGCCCTTATGAGAAAATACATAACTCAGACTCTTATGATAAAAAAATACTGTGAAACTTTCCCCAAAAAGATATTGCTTCTAGCACATCATAACATGCATGATAGCAACAATATTTAAATCATGAGTGGGGTAATTATTTTAATGTTTTCGAATTGGATGAGATTCAAAATCTACCAGTTCATCCTTCATAATCACACATCATAAACCAGCACCTGATGCATTGAAAAACACCACATATTTTTTTACCGGGCTCAGGTAAGATCAGAATAAAAGATGATACTAGAAGCCTTTTTAGCTCATCAAAAAATAATAAAACTTCACATCCCATGTGAATATCACTTCTTTCCTAGTAATATTAGTCAATGGTGATTTCAGTTTAGATAATTCCTTGACCAACTGTCGGTAGAATCTAGCAAGGCCAAGGAATCTTCCTTTCTCAAACACATTTTGTGGTTACATAAATGAAAAAACATCCCTTACCTTTTCTAGATCAACTGATAATCCATGCTCAGAAATTCTGTGCCCCAAGAACTTCACTTCTTGAATCCAGAAACTTCATTTTGAAATTTTTCCATACAAACAGTGACTCCTCATAATTTCTAAAACCAAAATCATATGAATATCATGATCATTCTTAGACTTTTAATAAACCATAATATCATACATGAACACTGCAACAAAAGTGTTAATATATTTATGGAATAGTTGATTCATAAAATCCATCAAAATTATAGGAGCATTAGTTACACCAAAAGGAATCAAAAGATTTTCATAATGGTCATACCGTATCCAAAAGTCTATCTTCAATATATCAAACTCCTGATCTCTAAGATGATGATAACTCGACCCATGATCAATCTTTGAGAACCACTTTTCCCCCTTCAACTGATCAAACAAATCATCCACACAAGGTAAAGGATATTTGTTCTGAACAATTACCCAGTTCAAATTTCGTTAGTCCATACATAAATGAAGTGAACCATATTCTTTCTTGGAAAATAGAATAGGGGTTGCCCAAGGTGAAATGCTAGGGATAATGAAACCTTTTTCCAATAGCTTTTCCAACTAAATCTTGAACTCTTTTAGCTTTGTTGGTGCCATATGATGATAGGGTATTGATATCGGTTATGTTATCTTCACTATATCAATCATAAACTCCACCTCTCTCTCTGGATTAAGAATAGAGAAATCATCTTTTAAAATGTCAAGAATGTATTAAATGTCCATGGGAATACCATCAGCATTATAAATATTATCAGGATCAAACTCAAAAATAGAAAGAAAACTCCTAACCTCTGGGAGGGAAGGCCATGTACGACTTGATCTCGGATCGTACTCTCCCAAAAACACATGAGTGCTCCCATCAACAGCAAGAAACAAAACACGCTGATGATAACAATCAACCTCACATAAATGAGCGGCAAGACAATCCATACTGATGATGACTTCAAATAGATCTAGATAAAAAATGAGAAAATCATAGACCAAATCGGTATCAGCTATTGTTAATGAACAAGAAGGATACCTAAACCCCTACTCCTTCCTCATAACAAGAAGTTTTTATCATGGCAATTTAAAGTACATAAGTTTTGTTGAATGTTTAACAATGTCAAAGAAATATCGATATAAACGAGTGGGAGGCACCCATATCAAATAAATAAATTTCTACTGAATATGCAATAAGGATAGTACCTCTAGAGGCCTGTGGTAGGATCCATATAGCCTTTGAAGCTTCTGAATGCACCACAGTTGCCATTGGAGATGATGAACCCTAGCCATAACAAGGTATAGTCATAGCCTGACAAAAGCATTGTAAGTGACTAATACATCCACAGATGTTTCATGTATTTTTTCGTATAGGACAAGAACATTTGGTGTGTCCTCCCTTTTCGCACTGATATCATATCATAGTCACACTGCCAGCTGCAATAGATGGTGCAATGGAGGCTCGTTGCTAAGACCCACCTTCACCACCTATGCGATGATCGTTCCACTTACTCTTCTTCCCATACGTGGCATTGAAGCTTCCACCCAATGGAAAAGAAGAGGTTTAAAATCCATTATTGCCTTCTATATTCATCTCTGTCATAAAATATCTTTCCATTGTCTCCGCATAGGTATAAATTTTCATCATAAACACCTATGATCTAATATCTGCTCGCAGACCTTAAAAGTACTTATGTTCATTCAAATGGCCATTCTTTACCACATCCAAATAAAAATATATAATCTTAGAAAACGAGTTGGCATAATATAACACTGAATTCTCTCCCTACTACAATGATAGGAACTCCATATACTTTTCCAAAATCATTGATTCTAGAAAAAACTGCTAAAATAAAAAGGTTTTGAAACCCTTCCAATCCGAGTCCACATGTTTGGTTGCCTGAACCATAGAATCCCACCAACGATTTCCAAAACAACTGAGTTATAATACTGCACACTTCACCCTGATATTCTTAGTTCTCTCCAAGAAGTCAAATATTTGATCGACCAGGTCAAACCAATCCTCCTCCACTTGAGGTTCGATCATTTCTTTAAAGGACGGTGGATTCTAACGTAAGAACTCCCATGATCATTCTCTCTCTCTCCTCCAGCTCTTGGTTATACCTCAATAACAACATTCTGAACCTGTGGTATATCATGATCAACAACACAGACTGCTCGTATGATTGTCTCAATGGGGTTCTAATCTATAGGTGGGTTCCCTTGAGTATCATCAGTTGCACCTTTCTGAGGAAGCCATGGAAGACGTCTTAGAGGCATACTACTGCAAACCAAAACAAAAGAACAATAAAAAAATTTAACAAATATTACATCAAACTAGAAAACCCATATGTAGAAACTGATATTTTTAAAATAAAACCCAATAAAAGAGATAAAAATCCCAATATCTCAAAGAAACTTGACTCCCATTACGACAAGATCGAGTCATACACTCATCGCAACATACCTATCAAGTCCCGAAAATCCTATCACTTATGTGAAAGACATACCAGGAAAAGGATTCTTGATGACAGACCTCCACTGATACCAAACTGTAATTAAACCACCTAGGTTTCCCTCAAACTCAGCACCCAACCCAATCTATTACATACTTGAAGGGCATACCCGATCCCCATGGTCTGGGGAAAAAGAACCCGAGCATCGAACAAGACAATAGAGGGAACGATTTACCCCAACCTGATCAAATAAATGGAATATATATACTAAACAAAAAATATCAATAGAATACGATGAAGATATATATGTTATAATAATATGAAAAATAGTGGAAATAGACAACTCAAGACAAGTCCAATAGAAAAGGACTAAAAGCCAAATAGATACTCTAAAGGATAGATTGCACGAACTCCCACCATCTCACCACCAGCTACCCAACTAGCTGATAGGTACCTCACCACATAACTGTGGTTCCATTCCTTTCCCTACACTGGAAGACAAACAAAGTTCTATGCACCACCGAAGAGGTGCAGGGTTTGAGATAATAGGCTCATTAGGATCCTACCCAAGGGTTCCATAACCAGTCTCTATATAATAATTTATGTATGCTCATTTTAAGTAAAAACATGCCAAACACATGACTTAAACCTAGTAAAGATCCAAGTCATGATGTGTATCCCTTGGTAATGTCGTGAAGTCCATGTTGGATAAGTACGCCCAAAACCCTATTGTCTTAGGCTAAAAACTAACACTTTTTTCAAGTCATGTAGGGTTAGCTCATTCACAATGTGTACCCTTTCACATCATGATCCTCCCACCCCCACTCATGAATTATGTCCATCCACTAGTACACCATGTGTACCATCATTAAATGGAGTGTACCTTATCTACAAACTACAGAAAATCCATAAAACCACTTCTATGGAATTTGATCCAAAAGCGAACTTAGGGAGTGGGAAAAACTTACCCAATTAAGGTAACAAGATGTTACAGTGTGACTTTCCAGTATTGTTTTAGGTACCATTATTTCTATTAACATTGATTTTAATAATGTGTTTTTCCTAGTTATGTTTATTCCCATATCCATGTGGAAATTTCGATTTATTTCTCCATCCTTGAGTGGGTTGCAAAAATTTTCTTTATTGATATGATGTTGCATAATAATATTTTCCCTTAAAAACATCACATTAATCAATATAAAGGTCAAGAGATGAAAAATATCTATATACCTTAACTGGTGATTATTGTTCATTGCATTATTTCAATTCTATTTTTCTAACCAATTTTTTTATATATTCATTTTAGAGTTTGAATTTTTCCTTAATTCTTTAAGAGGTGTGTTTTAATAAATTGCAATCTATTCACTTTAATAAAATTAATTTTTTTTAAATAATAATTCATCATCATAATTTTTAAAGTATTAATGTTTAAAATGTTTAGTTGTTATTAATAATCTTAAATTGTTTACTTCATTGTTATTCAATTATTCATTTACTCTAAAAATATTTTATATTTTATTTAATTTCTCTTTGTGTGAATTTCGGAAACTAAAAGTGGCCAACAATGGCATGACCAAATAGGATAATCCTACTACCACATAGGGGGTCCTAGAGGTAAACCCCTTGGAAAGATCATCCCAAGGGACCAATCCATGGTGGCGGGAAATTCATAGGCCTAAGGATCATGTGTCGGCCAATGTATAAGGCCCACTAGAACACTCCCAATGGAGCACATGAGTTGGGTCTAGTTTTCCCACTAAGACATAGCTCATGTATTGGTGAATGGGTATGTGGGTTCCTATACCCTATTTTAAGATAAATGGTGTCATAAGAGAGTTTGAATGATATATTTTTAGATCTACTATATTTTTTTTCTGATGTGGGAAATGGGTCTCATAGCACTATTCATCCATTTAAAATTTTACAAATACATTTTGTGTTTTCAAATCAATTCTTTATCAGCAATATGATCACATAATCAATTTATAATTTGAGATTACACCATTAAAGGGATCAAAGATCATAAATATTTATCATCTTCAACATCATTTGGTCATCTACTAGTTTCTTTTATTTTTTTTCCTTTGTGTTATATTTTATTTCTAATATTTTTAATTGTTTGAGTTTGGTTTATACTTTTCCTAATTAAAATAAAGTCTTGAACTTCATAGTTATTACACTACCAAAAAGTATGTATCTGTTGTAAATCCTGATTAAAAGCAAAGTTATAGAATAGGTTTATTCTCTGGTAAAAATATTAGGTCATGACTCTAGTTATTTGTAAAACATAGAGTTTATAACATGTTCTCACACCTTTAAAAGTGTGGTTCTTAAAAGGTACAGATACTCTTGTAGAGTAGAAATGGTTGAGAAGTGTACTAGGATATTAATGAACTGAACCACTAATTTTTTTTTTATTTTTTCAATTTATTTCTACTTCATTTCATTTCTATAACACAATACTCATTGTAGATAATTATTTAAAAAACTTTGTTTGATTTTTGATAAAAAAAATTAAAAGACTATTCACACCCCCCACCCACTCTAGTCATTTTTTCCATCACAATCAATCCAAGAAATGGTATTATAGGGTAGAAAATTACATATATAATATTTATCCTCCTTAATGTTTTTAATCTAATACAAAACATTTGGTATTAGGGGGTTTTTTATGGTTTTTTAAGAGTCTCTATTTTTTTGTATAATTTTAACTCTATTATTACTTTAGATCGTAGACCTAAAAGTATAAGGAATATAATAAAATTTTTATTTTAATATATTTGTTTTAAATGAAAATAATTTATGGATTCAAAAAACCCCCAATCTTTGATGGAAGTGACTACGGCTACTGGCAATACAAAATGAAAGCCTACCTGAAATAGTTAAGTGTGTATCATTGGACTATGATGTACAAGCCATATGAGCTTCCCAAAGTTGATCTATAGACACTTTTGAAAAAACCCAATTAATGATAAGATAAATCATTTTAATATTTATAAATTTAAACTAGATAGTTATAATAGTTATAAAATATTAATTAATTATTAATAAAAAAGCTAATAGTTTTGACTAAACTCTTTTCTTATAAGGTTTTATATCGAATTTTAATTTATAACTTTTATAATTTTAATTGGAGAAAATTAATATAATTTTTTGAATCAATGTATTAAAATTTAATTTCAGTGAAATTTTTGGTTTTTTTAGAAAATATTGATTTATCAGTGAATAGTTAAAAATACCAATTTTTGTAAAAAAGTCTTCTCTTTTGAAAAATTAGTTAATTTAAAAATAAATATATTTTTTTGAAAATGATTTAAATTAAAATAAGTATTATTCATTAATATTTAATCCAAATAATTATTTTTTTAATAACATTTATATTTTATTTTAGTATAAGTTTATTTTTTGGGTTTAAAACGGCAATTTTAAAAAACTATTTTAAAAAATCATAATTTTTCTCCATTTTAATTAATTAAAATAATACCTAATGGGGAATGTTTTAAATTAAATATATATATATTATATATTATTAAATATTAATTTATTTTCATAAAATGATTATTATTAATCATATAGTTAATATAGATTCATCTTTTTCTCAAAAAAAACTCTTCTTAAAAACTTGTTTTCTCACCACATTTTCAAAATTAATATTAAATTAAAATTTTCAATTATTTTGGATTGAATTTGGAAAATTATGTTACATATATAGAATAAAAATGATTTATAATATCTAATTTTTACAGCTTAATTTTTTACCAAAATTAATAGTCAAAAACAGTAAAAATTAATTAATGTGGTTAAGGTAAAAATGGGTTTACTGGGGGTTTAACAAAACAAATATAAGTGTAAAAATAATCAATAAACTTGTATAAAAACTATTTTATGGTAATATTTATAAAATAACACTTATAAGGTAATATAATGATCCATTATTTACCCTTTTTAGATTTTAAAAATGTGGTGGCACTTAATTGTGTTCAAAAATGACAATTGTGTCCTCTCCCCCACCTATAAAAGGCCACCCACTCTCCTATATTATTCACACCTTAAAACACTTTATTTCAGAAAATAAATACCCAAATCACATACCAACTCCCAAATCCTCATATTAGAATAATTTTTTTGAAAAAAAATCCATCTTATGAAGGATTTTGATGAAAATCTAAGGAGGATACCCAAAGAAGAGGTAACATTCTTCAACGAGTGTTTTTATTTTATTTATTTCCTCACCTCCATAAATTATTATTAAAACATGATCATATAATAAAACAATTATATTAAAAATACTTGGATTTTTTGAAAATAATGTAATTAGCTATAACCATCTCTAACTCCATCAAATGGGTTAAGAAATCATCATTTGTGTGTACAGCGGACTACCGACTCATGAAAAGATGACATTCTTTTTTCCACTAACTCCTACCACGATTGGGTATGCCGGTGGATACAAAGTTTATATATGATATTTATAACATATTTATACCTATGGATTAATTATATCATATATAAAACTTTATATTCTATACCGTATGGGATATGATAATGTCTCCCACATGTACAACGGATTACAACCTCGAAAACTGATGTGATTCATTTTTAACTAACATGTTACTTGGAAGGTAATAAGGGTAGAGATAATAAATATATTTGATATAAATAAACTAATTATGATATGAATGGCATATTTTCCATTTTTGAATATAACACATCATTTTTTCCCCACCTTTTCACTCGCTAAAAATGATAATGTCATTCATGGATGTTTGGAATACTACCTCCCCAAAGCAATGTGATTCCTTTTTTATCACCACATCATAAGAATGATATATTAATATAAGTATATTTAATTAAATATTATTGTATTTATGATATAATTATCATTATTTGAAGATAAAATATTACTTTCCTTCTTTCCATAATGATAATTGAAAAATGGAAATGTTACTCATGCGTACATACAACCTACTATGTCCATGATTGTAATGTTACTTAATTTTTCATAACCATCAATAATTATTAATTTTAAAATTATAATTAATGTTTATATATGATAATTATTTATTTATAATTATTCTGTATATGTTTAAATAATGACCTCTTTTACCATAATCAATCTAGAAAATTCATTTTTGACACATAAGCCGAATATGGTCAAAACATTTGATGAAAACTTAATCGGTTAATTAATTTTTATAAAATGATAAAAAGTAAAATAAACATAAAAATTATATTTAAAAAATTATCAATCAATTAAACAATTAAATTTTTTATTATTTTGGAATATAATGATACATGTGACATGTCAGACTCAAGGTAAGAGATTTCATCTCGATTTCCTTTCATTGTGGCATTTTTTATGTTATGAAACTATATTTTTTTATGAGGTTTATATATGGCCACCATTAAAATTTTATATCATGAATTTATCTATCATTATGGAATTTAATGTTTTACTCAATGTTATTCTTTCATGGGGATTATGATTCAAATATTTCTAAAGTAGTAAGGGTCTTTTCTTCTAAATAAATCCTCTTTTAAAGTTTTCCTTCAAACCCTATTTAACATCTAAGTTCATGTTTTTAAAATTATTTTCCAAATATCTTTATGGACCTAAACTATTTATCTGGTGCATTTAACTTTATTTCAAAGGTTTTAAAATGCAACCTTTTTGTGTTTTAAATATAACGTTTTAACAAACGATAAATTGAAAGTTCTATTCTTAACATACATAGAGACAATTATTTTTTCCATTTTCATGTAAATTATTTTATTTATGAATTCCTTCGAAAGATTTCATGTTTTATTGATTAAAATACCCTATTTTCCATTTTTTGGTCATTTTGGTATTGAAAATGTTTTTCTAGAAAAGTGTTTTTTTATTGAAAATGGGAATTTGAAAGGGAATTGTATTTTTAATATCTAAAATTGATTTGTATAATACGCTAAAATAGTATTTAACATGATAAAATATCTTATTTTATTTTTGGCTTGCGGACATTATATATGACGGGTGAACTTAGATAACATTAGGTGAGGTATTGTAACTTCACTAGTAGAAAAATTAATTTTAATGTAACTTTTATAACATAGGTTCAACATAAAAGACATTATAATAGTATAGACTTTATATTTTGGCATCATTTATTTTAATAACCAGTGTTGAGAATATAATTAGTGACATTTTCGGTGTGAGTTTTATGGAAAACTGATGCCGAAAATTATGTATAATATTTTTTTGTTGGTTTTATTATAAGTTGGCACCGAAAAAGCTCAAAGAACATATTTTTCGAATCAATTTTATTAAAATCAACACAAAAATTTAAAAAAACATCTTTTTTGGGGTCGATTTTTTATAAAATGATGCCTAAAATAAAAATTTAAATTATTTTAACATCGATTTCAGTACACAAAAATGACGTTAAAACTCTTTTAAAAAAACCACTAATGTTGAACCCTCATTTCGAGTGTCTCTCGTTCATTCATTCTCTCGAGTGAATGCGATTTTTATAGCTACAGAAAACCTTTTGACCATGTTTATGATTATGTTTCCTTGAGTTAAATAATATTTTCATGATTTCTGATCATCAATCTTTCATCCTTCTATGATTCATGTTTATATTTCATCTCTGTAACATTAATATGACCGAGTGTCATGAGGATCATTATTTTTTTCATTATTTTTTTGTTCATTTTCTTAAAAATGTTATATTATTTTTTTGAGTTTTTTTCTTTTAAAATTCAAGGTACTTCTATCACGTTTGAACTGAACCGCGACTAGAGGTTTTTATTGTTGTTTTTTTGTTTTTTTATAAATGTTTTATTCATTTGTTTTAGTATTCTTCTTTCCATTGAATTCAAGATATGTTATCAATATCCAGGATCAATCTTGTAGTGTACAACTCTGAAATTTGTAAGGGGTTTGTAAATTTTTTTAAGATATAGTATTTATTATATAGTTATAAATTTAATTTACTCAATCATTTGTTTGTATGAATTTCACTTTTAATTATTAAGTTTTCTTAAATTTTGTTTAATTTTATAAATTATTTATTTAGTGGGATTATAAAATGGTTTTTTTCTAGGTTATAACTAAGAGGAATATTGATATCCATTTTGACGAATCTATGTAGAATGATTGTGGTGTTGTTTGATAGTCATTTGAAAAAAAAAATATATGTAAACTTCACAAAAGTATCTTTATTATTTACCATGGTAATCAAGAATTGTTTATAATTATTTATTTAAATAAATTAAATACCTACAGTAATTTAGTTTTTATTTATTCCTTATAATAACCATTGATCTCTTACCATATAAGGATTTTTTTATTAAAATTTTTGGTGTTTAATATCTATCTCTTTATATATATATTTTTAAATGATTGTATTTATATATTTATATATTTATTTTTGTATATATGGGTATATATGTTGATTAAAATTAGTTATATTTTTTTTTGATTCTAAACAAATCATTTACTTTTGGATGAGTGACACATCACGCAAAATAAATACCTATAGTAGATTAGTTTTTATTTTATTCTTAATAATCATTAATATTTCATGTATGAGTAACAGTAATTTTTTTTATGTTTTTATGATTAAAATTTATCTATATATATATATATTTAAATTTTTATATGTTTTAATATATTCACTCATTATATTATGATATCAGGTATTGAATGGATTGTAATTGGATAAATTTATGAAGAACCAATAATTAATATGAAAAACGAGTTGATGATTTCTTGGAATTTTCTATACATAATCTTCAAAACGCATATTTTATTTTATGTCTATGTGTAAACTATTTGAATTTGAGAATGTTACATTCTAGAGAAATCACAGATCATATCATTTGTAAGGGTTTTAGCCTTAATTTTACACATTGGATACTATATGGTGAAATTTATGTAAATTAAAAATCTAATGTTGATGAAAATATTCATGATGGAACAACGGATCATATTGAAGAATTAATTCATGATTTTGGTGTTGAAACCATGGGAAAATATCAAATTTTGAACGATTTTATGGAGATTCTGAAAAACCATTATTTGCTGGTTGAAAATATCTAGTGTTATCAGCAGTTCTCATATTGGTTAACTTGATAGAAAAAAAATGGTTGGAGTGAAAAACAATTTCCAACATTCTTCAGTTTTTAAAAGATCTACTTCTAGAAGGCAATGGGCTTCGAAATTCCAATTATTAGGCAAGGAATATATTATGCCCAATGGCATTGGGATATAAAAAGATACATGCATGCGCCAATAATTTTGGGTTCTATTGTAAAGAATATGATTTTTTATCAAAATATCCTACATGTGGAACATCACACTATAAGATGGATGAAAAAGTAAATTAGGATTCATTCTCAGGTACTAACATCTAAACTCAGGATAAATCAAATAATTTCTTCTAATAATATCTTTGTAACGACCTGAATCCAGATCCCCTCCACTGGTGCCCCATACCCGGTTCTCCACATGACCTCAAACGCATTTCCCCAAATGCCAAAGGCTGCTGAATAGCAACGAGGGCCTTGGTAAGTTATTGGGGAAACTATGCCCTAATTTGGTACGGTATACAAGGTAAGGAAAACAACAGTCAATAGAGGAAGAAGTAACAACATACATAACAGTAACCAAACAGCAGAAGGATAAATATATATCAATGATGATAATGATGAAGCAGGTACAAGTATCTAAGGAAAGCACCAAACACAACAATGTGCTAAAATACAACTGAACACAAGTAATAAAGCAACAACAACTCCAGTAGCATCTCAAGCCGAAGCTTGGTCCCATGCTCTTCAACTCCACAGAAATTCAAACACCTGAAGTAGAAGGGCGCTTGATCTTATCTATACCTAAAACTACATAATCTTCTTGGGCCCAAAAGCATGGACAAAATAGGGTGTGAGATACAATCCCAGTAGGCAACCACCCAACGATCTGTGCCTAACAGTCAATGAATACATGGAAAGTAAAGTACAGGAACAGTAAACAGGAAATACATAGCAGCTACAAATTACCATCTAGCATATAAACTACACAAGTATAAGGAAAACGGCAAGTAAAACAAAGGCAACCCCCTGGGTAGTTCTCACAGCCAAACCCTTATGGTTCAACCTATAAGTACTAGCAACCCTCTAGAAAGCACACACAGTTCCACCCCACTAGTTCAGCTAAAGAATTAATAGACTCTCTGGGGAATCACTCACCGTCAATTCCTCTTATAGTCTCGTATCATACTAAAGGCTCTCTAGGTAAGCACTCAACGTCTATTCCCCCTGTGGCCCATTTCGAGGAACTACAAACTCTCTGAGGAAGTACTCAACATCAATTCCTCTTGTGGTCTCGCATCGTAATTTAAGACACTATGGAGAAGCCCTTCCATCCATTCTCCATATGGTCCAATACACTAGGTTCTTGCAGCCCTATGTATAATAAACAAGCAAATCACACGTGTATCACCCCAGTAAACCTCAAGAACTACTTGGCTATAATTCTAAGGCTCGGCAGAAAAACAACACAACAGTTCCACTATCCTACAACTAGGCATGGAAACTGGCATAACGCCTAACAGGAAAATCAAGTATGGAAAACATCCAGAGTAAAGAAAAACTACTCTATTGACAAAGGTAAACCTCTACTAAAGAAATCAAGCAAGCATGAAATCAATCAGGGTCAAAACAAGAAAACGCACAATTCCCGTTCAAGGGAATTGGTGAAATTGCACGAAATATTCAAAGACATTCTACATAAATGCACAAGCCACCTACCTTGATCCTATGAGATCGATATACGTGAACAACGATGACAGATTCTTCTTAAAACATCATAGATCTGAGAAAACGTCTGAAAGACATAAACCACAATAACTTGAGAAAGAGGAGGAATTGGAAAACAAGGCTCAAGCAGAAGGAAGAACTCACCGCTGTGATTCCAACGCAATCGATGGTGCTCAAATCGGAGAACAGATGGAGATGTGGAGGCTCATCGAAGATTCGCGGATCCTTGACATTCTTAGATGTACAGAACCTAGAAGAAGACATTTCTGTGTGTCAGGTGCAACCTCAGTCCGTTTAATGAAAAAAATAAAGTACACGGCGTGTACTTTTAGAGTACACAGCGTGTACTAGGTCTTTCTATACTCCGCCAAAATCGGCCTCCACATCACCCCTACACACCGTGTGTGTGGCCTAGACACGGCCAGTACGCGGCTTCGAGTAGGAAAAGAGTACACGTTGTGTACGCAGAAAGTACACGGCGTGTACTTAAAAAATTTCCATAAACTCCATTTTTCTTAAAAATTCCAGAAAAAGGAAAGGCATACCTGAAACTAAGATCCAGGTTCTTACAAAGTTCCCCCCTTAAATAAATTCATCCCCGAATTCCCCTAGAGAGGCGTAGAAGAATAAACCCCGAACCGCTCTGGCCACTATGATCATACATCGGCCTCCCTCTCCCAGGTATCATCCTATACTCACCCATGCTGCCATAGCACCCATACAAGAGGGAAAGACCGCCCACGGAGAACCTTCATACTGCGATCGACAATCCGGATGGGATGTTCCTCAAACGATGCATCCGCTTCGAGCTCAACCTCCTCGGGTTGAAATACATGAGACGGGTCTGAAAAGTAATGTCAGAGCTGAGATACGTGGAAGACGTCGTGCATGGCCCGATACCTCTGGGGTAGCTGAAACCGATAGGCGACCGGCCCAACTCTCTCCAAAACCTCAAACAGCCCGACGTACCGCGGTGAAAGCTTACCCTGCCTCTGAATCCTCTTGTGTCCCAACCTCGGGGAAACACGCTGGAAAACCCAATCTCCGAACTCAAACTCCATAGGTCATCTCCACTGATCATCATAAGACTTTTTTCGAGACTATGCTGTAGCCATCCTCTTCGGAATCAGCTCTATCTGCTCTGAAGTCTCCTGAACGAGATGAGGTCCCAGCAAGGCTGCCTCTCCTACCTCTAGCTAGCTTAAGGGTGATCGGAATGGCCTACCGTACAAATCCTTATATTGTTCCATTTGAATGGTCACATGCAAACTTTTGTTGTAGGAGAACTCCACCAGAGGGATATGCTTCTCCCAAGAACCGCCAAAGCCTAGGATGCAAGCTTGGAGAATATCCTCAAGCACCTAGATCGTGTGCTCAGACTAGCCATCAGTATGGGGATGGTATGCTGTACTCAAAAGTACTTGTGTACCAAAGGCCTTATAAAGTACCTTCCAGAACCAAGAGGTAAAACATGCATCCCTATATAAAACAATAGAGTGTGGAACTCCATGCAGATGAATGATATCTCTAATGTACAGTCGTCCCAGATCATCAACACTGAAGGTCTCCATGATCGGCAAAAAATGTGCAACCTTCGTAAGCCTATCGACAACAACCCAAACATCATCACTCCCCCAAGGTGACCTCAGTAACCCAGTCACGAAGTCCATCGCAACATCATTCCACTTCCACTCTGGAATGGGTAACTGTTGAAAAAGGCATGCTGGTCATTGATGCTCTGCCTTCACCTGCTGATAAGTATAACATCTCATGACAAAACCAGCAACATCTTTCTTCATACCTGGCCACCAGTACTAGAGAAGAAGATCCTGATACATCTTGGTGACGCCAGGATGAACTGCCCAAACTGAGGAATGAAAATCCCACACCATCTCCTCACGTATGCCTTATGGCACCCATACGCGTCCCTGGAAACGCAAGATCTCATCCTCACTCAATGTCCATACAGGAAGAGGGTTCTTTCCTAACACACTCTCCTATAAGACTAATCCTTCTGAGTCTGATAGTTGCATTATTCATACCCGATCAAGTAGTTTAGAGGTAACAACTACAGAAGATAGGAAGGTATGTCCCTGTCTGTCGTGCACCTCCAGATGCATCTCATAGAACAGATCCATAAGTTTCCACTCACGGCTGGCCTCCTGAACTGCCTGAATCTGAGTTCTCCTACTCAACGCATCTTCCACTACATTTCCCTTTCCCGGTGTATAGGAAAGATCGAAATCAAAAGACTGAAGATACTTGACCCACCTGCATTGCCTCAGATTCAGATCACGCTGAGTGAAGATATACTTGAGACTCTTGTGGTCGGTGAAGACCACAAAGTGCTCTCCTAGAAGATAGTGTCTTGAATATCATAAGTCATGAACAACATCTTCCAAATCCAGATCATGCATAGGGTAGTTCCTCTCATGTGGCCTCAAATGCCGAGACCCGTACGCAACGACTCCATCTCCCTATATAAACACAGCGCCTAGTCTGATATCTGAAGCATCACAATAGATAGTATAGCTCTTGACTGGCTCTGGAAAGACTAGTATTGGTGCCGAAGTCAATATTACCTTCATCTCCTGAAAGGATGACTCACAAGTATCTGACCATAAGAACTTCTCCCCCTTCTTGGTCAGACCTGTCAATGGTGCTGCTAGGTGTGAGAAGTCCTGAATGAAGCGTCTCTAGTTTCCAGCCATCCCTAGGAAACTCTGTACCTCAAAAACGTTCTTCGGATGCTCCCAGGAGACTACAAATATCACTTTCTCTGGGTCCATAGATACTCCTTCCTCTGAGATGACGTGACCCAAGAAGTGAATCTATTCCATCCAAAAGTGGCACTTCGAGGGTTTACCATAAATCCGAAGCTCTCTCAGTGTACTCAAAATGATCTCAAGATGGGTAGCATGTTTGTGTCGAGTGTGAGAGTACACCAATATATCATCCCTAAAAACCACGACGAAGGAATCCAAGTACGGATGGAACACTCAGTTAATCAGTTCCATGAAAACTATTGGTGCATTCGTGAGACCGAATGGCATGACCGTATACTCGTAGAGACCATACATGCTCCTAAAGGATCTCAGAGGTATATCTGATGGTATAACACGTAACTGATGATAACCGGACCTTAAATTGATCTTCGAGAACACCCGGGCTCCTCTAAGCTGATCAAAGAGGTCATCGATCCTCGGTAATGGATATCAGTTCTTGACCATCATCTGGTTCAACTTCCGATAATCCACACAAAGTTGAAGGGTACCATCTACCTTCTTCGCAAATAGGACAGGCGAACCCCAAGGAGAAGTACAGGGTTGGATGAAACCCTTCGCCTACAACTCCACCAACTACTTCTTGAGCTCTTGTAACTCAGGTGTAGCAATCCTATAAGGAGGAATGGACACATGTGCCACTCCTGGCACGAGCTCAATAGAAAATTATACCTCATGCTCCGGAGGAAAACTCGAAAAGTCCTCTAGGAAGACGTCCCTAAAATGATCCACCACAGGAGTAAATTTTAGCTGCAAAGTTCCTTGGTCATCCAGATAAAGACTAGAAATCTGGGCTATCACCCTTCCTAGACCATGATGCTCGAGTCCTACTTGACTCACCTAAACATCCCATTCACCTCTATAAAAAAAGATTCACCCTCTGGTGAAACGAAACTCACTCTATGGCGATAGCAGTCGACGACTGCCTAGAAGGTAACCAACCAGTCCTTCCCGAGGATGACATCATATCCTGTCATCTCTAGGACATAGAGATCCCATAAGAAACAATACCCTGTAACCTCGAGAGGGCACTATCTACACTGACGTACACTAGATTTCCTTGTCCCTTAAGGTGTGTCTAGTGTCAACGAGTCGGAAAAAAAAAAGATGAAGAGCCCAAGGCTCTCCACGACAGCAATGGAGATACATCTATGCGTAGCACCAGTATCGAAGAGAGATAAAGATAAACCTGAGGCTACTAAAATCGTACCTCGAACTGTAGAAGGTCTGGGATCCTGATCCAGATAGGTCCGCTCCACTGCAAAGTTCTGGCATGCCCTACGGCCCTGTGACCCTGCGTGACCACTCTGAGCTGAACCTGCCTGTTGGCACTGAAGGACCGATGACTGATAGCCACGACCTCAACCTCCTCCTCGGCCCGAATGGCCGGAAGAACTCTAGTTCCCCAACTAGTGTGAAACTGGTGGTGCTGCTCCTGAATAAGGAGTCATGGAAGAACCCTCGTCACTAGAAATTGGTGAGAAAACCTGGCAGAAACGCTGAAGGTGACCCATCTTGCCATAGGATCGGCACTCCATTGGGTCCCTCTAGCACTGCGGCCTCATATTCCCACTCATACTGCACTGGTATCAAACAACCTGGCTGCCGGAAGATGTGTCTCACCTCCTCGGATCACCGCGCGTAGGCTCCCTATGGTGCTTCCTGCTGTCAGCTGGAAGAATACTAGCTCTAGAAGCAGAACTTCCTTGGCTCGCAGCTCCAGAGTTTCTCATATTGCGCTCCTCGATCAGTGCCTGGTTGACAATGGAAGTGATGGAAGTCAACTCAAAGAGATTCATCTGTGATCGGATCTCCCACCTGAGACCATCCTCAAACTTCCTTACTAAGAACACCCTACTCCCATCCCGGAGGGGTGTGAAATGTTGCATCTTGGTAAAACGAGAGGAATACTCCATAACAGATAGAGTACTCTGCTCTAGACTAATGAACTCCCGGGCTCGATCGGCCCTCAGGGTCTCCGGGTAGAAGTAGTTGTAGAACACGCGCTGGAACTCATCCCAATCCATAACCTGATGATAACATGCCCGTGAGATCACGTCCCACCACCTCTTGGAGGAGTCTCAGAGCATGTAGGTAGTGAGCTTGACCCACCTCTCTGGAGGTGTCTCCATATTCTCGAAGGTAGTCAGTATGGATTCCACCCATGACTCTACAGCATGTGGTCATCCTTCCCCTGAGAAAGTAAGAGGATGATGCTGCTGGAAAACTCGCGTCAAGTCTGCCATAGACGTGGTAGGAGGCGGTGATCCCTAAAAGGTCTGTATCATCTTCATAAAACCTTCCATGAACTGCACATCAGCGTCTACAACTGGTATGACAGCTGGTACCAAGCCTTGCCCGACTTGAGGATCGGCAGGAAATCCCTGATCAGCCATATCTGGCATCAGATCACTGCCTGACGACTGACGTACAACCGGAGGACATCTCAAAGGCATAGCTCTGAAGGATAAAAATCACACCATAGATTATAATTAACAAAGACAGAGAACACAAGAGTACAAAATAGGAACAGGGGAAGGAAAAAACACGAGTTTAAAAAACACGACTACACGGCATGTATAAAAACTACACGGCATGCCTTCTTAAGCCACTGACATGGGCGTCTACCCCTACCCTACAGGTCATGTAATACCTCAAACTACATGGAATGTTGACCCCAAACACGGCATGTACTTGAAAAATATTATCCTGCCTGAGTCTCTTTACACAGCTAACCACACGGTCCGACTTAACCCGAGACTACACGGCATGTTCTGAACAAACATGGCGTGTACTAGACAAGGCTTCAGTGGCCCATGTTGTTAGATACACGGCCTTCTACATGGCTGGACCATACACGGAGTGTTCCGAACAAACATGGTGTGTATAGGTGAAGGTGACATCGTCCCGTGTTGTTATTTACATGGTCGGGTACCTGAACAAGACTACACTGCGTGTTCCAAAAACAACACGGCGTGTCTAAGAGAAGGTAACGATGACGCATGTTTTTCGTGACACGGCCAGGTACCTGGACAGGACTACACAGCATGTTCCTTTATAACACGGTGTGTTCTACTCGAGCTTTCCTGACCCGTGTTGTTAGTGACACGGCCGGGTACATGGCCCGAACTACACGGCGCGTACCTACCGTACACGGCGTGTTCCTGACATTATTTCTTCAACAGTGTGTCCCTCCTCACACGGTTAGTGACATGGTCTAAAAACTACATGGCGTGTGGTCAAAAGTACTTGTCGTGTATTCTAGGTTTCTCTAGGAAGTAGCTCAGAACTGCACAGAAGCCCAGAAAACACAGAAAACAAGGCAGAGAGGTTCCAAATTCCGATTCGTGAGGTCCCATACTCCCCGCGAATCAAAACTTGGCGTTTAGTTGAGCAAGGTAGAATACAAAAAATCCTCTAACAAGACAACAGAGATTCTATCAAGAATCTATCACAACAGCATACATAATCTACACAAATTCTATCACAACAGCATGCAATCGCTAATTCACCCTAGATGGCATGGCAAGAATGCATGGCATGTGATATCTACAAGTGCCTATCTGATTCATGAAATGGAATACCCTCATCTCATCGGGTTTCGATAGAAATAGAACCGCAATATTCAAGACAATAAAAACACAAAGCATGTGAATCACTCTAGTTGAAATCATATCAACCATAAAAACTCAAAACCAGCAAACTACAATTAACGAGGTAGTATGGCTTTTCCCTGTACACGGGTTAGCTAATCCCAAGAACAACTTAATACCAAGTACCAAATCTATCCTACCCCTGGATAAAGGCTCCAAATAGTAAATCAAGAGAAAGAAACTCCTCTGATACCACTTTGTAACGACCCGAATCTGGAGCCCCTCCACTGGTGCCCCATACCCGGTTCGCGACATGACCTCAAGCGCATTTACCCAAGCGCCAGAGGCTGTCAACTACCAGTGAGGGCCTTGGTAAGTTATTGGGGAAACTATGCCCTCATTTGGTATTGTATACAAGGTAAGGAAATCAACAGTCAATAACGGAAGCAGTAATAACATACATAAATGTAACCAAACAGGGGAAGGATAAATATATATCAATGATGATAATGATGCAGAAGGTACAAGTCTCTAAGGAAAGCATCAAACACAAAAATGTGCTGAAATATAACTGAACACAAGTACTAAAGTAACAAAAACTCCATCAGCATCGCAAGACAAAGCTTGGTCCCATGCTCTCCAGCTCCACAGCAAGTCAAACACCTAAAGTAGAAGGGCGCTTGCCCTTATCTATACCTGCAACAACATAATCTTCTTGGGCCCAAAAGCATGGCCCAAACAGGGTGTGTGATACAATCCCAGTAGGCAACCACCCAAAGATATTTGCCTAAAATTCAATGAATATATGGAAAGTAAAGTATAGGAACAGTAAATAGAAAATACACAGTAGCAACAAATTACCATCTAGCATATAAACTACACAAGTATAAGGCAAAAAACATGTAAAACAAAGGTAAACCTTGGGAAGTTCTCACAACCTAACCCTTATGGTTGAACCTATAAGTACTATCAACCCTCTGGAAAGCACACATAGTCCCGCCCTACTAGTTCAGCTAAAGAATTAATAGACTCTCTAGGGAAGCACTCACCTTCAATTCCCCCTATAGTCTCGTATTGTACTAAAGGCTCTCTGGGGAAGCACTCAATGTATATTCCCCCTATAGCCTGTGTCGAGGAACTACAGACTCTCTGAAGAAGCACTCAACATCAATTCCTTCTGTGGTCTTGCATCATAATTTAAGACACTCTGGAGAAGCCCTTCCGTCCATTCTCCCTATGGTCTACTACACTAGGTTCTCACAGCCCTGTGAAAAATAAACATGAAAAGAGTGCATGTATCGCCCAATTAAACATCAATAACTACTTGGCTAGAATTCTAAGGCTTAGCAGCAAAACATCACAATAGTTCCACTATCCTACAACTAGGCATGGAAACTGGCATAAGGCCTAACAGGCAAAGAAAGTATGACAAACATACAGAGTATAGAAAAACTACTCTATTCACAAAGGTAAACCTATACTAAATAAATCAATAAAGTAGGCAATCAATTAGGGGAAAATAGAAAAACACACAATTCTCATTCAAGGGAATTGGTGAAATTGCACGAAATATTCAAAGGCTTTCTACAGAAAGGCACAAACCACCTACCTCGATCCTAGGAGATCGATATACATGAATAATGATGACAGATTCTTCTTAGAACGTCTTAGATCTGAGAAAACTTCTGAAACACATAAACCACAATAACTTGAAAAAGATGAGAAATTGGAAAACAAGGCTCAAGTATAAGGAAGAACTCACCGCTGCGATTCCAATGCAATCAATGGTGCTCGAATCGGAGAACAGGGGGAGAGGCGGGGGATCGTTGAAGATTCGCGGATCCTCGGCACTCTCGGACGAATGGAACCTTGAAGAATACATTTCTGTGAGTCATGCACGACCCCAGTCCGTTTAATGAAAAAAGAATGTACACGGTGTGTACATTTAGATTACATGGCGTGTACTAGGTCTTTCCGTACTCCGCCAAAATAGACCCCCATGTCACCCCTACACACCATGTGTGTGGCCCAGACATGGCTAGTACACGACTTCAAGCAGTAAAAGAGTACATGACGTGTACTCAGAAAGTACATGGCATGTACTTCAAAAATTTCCAAAAACTCCATTTTTCATAAAAATTCTAGAAAAAGGAAAGGCGTACCTGAAACGAAGATCCGGGTTCTTCCACTCTTCATATAATTCCAATAAATTAACTATAATTTATTCTCAGGTACTGAAATCGAACCACCTTCTAAAAAAATGGGTACCTAACAATAATTCATCATTTGAAGCATCTATTTTCAAATTAAATTGATGCAAAAAGGATAAGATGGAATTCATATGAATACATCTATAATGGTAAAGTAAGTCGCCCTTATTACTCATCAAAATGGAAGAGATGTGATAAACAATTTCATGATTTTTGAAGTGAAGTTAGTAATACTAGATTGGGAGTGTGTACAGATGGAATGAATCCATATCAGAGCCTAAGTGGCCAACATAATTCATGGTCAGTTTTGTTGGTAGTTTACAACTTATCCCCACAGATATGTATAAATAAAAAATATGTTATAATGATTTTAATGATTTCTAGACCAAAACAACCATGAAACTAAATTGATGTGTATCTATCGCCATTTATTAATGATTTGAAACTTCTATGGGAGGAAGGTGTTAATGTTTTTCATGCATACAAGAAAGAGTATTTTCTTTTGTGTGTTATAATAATGTTCAGTATAATTGAATTTCCGGAATATGAACATTTATTTTTATACAGTGTTAAGGGACATAAATAATGTCCAATTTGTGAACAAGAGACTTCATATTATCAATTCTAGTATGGAATAAAGACAGTGTACATGGGACATCAAAGATTGTGTGAATTGATCATCTTTATCATAGATTGAAAAAGGAATTTAATAGTTTATTGGAATAAATTCTTCCTCCACATCCATTTTCAGTTGCAGAATATTACAACAGGGTGAAAAATATTGATTTGATGTTTGGGAAGAAAAGTTGTTCTGGTCTTCAAAAAAATATATGTAAGAAATAGTCTATTTTTTGAACTACCTTATTGGTAATTTTTAGAGATAAAACATAACATTGATGTTATGCATGTTGAGAAAAATATATGTGATAGTTTTATTTAAACATTATTAGACATAAAATTAAAGACAAAATATGGATTTAATTCTAGATTATACTTGATAGCAATGGGAATATGTTTGGAGTCAGCTCTCACTATGGAATAAAATAAATCATATTTAGCTCCAGCTTGTCACACATTAAGTAGGAGTGATAAGTTGAATTTTTTCAGTGTCTGTATGGTATAAAAGTACACAATGAATATTCTTCAAATGTGAAGAATTTCATATCATTGAAGGATTGAAAATTAATAGGTATGAAATCGCATGAATATCTTGTATTGATGAAACAACTTTTACCAGTCACATTGCATAGTATATTGTCATCGACTGTCCGAAATAATATTTTCAGGTCATGTAATTTTTTCAAAATCCATTTGTATCAAGGTCATTGATCAAAATTTGTTATATGGGTAGGAGAATCAAGTTTCTCTTATACTTTTTCAACTATAAATGTATTTCCCACCTACATTTTTTGATATAATGGTTCATCTGGTCAATCATCTGGTGTGTGAGATAAGAATATGCAGGCCTATTTAGTTATGTTGGATGTATCATTTTGAAAGTTATATGAAACTTTTAATGGGATATGATAAAAATCCTAATCGATCAGAGGCCTATATTGTTCAAAAATATGTATTGGAAGAAGTTATTGAGTTCTGTACTAATTATTTATATGTAGTAGAGCATATTGGTCTCCCTATATCTCAACATTTGATAGTTGACAGTGAAGGTAGAGGGATTTAAGGCTTAAAGGTAAATTTTATTCCATATGATGAAGTGATGCAAGCACATTTATATATTTTTAACAATATAGATGATGTTTAATCATATATAGCATCACATATTTCTGAATTAAAGAGACGATATCCAAAAATAAATGAAAAGTTTTTTATGATTGAGCATAAAAAGACATTTGTTTCGTGGTTTAAAGAGAATGTGAGAACAAATATTTCTGCATAAAAAACATTGAAATAGTTGGCAGGGGGTCATCTCTTAATGTGATAACATGGACTGGTTTTGATATATTATGGGTACAAATTTTACACAAAAAAGTTAGATGATAAGAGTATAATTATTTATAGTTTTGTGATGGATATCATGGAAGTGGTGCAATTTTAACGTGAAAAGGATAAAAATCCAATTTTTTCTTCATCGGAATATTTTTTAGTTCTTGGGGATATATGAGAAATTGATTATAAAAAATTTATAGACACTTTGTTAAAGTGTAATTGGCTTGATAGAAATAGTGGTGTGAAACATGATGATTGTGGATTTACAATGGTTTATTTTAAAATATTTAATTACAGTAAGGAAACATTTTTCATGGTGACACATGAAATATAGATATTTTATGTCATTGATCCATCGAAGGATAAGTGGTTATTCATTTTTCATGGAAAAAGATACCATTTGGATGATGAGAATGATGTTGATGATGTTATTGATTTACATGAGTCTTATTCATCTATTTTGGGATTTTCAGATGATTACAAAGACTAAAATGTTGACATAGTGCATACAGTATGTAATGATCATAATGAAGGCATATCAGAAACCAATAAATTATTCTCCTAATTTTTATGGTAATTATTTATATTTTTTTCTTTTTTTGAAACATACAAATGTGTGCATCTTTTTTTTACTTATGTTTGGCATCCATGTTTCTAAATATTCATTTTTCTAACGATTTTTAGGAACACAAAATTCCATTACCCTTTCTTGTGTCAATATCAGATACAGAGAGAGAGGATCACTTACTAAGATAGATCAATGTTTTCATATTGTTTAATATTCAGTAATATGATTATTTAATGAAAGAAAACATTTAATGTAATTTTTTTTGTAGGACTGCTAATGTGTCCTTAATGAGGGATAAAGCTTCTATTGCTAAATATAAATCAAGTTCTCTAGTTGGTAAACATGGTATTGGATGTTTACTAAAACTGTCACTTGTTCATGGAGATTAGTGATTACATATTCATTTTGATTATGATAATAAAAAAACTGTCCAATATGAAGTTCAGTTTATCCGTTATTTATCAATGTGAAGCAGTTTCAGGATTAGTAGTCTATATACTTATTGCAAGTCCATGGATAAGATGGTGGAATGGATGATTTGGGAGTATATGATGGTAAAATATTTCAATTGGTCTATTTTATCTCATTTTTTGAATATTAAATATTTTAGAAGACATATTCCATTTATTCAATTATAGCTGAAATTTAATTTTTAGGAAACAAAATAAATTAAGAAAATACATCTCTCTTTAGTGATAGTTTCATGAATAGATTTTAAAACAAAATTGAAAAAAAATTATGTTTTTGGAAATAAAACTTTTTAAAACTCATGACATAGGTATCAGTTTATATATGAAAATACATGGAAGAAATTTGTTGGTAGCCATCATAAAGAAAATTTTTAGGTATGATAATTATTTTCTACTGTCAAATTTATTATATATTTATTTAATTACTTTTTATTTTATTTTATATAACAAGCCTCCAGGAGATCTCATAAAGAGATCTAGCTGAAAATGTATACCATCATACATTATCACATGGATGGTATCCGTTATTGGAGTAAAAAATGATTGTAGATAAATTTGAAGCATTAAGAGCTTGAAGTAGTAGTGGTTTAGAAGATGTTCAGTTTGGTCCTCCATCTCCTCCCACTCGCCATGATAAATGGAAATGAGCAAGAAGAATGAAAAATGAAAAGTATCTTATAGAGGAAGCAATGGAAGTAGCTGATAAAATTTTAAGTAAATATTATTTATTTGTCATGAATTTTTCTATTTTGTAAATTATAAAAACTAATATAACTTTTTCATTTGTCGTTTTTTATTTTAGGATGACCTTTAAGAGAAAGAGACACAGGGATATTTATCCCTAAGGGCTAGTAATACATCCTAGCCACTAATTTAGGAAATATTGAACACCCCATCCATGTTAAATGATATCAAGTAGATGTTAGTACTTCAATAGTTATTGGTTAGAGTAAGAAATAAAAATACCCAGAAATAGAATCATTAAAAGTTGAAATGAAGGAGATTAAACAGTCTATTGGTGATCACATTCAAGAATTTCTGCATTAAGATTTGTAAGAACACTTGAAAAGACAGTAAATGTCTGGGAAGCCTTCCCATCCTTCCCATCTTGGTCATCCATTTGTGCAACCTCTACAGCCATCCCAGTCGGACTACCCTTCCCAACCTGCCTACTTTGATCATCCACCTCCCCGCTCGGACCAAACCGTATACTATGAGTTTTTTAAAATAGATTCTCATATAAATATTGTTTCAGTAGGATTTGCATATTTTTTGGGTCTTCTTTACATCACTGACCTTTGCAGATGGGTCAAGTTTGAGTATCAGTACTTTATATTATTGATCAAAATGCTCTACTGCCATTTCCTACTGAGGAGATCACCAGATTTGGGGATTTTCTGATTCATTTTTTACATTGTAAAACTATTCATTTACTTTATATTTCATATGTGGTATGATTTTTTTTAAATATTAATTACATATGATTAAAAATTACGTATAATGTTTTCTAAAAATTAACTTATATAGAATTATACGAAAGAAAAATAAATTAATCCAATGAAATAAAATGTTCCGGAACAGTTGAATATAGATACTTATGATATTTCTTATAGGATACAAAGATTATATCAAGATTATTATTCCATGAATTATATTAATGATTTTCAGAAGATGTCTGATATATGTATAATAGATTATCCATTTATATTACTCAAAGAATATTTTATGCATCTAGTTTATTTGGAAGAGATCGGCCTGAATGTGCTGCAGTTTTTTCCATGTAATTAAATTAACGTTTAAATTTTTTTCTTTAATAAAATATGGTTTAAATTAACTAACTATATTTAATTTTTAAATTAGTTATCTACCCAATATTATTGTACAAAATTAAAACACAATAATTTATGGTTTTATAGAAATATAATACATTTCCATGGAAGTGAAACATTTGAATAATGCTAATAGAGTTGCATATATTTGTGAAAGATTATCACATATGGACATTAGATGTTGGTTATTTCTATTTGATGATAAGTAATAATAGAAAATTAATTATGAACAAATGACCATTATAATGTCATTAATTGTGTGAACTTTTTTTATTTTAGGGGGCATTGGATGTTAGGCATATTTTTCCCAAGTGAATTCACGTTATATTGGTTTTTCTTTTTATTAGACCATGTTCATAAAAGAATTTCCACCTTATCAAATAAGTAAATTATTTTTGTTTTTTATAAGCTCATTATGTTTAATTATAATTATTTATACATGTATTATTAATGCATATATATGAAAATGAAGTTTATGGAAAATATTTAACACAGAACACATGTCAATAAAGAACCCAAATGCAATCCAATATTTGGAAGTAAAGGTAATTAATTATTATATTTGATAGTATTTTGATATATATATATATTGGTTTTTATTATCATGTTAATGTTTTATAACCATAGTTTCATTGTCAACAAGGACATATTGAATCTGGTTATTATGTTCTACGATTCATGTATGAGATAATCGCAACTAGGGTAACAATTTAATTTGATAAGGTTAGTTGTATTAATTTCTTTATTACTTTCTATCATAGTATTAGATTTTTTAATCTCATATCATTCATTTTTATTATATACATTCAATGATGATGAGCCTTATACCAAAACTAAACTTACCCATCTTCGATCTTTATTTTCGAACTATTTTTTAAGTATAATTATGATTTGAGGTCTTTATATTCTAGTGTTTATGAATAATATAACATTTTCATAACAACATGGGTTCAAAAAAATAATACTTTTATTATAATAGTTGTTTTAACATAATGATATCAAATTAATGCTTCATCAATAACCAACACTAATCATGTTGTAAATTTCAGGCATGTGTATTTTAATTCTACTTAATAATACAAATGCATAGATAATTTTTTGATTAACTAGATAAAATAATGCATGTTTTTATAGATTTTTAGTCAATGATAAATTATATTTAATTATTGTATAATGTTTTTTATTACAATGATTTTGATTATTTTCGATGTGTAATATTCTAAACAGTCTGTAACAAAAAATTTAAGATTTCGGCGTTGGTTCTCATAAAAATTAAGGCCAATTTTTTTTTAAAAAAATGGATATTTTTTAGTATCAGTTTTCATGAAAATCAACACCGAAAAATGACTCCTATATTGTTTGTGGAATCAGTTTATAATAAACTAATGCAGAAAAAAGTCGGTGCTCAATTTTTAGTGACATTTTTTACAAAACTGATACCATAAATAATTTTTCTATATCAATTTATTTGTTAAACAAACATAGAAAACTAAGACTTTATCATTTTCAGTGCCGTTTTTTAAAAACCACTCTGAAAATCTTGTTTTTATGTCGCATTTATAGACGTTGGTTAAAAACCTGCGTCAAAAATTCAACAAAACCGACATGAAATCTTGTTTTTGCTCTATTGCTGAAACGATGGGTCTACCTAGATATGGTCTACTTCATTAAGAAATTATTATGTTATCTGAATAATTATATTGGAATTTGTTTGTATGGTTATTTAAATTTTAAAACGTTTGGTAAGGGTTCTATAAAGGATCTATTAGATGATTTACCAAGGTATTTTCATGAATTTTTCTTTTCTATAATGACTTTTCATAGAAATAATTTATTTTCAAAGGGTAAAATAAATTATCTTTTTAAAGGAATGATAATTCCATTTCTTGGTAAGTATTTTTTTTAATAAAATGTTTTTCATGGGTTTTCATATTTTTTCGATGGACTAACAGTTTTCTTCTTTTTATATCCCATTTAAATCTTTTTGTGCACATTATACATTTTTTAAATATTATTCATAGGATTTAAGGATGGGTAAGGGAAAGTAAGAGGTCGAGTTTAAATTCATGAATATTTTCATAAAAATAAATCATGTTTTATTTTAAAAAATATATATATGATTGGTAAAATGGATATATATTATAATTTTCTACATTTTATTATATGTTTTTGTTATGTATGAGTTATGACCTATTTCTCTAAACTATGAACCTAAAATGATCCTAAAAGTGAATGAATATAAAATTATTAACTTAAACTAAATATTATGTAATTTTAATGTTTTTGTCTTCATAGTTTTTAGCAAAGGTCATTCTAGATAAATTTAGGGGATATGATAATTTTAATATCCTAACCTTGAAATATTTTACCTTATAGTCAAGTTAAAAGGATATAGAATTTGAATATTACCATGGTGCTTCATCTAAACTATGTATGTTGAGAATGGTTTTTCATATATGAAATAGGGAAGTTGTATAGCAAAAGAACCAAGAGGAAAATATCCTCCCAAATTAAAATCTTGAGATGGATGGAATTAGAATAGAATAGTTTATTAAAGTGATGTATCGGTTGACCTGATCTATAAATGGTTGTGGTATCCATGATAGAGAGGAGACTGATATACCATGAAGGAATATGTATTTTATAGAAAATTTCATGATTAAAAATACCCCATATTTTAATGGATCATTAGATATAATGGTATTTAAATGGTGGATCAATTCTCAAGATAAGATATTTGTCGTCATGGGATATTCGAAATGTAAAAAAGTTAATTCTTTCCATTTATCATTTAGAAGGTGATGTTTATTAATGGTGGTATTTGGTTAAGAATAATAGAGATAAATATTATCTTGATTCCATATAATGGGTTAATTTTAAGAATATTTTCTTTGATAAATATTTCCCTATGGTTGTCTGCCTTAGGATAGAGAGAAAATTCTTGGAATTTAGGTAAAAAGATGAAGAGTCAATGACTGAATATGAAGAACATTTTACAAGGATTTCTAGGTAAGTTCCTAATTTTTTGAGGAAATTTATGGTAAAATTAATTCATTTTACTTGATATTAAAACCAAGTATATGAATATCTTTGTTCATGAAAAAATTGAAAATCTATGAGAAAGTTGTTTGTTTTTATAAAAAAATGATATGGAGTTTTCTGACTATTATTTACCATGGGATAATGAAATTAAGAATAAGTAAAAATGGTTGGTTATGGGGAAACATACATCAAATAAATCTATAGATAATAAAATTAAGTTACCATCTTTTGGTAAGTTTGGTAAAAATCACCTTGGAGAATGTATTATGATTCTAAGTAAGTGCAATGATGTTGAAATTTTGGCCATATGGACTATGATTATAAGGAAAGTAATCCATAAGAATCAAAAAATTGGGTAGCGAATATCCATCCAATGATAATATTTTTAGTTGAAACAAGTTGAGTCATTATGCTAATTTGTTCCCTAAGTTGGTAACTCGAGCTGGAAATCATCAAGATCAGAAGCAAAAGGGTGTGGAAAAATATTTCTCTACTACTATGGTTGATGTTGGGTCATCAAATTTTGTAGTGATAGGTATGTTACTTGTGTATTCAAATTATTCCAATACCATGTTTACCTCTATATCTTTTCATTATTTCATTTGGTAGAAAGTTTCATGTAAATTGGGAATATATCTTAATTAAAGTAAGATATAACTTTTTGTGAAAAAATAAGGTGGATGTATTTAAAAAACTATTTATGAGAATCTTCCAATTGTTATTAGTGGGATAGTATTTCCTGAAAATCATATAGAATATTTCATAGTAAAGTTTTATATCATTTTGGGTATGGATTGGAATTTAGTTAATCATGATAAGATATATTTTAGTGCAAATACATTTTTATTCAATGATTTTATGCATTTGATAACATACCAAGAAGCTAAGAAATTGTTTAGAGATTGAAATTAAGGTTAACTAGATCACATTGTTAAAATTAATTAAGTTGTTCAAATTAGTGATTTTCTTGTATAGAATGAATACATGGGTGTTTTTCTAGATGATTTACCTACTATTATTCCTAAACAGGTGGTCAAGTTTACTATTGAATTAGTACATGATGTTAAGCCTATTTCTAAACCCCCTTATCAAATGTCTCAATAGTAACTTTTTAAATTGAAAAATAAATTGAAGGAGTTATTAGATATATGTTTCATATGACCTATAAATTCACCATGGGGTGATCCTTCCATGATTATTAAAAATAAATATGGTTCAATGAGACTTTTCAATGATTATAGATCCTTAAATAAGATCGCAGTTAAGAATAAGTATCATTTTAATCATATCAATGATTTGTTTGATCTGATCTAGGGAGCTCAATATTTTTTTAAGGTTGACCTAAGGTTGGGGTACCATCAATTGAAAGTGAATAATGAAAATATTCTAATGATTTTTTTTCTCACTTGATATGGTCACTATGAGTTTGTAACGGTGTCTAATTTACCTACTAAATTTATGGACCTTATTTATATTTTTTCCTGAGTTCTTGGAAAATTTTGTAGTTTTGTTTATTGATGACATTTTTGTATACTCTAAAGTTTAATAGGAACATAAAATACATCTAAGGACTGTTCTAAAAATCATAAAAGAAAATAAAATATATTGGAAATTTAGAAAGAGTGAATTTTAGTTGCATCAAATTTCTTTCCATGATGATATTATTTCTAAATATTACATAACTATTGACCTTTCTAAAATAATTATTTTTGAAGACTGTCCAAGACCCATAAATATTATAGAGATTTGTAGTTTTAATAGATTATTGTATTACTACCAAAGGTTTTTTGAAAACTTTTCTTTGTTTTGTATCCCACTGAATAAGTTAACTCAAAAAGGAGTTAAGTTCATTTGGAAAAATGAATGTGATGATTTTTTCTGGAACTAAAATGAATATTTTTGAATGATCATGTTTTGGAGATACATTCCACAAATAGATAATTTTTTATCTACAGTTATACTTATTTGAAAGGACTTGGTTTTTTTCTAATATGAAATGATCAGGTAATTTCTAATGTTCAACATGAGTTGAAACCACATGAGTTAAAATACCCCACACATGATCTGGAATTAACTTTTGTGGTTTTTTATTTAAAAATATAGAGGCATAATTTGTATGGAGGAAAGTGTGAAATATATACTAATCAAACAAATTTGAAGTATATACCACTCAGAAATATTTTAACATGCAATAGAGAATATGGATGGAATTTATTGAGGGTTATAATTGCATGATTCATTACCCTCTAGTAAAATAAAACAAATTTGATGATTCTTTGAGTTGAATAAATAATGATACATTAACATTATTACATTTCGAAAACTACCATATGTTTAATTATTTAATAAATATAGTCCTAGAAGTTTTGGATACAGTGATATCCTTTGATATGTTTCTAGTTTCAATACAGTCAAATTATTCAAAAATAATTAAGCATGCTCAGAAGGAGGATCAATAGTTATAGAAAAAGGTAGACTATATTATGAAGGGTAAGTTTCTTGAATTCAATAATGATCAAGATAGACATGAATGATTTGAAAAAATATTATATGTAACTTGCGATTCCTGATTGAGGAAAGAGCTATTGAGTGAAGCTCATATTTTCTCATTTTCTATTCATCATGGCATCACAAAGATGTATAGAGAACTTTTGGAGTATTATTGGTGGGATAGAATGAAAAGAGAATATTTTTCACTACACTATGAAGAGTTTGACTTGTTAGCAGGTTAAAGAGAAATGATAATTACATAAGGGGATGCTTCAATATTTTTCAATTCCATAGTGGAAATGGGAAAATATATCCATTGATTTCATGGTAGGATTTTTAAGGACATTAATAGAAAATAATACAATTTGGTAAATTGATGATAGATTAGCTAAATCTACATATTTGTTTTCCATTAAATATAATATTTCTTTATATTAGCCTTATCCACTATATCTAATGGATATAGTTATCTAAAATGGAGTTCCTCTCTCCATTGTATCAGACCATGATCATAGGTTCAGACCTAATTTTGGGAAAGAGATTCATAATTCGATGTGTGTTGAATTAAATTATAGAACAAATTTTCATCATAAATTTCATGGATAATATGAGTATAAAATTTAGACAAAGTAATATATGATTCATTATTTTTTAATGGATTTCCATGGATGTTGGGATCAATATCTTTATTTGATTGACTTTTATTATAACATCAGTTTTCATTTTAGTATACAGATGGTATAATTTGAGGCATTATATTGAAAGTGATATTGAACACTAGATTTTTTGGGATGATATAAGAGAAAGAAGTTTAACAGTACTAGATTTAGTGGAGGAAATGGATAAGAAGGTGTATTTGATTCAATAACATATGAGTGTAGATCACATTAGACATAAAATTTATGTATATAACTATAGGAAATATCTTTATTTTGAGGTGGGTGATCATGAATTTCTCTATATTATCTGTAGAAAAGTGTTATGTGTTTTGGTAAGAAAGGGAAAATAAGTCTATAGTTTACTATACCATGTAAAATCATGGATAAAGTGGGATAATTTTCCTATAAAGTGTCTTTAATTTGGATTTTATATCATTACACAATGTATTTCATCCTTTGATGTTAAGGAAATATGTGTTAGATTCATCTCATGTTTTCAGCCATAAAGTAGCTTTGTTGGAATAGAATATTTATTGTGAGGAAAAATATCTTCATATTCTTCGCTATAGAGAGAATTATTTTTGGACAAAGGTGATTCACTAGGTTCATGTTTTATGGAAAACCCATATTCTTGAAGAGGAAACACGGGAATCTAAAAATTATATTTGGGAAAGATATCCCCACTTGTTCACTAAGTGAGTAAAATTGTGATGAAACAATTTATAAAAGGAAGGAATATTTTAAAAAACCAGGTAATGAAAGAATAAATCATTTTAATATTTATTAACATGAATTATATAGTAATATTAGTTATAAAAATTGTAAGTAATTTTTAATGGAAAAGGTAATAGTTTTAACTAAAATATTTTCCTATAATGTTTTATACAAAAGTTTAATTTATAAATTTTATAGTCCTAATTTTAAAAAATGAATATAAATTATTAAATCAACATATTACAATTTACTTTGGGTGAAATGTTTGGGACTTTTTGGAAAATATTGATGGTTTAGTGAATAGTGAGAAATAACAATTGTTGAAAAAGTCTTTTATTTTAAATAAATTAAGTAATTTAAAAGTATAAATATGTTTTTAATATGATTTAAATTATCCAAAATTATTTATTTATGTATAATTAATCCATTTAATTTATATTTCTTCAAGTTTTTATCTGATTTTAGTATAATTTCTTTTGTGTCTCAAATGATTTTTTAAAAAAACTATTTTAAAATGAATACGGTTTCTCCATTTTAATAAACTAAAATAATCTATAATTGGGAATTTCTTAAATGAAATATATATATTATATATTATATAATATTAATTTAGTATTATAAAATTATTATTATTAATCATACTGTTAATATAGAATAATATTTTTCTCAAAAATACCCTTCTCAAAACTTTGTTTTCTCACCGCGTCTGCGGGATTAATATTAAATTAAATTATTCACTTCTGTGAATTGAATTTTTTAAATGGATTCAATTTTTTAATTACAATAATTTTTTTATTTTTAATAAGTTCAACTTAATTTTTTACCAAAATGAATCGGGAAATATTATAAATTATTTATCACAATTGAGGTATAAATGGGTTTACTGGAAGGTTATACTAAGAAGATATTGGTAAATATGACCTATAAACATTTATAAAAACTATTGTATTTAAATATTTAGACCATTAATTATATAAGGTTTGATAAGGGTCCTTTTTTACCCGTTGTGTAAAAATTTGGTAGTACTCAACTCTTTTCAAAAATGCCAAGTGTGTCCTCTCTCGCGCTTCTGAAAGGCCGCCCCCTATCCTCTTTTATTCACACTATAAAACCAATTTGATTCAGCCGTGAACAGAACAAATTACTTTATAGGTCCACTAAAATCAATTTATAATCCTTATCTTGGTAATAAATCCAACCTAGTAAGTATTTTTATGAAATCCTAAGGGGGATACCCGAAAAAGAGGTAATGTTCTTCAAAGAGCGTTTTTATTTTATTTCTTTCTCCACCTCATTAAATTATTATTGAACCATGACAACATACTAAAATAATTATCATTAATTTTTTGGGATGTTTTTTTAATATTTTCATGACCTAAACCATCTCCAATTCTATAAAATGGGTTACGAAATCGTCATTCATGTGTGCACCGGACTACCATCTCAAAAAATGATGTGATTCGTTTTTCCGTTATCCCCTCGCATGGTGGGGTATGATGATGGATATAAAGTTTATATATGATTTTTAAAACATAATTATACATATTGATTCAAAATATCATATATACCTTTTTACATTCCATATCATATGTGATATGATAACGTCGCTCATGTGTGCGGTGGACTACCGCCTCGCAAAGCAATGTGATTCATTTTTCATTATCGTGTTACATGGAAGGTAATAAGGGTAACAATAATAAATATTTATTATAAAATGACATAATTATGATATTCAATACATTTTTCTCATACTTTAAATATAAAATATCATGTTTTCTTACCTTTTAACACATTAAATAAGTGATAAAGTCGTTCATGGACGTGTAGACTATAGCCTCCTCGAAGCGATGTGATTCCCTTTTCCATCACCACATCAAAATAATGATATATATAATTATATTTAATTAAATATTATTTAATATATTATATAATTATCATTATATAAAGATAATATATTACTTACCACTTTTCCATAATGATCAATGAAAAATGTAAATGTTACCCATGCATACGTACGACCTATTGTCTCCATGATTGTAATGTTAGTTCATCTATAAAAAAATATTTTATAATTAATTTTAAAAGTAAAATTTATGTATAAATATGATAATTATGTCATTATTATTATTCTATGTATTTTTAAACAATGACCACTTTTAACATACTCAACCTACCAAAGTCATTTTTGACACATAAGCTGAATATGTTCAAAACATCTAACGTAAATTTAATAGATTAAGTAATTGTAGATAAAATGATAATAACTGAAATAAAAGCAATTATAAACATGAAGAATGTTATCAAAAAATTAAATAATTAACATAAGTTTATTCTTCAGGAAGATAAATATACATTTGACAAGTCATACTCAATGTAAGTAACTTTGTCTCAATTTCCATTAATTGAGGTATATTTTGATGTTATTAACCTATATTATTTTATCAGGTGTATATACAGAACCATTGGACATGTTATATATTTAATTTACATATTATCATGGTATTTAATGTTTTTTTAATTTTATTGTTTCATGGGGATTATGATTCAAATATTTCCAAAGTAATAAGATAATTTTATTCTAAATAAATCATATTATAATGTTTTCCATCCAAACCTATTTTCCTTACATGTTCATGTTTTTAATATTTCTTTTTAAATTTTTTATTGTCATAAAAGATTTTTAATGTTCAATTTACTCTATTTCAAAGGTTTTCAAAAGGTATATTTTTCATGTGTTTTAAACAAAATGTTTTGAAAATGATAAATTAAATTTTTTATTCTTAATGTACATGGTGAAAATAACTTATTTAACTATCATGGATATTCTTTGATTCCAAATTTCATTGAAAGATTTAATGTTTTATTGAATTAAAAAACCACTTTCAATTTTTTCAGTATTTTGTTATTGAATTTTTTTTATTAAATAAAAGTTTATTTTATATTTAAAATGGTATTTTTTTAGAAATGGTGTTTTGATATCCGAAAGTAATTTTAATATAATTTTTATAGTGTTTTTAAAATGATAAAATATTTTATTCATTTTGTGATTCTTGGAAATTTTATACAATGGTTGTACCTAGATAGTGTTGGGTGAGTTTGTTATAGCTTAGATGATGGGTTCACCCAAATAGCACTCCAAAGTATTGGGTAATGATTATGTTCTCTGGAGAATAATATTGGAAATTGGTTGTATATTTAATCCAATTTGTAAGATTTTTACAAGGGTTCAGTGAGGGTTCTATGAGATGATTTACCAAGGTACCTAAATGGGTTTTTTAGGATTTCTAATGATTTTCATGGAAATAATTTGATTTCAAAAAGGTAAAAAAATGTTCTTTTTTAAGGAACAATAATTCCATTTCTGGGTAAAAAGTTATGGTTTTTTAAGAAAAGTTTGTCCTTGGGTTTTCATGTTTTATGATAGACTAATGGTTTTATTATTTTTATGACCCTTATTGATATTTTTTTATCCCACATTTTAAAATGTTTTTAAAATTATTTATGTATGGGTAAGAGAAAGGAAGAGGTAAATTTGAAATTCATGGAGAGTTTTCAGTAAAATAAATCAATTTTTGTTTTAAAAACATTATGTGGTGGAAAAAATGGATACATATCATAATTTTACACTTTGTATTAAATGATTTTTTATATATGATTTATGAACTAATTTTATAAAAATCTAAACCTGAAAGGAACCTCAAAGTAAAATAATGTAAATTTTTTAACTTAAACTCAATATTATTTAATGTATAAGGCTGTATATGTATAACATATATGAAATATCATGGTAAAATATGTTTTGAATAATAAAGTAAAAAATATTTTGTACTATGGTATAATTATAACTGTCTATATCCATGTCTCATATTGTAAAAAATTCCACTATATATGAATAATACTTCAATTGACTCACAATGGTACTGGCAAGATCAAGAGAAACAAGTTAAGAATGCATCAAGAAGAATACCAGGAGTTTAACATGGGAGATGAATAATTAGTAAACTATTTTCCCAATCAGTTTATGACTATTTAAAATGGTAAGTGTTCTCTTGGAGAAGTTTGGGACACGATAATTCTAGTGGAAAGAGTACTGAGATCTCTTCCAAAAAGATAGCAGGAAAAGAAGGCTAGAATCAATGAGAGAATGAATTTCAAAGTGTATGCCCTATATAAATTAATAGGCTCTCTATATGAGTATGAATTAGATTTTTAAAACATTACCAATGAAGATCCTATAAATAGAAAATGTATTTCATTTAAATATAATGTCATTGATTCCTCTATTGCCTCTAAATCTGAGTTCTAGGAAAGTGAAAGGAAGATATCACACTTTAGTAAGATTTTTTTCAAGTTCATTAAAAATAAAGTTGAAAATAATTTGTTCAAGAGGATGTTCATAATGGTCTATAAGAAAGGTAATACTATTAAAAATAATAGTTTTTTCAGAATTTAAATGTTATGAGTGTGGGAATAAAGATAATATAAGTACATACTTCACTAAACTCAAATGTCCAAAGAAATATAAAGAGAAAAAAATAAAATAAAGAAAGATTTATTTTGAGATTGGGACTACTTAGATATTTCTTACTCAAGTAGTGATTCTATAAGTGAATAGCATATAGGGAATCTTTACCTAATGGGGATACAATGTGAGGTAAATGATTCACTCTTTACTCAGTTAATAACTCCTAGAAATGTTCATCATAATTCTATTTCTAATGATGAATATGATTCTAATTCATGTTCTAATTATAATTATATTAATTACAGAGTTATTCTACTATGTAAATAAAAAAGAAAAATTAATAAATAATAGAGTCAATAAAATTAAAAAGTATAGTGAAATAAAAATAAAAAATAAAAAATCGAATAAAAAAAATAAAAAAAATAAAAAATGGGAATGTGATAATCTAAAAAAATTTGTTTCCCTAATGATGGATCTAAATAGAATTATGAATTTGATTTATGAAAACTGAAATAAGAAAATGAAAAAGTAAAAAACATTCTGGTAATAAACAATGAGGATCAAGAAAGAATATTTAATTTAGTTCTAGAAAATTTAACTAAATTTATACATGATTGTAAAAAACTTAAGCATGAAAATAAGAAATTTAGAAACATAACTTCTTGACCTAATGATAAATTTTATATAGATTTAGAGACTATTCAAAAAGATAATATGAATTTGAAAAATGAATATATCAATATTAAAGAGTGTTTTTCTAAATTTTTTAAAGGTAAAGAACAGTATTATAAAATTAATTCATTGATGAAATTATACATAAATAAGAATGGTTTTGGTTATATAATTTTATCAGGACAATTAAATAGGACTAACTTTGTTAAAATCTATGAAAGCATGTATTTCTAATATAATCTTTTTTAAATGTAGAATGAAAGGGAATTATCCCAATGAGTGTAAACTGAGATTTCCATAATCATTTGGATATAATAGAACTTTAATTTCTATAGATTTATTTTCTTTAAAGCCTACTAATATATTCTTTAATTAAATTTGGATTCTAAAAGTTTCTATTACTAATTATTTGAACCCAGGTTAGCATGTATACCTAAACAGTGTGTTGCATTATTTAATTATAATAGATATACCATATATGTATCAACGACTCATATTATTTAGATAATGGATTCTCCAAACACATTAAACATGATATTTCTAAATTTTTTTGCTTTCAATTATTTTGATGGTGGCCTTGTCACATTTGGAGACAACCTTATAGGTCATATTAAAGGTGTTGGTGATGTTTTATTTTCGAAAACTATTATTAATTCAAAATTATTATATATATATAGATTAAAAACCCTATAATTCTATAATATTTATGCGATGATGGATTAAATTTTATTTTTCAAAATGATAAAAGTATTTTTTTTTGAGAAATAAATTTTTATTATTTTCTCTAAATAGGAAATTGAATGTTTAAACTATTGATTTCTATGATATAACAAAAAAGATTAAGTATTTGAATGATGTCTAAGTAGATGACATTATGTGTAATAAAAGGATTGGGCATGTAAATTTTTGATTGTTTCAAAAACATTTGAAGTAATAAGGAGTCCCATAATTGAAAAAATCATATACAAGTTAGTACATTTTATGTGATTCCTATGTAAAGGGTAAGAAGCACAAAGAAATATTTAAATCTCTGAATGATTTTATTACTACTATATGATTATAACTATTACATCTTGAATTTTGTGGACCTATAAAACCTATTACTTTTATGGTAAGTGGTATGTATTTGTAATTATAAATGATTGCAGTATATTCTTATGTGTTTATTTCTTATCCCATAAAATGAAACATTAACTATATTTTGTGCTTATGTAAACTTATTTAAAACATTAAAAATATGAAAATCACCTCTATTAAGAAGTGATAGAGGGGGTGTATTTTTTAATTTAGAATTTGATAATTTTGCTGAAGAAAATGGGTATAAATATTATTTTTCATCCTATAGGACATTATAATAGAATGGTTTAGTAGAAATAAATAATATGAATATTCAATAAATGGCTAGGTCAATGATAATGGAATTTTGTGTACCAAAATTTATTTGGTCAGAATCTATTAATACATCTTCCCATTTATTAAATATATTTTTTAATAGAAATTTTTTAAATAAGTCCTCTTATGAATTGTGTAAAGGGTTGAAACCTAAAGGTGGATATTTTTGGTTTTTTGTAAATTAAATATCATAAATACAAAAGGTAAATTAGACAAATTAAATTATAAAAGTGATGAAGGATTTTTTTAGGATATTCCAATACTTTAAATTATTATATATTTTTCCATAAGAAGAAATTAGTTGTTGAAGATTTTTTTATGTTAATTTTAATGAAATTAAATCTAACAAGAAAGATTCTAATTCAAACAAAAACTATGATGAATTAATGGAATTTTATTTTGGTGAAGATAATCACTAAGATAATAACAATGCATTAATTTAGGGGGATAATATCTCTTCGCAAAATGACTCTAAATAATGGAAAACATTTAAAGATAATCCAACTAAAAAATTAATTGGTAATTTTTAATATGGTGTAAAATCTAAAAATCTTTTTTTCATTACTCTACAAACTCTAATTTTTTTGATTTTATTCTTATCAATATTTATAATTCTTCCATTGATTAAAATTGGATAAATGTTATGAATGATGAATTAAATAAATTTAAAATAAATATATTGTGTAATTTATTTTAATTACTAAAAGATAAATCTATAATAGGAACTAGATATATTTATTGTAATATTCTTGATGAAGCTGTAAACAATGTTAAAAATAAAGGAATTCTTCTATCTCAAGGTTATTCCCATGGATAAAGAATTTAATTTGAAGATTAGTTTTCTTATTTTAATATGATGAAAGAAATTATAACTCAATTATCTTCTGCTTGTTTTTAAAAAATTAAATTATTTCTAATGGATGTAAAAGAGTTCCTTTCTAAATTTAAAATTTTCAAAGGAATTATATATTAGAAAACCACCAGGAATTGAAATTGAAAGGATTTAAAATCATTTTTTCAAACAAAAAAATCCTTATATAGCCTTAAAAATGTCAAAGGTGTTGTTTTTAAATAATAACTCAATTTTTCATACAAACCAATTTTGTTAAAGTTAATTTTGATCCAACCTTGTTTATAAAAAGAGTCTTAAATGATATAATTATTATAAATATTTATATTGATGTTATAATATTTGGATTAACAATTTATTTAATGTGTAATGATTTATATAGACTCATAACAAGTGGATTTTATATGAGATTAATGGGAGAACTAACAAATATCCATGGTTTACAAATTAATCATTGGAAAGATGATATTTTTGTAAATAAATATAAATATTATAAAGAACATGTTAAAAGGTTTGGGATTAATTCATGAAAATCTATGAAATAATAAATGATTACTAGTTCCAGATTATATTAAGATGTGTATAGAAAGTGTGTTGATATTAAACTATATAGATACATGATAGGTAGTTTATTTTATCTAAGTGTATCTACACTAGACATACTTTTATCAGTCTGTTTTTGTGCTAGATTTCAGTAAACCCAAAAAGAAAGTAATCATAAAGTTGTTAAGAGAGTAATTAGATATATTAAGGATATTTTATTAACTATATTGTTCTATTATGATGGAAACATATTTGATTTACTATCTTACTCTAATTATAAATTTTTGAGGTTGTATACTTGACTGGAAAAGAACTACTAATATAATTCATAGTCCAAGTTAATTTTTAGTTTCTTGGAGTTCTAGGAAAAAACTATTAGTAGAATTATCAACATTTATAGATAAATATATTGATGTTTTTATTTTTTTTTCATGTAGTAAATGAACAAAAAATAATTATTTGATTTTAATATTAGTTCAGATAAAATTCCATTTTTAAGTGATAATTCAAGTGTTATTTCAATTTCTATAACCTACTTCAACACTCTAGAACAAAACACATATATGTTATATTTTATTATCTTAATGATCATGTAAATAAAGTTTATTTATGTTTATAATTTGTTCCTACTGGGAAACACTAGGATAACATTTTCACTAAACCCTTATATTATGTCAAATTGGAAAAAAATGATGTTTGAATTATGTATGCTTGAATTTTAACATTTCTATTTAATATAGTTATTATATTGATAAAATTTCACTATATTTTTTATTATTTTTACATATATACTATAACTAAATTATATTATTTCTAACTAATTTCTTATATGATAATTCTTATTTTTCTATACTATTCAAGAGGAATAATGTTTTCAATGATTTTATTTTAATGTACTTTTTGATAATTTTCAAAAATATGGAGAACTGTTTGTGAATGTTTAATAAAGGATCGGTTTTGTAATTTATAAAAAGGGTAATATTTTTATAGTTTTAATTTATTCCTTATTTCTTTAATGTATTTTTTTGATAAATTATTATCTTCTCAATTTTATTAAATCCAAATTGTTTTTAAAAAAATAAACAGTATTCATCATCATTTTTAATGTATTAATAGTTAATTTTTCTAGTGGTTCATTATAATCTTTTTTTTTACTTCATTGTTATTCATTTCTTCATTTACTCAAACGGTCTTTTATTTTTTATTTAACTATATCTTTGTGTTACTCTTACAAAAGGAAATTGTCCAACCATGAATATCCCACAAGGGCTAGCCCTACTACCACTTAGGGGGGATAAGGTCAACCCTCATGGGAGAGAATCCCAAGGATCCAATACCTAGTGGAAGGCCATGATTAGGCCTAAGGAGAAGGTGCAAGCCCATCTATAATGACTACTAGAACACACCTGAAGGATCTCATGAGTTGGTCCTAGTAATCATTCTTGAATATAGCCTTAGTATAAGGGGATAGGTGAATGGGTATGCGGGTGTCGTTCCCCCACTGGTAGCTCAATGGTGTTATGGTAAGTGGTTGAATTATATACTACTGGATCTACCAAAAAAATTTCTGATGTGGAATTTGGGTCTTGTAATACAATTATTCCATTTAAAATTATATGGATACATTATGAATCGTCGAATTAATTCTTTATCATCCATCCGATCGAGCCTTCGATCATCTTCTTCCTTAGTTATTTTTTTGAGATTCTCCAGAGTTATTAAATCCACTAGAACTATCAGATTAACCAACTTCAAAAACTCAATTTAAGTTATATCCATGTTTTATGTAATTTCTCTTCCTTCACACAGATCACCTCATCGTCTCGGAGGCATGCTTCATCCAAAAATATCTTTGCACCAACAATATGGTATGGTGGATTCATTAAACGATAGATTTTCTCTTTATTGGGGGACATAAAATATAGATCTATATACTAATGGAGTTTAACGGAAGAGTAGTCTGCCATGGTAGCATGTTTATCTTAAACAGTAATTGTAGTCTCTTCTTGACTATAGAATTAATTATTGGACACCCTTGGAAACTGGTAAATCACAAACACTGGTAGATCTCTAACCACAAGTCGATCACCTCAACAGTCAACAATTCGACCAATGGTAGATATTTTCATCCACTGGTATATCTCTATTCACCATTAGATCCATGAATCTATAGTATAATCTTCAAATTTTAATGGTAGAACTCCTTGAGTTTCATATTTTCAATGCAGTAGAATTTTTTCTTTGTTACATCATCATTAACCAACATTCTTTAATATACTACATGACCATGATTGATCAAATTTCCCCAATGGTATATCAATTTACCACTATAAAATGGTAGATCCTATATTATATACAGAAATGGTAGATTATGTTCAGTAATAACGATAGATATTTTCAGTGGTAGATTGTCATCTAAAGTCAGGTATTTAAATCTACTATTAATTAGAATTTCATTTTTCAATAAATTATATTTCATATATTTTTAATTTATATAATTAAAAAAATATTTGGATTATTTTTTTATTATATTTTTATAAAATATAATTATATTTTCTATAAAAAATCATCATATTTTATACACATTTTTACATGTAGTCAATATTTCTTAGGATGATATTTTTTATGACTTTTTAATATTTTAGTAAACTTTGTGTTTATTATTTTTATCTTAACTATTTTATAAAAATTAATTATAAATATTTTTTATACATAATAGTTTAGAGGTTTTATAGTATTATTTAATGAATAAATAGAGATCACTAATGTTCCTTATTATTCAACACAGCATTTACAATCCAAGATAATTATAATACTATTTTATTTTTATGTGGTAACAAGTGGAATACAGCTATTGGTTAAGTAGACACTCAGAGAAGATATTTTTTAATGAAGTGAGATTTATAATTTATAGATGTAAATCAAGGGACGTAACAATTATCATGTTGATAATTTAAAAATAAAACAGTGACATAATTCTTACTACTCTTGAATGATCAATAAACTTTAGTGTCTTCTATTACTTGGTTGTAATCACAGAATAACATCAACATTAGGGAATTCTATATTGAATTGATCAATGATCATTGAGCTTCATCATCTTCAACATCATTTGATCATCTTCTAGTTTCTTTGTATTTTTTTGTTCAGGTTCTCTTTTATTTATTCTATTTGTAATTGTTTGATCCTATTTTATTCTTTTCCTAATAAAAATAAACTACTTAATTTTTTTTAATCCACTAAAAAAAAGAATCCTTGGTTGTGATTTCCCATAAAAAATTAGTTAGTATACAAGGTTTAGTATTCTATTAAAAAATCGGGTTATACCTTTGGGTATTTGTAAAAGGCAAAGCCTTTAACTATTTCTCATGCATTTAAAAGTTAGGTTCTTAGTGGGTACCAATATTCTCATAGAGTAGAGAAGGTTGAGGAGTGAAATATGATCTTGGTGATCCAAACCACTGTTAATATTTGTGTTTTGTATTTCTATTTCAACTACATTTCATTTCAATAACACGTCACACGCTGTAGATCATTATTTTATAAGCTCTAATTGATTTTTGATAAATTTTTCAAAAGACTATTCACACCCCCTCAAGTCATTTTTCGCATCACTTTTGATCCAATAATTAAATATTGGAATCTAATAAAGACGAAAAATAAAAATTTCTTACCTTATGTGGGCCTATGGTACTAGTACCAATTATACCAAATAATTGAGAGTTTTTTAATATATTATCAATGAATCATTTGGTCTCCACTGGTGAATTTTCAATTTTAGATCCAATTGATGAGGTGTTAAGTAGGTTCTTATCACTATCTATAATATCCAAAAAGAAATTTATAATAAAATAATGGTATTCAATGGATTGATGGTAGTGGATAAATTAAAATTTCTTGAACCACTACAAGTAGTCATAGAGAGACTCTCTAAAATATTTTATTATAAAACAAGTCTACTTTTTTATGGTTGTTATTGAAGATAAAGTAAAGAATAATTGGAGAAATACTCTTAATTGATAATCCCAATCACTCAACTATCTTGATCGTAGACTACACAAACACTCATTTGTTTCTCCCTCTAGAGAATATGGGAAAGATCACTACTTGACATAATTCTTTACAATTACTCTTGTCTTTAGTATGGAGAATACTAGGGTGAATTCGTTTATGTTCTTATTCATATATTATCTTGAATGGAAATGAAATATAGGTATAAATTTTATTAAAACTATTTTGATTTTAAAATAATTTTTTAAGGTACGAAACAAAATTTGATCATTAATATTTACTATTTAGGGTGCACAAACATCTCTTAACGATTGATTGTAATATTCTACTATAGTGGAAAGATTATGGTGGTCACTGAAATATCACAAAATTTTATCAAAGAAACATTTTAAAAATTATTTTATTGGTCTATATGTTGAATCCTTATAAGTAAACTACTGTCTATCTCAGTGTAATGATATAAACTAAAATCATTTATAGTTCTGGTTATTTAATTTAAATTCAAAATTTTTGGAACCACCTTCCCTTTAATGGTGTCAAGTGTTTTCAATTATATTATAGATGATTCAAAAATATTTCTATTTATTAGGTTAAAAATAGTATGGTGGAAACATAAGGTTGTCTCTAGATATGGTTTCTAAAAATTAGTTGGCACTTTTATTAAGATATGGTTTGTTTAGGTTTTTTATTTTGAAAACTAAGTAAAAAAATTAAACAAATACATTGAAAGAAATATTAAAAAATTTATTTGAAATCCAACTAATGAGAGGTGATTGGTTTCAGATTTTTATCCAATTATAATTCTATTTTAGTTCACTAAGAATTGGTATATTCTTATTATTAACTAATTAATGAGAGGTTTTAAAATTTCTTTATCTCTCACCCATGGTTGAATGGTTATGATGAGGATAAAATTTAATAGAAATCTCTAATTGTCCAATCAACCTCTCAGTTGGTTCTCCCTTCCCTTCTTTGTTGGTTTTTCGAATCCTCCTGAGATCCCCAATTCATTTAATTTTTCAAATCATCCCTTAATCTCTCTTAGTTTTCCTTTATAGTCATGATCTAGTCCTCCCGAAAATCTATATATTTCTTTCATTAATTTTGATCAAAACAAAATGCATAAATTATGATTTGTATTTTATATAATCAATGTGGCTTCCTAAAATTGGTTTGAATGAATTTTGATGTGGCACCCTAAAGATCTAGTTTAAATAATAGTAAACCTTACAATATTCTCTTGAAACACTATTCACTTATAGTTATCACAAATTTAAGAAACCAATAGACCATATTATTCCATCAAAAGTATCCAAGGTAACCCAATGAATAACCTAACAAAGTATTTGGGGGAACTCTATGAAGAAAATTAAAAAGGATGGTATACCTTAAAACATATCTAGAGAAACCCTATTAATATTCATGATATAAAATATTAATATATCCCAACCATAAAAATATCCCCAATGTTTGAATTTTTTCAAAGGGTTAAACATTAAAAATTCTTATGCTCTTCCTTGTATGCTCTGCGGGTAGTTCCCTATGTTTCTCTCATAAAACCTTACAAAGTATATTATTTCCTGCCTAAAAATTATATATTTATCTAAATAAAACAACACTTCTTCATTGATGGTTCAATATTTAATTGTAAATTTAATTATTAAGTAAACCACAAACCCACTCTTTCCCTTCAAGTATCGTAAAAATATATTTGAAAAATATTTCATGGAAAAGAACCAACTAAACAATCCCTGACTCAAGAAAATACTATTATCAATAAAAATCAACACAAAAACAATATAAATATATAAAAACAATGATAAGATAATAGAGTCACCTCAAATTGAAATGTAATCTCAAACCATGAAACTATAAAACTCTATTTTTTTAAAAAAACTCAATTCTCAATACATGGCTTTTGGCCTCAAATTATCCTAGGGTATTAAAATATCTATTAGAAAAACAATTTGAACGACAATCTAATAATCCTTATTTTTTAACAAAAAAAATCATTTTCCATATATCCAAAATATAAATAAATAAAGAAGAAAAATTATAAATAAAACACCTTTATAAAAATTCTACCCATCCAAAAAAATACCTTTACTATTCAAGTGGTTAACAAATAAGCAACAAAATGATATCAAAATCACTTTTGTTTCAAAACCTTGCCAAAATTAATGAAATATCATTTTCCTAAAACCTTGAAAACCATTTCAAATATAAAAATCAACCAAATATAACCAAATATCATTAAATTCAAATATTTTCTCCAAATTATTAAATTATATATTTATAATCATCTATTTGAAGAAATTTAAAAATATATCGTAACTAAAATTAGAATTTTTTTGCATAATGTCGTTACCAAATAATATAAGCATAACTATTTTCAAAATAAATCCATGATTAATTTTGGTAAATCACTTTTAATTATTGGGTAATGAAAAAATCATTTTTAAATCAACTAATGCATCTTTTTATAACAGATTTCAACAACACAAATGAAGGTTAACCCAAAAATGATTATTTATATTGGATAAAATATAGAAAATTTATATTTCAATCCCAAAAAACGATATATTATTTATTTATTAATTTTTTTATTTCATTACATACCCATTTTGAAAATTCAAATAAGATAAAAGTTATCCTCCTTTTCATAATACCAAATGATTTCGAATAACAACATTATAAAAGAAAAAACATAATTATTATGATCAAAAACACCCAAATGGTTCAACAAATAAATATAATTAAAAATGATAATTAATAGAAAAGTATTTAAAATCCATTTGAATATAAAAATTAACCCTCCAAGACAACATTTAACAAAATAACTCATTGACTTTTCAGAATGAAGCAGGTGAAGGGTTTCATAAATATTCCACATTCCAAAAGTTAAAACTTTACATAATTATGTATATTAAACATCACCATATAACATGTGAAAGAATCCATAAAATTAATCAAAAACCCACTACTAATTATTTATCCATTTAAATAATACATTTATAACTCTTTATACAACTTATTTAGGGACTATTAAATCGATGTTGGACTTTACCAATTTTATGGAATCCTAAAACAAGAAACTATAATATTAACTAAAAAAATAACTCTACAAATAAATGTTCACATCAAAATATATAAAATACAAACATTTCAAGTAATACATGTATCATAAATAGATTCCTTTTGGTAAAATTAATAAATACAAAAAAAATATGGATTTTTCATGAGAATAAATAAATTTGGATCCTTCAAATTACATTTCAAAATAAAATTGGAAATTTATGTTATAAAACACTTAAAATCGGAGAACGATCACATTCCTTTATCATAAAATGTAAAAAATCAACATTTAAAAATCTCATCTCGTTTGAAATCAAAGTAATTCCTTTCTTTGAGTCTTTAGAAAATATATTTTGTAGGAGGAAGTTCAAATTTAAGATCTCAAAATGGTTATAATTCATTTTATTTTTCATCATATGCACATATTTGTCAATAAAATAAATATTTATTTAGACATAACATGAAACAATTTAAAAAACATGAAAAAATATCTGGGAGTATGATAGAAAACTGGATTATCACCCAAATCCATTATGAAAATTACTGAATGTTTATGAGGGGAATTATGTTAATTATAAAAAATCCACAATATCTGAAACTTAAAATAGAATCATTTATATTGAAAAATAATGAATAGGATACCTCTTCAGGGTAAACATAATGATAAATCATCCCACTAATGGGATAACAAACCCACTCAACGTAGACTTCCCATGGTAACATAGGTTTTCATCATGAATGGGTTAATCAAGTACATCTATGAATTAATTCCCATGTTATGAATATCCTACCACCAAACTTCTTACTCTCATTTCAATACCATTTTTTAACAAACCAACATGAACTACCTTGCCCCGATACCTCAGTTTATCTTTTACAAGTCCCAAGTCACATTCCCGATCACCACAGGATGAAAACTAATTACATGGGAACAAACATATGATGGGAGAATAGTTTACCCTTTGTTTAAAAAAATAATAAATGAGACAAATAGAAATAAAATAAGTAAAATTAAAACCACATACATAATAAAAAAATCATAAATTTCATCATAAACACCAAAGTATAGTACACTCAATATACAATGTCTGAAAAAAGATGAAATAAAGACCCAACTATCAGTATGCGGTGGATGAATATCTATATTCCACCACCTCTATTGCACTCCATACGAGATAATGGTCCACCCCTTACACAATGCTAGTGGATATACCTATAATAAAGATCTTAGAATACCAATATACACACACCAAATTATTTCTGTACGATATGAGTAAAGTCTTAGTGGGATACCACCATTAATCTATGTAATTTATTTTATAATTTATAATCACAATTATATTTTGAAATATGTTTAAAAAATACCATTGTTTATTTTATATATTGAGGAAACCTAAAACATGTTACTGTTTTTCAAAAAATACATTACATTTACTGAATCATAATGATATAAAATGTAAGTGAATATCTAAAAGAAACATAAGAGTACAATTAATAATACATATATAAATATAAATATAGATATATGGTAAAATATATAATAAATTAAATCAAAATATAAAATAAAACATGACATAAAGTTATCACCTCATGGAATGAACCATAATATATAATACCAGTATTAAGTCTACTATGATAATCTAGGGATTTACTCATCTGGCTGACCTATAGTGAACCTGACAAAAACCAAACCCCATATTACCTTCTTGGCCCCATTGGGTGACAATCCACTATCCATGGAATAAAATTTACTAGTGAGCTATAGTCAGTGCATTAATCTGAAATAGAGGATCACCCATCCCGATTACCCATAGATCTACCCAAGGTTACCATGTGAGCATATCCTAGTACCAATTCATAGACCATTTATAAATTCCATACATTGCTATAAAATTAGCTATATTAATGGTTATTTATCCATGGTATATGTTATAAATACATTAGTATAGCTAATAAAAATGTATTTACAAATTGTTGGTATTAGATATATAGGTATTTGAATCCGATAATGGTTTATATAAATCATTGGTGTATTTTTACATACCAATGGATGTAAAATATTTTTACACCCCCTATACCAATGGTTCCTTTAAGCTATTGGGGTAGATGTATACTACTTTTTTAAACTATTGGTATAGTAATGCTACTAAATTTAATCATATTTACACCTCTTGTACCACTCCACATATAAAGATAATTAAAAAATCAGACCAAATATATAATAAATGCATTAATTACTAACATAAATTTCAAAGCTAAAAAAATAATATGTAAATATATATATATATATATATATTCAAACAGTTAATAAATTCAAGTTAAAATGATTGCTTATATAATTAGTTTTAGTTAAATGACACTAGTTTCTGTAATTAAAGTGTCTTAAAAATAATTTTAAAAGATAATTAGATCAATATCTCACTCCAAAAAATCATCTTCATGATCTACACTATTGTCTTAGTGATAACTACCATCACCCTCATAATTAATATCATAACTAGCATCATAATCTTCAAGAACTTCACCACTATCACCACTAAGAAGGTCTCCAACCCAACCATCCCAAAAAATGTCATCATCATTACTTGGAGAATCATATAAGGAGTTTATTTTTGATATTCATGTGTCAAAAACGATGAAAATATTTTCCTGGAGTGATAGGCATAGTTGTTTTATAAGAATCGTGAAATCGCTTGATGACCAATTGAATTTTTTCACTCTTATGTGGAATTGTTTTACCATCACTAATTATGCACAATCCTTTATAACTCAATCATAATAGATGTGATAGAATTTATTAAATTGGGTTAATATCTAGTGGTAATAATAAACTTCATAGGTCAATGGTGGACACCACTCTTGTTCTCGTCACCCAATACCTATGATGAATGATCATTCGCCATATTTCTCATCAAGAGCCTCTATAGTATGTAGTTAATGATATAAATGATATATCTAGTCATGAAATATATATTAAAATTTTAAAGTAGTAAAATAATACTTAACATATTTTCTTATATCTCATAAGTAATGGTAATCTAGTGTTTTTTCTTTTTTTCTTGAGAAAAAACCATTTTTCTCAAGGTATGCACCCTTCAATGCTTAATAGAACCCTCTACAAATTAAAATGAGTATTGGAAAACAATATTAAATAATAAATTATTAATAAAAAAACTTAATCAGTTTAAACTATATATGCAACCTGATGTTATTTATTCTTTTCAACTAAACACCAAATAACCTAATTAAACTTGATTTTATGGGAAAAATACATAATTTCTCTAATGTTACTATATAGTCATTTATCAAAATGCATGAAAATACTTCATTGAAACTTTTTTTAAAATTTATTTGTGATATGACATAACTTGGCCCATCAAGGCCCTGACTAGGATGATAGTAAGATGATATTTACTCTCTAATCCTACCACTAATAGCCAATGCGATGGTGACTAGCACGGAGTAGGAATATCTCAGAATAGGGAGGCCTTAGCCTATAACAACCAAAAAAAGTCATATCTATAGTAAAAAAATAACACAATATAACAATAAGATATATATATATATATATATTCAACTGAACCACACTATATTGAAAATAATTATTGCATGAGACATTAAGTAATAGTACATTTCACATAGTAAATACAAGGCAAAGGGTGCGAACAACAATCCTATGAAACAACAATCACTGATAATATCCTCCATGTTATTCATACTCCTAGATTACACTCTAGATATTTTAGTTTCTTCTACCATCACAAATCACTATTCACTATAATGTATCATCAATCATCATTAATCGTCATCTCTAAATACGACATGCCCACTCCACAACATCTTAGACTATCTATAATCCAATGAATCATCTACATAGACACAAAATGTGTGGGAACACAGTCCATGTAGGGGTGAGTATAAATACCCCAAGTTAGACACCACAAAATCCACAAAGGAAACACAAAGAAACAGGTCAATGAAAACCCCTAGTATGAACGGTGACTAGGAGGAGGAAAAATAGAAATAAAAAACTTGATTACCAAGTTAGATCAAAGCTCTATTTAGTAAATAGTAACTATATAAAAGAAAATAGAAGAATAATATAGATATTCCATATCACTCAAAGACTCAAGGAAATACATATAAGTACTACCATTACATCATTAACCCATCAGGATCCCAGTTCATGAGAAACTATGGATTCTTATAGTATCAAAAATTCCACCAAAATTTGAAGCAGTTAGTCCATCACACATCACATATCAAATACCACCGAGGAAATATTGAGGAGTCATAGTCTTATAGAATCCTAAACTAAACTCTTCCATATACTATAGAACTGTCATAATCAATAGAGAGGAGCATACTCACCACTAAATCACACTCTCTAGTTGAGAGAATACCATGTCCCATATCCCATCAATATCGCACCATAGATAATTTATATTCACTACACAAGATAGTAACCCATGAAACCACTCCAAATAAATAGTAGGGGACATGTACCTAATCAGTCATTGCATAACCATCCAAGGGGTACTAACCCTAGGTATAAGAAATGCGCCCTACTTGAGCTTCTATATGGTGGAGTAACAACTCTATAGATAGAAGAATCGTGCCCCAATAATATATGGGAATGGTTCAGAGGAGTAATGAACCCATAATTAATATGAAGATCATTACCCAACTCCAACGACATCCCCATAACTGTAAAATTCTATATCTTACTATCTCACTACACAAATATACTCTAATGTCTAAAAATCCACTCCATTATTAACTATTGAGAAAATACTCAGGAAGTGTTTTTTATTTATTAAAAACATGAATCCAATGAAGACTACACTTTTTATCATATCACATATGGGGGAAGTTATTTAAAAAAAAATAGGTATTATATTATTATTTGGAATTATATATCACATATTGATCATGAATTTTTCATCTCAAAGTCTAGATTATGATTTTATAAACCATTTTTTAATATGATGTCTTGGTAAAAATTGGCAATTGATGTTAGTTTCAATGGTATAAATAATAAATATGTAATTAATATTATTAAATCTATAGATATATATATAAATATATATAATAATGGATGGATTTCACACAATATAGTGCCTCTCTGTAATATTTACTTACCCATATTTAATAATTATTCCTTATTTTTCTTTTATACTATGTGTTTTAGTATCCATATGCATGTTAGCTATCTCTTTTCCGGTCATACAATATTGTTATATTTAATATAAAATAAATATAAAAAATAATTAAAGATGGATGTATATCACACAATATAGTACCTCACTCATTCTAACCACTACCCCCTCACCATACAATCACTTAGACCACTTCTCACAGCTATGACAATCACTACCACCTTGAGCCATGTTCTCTAACCCATCGTACATCCCTTCGCTTCCTCATGATGTTTCTATTTTATATATAAAAAATTATAATTTTTAAAAATTGATTTTATTAATATTTAGGTTATGTTTCTCAAATATTTCATTAATTATTAATTTTATTGGAAATTACCATTTTAAAAAACATTTTAAAAAAATTAAAAAATATACATTTCGGGGTTATTCTAGATAGGAAGAATAATTGTTATACTTTTGGAATTTTACCAAAGGAATTTTACTATTAAAGGTAAAAAAGGGACTATTCTTGGATATATAAAAGTAGAAGCATGATCAATGGGATCCCGCCATTTTATTACAAAAACATGTCATTTCATGAAATAAAATGGGGCATCTTTTAAAATTTAGTTTCCTAGAAATTAGGTACATAATAAATAAGAAAATAAAACATTATTTTAATCCACTTGAAAGACATATTAATGGGTTAACCCTAAGTTACTTTTATAGTATATCATATCCTATGGGCATTCATCAAATTAAAGTGGTGAGCATGATCCCAATAAGAGATTAAAAAAGGGATGCAAATAACATCTGATCTTGAGTCATATCGGTAAGAACAAGAAGAATAAAAATATCACATGATCAATATAACATGAGGAATATCATAATAAAAATAACATGATACATAAAATTTAAATGTGGCTACAACATTTAAAAGATACATTCATAAGAATATCACTAAGGCTTAACACCAAGGTGTCATAAATCAGAATTACCAATGTCATTCACCAAGGTATCATAAAACATGTTATCTCTAGAGATTAAATTATTTCCTCAATGCATTGGTGCACTACCAGGGTTAACCTTTCATATGTATTAACTTAATGTGAGACACATTGATCATAAAAATTCATTTCATTAATAACCCATGGAAAATAAAGAACGGGTTTCATAACAAAATCATTATGTAAAAATTAATTGATGACTTGACCATTACATTATTTCAAACCCATAAAAAGGGAATATGGGTCTCATATAGTTATATCCTAGAATAATTAGGTCATTTTTAAATATATTTTAACACCCAATGAATTAAATGAGTATTGGGTATTTAGATAAAAATGAATAGATAATTTCTTATATAAAATAATGAAATTTGTAGTAGTAGATTCAGCAGAATGATGGGTATAAAATGTGGTTTTCAAAAAGAGTAAATTGAGAGAGGATGAAGGTCTCCCATTGTTAAAAAAAATTGGCATCAAGGGTATGATAAAAATCATAATAAAATAAACTAACATACCCTTTATATGACCTACAAAAAAATAATTTCTCAAATAGAAGAGAAGAAGATGAGAATCCCCTTACCTTAAAGAGTTACTCCTAAATTGGAAGTATTAGAACCTTGGGGATTGAAGATTACTTGGTGGGCCTCAATGAGAGGAAAAATCACTAGAACTTCATGGATAGTGGATTAAGAGTGAAGGGTAATGGTGAAATGGTTGGGCATTTATTGCAAAAGTGGAGGAATATTTTAATAATTTTCAAATATAGTTCTTAGAAATCTCGGTTGGGGAAAATGTAAATCCATTATCTTAACCATGAATTTTCTCATGGTTTTGGATATTTGAGTAAAAAATTATGATATTTAAATCTATAATAACTGAACACAATTTTTTAATACTTATTTGGACTTAGAAAAGTAATCTTTTTATGAAGTAATGTTTTTAAAATCAATTTCTTCATTTTAGATATTAGAATGTAACTTATAGGTTTGGAAATTGAGTAAAATATAATAAAATAATTAATATTAATAAAAAAATATTTTAAGTAGGTGTTTTTTTAATTAATTATTATATCATTATTATATAAATATGTAGTCATAAAACAAACTGAAAACCCAAAACTTTACTTTAACTATTTCTAGAAAAATAAATTGTTTTAGAAAATTAACGTAAATTCACCATAACATAATTTCAATGTGATTATTTCAAATATAATGTTTATTCAATCATAAAAATTATATAAATATGGGAATTTTATCTTTTTAATATAAAAATATTTATTAAAAATAACATTTTTTAAGAAAAATTCAAATTTTTGACACTTAAATAAATTTCATAGGACATTATAATATTATTTCAACAATTATATATAAATAAGAGTGTTTTAAAAGACTATTTCAATAAAAATATTATTTATTATACCTTATTTTATTATAAAAATGCATAAATTTTCTAAAAAAATTATGTTTTATTTGCATCTAACAATCAATTTATAAAATTGGTCTTAATTAAACATATGTTTTATTAAAAATATTATTCTAAAAATGGGATTGATGGAATAAAAAATTTATTTAAACAAGATAAATTACACTTTATGTAACTAAGGTATAGACATGTTACCCCTTATTACATCTATGTATTCCCTAAGGGTAAGGTGTGCGATGGTGGTAGTTTCAAGGGGTGGCTTGACAAACATTAACCAAATGGTAATCTCCACTAACTTAAACATATCCCACATGTGATTCCATTCAAGAATAAATTGTTGAAGTCAAGATTGGTCTTGGTCAATGTATAACACTATTTTTTCGACCTCCCTCCCATTTTATGAAAAAATGGATTCAAATGGAATGACTCAACTAGTTGAGGCCATAATTTATCATTTGTGCATCAATTATCCTTTGTCATTACTACAAATAAACAATAATTATAATGGTAAGATTATCAGCCATGGGTATATTTAAAATGTCTAAATTGACCAATGGTTATATTTAACAATATTCATATTTGATTAATGGCCTTATAAAGGTCAAATACCAGTGGTCACATTTCCCTTTATACCATAAAAATACCACTTCATCCATTCAATCAATATTTACTACAATTCGGAATATGGTTATATTTTCATTTCTTAATATGTTGATTGGTTTACTAATTTTTTTTTTGAATTTATATATTGTTGATAATGGGGGTGATGGTTATAGTATATTGGGGAGATTAATATTTTATCATTTTAATATTCTATTTTCTAGTTTTTCTAGCAGTAATGTTTGTAGTTTTCATTGGTTTCATAGCTGATTAATCTAATTATCTTTTTAATGAGATAAGTATTTTTTTGATTTCTCTATATTTTTATGTGTATAATATTATTTAAAATATAACACACATTTATTTAGAAAAAAATTTCATTTAAAAGGTTTGGGTCATTACATTCTTCCCCATTAAGAAATTTCATCCCCAAAATTTTAACTCATTCTCTTAGTTGTGAAAAGGTGATGGTACTTTTTTCTCATTGTCTCCCCTATTTTCCATATTTATTATTCATATTTATGATTTCTCCACAACACTTTGACAAGGTTTTTTTTATTTTATCATATAACCTTGTCTCTGTGGCCCAAGATCTCTGTCAGAAGATCCACATAAGAGAGGCCATGTTCTAGTTAAACCACCTCTAAATTTAGTTTATTTTATGGATCAGGTATGTACTTTCCCAATATATATACATGGAATACATCATTAAATTAAGAAATATTTGGTTGAATTTATATCTAATAGGCTAAATATCTGATATGATCAATGATTTGAAAAGGGCCAATGTACTTAAGGGTAAGATTCACTTTCATTTTAGGTTGCAAAACTCTCTTCTATGGTGATATATCAAGGAAAAAAATTGTCTCCAACATAAAATTCCAAGTCCCTTCTATGATTTTTAGCAAATAACTTCTTCCAACTATGAGAAAAAGTTATATGTTGTTCGATGGAATGAACCTTTTTTATCATCTCTTGCACAGTATCAGGCTCAAGTAGCTTCCTCTCACCAACTTCATCCCAACGAGTAGTAGTTCTACATCACTTCTTCTATAGAGCTTCATATGGTTCCATTTGAATACCTTCATGGAATATGTTATTGTTTGATAACTCAACTAATGGGATGTGTTGATTTTATACACCTGTAAATTCCATTGATCATGTTATCAGAATGTCCTCGAGTGTCTAAATAGTCCTTTCAGATTGTATATTATTTTTGGAGTGATAGGTTGTACTACAATTCAATTCATTATTCAGAGTATATTGAAGAATTATCAATAATTTAGAGGTGTACTTTGGTTCAGTATCAGAAATTAAAGAAATTTGTGCCTCATAGAGCCTCACCACTTCCTTTATGTATATCTTGGAAAGTTCATTAAGAGATAAATCATACCAAATAGTGATTAAATGGGTATTCTTGGTGAGTTGATCCATAATAACCCATATATCATTTTTTCCTTTGGATGTTTTTGGTAGAACAACAATGAACTCCATTGTGATATTGAACCACGTCCATGTTGGAATGGCTAGTAGTTTCAATATCCCTATAGGAATTTTTCACTCCTCCTTCACTTTTTTACACATCAAGAACCATGGAGTGTATTCATAAATCTCACTTGTTCATATTATCCCACCAGTAATGATCATGAAGGTCCCTATGAATTTTTGTACTCCTGGTGTGTATAGAGAATATAGAGTTGTGAGCTTCATCCATCAGCTTATTCTTTATCTCCAAGTTATATGGGAAAAATAGCATTTAATGAAATTTTAGTACACCTTCTTGATCAATATTAAACTCAATAAAGTTCCCATTCTTTATAGCCTATATCTTCTTTTATATCGAAGAATCTTATCTTTGAGATATCTTGATATTAAAAAGTAATGATGGTTGAAAAATCATTTGGGATAGGATTGATGATGTCTCTTCCCTCATGATTTCCATGTCCAACCTTACTAGATCCTTAATCAATGAATCTCCTTGAATCCTTTTCATCTCTATAAAAACATGATCATTCCTACTTATTGCATCAGTGAATTTGTTTTCTCCTATGAGTTGATAATGAATTGAATAGTCATAGTCTTTAAGAAGCTCTAACCATCTCCTTTGTCTCATGTTCAATTAATTTTTTGTGGTTATATACTTCAAACTTGTTGGTATGTGTATATATCACATTTCTCCACATAAATATAGTGCTTATATATCTTCAGAGTAAAAATATCTGTTGATAAATCCATGTTATGCATGGGATAATTTTTCTCATGAGGCTTTAACTATAGAAATTCATATTTGATCACCTTTTAATTTTTTGTAAGTATACACCCAATACCTTTCATATATTAATTACTATAAAAAATGAAAACTTATTTGATAGAGGGTAGATTTTACATAGGTTCAGGAACCGATATATTCTTCTGTTTTTGGAAACCTTCTTCACACACCTTTTCCACATGAACTTTTCTCCTTTTAAAGTTAAATTTTTTAGTGGATTATAATGTCATGAATAGTTTTTCAAAAACCTCTTATAATATCTTACTAAACCAAGGAAACTAAAAATATCAGTTACTTTTGAAGGATGAGGCCACTCCTCTACAAATTTTTTCTTGGTAGGTTCAACTGAGCCTCCTTTGTTGGTTACAATATTCCCAAAGAATAAAACTTATTGTAACTAGGATTAAAATTTGTTGAATTTTCCAAATATCTTCTCCTTATATAGAGTTACATTATAACCCTTATATGATCATAAATCTCCCCAATAATTTTGTAATATATCATAATTTCATCAATAAAAACTACCATGAATTTATGAAGATAGTCCTTAAAGAATATATTCATAAAATCCATAAATATAGGTGGATAATTATTCAATTATAAGGTCATAAAAAATAATAAACACCATATATTTTTTGGAAGTTATTATTTAGAATATCTTATTTCTTAACCCTCGATTTATTATACTCAAATCAGAGGTCAATCTTGGATAATAATTGAGCCCATCAAAGCTAGTGAAGTAAATCATCAATCCTTGAGAAATAGTACTTATTATATATTAGGAACACATTAAGTTATATATAATCAATGCATGGTCACATTCATACATCCTTATTATTTAAAAATAGAAGAGGTTCTCCCTAAGGAGACACACTTGGTTAGATATATCCATTCTTCAAAAAATATTGATATTGTTTCTTTAATTCCTCTAACTCTACATTTTCTATTCTACATGGGGTCTTCAATATCATCATGGATCTAGGTATATGTTCAATGGATAACTCTACCACTCTTTCTATGGGAGGTCCAGGTATGATTTAGGAAATAGGTCAATGTATTCCTGAATTATGGGGACATTTTATATATTTATACTTATATTTCCATATCCCTCTTCACTAATCATCTCCATAAAGAAGGATATTGAAGGTGATTCTAGAAAAATCTTGGGTTGAGATATCTTTCCTTTTAAAATAAATATAGGTTTTCCTTTCAATACAAATGAAATTTTAGTTCTTATATAGTTGATCATAACATTATAATTTGAGAGATATTTCGTCCATAGTATAGTTTCAAATTTCACCATGGTAATGACTACTATATTTGTGATGAGATTGTACTCACCAAAGTTAATAGTATAGTTTTGATATGGTTTTTATGCTAGGATAATCCCTCCAAGAGTATTTACTAAAAAATCAAATTATATAAGATTAAAGATTGATTCTATATTCTTGTAAACATGGTTTAAATAAAAGAATGTATAGAACCAGAATCAAAAAACATACTTTCTTGCTTTTAGAGAACAAGGAGTGTGCCTTCCACCACATCATTTGGATCCTCTACTCTAGTATTAATGATAGAAAAAATCCTAACCTTTTTTCCATGGCCTATGATGGGGTTGATTGTGGTTTCCCTCCATTATATTCTAATTTTGACATTTATTGGAAAAGTTCCCAAGATTCCCATACTTTAGTCATTGAATATCAAGCTGGTTTGGCACTATATTCCCTATCTGATTAGTGTTAGGAAGTTAAGTATTCACTATACCATGATATTTTTTTATCTATATACTCATCTATTCTTCATTTTTATCACTTTACACTCCTAAGAAAGTAGTTACCCAAATTATTCTTCCCATATTTGTTCCACATGGGAAGTTTCACTTTCTTTCCTACTCTTCCATGATCAAAGTTATTCCCTATGTTTGGAATCATTACTCACTTATTTTAATTTGAATTATATGGAAATTTCATCTCTCTAAACTCCAATTCAGCCTTCATATCCCTCTACACTATCTCTATATATATTTTATAGTCTTGAAATTCCAAATTCTTCCATAGATGGGGCCTTAGTAAATTGAATAATCTATTTAAATTTACCTTAAGATCCATAATAAATATATAGATGTATTGAGAAAGTATTGTAAATTTTATCTCATGGATTCCCCATGATTTGTTTTCCTTCTGCTTCAGATCTAGAAATTACTTATCTATTTTTGTTTTCATTTAACGAGGAAAATATTTGTTAAAAAATATTCCACTAAACTCTTCCCACTATATAGAATCAATCTCTTTTATTGTATTTATGTTTTTAATCAGTTTCTACCACTAATCAGCTTATCCTTCTAAGAGTTATACAGACTGGATGAATTTCTATTTCACTAAACAATAGATTATAGAAATATATTTTCTATAGAGTTAATCCATTATTCTTCAATCAATGGGTCAGTAGATCCACTAAAATAATGTGGTCATTGTTTCATAAAGGACTCAGTGTAATGTTGTTCCATTTGAGGTGAATCTAGTATTTTAACTTAATTAAAGTTATTATTCATAACATGAGATAATAGATTCATCATCATCATGAAATTTTACATTCCAACTTCCATCCAAAGGATGTTAGTACATCAACTATTGCACTCACCATTTACATGGTTCCTAAAATATCTCTCTATTTTTATAATAGAATAAAACCTTTTTGAGAAACATGTTTATTTTAGAAATATTATAATTATAAAGGGAGTTTATGTCTTAAAACATCATACTTAAATATGTTATTCATTATTCTTCTCAAATTACATTTTTTATATATCCAACATAATGGGTCATAAAAAGAATTTGATTAACCAAAAATATCCATGGGGAGTGTCAAACTAGGTGGGAAACAAGGCCCTTTGTCACACACCTATTCTTGATCGATTCTAGCTCCATGCAGTGTTTTCAGGTGTTACCCCAAGGTACATTTATTCCAGATCCACATCCACTTATAGTATCCAGACAGGGATGTATTTTCTTAGAAACCACTTACTTAATACTCAGTAAAATACCAGGAAGTTATAAAATATTTTCACTTGTCCCTATGGTTCTTTCTAAAGATTTAAAGTCTTAAATTTATAAAATACCCAAATCATTCTTTGATACAACTATGGAGTCCAACCTTTTTATTACATAAACTTGTCATTATATTGAAGAAAATAATCAATATTTTAAATTTTAATTATTTTGAAATTAGCTATATAATATATGAAAACATAAAAATATTATTCTAATCCAATTAGAATATTTCATAAGGGTTCACCCTAAGTTACATTTACTATATATCATATCATGGGGATATACATCTAAGGAAAGGGGTGAGAATGAGACCATTAAGGTAATAATCAAGGGAGACATATAGCACGTTATCATGAGGAATATTAGTAAGAACATTAGGTATAACAAAATAACATGGTCAAGAGAACATGAGGCATATCATAATAAAAATAAAATGAACTATAGCATGTAAATGTGGCTATAAGATTAAAATGAGACATTCATAATCATATCACCAAGGTGTCATAAATCAAAATTGCCATGGTTATTCACCAAGGTATCATAAAACATGTTATCTATAGAGATTAAATTATTTACCCAATGCATTGGACTTATATTAGGGATAACCCATTATATGTATTAATTTAGTGTGATACATATTTATTGTAATAAATCATTTCATTAAAAACCTGTGGAAAATAAATAATGGGTTTCATATCAAAATCATTGCGTAAAAAGTGATTAAAGACATGACCATTACATTATTTCTAACCCATGGAAAGGGAACGAGGGTTTAATGTATGTAAATACTAGAATGAAAAATTAATGTTTAAATCTGGTTGAATACCCATTGAAAAAAATAGTTTTGGGTATTTAAATAAAATGGTAAAGATAATTTCTCATTTAAAATAGAGAAATTTGATAACTAAATTTGGCAGCACGATATGTATAAAACATGGTTTTGGAAAAGGATAAAATAATAGAGGATAAATGTATCCCATTGATAAAAAATTATTATAGTATTAAGTGTATGATAAAAAATAATAATAAAATAAAATAACATACCCTTAAGAATATGTACACAAGAATAATTTCTTGAATTAAAAAGAAGAGGATGAGAATTCCCTAAACTTGAAGAGTTATGCCTTAATCTGGAGGATTGGAATAATTGGGGATTGAGGACACCTTGGGGGGACTCTTTATAAGAAAAAAATAACCATAACTTCAGGGAAGTTTGATTTTTAATGAAGTGTAATGGTGAAATTTGTGGGTATTTATAGTAGAAGTGGAGAATTGGTTAATAATTTGAAAATATAGTTCTTGGAAATATTGGTTGTGGAAAATAAAAAACCATTATCCTACCCATGGTTTTTTCTCATGGTTTTGGAATTTTTCGTAAAAATTTATGATAGTTTAATCAACCAGAATAGAATTTAACTTTTAAATATTCTTTGGACATGAAAAATTATAACTTTTAAAAAATAATGTTTTTATAATCAAATTTTCCATTTTAAACTATTAAAAGACAATTGTATGTTTTGAAACATATTGAATTATATTAAAATACTAAATACTAAAAAAATAACATATTTTAGATTTTTTTTTGGTTATTTGATTATTACATCATTATGACACAGATATAAAGTCATAAAATATACCAAAAACCCAAAACAATATTTTTACTATTTACAGAAAAATAAAGTATTTTATAAAATTCTCATAAATTTCCCCTAACCTAATTTCAATGTGTCTATTTAAAATATAATGTTAATTTTATCATAATAATTATATAAATATGATAATTTTAACTTTTAAATAGAAAAATTATTTATTGAAAAATAGAGGTTTTAAGGCATAATCAAATTATTTACACTTATAAAACTTTTAGGGGACATTATAAAATTATATTGTCATTTATATTTAAATAAGAGTGTTTTAAAATAAAAATTCATTAAAATAAATATTATTCATAATAACTTTGTTTGCAATAAAAATTTATATATTTTCTAAAAATACAATTATTTTTTATTTTCATCCAACAATCAATTTATCAAATTGGTCTTAATTAAATTTATATATTATTAAACAAACTTATTCCCAAAATGGTATTTATAGAATAAAAATTTTATTTATAAATTGAAATTGCACTTTACGTAAGTAATTCCAAGACATGTAATCTCTTTTTACACCGATGTACACCATAAGGGTGAGGTGTGCAATGGTGGTAGTTTCATAGGGTTGCTTGGCTAACATTGACCGAATGGTATTCTCTAATAACATGGGATTCTCCCATAGTTGATTTCATTCAAGATTCACTTGTTGAATTTTGGATTGTTCTTGGTCAAGGGAGAACCGCAGTGACACTACCTATCTCCCAAGTTATGAAAAATGGGATTCAAACAGCAGGATTCTACTAGTTGAGGCCATCATTTCTCCTTTCTACATCAATTATAATTTTTCATTAATACTTATAAAAACTAATTATAATAGTAAAATTTTCACATGTGGGTATAGTTTCCAATGGTAAAATTGGCCAATGGTTATATTGACCAACAGTCATATTTAACCCATGGCTATATAACAGTTGAATCTCAATAGTCACATTTACCTTTATACCCTATAAATACCCATTCATTATTTCAATAAATATTCACTGGAATTCCTAAAAAGGTTGTATTTAAATTTAATAATATTTTTATTATATTATAAATATTTTTTTCATTTCTATAGTATTGTTCATGGGGGTGATGATTCTATAAGATTGGTGTGATCCATATTTTCCCATTTATTTATTCTATTTTACATATTTTTTCTATTTGTAATGTTTTTCATTTAGATATTTTTCATAGCTGAATAAAGTAGTTATATTTTTAATGAGATAATTTTTTGTTGGTTTATCTTTATTTGTACATGTATAATGTTATACAATATATAACACATTTATTCATGAACAAAATCTCAATTAAAAATAGTGGGATGTTATACGGCCAAAGCTAGCAAGACATTAGGATCACATGAATAGTATAACTAAATAGGAAGCATAATATTGTCCATATATTGGCATATATGATGTGCAGTACCCACACAAGCCAACATAGGTTGAGGGAGTTGAGGCACAAGTCAGAACCCTTGCTGGATTTCTAAGATGATGCTGACACATAATCATATGTAAGGACTCACAACCTTGAGATCATTTCCATTATCATGCAACTCAAATATGTTCCACTTATCGCACTTACGCAAATGATTTTGTCCTTCTTGAGTTTGTGCACTATCCATATTTGAAAAAACATCTTCACCACTGCTCGTATTCAAACACCAGTGGAATCCAAAATTCCCACCACATATGATATTTAATTTTGAGTTCAAATTCCATTTTGGAATGTTGAAACCACCACAGATAAATAACATGATCTCAAGAGACCATCAGTGAGACTATTTTAAATAAGAACAAGGCCTGGTTCCTAGAATGAGAAATTGATTGATGAAATAATCACTATTTTAATGAAGAGTCCACTCCCATATTACACATGGATGTTCAAAGTTTGAAGTGGCCACTAAAATGGTATTCTATCTATCTTTTTTGTCTTGTAAAAGATGAAATGGGTTCAAAGATTATGATGCATCTTATTGATCCATGCCCTTGTCTATTAAATGATAGAACCCACAACTACCATTTACAATGATATTTTTATGGATATAGTCAACCTATGAAACTGATATTGAGGGATGTACATGTATGATGACTGGTTATAAGGAAATACTAATCCACGCATCATGGTATGTGATGTTGTGTCTAGTAGGTAAAGCTCGAATTTGAAACTACCAAGGTTATTGTATAGAAGCACCCATAGTTCTACATACGAGATATAGTTTTCATTGTTTTATAGTTATAGAAGATAAAGAGTATAAATTCCCATGGATAAAGTTTTCTTTAGTGTGGAGTATATTAATAAACGTATATGAAGTATGGTCGATGCCTCTATCCCATGCATGTGTGATTTAAAATATTTGATAGTGGGTTTTTAATTGATAATTACACATTTCATTCTATTATATATCTAAGGAATAGGTGTTCGACTCAGGTGGATTATTTTTTAAGGTTGAGGAGATAGAAATATATGAAGATATAAACTATATTATACTATCCCTATCTCATGAATAATTGAGATATATTCTTTAAAAATAATATATTTATGGTCTAGGAAGAAGGAATGATAAGAAAAATCTTGAAAGAATATATTAATATATGACTCAGGGGACTTAGTCTATAAATAGAGGATTACATTAACATAATAAGAAATACATTTGACATTGGACTTTCAAGGATCTACTAAAGGAGTGAATTCATGCTTCTTAGGCTAGGGTATTATTTTCTATACCCATCATGGATAGCATGAGAGAGTTTATTTAATTATGTTAGGTTTTTTATGTAAAGGTGTTTGTTTAAATTAAGTTTCTTTTTATAGTTTTCATGTTGGTTTATCATGCCAATGCTTCATTTTTCTCTCTCTCATCTAGATTTTCTAATGCATGATCATTGTATTGGTGAGGTAAGGGATTGATTTAAATCTCTTTCTTTCAATTGAGTATAACCATTTCCTTTTAGTAGTGAGGGTGCTTTTAGTGTGAGTTATATTGTGCGTGACTTCCCCTTTGAACATTTCATTAGTTTTATATTCTATGTTAAAACAAGGTTTCAGATTACCCTAATTAGAGTGATCTGAAGTACTATGACCATTGAGAGAAAGTGATATTATAGTGTGGAAAATGTCTACAATGACTAAGGAATTATCTAATACCTAATTATGAAAATGAAATTTCAATCATTAAACTTTTTATAGTTTATTATTTCATGATCCTGACTCTGAGTAGTTATATTGTTTTCAAATAATTAAATAATTTTTTGGGAATCAATTATTGAACTCTAGATTATTCTAATCACTGCAGATTTGACCTCAACTTCTATTAGATATACTATACTTTTAGGTAGTTAGAAGGTTTATTAAGAATAATAAATTAAAAATTGGTATTGATTAGAAGGAATTTACAATGACTTTAAATTATACCAATTTTGCACAGTATTTTCAAGGATAAGGGAATGATCATGTTCATTAGTTAAGAAAAATATTTTTTTATTTCTTTTTCGTTATTTACTGGGTTTATCATATATTTTTCTTTTAAATTTTTTTTGTATCACATTTATTCATGGGTATTCTATTGGTTCTGATGGAAAGGATACAAATATTTATGGAAGAAGACACTCAACCCTCCACTAAAATTCATTATTTAGAAAAAAAAATGATTAACTCAAAGATAATATCCAAATATAATGATGGGAGTGAACACTACAAAAATTTATCCAACAACCATACCCATGTGGTGATGGGGTAGTACTCTATGACCTAGAATTGATTTTTATATAGGTATGTCCTGACTTGGAATTTCTTATAAAAAATCCTGGAGAGAAAGTAGGACGCTTATATTCTTAAAGAAATCAAAGAAACAATCGAAAACATTGAAGAGGATGATCCCAACTCTGAGGAAATAACCCTTTCTAATTATAAGTCTAATAAAGAATCTTATTTTTTTTTAGGAATAAACCCTCACGCTATGTAAGGAGTATGAAAAAGATGAAAAATCCTCATATGAAAAAGAATAAGACACCACAATTGAAGAAGAACACATAGGAAAATGTAATGTGAGATTTTGAGTTTTGGAATCACATGGTGAAAATGGTGTAGAATAAGTACATAGAACATGATACTCATAAATAATCTCCAACACTAACCAAGATGAATAAAAAATAAGAGTATTAGGATAATATTTCCCATGTATGGACATATCAAGAGGTATTTTTCTTGTCTTTATGATTTCCTAAATTTTAGTCGCCACCTCAAAGTTACAAATAATAATAATAGTAATGGTTGGTTGTTAAACATAAATAGATCATTTGGGAATTTGAAAAAAGGAATACACAAGAATAACAGGAAAAGTGGTACCAGGTGTGGACTATAAAGGAGTTACTTTTTCAAGATCAACCCAATGCATGGTTCTCTTATGATCAAAGTTTTAAAAATATTTTAAAGAAGAGGATATGAGCTACCTTAAAGGTGATAAAAATTCAAAATTAGATCAACCCAATATGGTTATCTCTATATCACACACTAATAACATGATCTTAAAAGTTATTTTTTGATAAAAGATCATAACCAAGAGAGGATTCTAAGAGGAAACCTAAAATTTTAAGTTTATTCCTAAGTTTTATCTTTTAGTACATTCATATGACACATTTTGAGAGAATTAATTTATGATTTATTTTAATATGTAGTTTAAAATCCCCTTAATAGCTTTCATATTTATTGATTATAGACCTTATTCTTTCACAAAATGGGTTCATTTTTAGTACCATGATTGGAATAAGGCATAAAGGCGTGTTTAAGGCACAAAACATAAGTAAAATATGGGAGCTTCATGTGGAAAGAGGAGTTTCTTTAAATTCATTATATTTTACTCCCCAACATTTTTTGAAAATATATTTTTGATCATTAAAATATAAAATTCATACCACAACTTAGACATTTACTACTTTTTTATCTAGGATAGAAACACTACTTTAGAATCCCATGATGTCATGTTTTATATTTAAATGTTAAAAATATTGAATGAGTAAAATAGTTATTTAAATTATTATAGATAAACATAGAATTATTAATTTGATGAATAATGATTTTAAGAGACTATTTAATTCATGTAGATTAACTTTTCAAAACATTTTTCATGCTTCAAATTTTAGAAATTAATTTTGATTTCCTTTTTATTATTGATAATTCCATGAGTGATTGACCAATTTTATATGTTTTATATTCCTGATAGAACTTATAATATAATATTTTTTATTTTATGATTAGAATATTTCTTGAGTGAAACATGGGAAATGTCATCCCTCTACAACATTCATTTAGTCTTATCAAAGTTATGATTCTTCAAAGTCGCATTTATTATGATTAAGGTATTTTTTTATAATCTTTTTTCCTTAGAAACACCTTTTACATTGATCCTTATTTTAATCCCATAGAAACTATTAATAAACTTTTTAATTAATATCTATATTATAGGATTATCATTTTCTTTCCTACCATACTCTTGTATTTTTCATGATATTCACATGTTCAGGTATGGGGGTAAGGTTGTCATTGGTCGAATGGGTACACACTTTTGAGAGAAAAATTTTGGTGTGTAATTTCATTAGGTTTTGTAAAAAGGTTCATAAAATAATTTATTTTTCTTCAATTTTTTACCCCTCTTAAAAAAGAATTAAAATTTTATTTAAAAATAGGGAAAATTATACAAAATGGGTTTATTTTTTAGTGTAAAAAATTATCATTATTGAACAATGATATAAAATTTGATGTTGGGTGGTGGATGTGAGACTTTTTATAAGTTTGACATTCAGAGAAAAATTAAGAAAAAAAGGTAAAAAATGATAATATTGTACTTAATTCATTACTCTTCCATGAAGCATGATCATAATCTGAGATTGGGAAGAGGGTATTTTCACTTTTAAGGGGATATTTTCCTTAAAATTACATTTTAAATATCATATGTTGTGATTGAAATATTAATCTATTTTTTATCAATAATTGTTTTCATGTCAATACCTACCTACCTTGTAATGACCCGAAATTTTGAATAAATCTTGTTTCTTAATTTTGTGTGTTGTTTTATTTTTATACTCAACAAAACTGTTTCATTTGATAAAATGAGTATAATTAAAATCAGACTGTTGGGTTTCTACTGTTATATGACCATTGGTCAATATGACCGTTGGAAATTAAATGTTGTGATTATTGTCTCTAAATACATGTGATCTTGGTTAATTAATATAGAAAGAAGATATGATGGACTCATCCAGTAGTCTCGGGCCAATCAAATCCCATCTAATAGAACTTGGGAAGGAGGTAGCACCACTGGTCTTTACTCTGAACCAAATCCAAGCCGAACTTCATCATGTGAAGCTATAACAGAATCGCCTTCGCGAGAAGTTCAAACTGATAGAAATTACTACTCGTGCGATGTTGGTCGAACCGCCCTCAGATTATCTCACCTTAGCACACATTACACTTAAGTCCTATGTTGGGGTTATAAGGGGCACTGTAAGGAGACCGTAACTACTTTGTGTAATCCTTTGAGATAAATAAAATTGTGTTTTCTTCTTATGGTGAAGTTGGTAAATTTTCAAATGTCCGGATAAATGTAGGGTGTTTATTATTGATGAATTTGAAAAAAACGATATTTTAAAATATTTTTTTAAACCTTAAATAATTAATGATGAGTAATGATTTTTAAAAAATGGTCTTCTTCAAATGAGTTCAGAAAAAAAATTTGGAGTCTAATAAGATCAACTTAATTTTTTTGTGAATAGTAATTTACGAATAGTGATTTTACGCTTAGGATTAGTAATGTGACCAAATGGATTAGTAATTTCACTTAAATAATGTATTAATATAATAAATTCACCCTGATTAAGTAATGTGATTCAATAAAATAGGTAAATAACTATTTCAGAAATTATTTGTCAAGTATTAGTTTTTTCAGGTGAATAGGGTTTTTTTAATTAAAAATTAAATTCAAAATATTTAGAAAATTATTTTTATAAAATGGACTTTATTTTTGATTTCAAAACATCGATATTATGTTAAGGTAATTTTTGGGGATTTTTCTGAAAAAAATAAATTTTTGGTGAATAGTGTTTTTATATAAAAATTAAATTAAAAATATTTTGAAAATTATTTCTACAAAATGGAGTTTATTTTTGAATTCATAGCGTTGATATTATGTTAAGGAAAAATTTTGGGAGTTTTCTGAAAAAGTTGAATTTTCAGTGAAGAGTGAAAATATAGTTTTAGGGTTTGGTATGTTTAATGACATCATAACTGCATCATGATGATGTTATGAGATATTTTAAGGGATATTCGACTTATGAATAGTAAGATAAGGTATGAGGTGTCCCAAGTGGCCAATACCATGAGGAAATACCACTTGTTTTTCCAATACCACCAATGAGGTTGTCCCCTCACTTTCCCTATAAATACCAAGCCATTATTTCATCCTTTCCATTCCAAAATCATCCTCAATGAATTTATGGTCTTCTTACCTCCCAAGGTTCCCTCAATCCTCTCAAGGTCCCAAAATTCAATATTTCGAAGTTACTCTTCAAGGTAAGGGGTCCTACCTCTCTCTTTCTTTCTAAGTACTCTCTTTTATGTCATTTCTTGTATGCACTATGTTATTATGTTGGGGATGTTATTTTATATTCTTCCTACTTTCCTTTTAATTTTCATATGATGAGATACCTCCTCTTACTCTCATCAGTTCATTTTAATAATGTTTAAGTGGCGTCGTTAGGCTGCTGAATTTTTAAGGGATTCTTTCACCCTTCTCGTTTTCAAGTTCTATTTTCATGTCAAGTCTTTCATGTTCCTTTTTATTATGTTGAGGTATGATCTCTATATCTATCATACTGATCTTTTAATTTCATATGATGAGAGACCCTATTTGATCTCGTCAATTCTTTTTTTTTTATGTTTTAAGTGACGTCGTTAGGCTGCCGAATGTCCATAAGAGAAATCTTATTTTTGTCTTCCTTCCATGTTTTTCATTTCATATGGTATGTCATTAAATTTCATTAACATGTTCTTATATCCTTTATATCCAATCCCTACACTATTTATGGATCATTTATGAGTGGTTTACCCATGTCCCCTCTCTTTTCGGTATTTTCTAAAACCCTATAACATAGTCGTTATGCTGCAGAATTTTCATCTCAAAATGTCTCTCTCTTTATCTCAAATTATTTTATTTTACTCAGTGAATACTCAAAGATATTTATTCTATATGGGTATTCAAATATATATCAAAATTTTCTATTTTAATTCTGGGACTTACATACATAAACCCCGCTTTCCTTTTTCCATGTGTTTAAAGTAACATAAAGATCACGTCTTTAAAGCAGTTTTTAAAATGTGATAACTATGAAATGAAACCCATTTCTTTTATGCTATATGGGTTGTTTATGAAATTATTTATGATGATATATGTGTCTCACATGATAATAAATAAAAATTAATGGTGTTCCCTGATTTCACTCCAATGTATTGGGTAAAGACTTAATCTCTAGAGATGACCATTTTAACGATACCTTGGTGAATAACCTTGGTAATTTTTAATGACACCTTGGGGATGGACCTTGGTGAAACGGAAATGATTTTCTATGTTAAATGTTGTAGACACATCTTCAAGTTATGAAATAAATTATTTTTATTATGATATGCCTCATGGTCTCTTTCTCACGCCTTAAAGTTATTTTTCATGACTTTTTGCTATATGTCAAGTTCACATGTAAAATGTTTCCCTTGTTTCCCTTACTGGGCCTTCTGCTCGCCCTTACCTTTTATGTATGCTCCTAGGTTATGAGATGTTTTAATAAACTTCGGATAAACAATGAAGAAACCTTTCAAGTGTTTAAGAATAATGTTTTATTTTTTCATGTATTAAGTTCCTGGTTACCAAAACACTAAACCTTAAAGATCATCGGTTTTGTATAATGTAATGAAAGTTAATGTGTTAAAAAGGCGGGATGCTATAGTTGGTTTGGAGTCTAATAAGATCAACTTAATTTCTGGTGAATAGTAATTTATGAATAGTGATTTTATTCTTAGGATTAGTAATAAGATCAAATGGATTAGTAATCTCACTTAAAGAAAGTATTAATATAATATAGGCACCTTGATTAAGTAATGTGATTCAATAAAATAGATAAATAATTGTTTCAGAAATTATTAGTCAAGTATTAGTTTTTTTGGGTGAATAGTGTTTTTTTAATTAAAAATTAAATTAAAAATATTTAGAAAATTATTTTTATAAAATGGACTTTTTTTGAATTCAGATCATCGATATTATATTAAGGTAATTTTTGGGGATTTTTCTAAAAAAAATGAATTTTTGGTGAATAGTGTCTTTATTTAAAAATTAAATTAAAATTATTTATAAAATTATTTATATAAAATGGATTTTATTTTTGAATTCAGAGCACTGATATTATGTTAATGTAAATTTTTGGGAGTTTTCTGAAAAAGTTGAATTTTCAGTTAATAGTAAAAATACAGTTTTAGGGTTTCAGTATGATTAATGACATCATAACTACATCATGATGATTTAGTAAGATATTTTATGGTATTTTCGACTTATGAATAGTAATATAAGGTATGAGGTATCCCAAGTGGCCAATACCATGAGGAAATACCAATTTCTTTCCAATACCACCAATGAGGTGTCTCTTGGCCATTAATGCCTTGTCCCCTCACTTTCCCTATAAATACCAAGACATTCTCTCATCATTTCCATTCCAAAATCCTCCTCAACGAAGTTCTAGTCTCTTTAACTCCCAAGGAGTCCTCCCAAAGTTTCCTCAAGCCTCTCAAGGTCCCAAACATCATGATTTCGAAGTTACTCTTCAAGGTAAGGGATCCTACCTCTCTCTTTCTTTCCAAGTACTCTCTTTTATGTCATTTCTTGTATGCTCCATGTTCTTATGTTGGGGATGTTATTTTATTTTCATCCTACTGTCCTTTTAATGTTCATATTATGATATACCCCCTCTTTCTTTCATCAATTCTTTTTAAGAATGTTTAAGTGGTGTCGTTACGCTGCCGAATTTTTAAGGGATTCTTTCACCCTTCTCATTTTCAAGTTCTATTTTCATGTCAAGTCTTTCATGTTCGTTTTTATTATGTTGTGGTATGATCTATATATCTATAATACTGATATTTTATCTTCATATTATGAGATACCCTATTTGATCTCGTCAATTCATTTTTTTTTTTTTTGAAGTTTTAAGTGACATCGTTAGGCTACCGAATTTTCATAAGAGAAGTCTTATTTTTTTCTTCCTTCCATGTTTTTCATTTCATATGGTATGTATTTCAAATTTAATTACTATATTATTATATCCTTTATATACTGTCCCTCTACTATTTACGGATCATTTAGGAGTGGGTTACCCATGTCCCCTCTCTTTTTAGTATTTTCTAAAACACTATAACATACCCGTTATGCTGCAGAATTTTCATCTCAAAATGTCTCTCTCTTTACCTCAAATTCTTTTATTTTATTAATTTAATACTCAAAGCTATTTATTTTATAGTGGTATTCACATATATACCAAAATTTTCTATTTTAATTCTTCTACTTACATACATTAACCCCGCTTTCCTTTTTAGTGGGTTTAAAGTGACTTAAAGATCACATCTTTAAAGTAGTTTTTAAAATGCGATGACTATGAAATGAAACACATTTATTTTATTCTATATGGGTTTTTTATGAAATTATTTATGATGATATATGTGGCTAAAATTATAATAAATTAAAATTAAAGGTTCTCCCTGATATCTCTCCAATGCATTGAGTAAAGACTTAATCTCTAGAGATGACCATTTTAACGATACCTTGGTGAATAACCTTGGTAATTTTTTAATGACACCTTGGGGATGGACCTTGTTGAAACGGAAATGATTGTCTATATTAAATGTTGTAGCCACATATTCAAGTTATGAAACACGTTATTTTTATTATGATATGCCTCATGATCTCTTTGTCATGCCTTAAAGTTATTTTTCATGACTTTTTGACGTATCTCAAGTTCACATGTAAAATGTATCCCTTGTTTACCTTATTGGGCCTTATACTCACCCTTTACTTTTATGTATACTCCCAGGTTATGAGATTCTATAATGAACTTAGGATGAACAATGAATAATACTTTCAAGTGTTTAAGAAGTATTTTTTATGTTTTCATGTATTAAGTTCCTGGTTTCCAAGACACTAAACCTTAAAGATCCTCAGTTTTGTATAATGTAATAAAAGTTAATGTGTTAAAAGGTGGGATGCTATAGTTGGTATCAAAGGATGGTTTAGTTATTTGTGGAAATTAGGATATTAAAACTTTAGTAATAACCCTATATAAAAGTTTAAATATAGGAAATATTCCTGGTATTTTGGTGAGTATTGAGTCAGTGGGTTCCAAACAAATAAATCCATGTCTGGATACGAACAAGTAGAGGTGGCTCTGGCACAGATGTTCCTAGGAGTGAAAACTCTAACAAGGTATTTCGTTCTTGACCCGAGGTAACCTGGTGCAGGACAACGGGCCTTGCTGCACTCTTGGTTTGACACTCCCGGGGGATATGCTTTGGTAAATTCATAAGCTTTGTATGAACCATTATTAAAGGGACAAAGATAAAATAAAATAAAGATTCACATGAGAATATATGATCATGGATAACCTAGATTTGAACCTAGGGGATCACAAGTCAGGGTATACTTTTCTTCTATAAGTTTATCCATCTATTCTTTAAGTTTCCTTTTCATGATTATTGGCTAAGTATTTAAGCCCCCTAATTATACTTTATTTTCTTAGTTAATGGAGGGAAATGGAAGAACATGTCCCAAAATCCAATGTGATTGGAAATGTGACGATTTCCATATTAATATGATAGAGATGACAATATATCAAGTTGAACATATTGTGATTATGCCAAACCAGCTATAAAAAATCACAATTAATAATTGGTACCTAGTTGAATGCCCAAATTCCTCAAGGAAGAAGAAGGCGAAGTCTCAAGGATGTTCATCTAATAAAGTTGATAAGGGAAAGAAGACCCAATTTCCTTTGTGAAAAAATTGTGGAAAGGGGAACTAAGGTGAATGTCATAAAGGAACCGGGATATGTTTAAAGTGTGGGGTGATAGGGCATAAAGTAGCCAATTACTTTAAAAAATGGATAATGTAATGAATAGGGATAAGGTTCGATCTAATGTACCTTATACATTTCAATGTCATAAATGTGGAGAAGTTGGACATTATCCAAGGCAATGCTCTCTTGGAAGGGATGAGAATCATGATGAGCATCAATAATCTTCAAGTACAAGGGAACAATACAATTCCTATGCTGAGATGGATCATGATGACTAAAGTACATGTAACTTCTTCGCAATAATTCTCTATGTCATGTTGTATTCTAGTTCATGCCCTATGAGCATATCTTTGATGTTTTCTAAGAACATCGAGTCACTATGTAAGAAAGTTTTATATCATTAAGTAAAACATATATTATTATGTATCACATGTTGATGTTGTAAAGCTGTTCTTCTTGGAAAAAAAGATGATTAGGGGATTAAAAGATGATTATTATTTTGGAAGATGTTCACTATTTTGGGAACCCTATATGATCGAGGTAAATATATTACTACAGTATTTTCTTTTAGGAGTAAAGGTTGACTTATATTTTGAAGAATCGATGAATTTAAGGTGAACTTATAGTAATTTAGGTTACTTATGGAAATGATTAACCTATCTTAGGGAAAATATGTTTAGGTTAGATACTTTTGTTATAAGATGTTAGGAGTGGTTGATGTTGTTTGGAGATAAACGATAAAGTTTATCTTGGATGAATAAGTTATCAAATCCTTCTTATATTTGGGTTTCAATCATAGTTTGGTTTATTTTGAGGAATTTTAAGGATAGTTATTTATGGAATGGTCTATGATAAACTTTGAGTAGTATCGTGGAACTTTTAAGATTTAAAGAAGTTTCCCTTCCTATGGGGTTCTTTCTTTTTGAATAGTTTTTTTATCTTACCCTTTTTGTTTTTTAGATAAATGTTTAAAGATAGATAGTTATTATTTTGTGGATTACGTGATTCTCTAGAAGATGATTCGTGTGCTTTGATGAGACCAAGTATTTTTGAATGCTCATCATTTGGAGAAAGGATTAGACTTGGTAGAAACTTATTAAAGGATTAAACTCTACTTTAAGGTAAGTATATTTCCTTGTGTTTTTATCCTATGTAGTAAATGAATTCCTAAAAATTATTAAAAGGAATGTAAAAAAAATGTTGTTGGTTTAAGTTTCCTACTGGGTAATCAAAGACCGTTTAACCCATCACAAGTTTGTGATTTTCTGGTGGTTAACATTCTCTTAGACATGTTTTCTCTCACTCTCCATCAGAACTTGACCGTTTATTTTCTCCTTTATATCCATGTTTTCCTACACAGAATCCATGTATGGGTTGACTCAGGTGACCTTTGTACTTCCCTTTCTTTCTTTTAATGTAATAGTGTTGCTGACTTTTTTTCCGATGTGGGACTTTCAATGAAATTTCCAAGCCCAATTTTAAAAATTTTGAGGACACAATTTCTTAAGGGGGAAATATTGTAACGACCCAAAATTTTGAATAAATCTTGTTTCCTAATTTTTTGTGTTATTTTATTTTTATACTCAACAAAACTGTTTCATTTGATAACATGAGTATAATTAAAATGAGACCATTGGGTTTTGAATGTTTTATGACTATTGGTCAATATGACTGTTAGAAATTAAATGTTGTGATCATTGTCTCTAAATACAAGTGATATTGGTTAATTAATATAGATAGAAGATTGGATGGACTCATCCAGTAGTCTTGGGCCAATCGAAGCCCATCTAAAATAACTTGGGAAAGAGGTAGCACCAATGGGCTTTTCTCTAGACCAAACCCAAGCCGAACTTCATCGTGTGAAGGTAGAACGTAATCGCCTTCGGGAGAAGTTTAAACTGATAGAAATTACTACTCGTACGATGTTGGCCAAACCACCCTCAAGTTCTCTCACCGTAGCACACCTTACACTTAGATCTTATACTGGGGTTATAAGGGGCTATGTAAGGAGACCGTAACTTCTTTGTGTAATCCTTTGAGATAAATAAAATTGTGTTTTCTTCTTATGGTGAAGTTTGTAAATTTTCAAATGTCCAGATAAATGTAGGATGTATATTATTGATGAATTTGAAAAAAAGGATATTTTAAAATATTTTTTAAAACCTTAAATAATTAATGATGTGTAATGATTTTTAAAAAATGGTATTCTGCAAATGATTTCAGTAAAAAATTTGGAGTCTAATAAGATCAACTTAATTTTTGGTGAATAGTAATTTATGAATAGTGATTTTACGCTTAGGATTAGTTATGTGACCAAATGGATTAGTAATATCACTTAAATAATGTGTTAATATAATATAGGCACCTTGATTAAGTAATGTGATTCAATAAAATTGGTAAATAACTGTTTCAGAAATTATTAGTCAATTATTAGTTTTTTCGGGTGAATAGTGTTTTCTTAATTAAAATTTAAATTAAAAAAATTAGAGTTTTTTTTATAAAATGGACTTTATTTTTGAATTCAAAACATCGATATTATGTTAAGGTAATTTTTGGGGATTGTTCTGGAAAAAAAATGAATTTTTCGTGAATAGTTTTTAATTTAAAAATTAAATTAAAAATATTTATAAAATTAATTTTATAAAATGGAGTTTATTTTTGAATTCAGAGCATTGATATTATGTTACGGTAAATTTTTGGGAGTTTTCTGAAAAAGTTGAATTTTCACTGAATAGTAAAAATACAGTTTTAGGGTTTCAATATGTTTAATGACATCATAACTGCATCATGATGATGTCATGAGATATTTTAAGGGATGTTCGACTTATTAATAGTAATATAAGGTTTTTGGTGTCCCTAGTGTCCAATACCATGAGGAAATACCACATGTTTTTCCAATACCACCAATGAGGTGTCCCTTGGCCATTAATGCCTTGTCCCCTCACTTTCCCTATAAATACCAAGCCATTCTCTCATCCTTTGCATTCCAAAATCCTCCTCAACAAATTTCTGGTCTCCTTACCTCCAAATAAGTCCTCCCAAGGTTCACTCAAGCCTCCCAAGGTCCCAAACTTCAATATTACAAAGTTACTCTTCAAGGTAAGGGATCCTACCTCTCTCTTTCTTTCCAAGTACTCTCTTTTATGTCATTTCTTGTATGCTTCATGTTCTTATGTTAGTGATGTTCTTTTATATTCATCCTACTGTCCTTTTAATTTTCATATGATGAGATACTCCCTCTTTCTCTCATCAATTCATATTAATAATGTTTAAGTGGCGTCGTTAGGATGCCGAATTTTTAAGGGATTCTTTCACCCTTCTCGTTTTCAAGTTCTATTTTCATGTCAAATATTTCATGTTCTTTTTTATTATGTTGGGGTATTATCTCTATATATATCATACTAATCTTTTATGTTCATATGATTAGATAACCTATTTTATCTCATCAATTCATTTTTTTTGAAGTTCTAAGTGACGTCGTTAGGCTGCAGAATTTTCATAAGAGAAATCTTATTTTTTCTTCTTCTTCCTTCCATGTTTTTCATTTCATATGGTATGTATTTAAAATTTGATTACCATGTTCTTATATCATTTATATCAAATCCCTCTACAATTTATGGATCATTTATGAGTGGGTTACCCATGTCCCCTCTCTTTTCAGTATTTTCTAAAACTCTATAACATAGCCGTTATGCTGCAGTATTTTCATCTCAAAATGTCTCTCTCTTTATCTCAAATTTTTTTATTTTATTAAGTGAATACTCAAATATTTTTATTATATATGGGTATTCACATATATATAAAAAAAATTCTTTTAATTCTGGGACTTACATACATGAACCCCGCTTTCCTTTTTCCGTGGGTTTAAAGTGACATAAAGATCCCGTCTTTAAAATAGTTTTTAAAATGTGATGACTATGAAATGAAACCCATGTATTTTATTATATATGGGTTGTTTATGAAATTATTGATGATGATATATGTGGCTAACATTATAATAAAGACAAATTAAGGGTTCTCCCTGATAGGGCTCCAATGCATTGTGTAAAGACTTAATCTCAAGATATAGCCATTTTAACGATACCTTGGTGAATAACCTTGGTAATTTTTTAATAAATCCTTGGGGATGGAACTTGGTGAAACGGAAATGATTGTATATGTTAAATGTTGTAGGCATATCTTCAAGTTATGAAGCACGTTATTTTTATTATGATATGCCTCATGATCTCTTTCTCATGCCTTAAAGTTATTTTTCATGACTTTTTTATGTATCTCAAGTTCACATGTAAAATGTTTCCCTTGTTTCCCTTACTGGGCCTTCTGCTCACCCTTTCCTTTTATGTATGCTCCCAGGTTATGAGATGATTTAATGAACTTAGGATTAAAAATGAAGAATCCTTTCAAGTGTTTAAGAAGAAAGTTTTATGTTTTCATGTATTAAGTTCCTGGTTTCTAAGAGACTAAACCTTAAATATCCTTAGTTTTGTATAGTGTAATGAAAGTTAATGTGTTAAAAAAGCGGGATGCTATATACCTTAAGCCTAAATGTCATTTGAAAATTATTTTTAAACCCTAATTATTTTTTATGATATTTTTTACATGTTTTGGAGTTTATATTCTTTTAAATACTATGGGAGTATAATGTACTCAGGGTATGCACATAACTCTAGTTCAAATTCTACCTTGAGTGATGAATGAAAAGAATAAAAAGTAAGGTAAATCACAATATTGAAGGCACAATAATAATAAATTATGATTCTTGAGTGAAATAAATGAAAAGACCCATTAATTTCTAGTGGTAGAAAGTAAAATTAATAGGTTAGTTGCTTTATTTAAAAAATATAAATTTTAATAAATAATTCTTGTGAACATGAAAGTTTGAACTACTATTTTATAATCTTTTTATTTTATTACATTGAAATTTTAATACAGGTAGCATGGGGTTCCTTATTGACTCATTCATATTTTTATGCTCCAAGAAATAAATAGTTAAATTATAAGTGTATTTGTTGGATCTATTTTATAAATGAAAAATTTTAATTTGGACTAATAAAGTTTATTGATCTTTATGTGATATTACCCAAATTATTCATTTATTTTTCATTTCTTGGGTAATTTTCATTATAAAACAAACTTTAAAAAATAAATAAAAAATATAAATTTTTGGAGTTTATTTTAGAAGGGAAGAATAAGTACCATCATTGTGGAATTTTACCAAAATAATTTTAATCTTATCAGTAAAATAGGGAATATTTTTAGCAAAGTTAAGTAGGATCATGAGAAAATCTATGAGGATGTGGGTAACACATTCAAGGAATAACTGGACTGGAGATGTAATATGGGATAATTTTAGAGTAGAGGAGGGTCTCCCATATAAGTCGGCATGGGTCAAAGGATCAGCATAATGGGTCATAAACCCATCTATATTTTTGAGAATATGTTGACACATAATCATATATGAATACGCATGTCCCCAATATCATTGTTTATGTATGCAGACTTGAGTGTGTTCCATTATTCACAATTTATCAAATGATGTCATCCCATTCAATTTCATATGCCTCCCATATTGGAAAAATATCACTACCACTCTCCACATTTGAATACCACCATAATCTACTATTTTAACCAATATTGAGCTTAAATTTCAAGATCCAATTCCATTTTGAAGGTCGAGACAACCATGGACAAAGTGCACGATCTCGAGTAACCCTTAGTGAGACCAATATATATAATAAAAAGTCTTTATTTATGGAATGATAATGTTATGATTGAAAGTGTCTCCACTATATTGAATAGTCCACTCTCGTATTTCACAAGGATATTAAATGTTTTAAATATCCATTGAAACACGATAATATCCATATAGGGTGTCATGGGTAGGAGAAATGGGTTCAAGAAAAACTAATTTCATGACAAAATATGTCATGGTTGATAGGAAAAGATATAACTTGAAAATTCTATTTTTATGGTGTGTTGATGGATGTGGTCAACTTATGAAGCTAATATTGATGGTCGTGTATGTATGATGATTGGTTATGAGGAAACTATAAACCATATGTTGTGGTATGTAAATTTTTTTACAACAGGTGAATCTTGAATAATAAATAACCAAGTTTATGGCATGGAATCACTCATTGTTTTTTATATTATATAGCAGTTTTCATGGGTGGATATATGGAGAATATATTAAGAAAAAAACTATCATGGATAAAGTTTTATTTGGATTGAAAAAGATTCAAAAACAAATCTAAAGTATTGTCGAAGCATCCACCCCATGTATGTGTTGTTTAAGATATTTGAAAGGTATATTTTAAGTGATAATTCCATATGGGATTCCCTAATATATATAAGGAATATGTGGAAAATTCAAGTGGTGGTGTTTTGAAGCTAAGAAGATAGATAGATATGAAGAAATAATCAATAAAATACCATCATTCTATTGTTAATAAGTGATATATATTCTTTAAAATTGGGATATATATATACTAGGAAAAAATAAATATAAATCGATTATAGAAAGAAGATATAAAGAGATATTTAAATTTTCATAGTCCATAATTAGAGGATTCTATGTATAACACAAGACATATCTTCAACACTGGACTTTAAAAGAGCTACTGAAGGAGTCCACTCATGCTACTTAGGTTAGGGTTTTATTTACTCTACCCTCTCATGGTTAGCATGAGAGGGTGTATTTTCTTATTTTGGGTTTTCTTATTTAAAGGATATTGTTTAATAAATTAATTTCTTCTTTTGGTTATCATGTTGGGTTATCATGAAAATGATTCAATTATCTATATCTTCTTTATTTTATAATGCATAACCATTATGTTAGTGAGGTTAGGGAGTAATTCTAATAACTTTCATTAAATTAATCATGACTATTATATTTGAGTGGTTAGAGTGTATTTCATGTGATTCACAGTGTGTGAGAATTCCACCATGACCATTGGGCTAGTTTTATATTCTATATTTAAATAATATTTTGGTTTACCCACTTTTGAGTGATCCAAAGTACCATGACCATTAAGAAAAGGAGATCATAGAGTATGTAGAGTATCCACCCAGAACAAGGGATTTACTAAGACCCAATTTAGATAACTTCAAGACTATGATATATATTTTTTCTTCTTTATTATTTCATCAACTTGATCATAAAAATTCCCAATATAATTCATCATCCATTATTTCTTTTGGCATAGGTTATTTAGTTTGTTTTCTAATTCATTCAAGTAGTTTTTAGGACTTAATTATTCAATTATAGTATATCCTTTTCACTATGGTTTTGAACTCTTCTTTTATTATCTATACTATATCTATATATAGTTATTATATTTTTTGAGAATAATATATCCTAAATCAGTATTTACAATGAGGAATTAATAATTTCTCACGGGTATACCACCTCCAGTCATAGATAATGTCAATGAATTCATCCATATATGAGAAGGTAAGTAAGGGAGAGGATAGATATAGATATTTGGGAAAGATAGAGAGATATAATAATAGAGTATAATCCATTTTTCATGATCGATGGATCTCTTTTTTCCTTCGACATAACACCAATAAAATTTTAAAATTACTATCGAAAAAAGTTAGAGAATAAAGATACCATCAATCTAATAGTAGTGAGAAAAATAATAAAAACTAAAAACCATTTAAACAATCATTTGAATGAAAATTATTTTTGATCACTCCATGAAAACATAATATTTAAAATAAATTATTGAGGTTAATTAAATTTATTTTAATATTAAATTAAACTTTTTATTCTTAATTATTATGAGAATAGTTTAATAAATTATTATAAATAATATAGGGTCTCAATTCATTAGTATTAAACCATTTCATGAAGAATAGATAAATATCCAAATTCTATAAATAAATCAAATAAATAAATTCATGAAGGATAATAAGAGATCATGAATACATACCTTGTAAATGGTTTAATCATTGGTAAATAATAAATATGTGTTGATATCATTAGTGATATCTATGAAGTTCATTCATTGATATTGGATTCTCCTTGATTTCCACATCAATAGTTATACCCTGTGATAGCCCTCTCAAAATCCTATCTTGTATTTCTAACCTATGGATTTTTTCAATATAGGTTTATGTAGAGAAAACATCATATTGGATAATTAATTAAATAAATTAGTTACTTATTTAACTTATTCCTCTAACTCCACTCACAACTATGAAATACTGAGGGGACTGGAGTTAATGGAAGTTGCATTATTTCTAGGGTAAAATATATGATCCATATACAACTTTGGTCTTAGATTTCACATCTGAGAATGTATTTGGCATATATAAGTAATTCATCACAAATATTCATGTAGGGCAAGAAATATTATTTTTATATATAATAAATTTTTGTTAAGGCCCTACCGCACCCACAATACTACAAGAACTCAACTTGGGGGGAAGCATGCCCCATAGTCAACAGAATCATTATATATTTTTTACAAGGTCATATACTAGGTTAAATTTACCATTTTACCCCTATATATGTCACAAACTCTGTAGCAAAAAATTGAGCTAAGTCTCACCCAAGAAATAACCAGATCACTGCATCTTCCCCATTAAAAAACCCTTTAATCCCTAAAAATGATACAACTGGATCTCCTAAATAAGGAATATTATATACCAAATCTATATGGTAAATGACCACTAGTGTATATTCCTTTTTCACCTACAAAGGTTTGATCTCTATCAAAACTCAGTACTAAATTCCCTAAACATTACTGTCTCAAGTAATCTCAGGTAAGGAATATGAATAAACATGAATCCTTATCATGTAATATTTCCATCACTCAACACATAAAACATTTCTAACCTAAATGTCATCCAACCACATGGAATGGAATAAAATCATGATCTATAGAAACTCATCCTAAAAAGGGTGTTCCAACAAGGATATCACTATTGGGATAACTCCACTCCACATCATTAAAGATAATTCTATATAATTCTTGTTTTAGGACTACCCATCCACACTGAAACCATTACTGAGAACTTCACAAAATTAAACACTTACACCGTATGGGCTATAAAGTAGAAAGCTGCATCAATCCCATATCATCTTCCCTAATGTCTCTTTCCATCAATGAATGGGTGCCAATTTATCTAGATTATGACTCAAAGTAAATATAATAATTACACTATAATACTAACATCCAAAGGAATACTTCATCAAGATCCTGATCCTTGATAGGTTTTATAATCACTATCAAATATATACTAGTTTTTTTTCACGTATTTGTAAAAGCTACTAATGAGCACTATAATAACCACACCAACCTCTCTAAACTGTTCAGCATCACACAACTACCCATTGATTTTCCCAAACCATAATAATCGGAAGATGAAATCAATAATCGTTTAGATGACCCTACTTTTTTGTCTATAAACCCCATGATAATACCTTCTCAAGTGATAAAAATCCACAAAAACCCAAGAAAACCTCTTCATCCACCATAAAGAAAAAGTTTATATGAAATGGGTACAACCAAAAGATCCACTAGGAAAACCTAACTAAGGGTAATATTTTACTAGGGTAACCCCTAAATAGGATTACTATCTCAATATTTACCACAAACACCTATTAAAAACCATTATCTTCTTAAAAAATTGGTGGGAGTTCTCCCCACCTTCAAGAGACCCCTTAGGTCTATAACATGATAATATCTTATTATACTGGACCAAAAGGTTGATGATATCACCACATGATTCTCTTATATAATAAAACACTAGCGGGATCCTAGGAAATACCAATACCTATATACCCATGGTTTCATGAAAAAATGGGTAGAGAGGAACTTATACTAATAAGTTATATAAACTGTTGATATAGATTCAAAAGTGAGACCATATACCAATGGTTTAAAAAATTAGTAGTGTAGGGTAGCCTATGATAATGGTTTTTTAAAACTATTGGCATGGTATTTCATTAAATTTAGTGTTTGTCATCACCTCCCCCAATGCTCCCTAATTCCTCATTTACCCATGTATAACCTCCCCTTGGTTCTCTTTAGAGATCCCCCCTCATTCATTCATTTCATTATTTGATTCTTATTTAATATCTAATAATTTATTTCTAGGCCCATAATATATTCTCTAAAGTATAATTATCATTTTTATCTGAGAATAAAACAATAATCAAGATCTCATTGAGCCATGATTCTTCCTGATTCATTAAATTGAGGTTTTTTATATTATATTTTTTATATTAATTCATAATAAATGTGATCATAATTGATGTATTTTTTCAAAATTTACATTCTAACTACCTATACCTAAAACCAATATAAAATTATTTTTTATGTAATATATATTAAAGGATTATATAATCAATCAGTGTTTTAATCTATTGTTTTTTTAATATATTAGGGGGTTATGAAATTATTCATTTAATACTATTATTTTAATTAATTAATGATAAAAAGTTTTGTATAATTAATTTCAATATAATGTTGTGTAAAATATTTCAACAAGCATGTTATTAATTAATAAAAATTATTTTAGAAGTCAGTCACTACCTCCAAATAATCTATTAGTATGTATTACTTTTTTCTCATTCCATGTCTTATACTTTGTTTGGGTCACTACTTGTATGTATCGATTATAGAATATTCCATCTATTATTCTTTTTTTTTATAACTACTTGTATGATTTGATGATTTTAATATTAAAATTAGTATTTGGATTATCTTATTATATATGTTTGATATATATTTAATATTTATCTTTTTCATGCTATTATTATTAAAATTTTCCCTGGTAAAAACATTGGTATCAAGAACATAAGATTTTATGTTATGTGGGAAAATTTTCTTCTTTATTAGATATTTTCCATAATAAATACATATGTATTTAGTTGTGGAATCATTTTACTATCATAATGTGAATTCAAAAGATTCTTCACTATCATGAATATTATAATTATATTATACCGTGTGAATTTTAATAAAAACTTTTTTATATTAAATAATTCTATAAAAGTTGGATGCATGAGACTGATCAAATCTCAACTGAGTTTTAAAATAAATTTTATTTTTATAATTTTCATTTAATAATGATTTATATGAAGGAATTATATGCCTCTATTATTATAATTTTGTAAAAAGACCTTGGTTTAGTTATGGATAACTTAGATACCATATAAGAAAATTTTGTTTTCAAATAAACTATTATGTCCGACATCATAATGAAAAGAAAAATCAATCCCAAACTCTTCAAGAAAGAACAGAATGAATTAGAATTAAGAATTTAATATTTCATTGGATTCTATTTATTAATAATCATGAAAAATAAAAAATTACAGCAAAATAATAGAGTGGTATGAGTATGTGTGATGTAACAAATGAAAATGATGATATTGATAGAGTAAAAATATTGATGGAATATGCAGGGGCTCATGTATATTGGGAATGTGATAAAATGATAAAGATAGAATTTTTTAATATGACTATATCATGGGAAACCCATGTATGTAATTTCTAATATTTTTATTAATTATCTTATTATGTTTGTTAAAGATATATTGTCTATTGGTTTCAATATACCCTCAAATCATTATATATAAAGGATGTTAATTGGTCAGATTTTATTTTCAAGTAATATAATTCATACTTTCCCGGATGATTATATATTATTTTAGGAGGAAACCATAGGCCTAAATGATTTTAAATAGTGTGTTAGATCTTGATAAAATCCAAATAAAGATGGAACACCACCTTATGTGCCACAGAAAGTAAATTTGAACATTTCATTGATTCTTAGACTCCAACATATTTTCATATATGATGAAATATTAAATAATATATGATAGAATTATGATAATATAATTAAGAACAATTATTATTTGTCTCATCATACATATGGATTAGAATGAGGACATTTGATTCATGATATCTTGAATTTTCAACTGATGTAAGTATTGTCAGGTTGGGTCTATCATGTGATGCTTTTAATCTATTTGATTATATGATCAATTCACATAGAACATAGATAGTTTTTATTGATATTTATAGAATTCATCTATAGATTTGTATAAAAACCATTTACTTTATTAAAAATACTAATATATGGGCCTTCTAATTTTGGTAATGATATTGATGTATGCTTACAACCACTAATAAATATATTTGAAGTGGCTTCTAATTATGTGTGTGCCCATATATGATGATTCTTCAAAAGAAATATGTCAGGTGTTTACTAAACTTTTTTGGATGATAATTAATTTTTATAAATACAAAATAATATTTAACAGTGTAATTAAATATAAATTTAGATATTTAAATTTTATTAATAATAAACGATTCAGAAGGCATAAATATCTTTATAGATTTAGTTGTATGGTGAAACAAGTATTATTTCCAATGTATTTTCTATTTAGAAAAAATAGATAAAGGTTCAGCAATATTATTGAGAACAATAAGACACCTCAAAAAATTTCTAGAAATATTTTTCTTAATGAAACTAAATAAGTAAATTTTGCATTCGATAAATTTTAGGTGAATTCTTGAAATAGGGAGAAGTTTTCAACGAAATTAATTTAAAATCAGAAAAATAAATGTATACTTATTAGTTTTCCTTCTTATTCAAACAATTTGTTACATCATTGTTTAGATGTAATATGAATTGATAAAATTATATGTTAACTTTTTATTTCAATCCTTTTAAATTTTAATATGAAGACCAAATATTATTTATCGTCTCAGCATGACTTAGTGGATTTGGGTACCAGACCAAAACTACATCTTGTGTGTACTAGTGAAAATAAATAGAAATTTCCCTATGTTTATTATATGATGAAACCAAAAAATAAAAAAAAATGGAACCACTTTAGAATATAAAATTTCATGATTGATATTCAGGAAACATATCAAAATGGTTCAACAGAATAGAGGTGGAACTAAAATATTTGAAAACTCATGACTATCACATACCTATTTTTAAATTGATTCCAATATCAATCATTAATTTAATGAAAAATTTAAGGGTGATAATGATTCAATTATTCCATTTTTATAGATATATTTATACTAAAGTTTTATAAAATTATTTATTGAAAAAATTTAAGATGTGTAAATATTAATTTTATATGAGTTAGAGACAATTTTTACTCTATATGTTTCACTTGTATATTGCATCTAATTGAAATAATTCTTGGATGGATCCTTTCTTTTATTTGGATATATCTAGGTAAAATAAATATATAAACAATGAGGTATTGTGTTGAAAAACAATAATCATGAGGGTTCTATTGTGAAAGGTTATTTGGCTCAACAATGTATAGATTTTGATTCAGTATATTTGGATTATTGAGAAAAAATGTAATCAATAAATGATAAATTAAGATGAGGGGTATAATAAAATTGATCCCACATTTCCATAAATTCTCCAAATATGGGTGATATCTATATCATATACATTGCATACATTGAGCCTTAAATAATGAGATATATAACATTTGATGGACTTTTTTAAATATGATTTTTATGAAGACTACATCAATTAATTAATTTAAACATGTATATGTTAACTCATATGACATAGTGGTATATATAACTTAAAATTTTTCTATATTTATATTTATGGAATAAAAAAATATATAATTAGAATTCATTTTCTATATCCTTTGATAATTAGAGAAAAAATTTTGTAGAAATTATTTTCCTACTTGGTTGAAATTGAATGTATGAATATTATTTTAAATAATAAATAATAAATATTCATCAAATTTTATTATTCATATATATTTTTGGGAATTCAGTTTACCTTTTGACTTTGTCTTTCAAGAAATAATAGTGTTATATTTGGGCCCCAATAATCTTGTTCATGAATGAAAATACATAGCGATCAATGGGTAAAAAAAATTATAGTTGATTAAGAAATGAATATGAGAACAAAACCAGATGGTCTTATGTTAATTATAATGATTGACTATTATGCTAGTGTTTTAGATAGCTGACCTTAATATGAAATTTTTTCTTATAATAATGTTGTTCATAAAATACTAATATTGGATTATTACTCCGATGGTTGATCCTCCATGATGAAATGAAAGTGGTTTGATGCAATGACATGATAGGAAACATTTACTAGTGATTGTGGATTTAGATTTATTGACATGACTCGATTCCTGGCCACTGATGAGCCATATATTTTAGCATCAATGGTGAAATAATTTTTTTATGTAAAATAACTTCTAAGACTTAAATTCAATGTCATTAATAATTTATCCTAAGAAATATTTTTGGTAATGGTGGGAATGAAATTGACACCATCATTTTCCTATTGTTCTTGATCAATATATTATATTTGATCACATTAATACTCTAATTTTAACCATTAATTTTGAATCTTAGAAGTACTGGGTAATATATAAAATCAACCATATTTTGTATTATTTTATTTAGTTTAGCTCAACTTGGGTCTTTTAGGTTTTAAATATTCAATTTTTTTTAGTTTGGTTTCATTTTATTAAGCTTGGGATGTTTTTTATTTTTTTATGTTTGTTTCACTTCATAAGGGTAAGTTTTATTTAGTTTTTTTTCATTTAATATGATTTATTTAATGTTCAAAATAAGGAAGTTGTATTAAAAACACTTTCTATATTATATAACCATCAAAAAAACACTATTTACATTCATTAAAAATTATTTTAAATACATTTTAGGTTTTAAATTTATTTATTAGGGAACTATTTCTATGTTAATTTGGACTGTATATATATTTTGGAGGTTATAATTGCTTAAAACTACTACTAATGCATTATATATGGTGTTATATGTTATTCCTAATTTTGGATTATTTTATTTTATTAATGTTATGTTGTAAAATTTCTTTTGATTAAATTCTAAAATTTATTTTAGATATCTATTTTTTTCTTATTTTAAGAAAGAATAAATTATTAGATTGTAAATTTTAATTCCATGTAATATAATATGCTTTGAAATGTATATTTGAAGGTGTTTGTAATGATTGTGAAACCCCTTTAACATAGTCTAGATTGATATTGTTTTTTATTTTCTATAATAAGTGGTTTCATTTAATTAAATTTAATGGAATTTTAGTACCACATTGAAAGGTTATCCTATGTTTGAAATTTTGATGATCTATAAATTGTTTGATAAATAAATATTTTTCACCTGTTTTAGAATCTGATAACTTTAACTAAAACTAATTTTAATATAATTTTACTTACGATTTATGATAACCTACTATAGACATTTATTTATGGTCTATTTTAAGTTAATATTGCAATATTTATAGAGAATAAAATTTCATTAATTTATTACTACCTTGGATGTGATGATTTGGTTTAAATTAAAAATAAATTCACTATTTTTCTAATATCTAAAAATATTTATTGTTTTTCTTGGTTTATGCATTATGTATTCTTAAATTACATGTAAAATATAAAAATATTTTACACGTATACTTTAAAAATATTTTACAAATAAAACTATAAATATAGTTTACATGTGAACTATAAAAATTATTTACCAGTAAACTATAACAACATAATGATTGTAAATTATAAACAATGGTAGTACATATGAATAAATGAATAAATTTATTTTTACTAATTAAAAAATATAAATTTACCATTCAATTTAGTTTAATTCATTTCAATTCAATTCAATTAAATTATTTTAATTTATTTAGGTTTCTTTGGTTTGGTTCTCTTAAGTTCAGGCTAGTTTTTCCTGGATTGCACCAAAATGAATCAAATGACCAAAATAAACTGAATGAACTAAACTAAAAATAAAACAAATACTTAACCTGAAATAAGACAAATGAACATACTAAATAAAAAATTAACAAAATGATAAAATATAAAAATAACCTTACCTAAAAATAAACCAAATGGCCTAACCCAAATGACCAAAATAGAACAAATAACTAAAATTACTAAACAAATTTACCCAAATGAACCAAACTAAACAAAGTGAGATAAAAAGTAAACCACAAGAAGAAAAAACAAAATATAATAAAATAATTGAAGAACAAAGATATAAATAAATACATAAATAATAAAGATATAAATAAATACAAAAAAGAACAAAGACATGAATAAAAAATATATAAACAAAACCAAGGTAAGGATAAAATTAACATACACAATAAAATAAAAAAATATAATCATAAAAAACAAATATAATATAAAAAATTAACAAATAAATGATATAATCACTGAAAAAATAAATAAATAAATAAATAATAAACAAAATAAACAATAAAATACATAAAGTAATCATTATTCATAAACAAATGAAATAATATCACCCACATTTAGATAAAAATATCTAGCCTAATAATGTATAACCCAAATGAAATTTGATCAAATAAATGTGAACCAAATTGACTTAAACTCGCATAATTAAACCAAAAAATATTAAACATAACTAACCTAATATAATTAAAACTCAAGGATAAATCAAAGATAAATTAACCTTCCTAAAATAATCCAAAATGAATCAACCTAACTCAAATTGAAATGGACGGAATTAAATATAAATAAAGAAAACCATATTTCCCATACTTATCATGATAATTATTATGCGTTGGTTTTTTTATGACAGGACTTTTATATTTATTTGGAATTTCCATTAAATATGACATGATTATGTTATGTCACTACTTATACCTTGTTTGTATTAACAATTGGTATGCCTTAATTATTCCAATTAACATATTATGTATTCATTGAATTAACCATTAGTAATGAATCATGAATTAAATATATATATAGATATTCTTAAATATGGTTTATGAAAAGTATAGGAGACATATGAAATAATAAAATGTATAAAAATGATTAATGCATGAGATAGTTTGAAATTTTTTCTCTAGTGCCTATTGTGAGTATATTATTTCAAATATATATCAATTACATATTGTATAATCTTACATGAGTGCTAATTTTAAATTTTAATCAGGAACCACTATCTAGAAGAAAACTAATCTCTAGCCAAACTAGTAATAGTGGTGACCAACCTAATATTATGAGGGGTGGTACTAAATCCACACATATTACTCAATAATCTTAATCTCACCCATATCTTTCACCATATATGTTGATTAGTATATTTTTTCATCCCGCAGTTCTCTTAGAGGAATTTGTGATATTCAAACAACTTATGTTTTCACCACCATATTTTTCATTTATTCTTCTAATCTACTATTACCTTATCTGATAATAGATATTATTCCTCATCCTTGTTATATTTTTCTACCGAATTCTATGCCACATCTATGTCCTACTTCTCCATTCTCTCTAGCCTTTTTTGTTCATTCTCCTTCTAATTCTACTCTAGTATATTTTTATTACCTTGATCATAGTGATTAATGTGAGAATATATTAAATCATTCTTATACTATACAAGTTACAAATCCTTCAAATCCTAGGGATCCATTAGATCTCATTAATCATCCTATATTAGGTATATTTATACAACCCTAGTAATTTTTTTACCATAATTTATGTTCATTGTAACATGTATTAATTTAATATTTTTATTTTATTCTTTTATAACCGGATCTCTTACCATTAGGCGGTGTGTTCATACTTTAATGTGTGATGTATGGAACTTCTAGACACAGTAAATGTTTGATTGCAATGAAGACAATCAAATTACTGGTAAATAAGGGAGAGAATTAAAGATTTTTATTGTGATTATTTATAAAAATAGTGACATAATTCCCATGATACTAATCTGCTAAAGATACATTAGATTTGAAATCAACAATAACACATGGGATTGGATATGGGTAATAAAATTTATTATATTTAATTGTATATTATTATTTTATTTATATGAATTAATATTTTGGTAGGGTATACCCTGTAATTTTCCGGATTGTGAACCTATGATGGATACATGACTGAGTAAATTAGAGAAGGTATGGAGATAATATAAGAATGAGTTATATAATGGATGGGCTGGTATATTTTTAAAAAAATTATAGGGTATACCAACCATAAAAAATTATTGATTAACACGATACTAAGAAATTGTTTCTCTTTAGAAGAGTAATGAGTTTAAGTTATTATTCACATTTAATGGTTTTTTATTAAAATGATTATGATTTTTATGAATAATTGGTTTAATAAGATTGATTTTTTTTAGGATTCACCAAAAAAACAAGGGTGTTATGAAGTATATCCACACTTTGGGGTGAACTAATATAGAGGATCATTAGATAAATTAGGTATTTTTTAGGTACAAATGATTTTAATTAGGTATACACACAACTAAACCAAATCAAATAAAACCTACAAAAATGGAAATAGTCCGACATAAATCAAGAAAAAGTGGGTTTAATTAAAGTAAAATACAAAAACCAAAGAAATTTAGAATAAACCAAATAAACCTAGTAAGAAATAACCGATCCCAAATCAAATTTATCTGACCCATCCCAATTCAAACTAAATTGGAATGGAATGATTTAAACATAAATAAACTCATAAAAACTTACATGAATTAGCTCAACAATGGGAATGAATTGAAGTTAATTGATCAAACAAAGATTGAATAGAAGAAAAATTAACTAAAAATAATATCTAATGGAATGAAATTGAATTTAACTAAAATAAATTCAATGAATATAAACTAAGATGAAATTACTTAAAATAAATTAAACCTTATAAATTCAAGATAAACTATAAACTTTTAAATGTTTACATGGAAATTATGAACTATTTACAGTTTTTAAATAGTTTATAAACATAAAAAATAATTTATATGCAAATTATTGATTTAAAACATGTAAATTATTTTAGTGGGTGACTAATATAGGAAATATATAATGATAAAGGAGGATATGATTCTAAAATTGAGGAAAATATTTATACACATTATGAGGATTATTTTTAAAATTAATCACAAGATACTTATGAAGTTTAGGTGAATCATTCACTAACATAAATAAGATATCAATGGGTAAGATCAATTGTTAATGAATTTAACATCTTAGTTAAGAACATTGAAACTACACAAACCCAAAAAATGAATAACATTGAGATAATAACATTGTTATCTAATGTGGTACCAATGATTCTTCAAAAAATAAAATCATATATGAAGATAATTAGTTTGGAGTAAGAATTAATTAATATAAACAATTCATGATATCTTTTAAAGAGATAATCTAAAAAAATTATTGACATAAAATTTTTATTCGAGATCAATTTTATGAAAAGTGAATGTTTTTTACAAGGCTCAAATTATGTGTTGAGGTTACTTCCAAAATACGGGAGCATTACTGAAATAAAAATTCATAAATTAGTTTATTTATTATTAGTAGTGGAAAAACAATGGAGATTAAAAATATAAAATATAAAGTCTATTAATGAACTAACATTTCACACATTAATATAGTTTGTATAATAATATGTAAACTATATTAATATATAAATAGTTAAAATAATAGAAATAATTTAACATAATTATTAAATATTTAACATTATATAGTATTAATGATATGAGTTAATATTAATATATAAACATGAAAATGGATTCACAAAATATTAACATTTAAAAATTTAAAAATTAAATCTATATTCACATGTAAACATATTAACAGTTTATATGTAAACATGTAAGCACTATATTGTATTAACATGTACATAGTTTCAAATAAATATTAACATATAAAACTATAAAAATATTAATTTAATATTAACTTATAAATTTATAAAATATATACTCTAACTAAACTTATGGGAATAAAATAAAACTAATTATAAATAAACTTAACTATCCATATCATGCCCAATCCAAGTCAAACATAAAAAGAACCAAATTGGACAAAAAAGGAAACAAATTTGACTTAACAGACCTAAACCAATCAGACATGAACAAAACTAAAATGAACAAAATTAAGTATTAACAAACATTAATGTATCTAAGCTGTAAAAATATATATATATATACTATATTAATCATTCTATATTAATAAAATAAATGGAACTAAATTTAACTAAACCAAAATAAATCAAATTTAAATGAACCAAATAAAATTGAATTTAATTTATCTTTTCAAAATATAACTTGAATAAAACAACCCAAAATTAATATAGATAGAAATAAACTGAAATAAAACAAAAAATTGACCCTAAATGAAGTAACCCAAACTGAAAAAACAAATTGACTCAAATTAAACTAATCTACAATGTTTTATACATAAATAAACCAAAAAATTATGAATTGGATCTAAATGTTCGAAATTGACACAAATAGTTCTTACTCAAAATAAACTCACCTAAACATAATCAACCCCATATAAAATGAAAAAAAATAGAACTATATTGAATTAAAATCATCTAATCCAACCCATGTAATAATAATAAAACTAATTTGAATATACCTTGACAAAAATAATCCATGTTAGTTATTTTTTGTTTTATTTATTCTAGTTTCTATAGGTTGGGGATGATACCATTAATTTTGGTGAAATTTAGTTCAATATTTTTTTGGTTAGTTAAATATAGGTTAGAATGATTTATATTTTTTAATATAGTATTATTGAATATATTTTTTTATAAATAGTGTCATTTTCAGCTATATATGTTGAGAATCAAAATTCGTGTCCTTCAAGAAAAAGTGTTTTGCTCAAGAATAACGAATAAATAATAAAGTTCTATAAATGAAGATATTAAAGAAAATATTGTTAGTTTTATTATATATCTTTAAAATATTAATATATATTTCATATCTAAATATATTATTTATATTGGAAATATCATGCTTTAAAGGCCCTTGATGAGAATAGAGATGAAAAATTTGGAAAAAAAGATCATCTATGATAGATATTAGGTGGTGAACATAATGGAAGAATCCATTATTGTCCTTGGAAGAGTATCACTCCCACTAGGTATTTGCATACTTCAAACAACTCAAACATCTATGGAATCACTGCGTTGTATGAAGCTGATGAAAAGTAACTGGACAAAAAAAGATATCCATACAGGAGCATGAAAAATGTAAAAATGTCATTGATCTATTCATTAAAAATATAAAATATTTATGTTCATCACTTAAATTTGACACTAATATGGTTTTCAATAGATGCATATCAATGATTTTATCCTAATATGATACATGGGTCAATGGAGATATTGGCCAAAATAGTGGCATGGGTGACATCTTTCCAAGTGGTAATGGTGATGGTGAAGTTAAAAATGTTGATTCTTATGAAGATATTCATGATAAGGGTCTTAATAATATGAACATGTTGGTAGGGGTGGTATTTTTGGTGATTTTTTAGTGGTATATATCAATCCAATTCATTTTTTTAATAGCTATTTAAGACACTTAAAATCATGTGGATGGTGTATTATGACTAAAATTAATATTATATATGTGTTTTTATTTTTCTGTTGAGTTATAAATTGATTAAATGAAAAATATATAATATATGATATCTTGCGAATGTGTGTTGCGATTAGTGTTTTATTTATAGGTTGTTATATTTTTTATAAGAATTTTCATGTTGGGTTTAGTTTAATTTCTAGTGAAATAATCCTTTAAAAAAATTCACCAAAACTATTGGTATATAGAAATAATAATAGGTTTATACCAACAGTTTTATAGAACAGATGGAATATCCCTATGATGACACACAAACACCCCGCATTTCATGTAACTATTGTTATATCATATTCCAATGGTTCTAGGGAATATACCAAGTTCATGAAAGGGTAACCATGGGCTTGATGAGTTTATTCATATCCAATTAAGGAGTAAAATATTTTTTCATATCATGAGAACATTTTAGTGTTTTTCAGTGGCTAAGAGTTGGTGTTTTTATTTTAAAAACAATATAAGTCATATTATAAGTATTAGATCTATTTTTAAACTCAATGTAAGATTTATAGATTCCTTTAAGAATGTAATCCTCCCTTTATTCCTTTTATATCAATCAAATATGCCATTTTAAATTTCTAGAATGATAAATCAAACCTTTAACCCCTCAAAAATATTAAACATTTAAATTCTCTATTTTATTAACCATACTTAATTTATTTTTATTTTCTTGTTCTAATCATATTTAAAATAGAATGCCAAGAGGTACATATATTATTTATTATGTGTATAAACATTCTTACCATAGTTTAGGGAGATATTTTCCTTTAGTCCCTTTATCTTTAATTATTTTAATGGCCTTTCTATAAATATATTTAGTAAAAAAATTCAAGAAGAACATCTAGAATTGTTTATAGTAGTAGGTTGTAGTGTTCATATTGATTTAGATTTAAGAATCCAACTTATTCCAACTTTCCATCTTGAAAAAATTGTTCTTTATACACTTTATGATTTATTATGGTTTTATAATGGCATTGTAATTATCATCCCTATTGGAATGATAATTTATCCATAATTATATATTTTCATCACGAATTCACTCATAAAACAACATAAAAATGATTCATTGTTTCCCCTTTCTAGCTCATGCAGATTATAAAAAATAGCGTGTCACAACTCACTTTAACCCTCCCACACACTTAAATTAAACTGAGATCATGTATGTAGTACTAAAAAAGTTAGATAGGTATTATATTATTGTAATGTAGCTGCATAAGGTCTTTTATGGTTTATTTGGTTAATAATTAATGAATTTAAAGTTAATCTATAAATTGAGGTTCACTGTAAAAGTGGATTTATTCAATATAATAAATCAATATTATATAGCACAAGGCCTTCAATGCCCTTATATTTTGACTATATTAATTATAAAATTATTTATTTTCAATAATTCCATGGTTCTATCAAGAAATTAGGGAATTATAGAAAGATGAAAAATTAGGTTTAAAATCCATGTAAAAGAGTGATTTAAATATAGGGAAGTATATCAGGTTACAATATTAAAAAATAAGTGGACTTAGAATGAATTAAATTCACCTAGAATATAAGAACAAGTTTGTTTTATCATTCAAATAAGTTTATTTAATGGGTAAAATCATTTTCATAATACTTTTATAGGTTTAAAAGTTTAAATTTTAATCAAATTGAGATCAACATGTTTCAGTACACACAAAAACTGAAAGATAAACACACAACTTTTTTTGAAAAGACATAAATTTTGAAAAAGAAAAAACAAATTTTAAAAATACAAAACTAAATATTTTCTATCCCCCACATTTAGATTATGTATCATCCTCAATTAATTATAAGATATTTATTAGTTAAAATTTATTTTCATTCAAATACAGCAATCTATCAAGTGTTAAGGAAAGGAACAACCTAATGGTTCCTTATTGGTAGTCATGTTGGTGGAGTGTGAGATCCTCTACTGGTGTTTATTGAAGAATATCATAATATGTATTTTACCCTTTCCAATTGATTAAAAATGGGTTCATGTCTCTTTAAATAAATAACTATATAGAACCAAAAGTTTATACAATAGTGGCTATAAAAGTTCCTTCCCACATGGAACAAATCTTACCTGGTAATAGCTTGGGTCTAGAATAGTAAAGTAACACCTAGTACCCTTTATGGGAGTATTTATATTGAATTAACATTTTATTATCTACTCTATTTATAACCTTGTAAATTTTTTAGTTCAAAAAATCTTCTCTTCTAGATTCCCCAATCTCATAAATCTTTATCTTCTTTTCTTTCCTAGTAGTGTTTGAATTCAGATTTATCTCTATAACTACCTAGTAAACCTAGTGCTCTAGCTCTACAACTAGGAAATAGATCCTCCCATAAATAAATCTTTATTGTGCCATTAAAATGTGTGTTTTTTGTGATTTATGGATGATTCAATATTTTTATGTTTTTCACTTTAATTTTAATGTCATAGATCCCACTAAAAGTTTCAATTTATTTGAAATTATCTCATATTTAGTTTAAAAAAATAATTTTGTTTTAATTGATTGATTTTGGATTTTAAATTTTTTTTATTCATATTTTATATTTATAGGTAAATCCATAATTTTTTAAGTGATGATTTAATAGTAATTTTTAATTATAGGATGCATTTTGAAACTACAAGGAAATTCTAGTTCTTCCCTTTCAACATCACTTTATTATCTTTATCCTAATATTTTGTATATGAATAATTATAATTTCAAATTTCTCCATATATTTTTGTAAATTTTGGTATATATATTTTATTTTAATAACATGACCTAAATCATAATTTTGTATGGATAATATGGAATCAAAATTAAATGTTGTACTGGATTCAATATATTTGACCTCACATCACAATTTAGCCCTTAAAATTTACATACATGATCAAATTGATCTGAAATTTTAACATAATATAGAGGAATTAAAAATAAATATTTTATTCAACTAGAAACTTGAATATTTTAGTATTTTAGAGGTTCAACCTTGTGGCCAAAAAAATGGATATACTTTGAATCATTTTTTAAAATTTCAATCTTGTAAATTTTGTAACCCTAGAATCAAATTCAATATATAAATATATTTTATTCAAATTTATAGGGTATGATTCAAGAGTTAGGATATATTATTTAGTTTATCTAGAATTATTATATAATTTTAGATTATTTTTTATTCTATATTTTTTTTGATTTTACTATAATCACATGTTATGTAGTTTTAATAAAATTGTTCTTTCTCAACTATTTGTATTTACTTCTCAATTATCTCTATTATTTTCCCTATATCTTCTTACGGTGATCACTTATACTCAAGAAAATGAGTAAATAACCCAATAAATATCTCATGGGGAGTAATCTAGTATTGAACCTAAGTCTTTGTATCTTAATTTCTTTTGGTTAATTTAAGGATTTCCATTAATGAGATAATTAAAATTTATTGTAGTAATTTAAAGGTTAGATACTTATTTTATAAATATTATCCCCTTAATGAAGGAGGTATATGTGTATTTTAACCAAAAAACACTAAGTCTCTATATTTTCACAACTGGGGAAGAAGCGGATATTCACATATACAATAGAGTGTGTTTATTAAGTAAATATGAAACAAGACAATGAAGGTTCACATTGGATGATTCTATCAAGATTATTTCCTTTATTTATAACAATATATATTCTATATGAAATGAATCTACATGTTTAATTTTGATCATTACATTATATTACCAAAAACCCTAACATTTTACTACTTTCATAAATTGAAAATACCAAAAATAATAATAAGTGAATTTGGAATAGTTAGTGAATGGATACAACATCTTCTCATGTGAGACAACCCTGGTCTTCCATGATGCTACACTATGAAAAAAATAATATATTGTTCACTCCCCATGAAAGATTTTTCAAAACATGGACCCCATGTTGAGAATCCAAGTGGTTTTTCACTCATTGTTCTTTTCACATCTCGTAAATATTTTTTCCATATTTTCATAAAAGAAAAATTTTCTATTATGTATTAAAAATGAAATTTTTTTACATATATTGACTACTCACAAGTGAAAAAAAATTACATGAAATTCTAAAAAAATAATGGTTGTGAGAACTAATAGAAGAACTAAAGGACATGAGGTGAAAAATATATTGATATGTCTATACATTTCATGATCAGTTGCTGGAGAAACCAAAACCTGAATCAAGACCAGTGGTGTAATTGATTTCCCCACTCATAATTTTTATTAAGGAGCATAAGGAGGTGGAAAGGGGTTACTTAAAGAATTACTATTATCTTCCTACACTCAATTTTGGTTGTAGGAGATGCCTAAAGAACACATATATGATGACACACATATGGGGGATCATCATTTTTTTATAGAATCCAACAATCATTTTGTGTAAGTTAACATGAAATATGATTTACCCACCCTTGAAAAAGAAAAATTATCATCACTCCACGTTTACTTGAATAAGGAATAAGAAACAACAAAAAATTTGGAATTTTAAGAGAATATGGGGGATCTTGACTACCTTATTCCATCCACAAAAACTCTCCTTCAGGAAGAACATTCCCGTGAAGTAGCAATTTAAGTCAAAAAAACTTAGGGAGAAATTCCTTTGTTTAACTTAATTTCATTTAATTTTATTAGAAGTGAATTGAGTGTTAACTCTCGCTATTTAAATTTTTAGATTCATACAATATATGATTTTCTTTAGAATATTAATAAGATAAATAAGAACTACTTAATGAGGAACACATAGAGATCCTTGAATATATTGAATACTTTTTGTAAAATTACATTGGGAGATTATAGGGTATATGCACAAAAATACAACATTTTAGGACATAATTAATGATGTATATTTATATTTAAATTCATATTATTTCAATTTCACTAAAATATTATTATTTTCTGACTTCCCCTTTGAAAACTATATTGATGCATCATATTTTGAGCAATCCCTAGAATAAAAAGTTGTCAAATAATTTTTCGTTGAATAAAAAGATGAGAATAAATTATTTATTTTACACAAACAATGAAAGTTGTATCTTAATTCCAAGGGGTTATATTTGTTGTAATATACCCATGGGATAATCTATATTCAATTTAAGGGAATGTATGTTATGAGGAAATATATTTGTTGGTTCATATCAAAGAAATGACACCCACCATCAATCTTTGGATGATATCTGGAACTTCTATTTTAAGGGTAGATAAACCTAGGTCCAACTTAGTGTACAAACCAAAAAATGTCTCATTCTTTCTTTCCCTTTTTCATTTTATTTATATATATTTTACCTCCAATAAATTTATTATCTTTTATTGTAGAGACCTGAAGCTTGACATACATAGATATTAAATTACTTTTTCGGAATACATAATACATAACAAAAACAGACACACAAGGACCGTAATAGTATAGTGTCTTTGGAAACATGGAACGTAATCTTCTAATCGTGGTGAAAGATCTTCAACATCTCCCATAAAGATCTTCCACTTTTTTTTTCCTTACCTAAAATATTTCTTTTAATCCTAGGGGAAAATAAAACATAAAAAGGGTGAGCTCAAATGCTCAGTAAGGGTAAGAATGGATAAAATAAAATATACCGTATACATTTGAACTTAAAAACATGAACATAGTGTTTAAACATCAAAATCTTGAGCAATGAATTAAAATATGGAAGTAAATAAGGCATAGATCATAATGGATCATTAATCATGATAAAATATCATAGGAATAAATCATGTGATTGTGGAATCCATTAAGCACATGTAATGATTTCCATAGTAGCCAAAGCATTGCTGCCAAGACCATCTTAGTGGACAAATTCCCTTTCTGAATTGAGTTCACTCCTCGTTCTAGTCATGTATTACTGAACTGGTTTAACTTGTCGTTCCAGCCATGTCTATATCATGAGATATAAAATCTTTACCCAATTCATTGGAGGGAGATATAGGTCCCACCCATCTCATAATGAAATCATTCTTACTTGTGCCACAATATAAACATAAATCATTCATCATAACCCAAAGAATAAAAAATGGGTTTCATAAACATCATCCTGTCATAACATAATCCATATAAAACAAATGGATATCATTTCATCATAATAAAATTGAAACCATGTAAATCATAGAGTCATTATACTTGAAACATACACATATGAAATAATGTCATCTTAGATGGAAAATGGTTTTGATAAAACACTTGAAATGAATTCTTGGGGAAAATATCCTTTCTTCTTCAAAATCATTTTCTTTTCACAAAATTTCATGCAATTTTAAAATAAAATGTTGTTTTTCAAAATAGTCATGAAATATTTTGGAGGAATCTTCATGAAAATAAGGCTTTATAAAACCGTAAAAATCCTTTCATTCCGTATAAGTTAAAAAAACATTCTTCTCGTACTTCTGCCGAAAAAGTCAAAAAAGTACCTCATATCATAAACAAAATAAAGATTACTTACATACCATTTAGTAAAAGTAAAAATGTTTAAAAGGGACTTTAAACATATATGAAACCATTTTTAGGACACATGGACATGGATGAAAACAATAACCCCAGAAATTACTTATGAATAAACAATCTCGGATAAGAACGAGATTGGAATAGTTATCCCTTACCTTAGGTCTAATATGCTTTGTATGTATACAAACCTCCTGTATAATGATTTAAATAATGTCATTTACTTATTACAGAATCATATTCATTGTTATGATATCATATATGGTTCACTTATGACTTTATATTACCCGTTCTTTTGTAAATTCCATGTCAAAGAGTGTTTTGGGTAAAATCGTTTCATTTTTCATCCGTGTTTTGACTTGTAATTATTCATATGATTACTTAGATCATGATTACTTAATTCCAGAATATAAAACACTATTTATATATAATATATATTCAGAATATAAATATATATAATAGATCGATAAATGGAATGAAATACACCGTTCATGGAGAAGGTAGGTCGTACGTACGCATGAACGTTGTTTTCATTTCCTCATTGAATTGAATGGAATTAATTGGATGACATACATATATATATATATACAAAAATCCAGTACCATTATTATGTCATATATTTCATGATTACTTATTATATATACTTTATAATCATTCATGAATGGTTAATCATTGAGAATGAATCTCATCGCATCGTGGAGACGGCATTCCGTACGTACGCACGAGCGATGATATTGTTCCCATGATCGTGGAATTTTATTGGAGTGTATGTATACTATTACAGAATCAATATCACATTACAATAATCATATATAGTTATTATTTACACCATTATACCCATCCAAGTAAGGTGGTGGTGGAAAATAGATTACACCACGGCGTGGAGACGGTATTCCGTACGTACACACGCGTGGTGATTTCGTTTTCCATTGGATGGATAGATGGTGAAATAGGGTTGTTTCATACTTATAATAACATATAAGTATATTAGCGATACTGATTTTATTACTTCATAATGAAACAATCTAAGAAGAAGAAGTGTAAGAAGAAATAAAGTTGAAAGAATCGGTAATGGACATTACCTCTTCTTTAAAGCGCATCTTTGAGACCTCCTCTTAGGGAACTAAAATTGGTCTTTGAAGAATACCAGGACCTATAGGATGTTTCTATGGATGTGTAGAAGATAATTTGGCAGGGTTTGGCCGAGCTTTAAGGCTCAAAGTGGTGTGAGGAAAAGAGGGAGGAGGTGCCCTTTTATAAGGTAGGAGAGGGGCACCTTTGGAATAACTAAAAATATTATTTTATTATAAAGTCATATTCGGTTTTTAATAGCTCCAAATTGATATATTTCGAAGATAATGTGGGGATGGGTCGAAATACTCTCACCCAATAGAATTTAGACAAGTTTAGGTCATTATATTAACCTTATCTTTTAGTTTTAACTCTTAGTTAATTAGATTGACATTTACCATGTCACTTTGTATTTTTATATTATATAGTTAATAAATTTACCATATACATCCAAGAGACCCCCAATTGGTCCATTAATGATACACCTATCATGATATAAGTCTCTTGGATGAACCTTAGATTTTTAGGAATTTAATATCAATTAATAATATAATATTTGTTTTAAAAACTCTTTTATGTCAATTTTGACACTATTCAATAATTGATTTTTGTGAAAATAATAACAGAATGATTACTTAGAAAAAAGTTACTTAAGTAAATCCTAACATGTTATATTATTATATAAAATTATTTTAATTCATTAAAAGTCTCAAATTATATTTATTTGGGTATTTATAATATCAATTATTTTAATGTTTCACTATTATGGTAATTACTGCATCATCATTGTGTCATAAATAAATTAAATTATTTAATGTCTAAAAATTATAAATAAAATATACTTATGTAAGAAATATTTTTATCTTTATAATTAATATTTACAATCTAATTTATCTTATTTTTAACCCTATATTACAGATGTTTTAGTAAATACACTTTGATTTTAACTCTTTTAACTCTTCTTTGAATTAAATAATAATAAATGTCCTAATCTAATCCAAGTGGACCTAAATGATAATATTTTATTCCTAAGTTTGTTTTTGGTCGAGATACACTTTTCCAATAGAATTAGGACATGTGATAGGGTAATATTAATATCATTTTTACCCTTAATTACCCTATTTACTTTTAACCGTGGTAAATAAAAGTAAAAAGTTACTATTCACCAAAAATTATTTTCATCTCATTGAACCAAATTTTACTACTTGATATTAATCATGTTTCTCGGATTTTTGAAATTCCATTCAAAGAAGCGGTAAAATTAATTTTTATGAAAAATTCAGTTTTTTTAACTACCACTTAGTGGTTTCACTATTCATCAAAAATTGAAGTTTTTCTGAATAATGCCAAAATTTCACCCTAAGCTATAATTGATATTCCAAATTCAAAAATGATGTCTATTTTACAAAATTACAAAAATATAAGTTGCATTAATTAATTTTATAATTAATTCTCGTTGTTACAACAAATAGCGTGTCTGTAAGAAACAATATATATCAAAAGATTGACAATTGTTTGTGTCCAATTTCAAAGTGAAATTATGTACAATGACCAACATTGTATTAAATGGTAAAAATATATTATAAATATACATTAAAACCACTAAAATTCATAATTTATAAATATAAATAATTTTGATTAAAAAAGTTGTTTTTAATTAAAATTTAGTAATTTTCACTATTCATCAAAATATAAATGTTATCCGAAAAGTTCCAAAATTTCACCCTAAGCTAATTTCGATATTCTGAATCCAAAAATGAAGTCCATTTTTAAAGATAAAATTTATAAAATTTCAAAAAGTGGGTATTACTATTCATAACGGCTAGCTCATAATAATATTATAATAATATCTCGTTTAGTGAAACTCGGTATTGTGTACTACACACGCTATCGAGGAAGGTCGTGATTGTGTGTAATACAAGGCAATTCAGGGATGCGTGTTGTGAAAACTCCTTTTGTTGTAGCGTACAACACAAGACATTAATGAAATTAAAAAGAATATTTTTCATAAAATCTCGGGGTGTTACATTCTACCCCCCTTAAAATGAATTTCGCCCTCGAAATTCGTCAGGGTTATAAATGGTTCACTACTCAAAAGATTCTTTAATAGAAACGCACATAGTAAAAAGGAATACCAAAACTTGGATTTAAAAACTAAAGTATGAAACGTAACGGTTACCCAAAGTAACTCATCACTGGGTTTCCATGTAGGAGAAAATAGGTGAAAATATGGATATGGAAGAAAAATCTAACCATCAAGTTCTGATGGAGAGTGGTAGAGAACATGGATATGAAAAATCCAACAATCACAAAGCCATAAATTTGTGACGATCTAAGGTACCATCTGATTCATCGGATATAAGAGCACTAGGACAACATTTTTGGTCTTCAAGATCATTTCCCTAAAGTTGATGAAATTGGAATTCGAAGAAATACTTTCGTGATTTTGGTACAGTCTCACCATTGGTCGTTCTTTGGACAATTTCCACTTCATCTATTAAAGAAATAAAGTTGAATTTTTCATTCATGAAGTGTTAGCAGATCATGTGATAGAATGATGGGTCATTCCATCTGTCTCAAACAAAACGTTATAAAAGTTATCAAAAAAAACATAAGTCCATATATAGTGAGATTAATCAAAAATGGACTTATACTTCATATATCATACTTCTTAATATAATAAAACTAGTTTCTACTAAACAAGGACTTCCTATAGGCCAGTGGTAGGCGATAAAGGCCAGTCGCACTTCGGTTGGGGGTTTGATTACCACAGCCTTGTCCGATGCGATGGGCTGTCGCCCGTCCTGCAGGTTGTCCTTTTTATAAAACTACATTACTATAACATCCCATCAATAATATCGAAAAAATTTCTATCCTTAAACAATACTAACTTACGTCCAACATAATCCATTCCAATCTTTAGGCTTATCTAAAATACTTTGGTCCAAGCTCATAGTATAATGAAAATGATTACTTGAAATGTCAAATAACAATCACGTGAATGCCATCATTTATCCCCCATATATCATAAGATATATCTTGTTGGTCAAATTAAAAACATGTGAATACTTTAATCATGTATTCTCTTGAAGAATGAATACCCATTGAACATTAGTGAAAACATGAATGCAGTTAAAAGTTAACACTTTCCACATACCAAAATCCTCAAAATTCTATATACTAAAACCATGATATCACTTAGTCCTTATATCAATCATGAGCTCATGAATACAATCAAACATCTCATTATCTTCTTATCCCTTCATTATGCGCATATCATCTGCTTTCCAAAATATTTGAATCACTTTTCATGGTTACCGCTACCATAAAATTAATTAAAACCACAATAGACTAATACAAAAATATTCTAATACACCATAAAAGTACCTCAAAAACATTATTCTTAAATACCAATACATAAACACTTCAATCCATCATCTTCAATGATTGTCCTAGAATAAGTCCTTCCTTGATTTATAAGTAACTTTTTAGGTCAGGGCATTGAGTTGGGTAATGCCCATGTTCTCCACAAATAAGACATTGAACTCTATAATAGTCTGTCACTATATGACCCTTTTCTCCACACAGATAACATATATCCCTCCAATTGAGGTATTCCTCAAGGTTCTTCTTCCCTTCTTTAGAAATCTCAATCTTCCTTTCTTTATGCTCCTCAACATGCGAACATCAATAAAAATATATCTTCCTCTTATTTGATGAATTAGGCATACCACTAAATTTCACCTTGTTAATAATATATCGCGATGACGGATTCGGCATAATCACAATATCTTTCTCTCTAGGAATTACGCAATTTTGTTGCTCATAGTCACCAATTTGTCCATTCGATTCAATGTTAACCAAATTCCTTCTGGTTCCCTCCATTGACTAATACACAAAAAGATTTCTGTGAGAGGCAAAAATCATGCTAGGGAAAACAACATAGTAAAGGGGGAGTACCCTCAATATCTAACATCTTAGGTTAAATTATAATATTGTTACCATAGTTCTAAGACTATATCCTATATGTATACTTATCCTTAGGGACATCCCTAGACATACCTTAGAAATATCTCTAGGGATCTCACTAACGTTTTCGCATCCTAGTTTCCAAAGGTTGACTAAACCTTTCCTCTAATACCAATTGTAGAGACCCGAAGCTTGACGTACATAGATATTACATTACTTTTTCTGAATACATAATACATAACAAAAATAGACAAACAAGGACCGTAATAGTTTAGTGTCTTTGGAAACTTGGAACGTAATCTTTTAATCATGGTGAAAGATCTTCAACATCTCCCATAAAGATCTTCCACTTTTTGTTTCCTTACCTAAAACCTTTCTTTTAATCCTGGGGGAAAATAAAACATAAAAAGGGTGAGCTCAAATGCTCAGTAAGGGTAAGCATGGATAAAATAAAACATACCATATACATTTGAACTTAAAAACATGAACATTGTGTTTAAACATCAAAATCTTGAGCAATGACTTAAAACATGGAAGTACATAAGGCATAGATCATAATGGATCATCAATCATGATAAAATATCATAGGAATAAAGCATGTAATTGTGGAATCCATTAATCACATGTAATGATTTCCATAGTATCCAAGGCATTGCATCCAAGACCATCTTAGTGGACAAAGTACCTTTCTGAATCGAGTTCACTCCTCGTTCCAGTCCTTTATTACTGAACTGGATTAACTTGCCGTTCTATCCATGTCTATCTCATGAGATATAAAATCTTTACACAATGCATTGGAGGGAGCTATAGGTCCCACCCATCTCATAATGAAATCATTCTTACTTGTGCCACAATATAAACATAAATCATTCATCATAACCCAAAGAATAAAAAATGGGTTTCATAAACATTATCCCATCATAACATAATACATATAAAAAAATGGATGTCATTTCATCATAAGAAAATTTAAACCATGTAAATCATAGAGTCATTATACTTGAAACATACACATATGATATAATGTCATCTTAGATGGAAAATGGTTTTGATAAAACACTTGAAATGAATTCTTGAGGAAAATATCCTTTCTTCTTCAAAATAATTTTCTTTTCACAAAATGTCATGCAATTTTAAAAGAAAAGGATTTTCTTGAAAATATTCATGAAATATTTTGGAGGAATCTTCATGAAAATAAGGCTTTATAAAACCGTAAAAATCCTTTCATTCCGTATAAGTTAAAAAACATTCTTCTCGTACTTCTACCGGAAAAGTCAAAAAAGTACCTCGTAACATAAACAAAAGAAAGATTACTTACATACCGTTTAGTAAAATTAAAAATGGGTAAAAAGGACTTTAAACATACATGAAACCATTTTTAGGAAACATGGACATGGATGATAACAATAACCCTAGAAAATACTTATGAATAAACAATCTCGGATAAGAACGAGATTGGAATAGTTATCCCTTACCTTAGGTCTGATATGCTTCGTATGTATCTGAACCTCCTGTATAATGATTTAAATAATGCCATTTACTTATTAAATAATCATATAAATTGTTATGATATCTTATATGGTTCACTTATGACTTTATATTACCCGTTCTTTTGTAAATTCCATGTTAAAGAGTGTTTTGGGTAAAATCGTTTCATTTGTCATCCGTGTTTTGACTTGTAATTATTCATATGATTACTTAGATCATGATTACTTAATTCCAGAATATAAAACACGATTTATATATAATATATATTCAGAATATACATATATATAATAGATCGATAAATGGAAAGAAATACACCGTTCATGGAGACGGTAGGTCGTACGTACGCATGAACGTTGTTTTCGTTTCTTCATTGAATTGAATGGAATTAATTGGATGACATACATATATATATACATAAATAAAGTATCATTATTATGTCATATATTTCATTATTACTTATTATATATACTTTATAATCATTTATGAATGGTTAATCATTGAGAATGAATCTCATCGCGTCGTGGAGACGGTATTCCGTACGTACGCACGAGCGATGATATCATTCCCATGATCGTGGAATTTTATTGGAGTGTATGTATACTATTACAGAATCAATTTCACTTTACAATAATCATATATAGTTATTATTTACACCATTATACCCATCCAAGAAAGGTGGTGGTGGAAAATAGATTACACCACGGCGTGGAGACGGTATTCTGTACATACGCACGCGTGGTGATTTCGTTTTCCATAGGACGGATAGATGGTGAAATAGGGTTGTTCCATACTTATAATAACATATTAGTATATTAGTGATACTTATGTTATTACTTCATAATGAAACATCCTAAGAAGAAGAAGTGGAAGAAGAAATAAAGTTGAAATAATCGGCAGTGGACATTACCTCTTCTTTGAAGCGCATCTTTGAGACCTCCTCTTAGGGCACTAAAATTGGCCTTTGAAGACGACAAGGACCTCTAGAATGTTTCTAGGGAAGTTTAGAAGAGAATTTGGCAGGTTTTGGCCGAGCTTTAAGGCTAAAAGTGGTGTGAGGAAGAGAGGGAGGAGGTGCCCTTTTATAAGGGAGGAGAATGGCACCTTTGGAATAACTAAAAATATTATTTTATTATAAAGTCATATTCTGTTTTTAATAGCTCCAAATTGATATATTTCGAATATAATGTGGTTATGGGTCGAAATACTCTCACCCAATAGAATTTATACAAGTTTAGGTCATTATATTAACCTTATCTTTTAGTTTTAACTCTTAGTTAATTAGATTGACATTTACCATGTCACTTTGTATTTTTATATTATATAGTTAATAAATTTCCCATATACATCCAAGATACCCCCAAGTGGTCCATTAATGATACACCTATAATGATATAAGTCTCTTGACCGAACCTTATAGTTTTAGGAATTTAATATCAATTAATAATATAATATTTGTTTTAAAAACTCTTTTATGTCAATTTTGACACTATTCAATAATTAATTTTTTGTGAAAATCATAACATAATGATTACTTAAAACAAAGTTACTTAAGTAAATCCTAACATGTCATATTATTCTATAAAATTAGGTTAATTCATTAAAAGTATCAAATTATATTTATTTGGGTATTTATAATATCAATTATTTTAATGTTTCACTATTATGGTAATTACTGCATCATCAATGTGTCATAAATAAATTAAATTATTTAATGTCTAAAAATTATAAATAAAATATCATTATGTAGGAAATATTTTTATCTTTATAATTAATATTTAAAATCGAATTTATCTTATGTATAACCCTATATTACAAATGTTTTAGTAAATACACTTCAATTTTTACTCTTTTAACTCTTCTTTGAATTAAATAATAATAAATGTCCTAATCTAATCCAAGTGGACCTAAATGATAATATTTTATTCCTAAGGTTGTTTTGGGTCGAGATACACTTGTCCAATAGAATTAGGACATGTATTAGGGTAATATTAATATCATTTTTACCCTTAATTACCCTATTTACTTTTAACCGTGGTAAATAAAAGTAAAAAGTTACTATTCACCAAAAATTATTTTCATCTCATTGAACCACATTTTACTACTTGATATTTACCGTGTCTCTCGGATTTTCTAAATTCCATTCACAGAAGCGGTAAAATTATGTTTTATGAAAAATTCAGTTTATTTAACTACTACTTAGTGGTTTCACTATTCATCAAAAATTGAAATTTTCTGAATAATGTCAAAATTCCACCCTAAGCTATAATTGATATTCAAAATTCAAAAATGATGTCTATTTTACAAAATTCCAAACATATAATTTTCATTAATTAATTTTATAATTAATTCCCGCTGTTACAACAAATAGCGTGTTTGTAAGAAACAATATATATCAAAAGATTGACAATTGTTTATGTCCAATTTCAAAGTGAAATTATGTACAATGACCAACATTGTATTAAATGGAAAAACTATATTCTAAATATACCTTAAATCCACTCAAGTTCATAATTTATCAATATAAATTATTTTCATTAAAAAAGTTGTTTTTAATTAAATTTATTAATTTTCACTATTCATCAAAATATAAATGTTATCCGAAAAGTTCCAAAATTTCACCCTAAGCTAATTTAGATATTCCAAATCCAAAAATGAAGTCCATTTTGAAAGATAAAATTTATAAAATTTCAAAAAGTGGGTATTACTATTTATAACGGCTAGTTCATAATAATATTATAATAATATCTCGTTTAGTGAAACTCGGTATTGCGTACTACACACGCTATCGAGGATGGTCTTGATTGCGTGTAATGCAAGGAAAGTCATGGATGTGTGTTGTGAAAGCTCCATTTGGTGTATCGTACAACACAAGACATTAATGAAATTAAAAAGAATATGTTTCGTAAAATCTCGGGGTGTTACATTTATTTTCTTCTTATTCTTGTAGTTTTCATTGAGAAACAAATAAGGGACTACCTCAAAGCTATTCTATCCAAGAATTTAGGTTGTATTGATCATTTATACTTGATTATTTTATTTAAAATTTAATTATAAATATAAAATTGATAAAATAATTCTGGAATAAAAAAGGTATCATAACATTTTATTTGGTGGGTGTGGTACCAATCTGTATAAGTTTACATGTTTTATTTTCTTATTTTTAATTTTTCCGGTATTTTTATATTTGCATATTGAGATTAAAATATCATCACGTCTAGTGAAAAATTATATGCTATTTTTAAATATTTTATAGTTTTTTAACTTATATTATTGTTAAATGAGTTTTTCCACTATTTTCATGGAAATATTTTTTTAAGAATTTGGAAAAGGTTTGTGAATGGAAAATAATTAAGTGAAATTTAAATTATAACATGAAGAAACTAGAATTTTTTACTCTAACTTGATTAAATTTTCCATTATGAAAAATAACATCTTAGGGAGAAAACCAAAAATATATTCATATAAGTCCTCTGAAACTAGAGTAAAATGGGAAATTGGGATCCTGCATAATGTTATGTGATATTAAGCCCGGGAAAAAATACAAAAAAATGAAAACAAATATAGTTCCTTATTATCAAAAAGTATTGGATTTACGTGAGGGTAATATATAACACAATATGTGTAAGGTGGAAAATAACTTAAAATAGTGTTGGTTGTATCAAGGAAATGGAAAATGGAAATTCTATATAGTAAACTTAGTAAAGAGGGATTTATGTAAGTTCCACTTTTTAATATATTAATTCCTCTAAATTATATTCTATTAAAAAATATGGAACATTAAACTTTTCTTTAACTAGAGTGGGATAGTGGTTAAGACTTATGAAGGAGGCCTGATACTTTCAATTATTAATAAATATAGGATTATTTTATATTATGGTTAGTGTGTTTGAACCTAAGAATAATATTTATTTTTATTCTTTAGCTTCACTATATTTCCCAGGAGTGTAATGTTTAAGTCTGAAGTATTTAAATTGGCCAATATTATCATATTTTTCAATTTAATTTTAATGTCCAAAATCCCAAAAAAAATGTTAATTTATATGTAATTGTCATATATTGAGATTAAAATAATATTTTGAGTTGAATTGAAAAAATGGATTAATTATATATTTTAATTTTTTTATTTATATTTTATATTAATTGGTAAAACCATATCTGTTAAGTGATAACTTAATAAGAATTTGTAATTGGGAAATGAATTTGGAAAGTATATGGAAATTCCATTTTACCCTTTCAATAACACTTTAGTATTTTTATCCTAAAATTTTATATATGTAGAATTTTAATTTTAAATTTTTTCACATAATTTTACACATTATATTATACATATTTTATTTAAAAAAATTGATTTGAATAAAAATATTTTATGGATAACAAAGCTTCAGGATTCAACATTTAACTGGATTCCACTAATTTGATCTAACCTCAACATTCAACTCATAAATTTAACATCCATGTTAAAATTTATCTAAACATTTGAAAAAAATAGGAATATATAAAAAATATTTAATTCAATTCAATTTACAAATATTTTAGTATTTTACAGGGCCAACCATATGGTAAAAAACTAGTATATACTTTAACTTGATTTTTTAAATTTCCAACTTGTATATTTTAAAACCATATCCTCCCATTCACTGTATAAATAGGAGTTCTTAATATTCAGAGGGGGATATTTGTGAATTAAGACAAAATAATTTGTTTATATATATTTATTTTATAATCATAGATTACATTTTTATAAAATTTTATTTTTATTTCATTATAATTTCATGCTACATAGTTTTAGTAAAAAAATTCGTACTCTTTGATTCATTTTTCTTTATATTGTTTATCTTGTTTTACCCCCCTTATATTATCATTATGGTCTCCTATAACCATGATAATTATTAAATAACCCAATAAATATCTTTGAGGTATTAATAAAATTCTAAACCAAAGTCATTTTTCTCATTTGTTTTGTGTTTATTTAAGGATTAACAATTGTGAGAAAATTTACCCACGCTATAGTTAACTAGGGGTTAGCTTATTCTTATGTAACCATTATCCCATTTATAAAATTGGTGTATTTGTATTATACTTGACAATATATTTGTCATTATAAATTCAAAATCAAGTAATAATAGGATGTTCACACATATAATAGATTCTTTTCATTAAGTAAATATGAAACAAGATAATGAACATTAACACTGGATGATTCTCTCAGGAGTATTTCCTTTATTTCTTACTTAATAAATTATTTTTTCATTTAATTTGTATTTTTCATTTATATTTTTCATTACATGACCAAAAAACATAAATTTTAACTCCTTACATAAATATAAAACACCAAAAAATATAATAATTGAATTATTAATAGTCAGTTAATGACTACAACCACTTCTCAAGTGAGATGACCTTGATCAGATATTATTTTTCACTAAAAGAAATAAATAATATATTTTCCCCACACAATAATATAAGTATCAATATCCTATTATCCTATAAGGTTTCTTCTAAACTTTTCCTCTAATCCTTTTTTATTTGATAGTTTTCTCTAGTATTCCATTAATTTCTCTATTTGAGACTACATATTGACCATTAGTTTATGGATGGTAGGGTGTTGATGTCTTGTGATTCACTCCAAAATTCTTCATCAATGATTCCATGTTATTATTGTGTAAATTATTCCCTTTATCAATTATGATTGACCTTGGAACTCTAAACCTATAAAAATGTTTTTCCTCAAAGGATCAAAAACAATATTTTCATCATCAGTTTTGGTATCTTTATCTTCCTCCGATTTGGTGACATAATAAACATATAATAGGATATAATATTTCCCAAAAGACAAGGTGAAAGGTCCCATATGAAATTCATGAAAATCTTTGAACAACATTGAATAATAAATTCCAGATTATAGGACTATCATAAAAATATTTTTAGGTCCAAATTTTCCTCCAAACTATAATATTAAATAATATAATGATAGAGTGTATCTCACTTTCAGGTATGCATATTTTTATTATTTATTCATTATTGTAGAACCACCTAAAATATATATGGTAGATCACTGAGAGGGGTTGAATTAGTAAAATAAATTATTTTTAATGTAAATTTCAAAAGAAACCACATCACATATTAAGATGATTGATTTTTTCTACCCAAAAATACTTTCAAACACATTCCAGCACATAGAGCACAGTGATTTACATGGTTTACATCTGAATGTTAAAAGGCTAATACTTAGTGTGATATGGATTCCCCAGAGATCACACAACCCACAAGTGACCACCACAACCTTAATAACACAACCTATTTAGGTATTATCAATATGTGAATATGTTAATCAAAAATTCATGTTTTGATGATTCCATAAGAGTTTTTATACATTGAAAAGAATATCATGCCATTGTAGCTACTCTTAATAACATAAAAAACCTCTCCATTTAAAAAAGGTTAAAATCCCAAGCTAAAATTCCTTACAAAATTCTTGTATCCAATTTCTCACCCCATTTTTCACTTCCCATATATTCTCCACGTTCATTTTGATATATTTTTATAAGGTAGTGTTGTATCCTACATCTTCCACCTCCTCTATTTAACCTTAAATCTTCTTCTATGTACTTAAAATCATTCCAAAATTTTGGAAAAAACTTTACCTCAAATGTATCTTCATGAAACACCTAATTTTGTACATTATTTTCTAGGCGAGAGATAAGATGTCTTGAGGGGGTGAATTTCCTATAAAAATAATTTTAAAAATTATGCTATAAAATAAAAATTATTATCATGAAAGAAAATTATTTAATATTAAAAATATCGAAGTTTAGTGAGAAAAAAATAAAATTAAAACCATACACATAGTTTAATATATATTATATAAATTAAAATAGAACACTTAGATAAATAATTTTAACAATATCTCAAGAATGATCCCCTACCTCTCCTCCCCTATAGAGTATATTAAAAGGTTATATGTATCCCATATTTTTAATAGGAAGTCTAAACTAAATAAGAAGAAATAATCCCTTGGTTTTAACAAAAACCAAGAACCAAAAAAGAATACCCATGGTTCTAACAGAAACAAATAAATAAGAATATATAATTCAATGGTTAAGGGAACCTAAATAATAAGATGGATAATATGGATATTTATTTTTTAGAAACACTTAAAAAATCAATAAACTCTCTCTAAAAGATTTATAATAATATAAAATATATATAGAGAGAGAGAGATAAAAGGTATAAGAATATAATTTAATAATTGCAATTAGTGGTAAATAATGGCTCAATGTGAAAGAGAAAAAAAAGAAACGGATTATATTCCTTGATGCCTCGTTGCCTTTTTGAGAATTGGGAGGTTCTTTGATATATCTTATAAAAGAACATTAGAGAATAATCAAGAATAATTTAGTGGAAAGTAGTTTTCATTTATGTTTGTGGATGATATCCAACCATCATGTGGGCCTATTTAAATCCTTTATAGGTTTTATAGGAGACTTGGGTCGAATCAAGCCTTTAGTGTTCCAAATCAATACTACTAGACCAAAATTTAATGGCCCTGTGACTATTCTGGATCAAATACACTGGCTAGCCACCAGATTCCACTAGACATCTAATAAAATTGCTTTAACTTTCTATATTTTTTTAGATCCCACCATTTAACTAGTGATCTCCATCAATGATCATGTGATCTTAATAGAAATACAAGTGCTACTATCTCCTCTACCAGCTGACTGGTGCACTCCTAATGGCTAGCCAATGGGTGCAGACTAGTGAGGTCATCATGTAATCCCTCTCTCCTTATTTTAATGTTTTTTATTGGTATATTTATTCCAAAATAATATTTCTAAATACTATAACCAAAAATACACTCAAACCAATGGCTAGAAACACACTTAGTGATTATGATCATAAAAAATAGAGGTTCAACAATATCCACCTTTTTACAATCAAAAAAACTAATGTATGGTTTAAATGAAATAATAAAATATAGAAAGAAGGAAAAAAATAAATAAGAAATAAGAATAGTGAGTATTTGAATGATTTAGAGATAGTGTTTTCCTAAAATCAAAGATATCCCCCTTGAATCAAGATATTCTCTTCCTTTGAATTTTTTTTCTAAAAGAATGATCTTAATCCTTTTATGAATCATTTTTTCTTGAAATATTATAATTTTATCCCCTAATAAATACAACTTTTCTCCCCATTTTTGATCAGTAAAAATATTTATAAACAAAAAGGATCAGATAGATAAGAGGTAAAAAATTACCAAGATTATCAATGTTATCTTAAAAAATGATTTCAAATATTTTCACAATATTTTCGAAAAATAATAAAATAAAATATTTTCAAAAAAAATAATATTTGAAATGAGAAAACATAGATAATAAGGGATAACTAAAAATAATTACAATAGTACCATTCATAAATCCCCCTTAATAAAATTAAAACATTCTAAAGTAAGGGTTTTTTATGAAATCATCTAATTGAAATTCCATGCTAATATATTCAAAATATTTATCTCCTTTTCTAAAGTGGACTCTCAAAAAGTGATTTTGATTTTCAATGTGCATTGTGCATATATATTTACTAGGATTTCTATATATGATTATGGAACTATAACTATTAAATTTAACAGGAACATAAAGAAATGTTAGCCCAAAATCTAAGAGAGTTTTTTTCATCCTTATAATTTGGGTGAAAAAACTCCATATAGTTATACATTATGCTTTAGCTATATAAAGAGATGCTAATTTTTTATTTTTACTCCTCAAATAGATTAATTAATTTACAAGAAGGTGAATATTTTCACTTTTACTTTTCCTATCAAGTTGACATCCCCCCAAATCAACATCGAAAAAAATGAAAGATTGAAAGATGTTATTTTAGGATAAATTAAACCATGATTTTTTAAACCATTTAAGATAGTATTAAAATGAGTGAAAATTAAACCACTAAACATAATGACTAGTTGGGTTATAGTAAGGTAAAGAAGACTCCTAGTCATATTTCTATAAACCTTGTTGTCAATTAGATTATTCTCTTTATTCAACCTAAGATTTTAAGAAATACTCATATGTGTGATAATTTCCTTATCATGATCCATGTAAAAACACTTTAGAAATTAATTAGTGTATTTTATTTTCCTTAAAATATTTTTATCCTCATTTTGAAATATTTGAAACCAAATAAAGAATTTTAACTCACCCCTAAAACTTATATAAATTTTTTTCCCCATAATATTTAATAAATCATTACAAATAGAATCATTTTTTTATCTAAAAATAATGAAATCGACATATATTTCAATTCCAAAAGGAATGTTTAATCAAATAGAAATAAATTCAAATCCAATTTCACAATTTTAAATTTATTTAATAAAATAAAAAAAAATTAATAATTCATAACAAGAACAAGGGGTTGTTTTGAATCATATAATGCTTTATATAACTTAAAAATAGAATTTGGTAATTTTTTAATTTTCAAAAACTGATTGGTTATTCCACAAAAACTTTTTTATAAATAAAACCATTTCAAAGTAAATATTAAAATTAATTCAAATAAGTTTTTAAATTAATATGGGTTGTGAATTCCAACAATATTCTAATAGATTCTATTTGAGAAATAATTGATAAGGTTTCACTATAATCAATACTTTTTTCTTGATTATAGCCTTTGTCTACGATTCAAGCTTTATTATGTGTTACGTTACCTTGATTATCTAATTTATTTCTAAAAACCAATATTATACCAATAACAAGATGATCATATGGGGCTTTCAAAAAATTTCCAAGAAATATTTCATTGTAATTATTTTAGCTCTTATTGTATAGGAAAAACCAAATTTCCATCATAAATAGAATCATAAATTTAATTAAGTTCTTGAAAATAAATAAATAATGATGTTGGATTTTATTTAAGATAGAACTTCTAGTACATGTTTTAATATGAAAATGGTGCCTAATATTTTTCAAGTGATGGTCCTTGTATGTTTTTCAAAGCCTTGGGTAAATAAAAAAGGATATTTATCCCAATGTGATCTTTAGGAGAGGTGGTATCATTCAAATTCAAAGGTTTAATGTTATACACAACATCTTCAAATTGAGATGATGGTTTAGGAACATGTTTATAAAATTTTATATAAATGCATGCTTTAATGGTTTTGGTTTCTTACTAAAGACTCGATAGGATTTACTTGTGTTTAAATACACAATAAATATTTCATAATCATATTTTGGATCAAATTTCTGTTAGTTGTCATTAATGTTATAAATATAAAATTTTAATCTGAACACCTTAAAAAACTTTTTAAATTTTATTTTTCTAAATTTTTTAAGGGGTATTTTTTAGGATGGGTCATACAAGAAAAAATTTTATAATGTAATAATCAGTATTGACTACCACAACTCAAAATTATTTAGGTATTTTTTAATCATTCTAGAGGTATATTTAGATTTCATGATGGGTTTTATTATGTCTTTTGAAAACCCCATTTTATTTATGTGTTCTAAGAGTGGAAAAGTTATGATTATAAACTTCTGAAGAAAAAATTTCCTCAAAATAATTTTCATCAAAGTCTTCCCTATGATCACTTTGAATGGAAATGATTTTTCTCCCTTTTCATTTTTTACCATCTTGAAAAATATTATAAATACATTAAAGGACTGTTTTTTTATTCCAAGAAAAATACCCAATTAAATCTTGTATATTCATAGAAAATCTCAAAGGAATATGATTTTCCATTGATACATTTGACTTGAGTTGGTCTAAAAATATTTAGGTAAACAATCGCAAGGGATTTAAAGTTTGATACTTATTTCTTAGGTTTGAAATTAGTTTTTTATACTAAGTTGGAAAGGTTCTCAAATAAAATTATCCTTGAAATGAAAGTTTAGTAAATCTCATACTAGATGAATACAATTGATCTTAATAAGCGTGTGTGTGTGCTACAATGAAAAATGAATCTATTCTAAAGAAAATATATACAATATTTAATGATCAAACATTTCACATTTTGAGAATAAAAATATTTCTAATTGATAATATAAACATTTATAAAATTAAATTTATTAAAAAAATCATTTGGAATTGAAAATGTTAAAGGAATCGCATTCAAAAGAGATTTGAAAATCATTGTCTCATAATTGGTTAGTGATTATAAATTTTTTTAAACCTTAAATTAATAAAAAAATATTTTATAATCATTTAATTGAAAAAATTTATTACACCTATACCAATGATTTTACTTCTTGTATTTTCACTGAAGTTCACTTATCCTCCAACAATCTTTTCAGGATGACTAAATCCAAAGGGGCCACCATACATGTGTTAAGATCATACATTATCAATTTACTATGGCCTTTATTGGGATTTACTCTTTATACATTTTTACTATAAACTTATAAAATAAATCTATTTGGTACCATGATTTTGGGACCATAAATTTTAGCTAATAGGGATTCGTATATATAAAAAAATTTAGAAAAATATTTTTGAGGTTAGAGATTAGATGAAAGATAGAAATTTTTTTATTAACTATGTATATTTATTTGTAAAAATACATTAAATAATAATATTCCCATATTTGTGAAAATAATTATAAAAATTTATTTTAAGAACCCTCTTTTAGAAAAGTCATATTTTTGGAAGAACAAAAATTATTCAAAAAAACAAATTACAAAATTATTATTTTCATGGAATTGTAAACAAGATATTTTATTTATATTTTGTTCACCATAAGTGAATTTAATAAGAAAATTTTTTATATCATTGATAGTAGATTGAAACTTATTCACATTTAGTAAATTATTTAATTTTTTTGATAATTCATCTTTTTCTTATCAAAATTATATCCTTTTCTTTATGAAATTGATTATAATTTGTTTTAAGTTATTTATAAATTTAATTTATCTTTGTAAAACCCTTATTAATTTTTATAATGAGAATATTTTAGATCCTTATATCTTAGGTTATTGGAAGAAATATAGGAAGAATATTAATTTGACAAGGAGGTGGAAGAGGAGTTATCGTTTACTTCATTACTAACCTCAACTTCGGCCATGTGACACTTCGTGATTTCGTTTATTAACTTAATACAGGAGAGGGAATCATCCCATGCACTACAGTTTGAAACCATCAATGATATCATGATTTTATTATTCTTTTTATTGTCTTTTTTTATCAAGTGTCATTTGGGCCTTATGTGTCACTTATTTTTGCATTAAAATAATGTTACTTCTTGTCCAATTTGATCATCCTCCTTTTTGGTATGTCAATAGGATTTTTTTTGAAGATTTTTTTATATTCTTGGATAGATAATCTATTTCATCCCCATCATAATATTTGACATTAATTTATTTGAATGAAATCATCATTTCTCATTCACTTATTTGGCTTCTTTATTGGATTATCTCTTAGTTGTGATCTCATAAGTCATGGTAGATCCAATTATATCCTCGAATGGAGTGTTCTTTATGTCATTTTATATTTTATTTCCATCAATTTAGCTTCATATTTTCTTATAAAAACCTACATAATTTAATTTACTAATGTTTCTGTAGTAAGATTATCACCAAGATACATTATTTGATTGCATATGTTAGTAAACGGTATAAATATTTTAATAATATATTCATTTATATGTATACTGAATAATTCAAAATATTTCATATACATATCAAACCTAGTATCTTTAACTTAATATCTTTCTTCATGAGTAACTTCTAAGAGTTTATAGATTTCATGAGCAGTTTTTCTTGTAGATATATTATTAAATTCATTTTTGGTATAGTCCCAAATCCAAGGCATTCATATATTTACCATATAATTCAAAAGATGTAATATCAATGGGTGTCCATTTTTCTTCTTTTTCACTAGTTTGAGTATAACCATTCATATAAATTTTATATATAAGATACTAAATAGATCAAATAAATTTGGACGTACAAGTATTCCAATAACTATGGTTGGAACTATAAAAATAAGGTACATGAACCATAAATCTCCCTTCGAGATCACCATGGATGTTTAAAAAATATTCCATTTAAATAAATATAAATTTAAAATTGGATAAGATATAGAAAAAAAGATTATTTTTGAAAAAAAAAATATACTTTAAAAAAACACAAAGAAACACCCTTTACTACCACATATAGGTCAGAGATAAGATGGAAAGAGGGGGTGAATTTCCTATAAAAATAATTTTAAAATTATACTTTAGATTATAATCAATTATCATGAAAAAAAATTATTTAATAAAAAAATAAAATTATAGAGAGTGTGGTGGAAATTAACACTTTATGTGTAGTAGAGCATAAATTGCAGAAATTAAAAAGGCACACATTGATAAATTAGTTTGACAATAGCTTCTAAATTACCCCATAATTATCTTCCCCTCAATAAGGTTTAAGAGGGATATATTTCTCCTTTAGTTTTAATAGAAATCAATAAACAAATAAAAAGATAGAATCCATTTGTTTTAATAGAAACCAAGAGACAAAAAGATGACCCTTTCTTTTAATGGAAACCAAGAACCGAGAAACCCCATATTAATGGTGGGGGTAACCTAAATAAGAAGATAAAGAAGATATAGTTTTTTTATAAACCATTTACAAAGTACTCAACTCCCTCAAAATTATTTTTAAGAATACGAATGATATAGAGAGAGGGAGAGGGTAAAAGAAGAGCATTAAATAATTACAATAAGAGATAAAGAGTGCCTTAAAGAGAGTGTTGAGAATGAGAAAGTATTGTATCCATTAAAACTTGATTTAATTTTGATTATTGAGAGATTGTTGATAATATTCTAGAAAATAATTTTGGGTATCGATAGGGAATTTTTTGATGAAAAGTAATTTTTATAGATGTTCATGGATTAGACCAAATACTCCTTGTGGTTTTATTTATAGCCTTCATAGGTACAGGAGAATACTTTGGTTGAGTAAAGATTTTAATGAGAAAAATCACATATTTTATACTAATCATTAATGGCCTTTTTACTTTAATGGTTTGAAACCACCAACTAGATACCCGATCCAACTAGCTAGTTTGTGTAATTTTTTTATCTTTCTATGTTTTTTTTGACTCTATCAGCTGTATAGTGAGATCCATCGGTGAGCCGGTGAGTTATGTGGTGTTATTTCATTGCATATTTTCCTTATCATATTTATGAATTTATTCCATTTTTTATGATAAAATGATCATATAATGGATAATTTTTTAATTTTGATTATTTTTGTTAAGTAGCATTATTATTTGAATATTTTATGAAAAATAATGATTTTCTATTCTTAATAATGAATTTTTCTTAGTTTATTTTCATATATTTAATGAAAGAAAATCTTGAATGTGGTTAATGTTTTTTTTATTGAATTTTTATTCTTAATGTGAGAATATTTAGTTAAATGTGTCATTGCAATCAATTTGTAATTAATATTCTTATTATTTCATTTAATTTAAATTTACATCTTAATGGATTTTTTTAAAATTCACTCTTATTGTAATATTTAATTAACATAACCTTCTTCAATTAAATATCTAAAATTTCTTCATAACTAAATTTCAATGCATGTGGATGTACACGTAATTGATTGACCATGTAGTACAATTTTATTCTAATAACTTACTACCTCTATGTATCTATTTTTTCCTAGTTACTACAGAGAAAATTATTTAAATATCCAAATTATGAAGGAGGAAACATATATAAGTTTCCAAGAGTTTTCACATGTCTAATTAGAAACTTTATCTATGTAATTGAATTTAGAGTAGACCATATACCCAAATTTCATTAGCTATCCACATAGAAAATTTCTCAAGGAGAACCCACATATACATTTATTTTAGTATGTGAATACTACATACCAAATTCTATCCTATGATATAAGTGAATAAATGGGCATGGACCTAATTTTAAAAAAAAAAATAGGAACTCGAAGATCTGATCTTGATATTTATTGAAGAAGACTTCAAGGCCAACTACAAATTTCCATCTAGGGGAAAACAATTTTGGTGAACTAACTGATATACCGACTAATATTAATTATTAATACGACCTTGGTAAACCTTAGAGTTTGATTTTAGGGATGAATAACTCATATTTGAGCTATCACTGAATAATGAAACTAGATCTCGATGCCTTGCCTAATGATGAGTCGACTGAACCAATTGGACATGTCGAATGAATAGGATGAAATGAGAATCTACCTATAATATTGATACTTAATTTATTGTGAGTATGAAGTTTAAATATTGAAGATGATAATTGATTTGTTGTTAAATTTCATATGCATTCAAATTCCACTATTTGGAGGTCGAATGAGACAACATCAAGCTATCATCGAAGGTTGATGATGAATCTGAGTTTGGAGTTGATTTTGGTTAAAAAAAGACTGTCCTAATTTTTATGTTATTTTTTCTCTAGATGAATAATAAATCAATACTAAGTGTGAAAAATCTTAAACAACCATTTCTAAATCAATCCTAGATATTGAAGATAATCAAACTGTGTTTGTGCCAAAACAAAATTTGTCTAATATTGAAGAAGATATTGGAAGGAATATTTGTCTCTAACCTTCAGATGGGATAATTGAATAACAATATCATGTTATTAGTTTTATTTGTTTATGGAGATCCGAGATGGGAATAAAATATGTGTTGATCACTAGTTTTGGTTGCATGTCTCATTATTACAGGTAGTGGGTTATATTGCTTTCGAGTGTTGTACCATTAAAATAAAATTTTTTTCATATGATGTGATTGATGATTTTCATATGAAAAATTTATTAGGTTCTCAGTTTCAACCATGGAGGATGGAATAGTAAATCTTAGATTAATTTTAAAAAAAATATTTAAGTTGAAGGCTTCCTTGCACTATGTTACATCACTAAAGAAAGGTCTTGAATTTGTTGAATATAATTTTTTTGACGGATTAAGAGTTAATTCAGGATACAAGATCATTGAGAGGACTCTCTTAATGGTGTTTGGGAATGGTTATTAGGTGGTGGAAATAAAATAATGGGTTTTAATTCTATTTTAAGTAGCATTTAATTGATGGTGATAGAAAGCATAAGGTAATAAGTACTATCAGTGATGATGAACTTATTAATTCAGAAATTGGAGGAGGTTAATTAAGTTATATTGTTAAGAAAATATAAATAGGAATTGATTTGGAATGGGTAACACATTAAAAAACATAGAAATAAAGAGCGGATAAATGGTATAAATATTCCTAAGGATTTTCTAAAGAGATCAGGGTGGAGATTCTCACTTCTACATCAATGAAGATAAAGTGTGAAGTTTTCACTGACACTACAATCATGTTTAGATAAGTTATTTTATGGAAAAAACATATATTTTAAAATTTTAATTCCAATCCAATATTAAATATCATTAACCTCTTAATTTATATTATCTTCAAAATTATATTACATTGAAATTAAATTGAATTTTTATGAATTTATTTTATTTCATTCAGTTTATCTCTTTATTCCATTCTGAAAGAGGTCATAACCTCGATCAAAGATTATCAATTAATGATTGTGTCCTATTAATTCATTAAAAATAAGATATAGATGTAGGTTCTTACTATTTAAATTTCTTAATTTTTGATTGAGGATTTTGAGTATAGTAGGTTCCAACTATATCAATACACTCAATAATTGTTGAGTGAATCGACCTTCTCTTACTGAAAGGATCATGAGAGCTAAGAATTTAATTATTTTTATCAATATTTAGAGCACAATAATATTAATTCATTGTGATTATAATTCATTCGTTAATTGGGTTATCAATATGGATATTATTTTAAGTGATGAATAAAGAATAAACCCAGTGATTTACTAATTTTGGCCATTGTATATATTTTATAATTTTCACTACTCTAATTTTTTGGCTACCACTACTCAAATACACTACTTATTGATTAGTGTTGTTTTACACTTGGATAGTTTAGAGAATTTTTAATATTTGCATTACAGACATATAAATCCTCTCTAAAACAATATAAGAAAAATAAAAATTTTATAGAAAAGAAACATTTTAAATGGTAACCTCATTAGACACAACTTTGGGTTTTTTATACTATATATTTCTTGTTATAAAAACTTAAAGTTAGTTTTACAATTACTATCAATAACCAAGTCTTAGATTGTTTCAATTCTGAGGAGGCTTCCTTGGAGTGTTATAAAAAACAATAAACTATTTTATTTTTAAAAAATAAAAAGATCAAAATTATGTTGAATTTAATATTGTAAATTTTAAGGTCTAGAAATAGAAAACCCTTATAATTTGAGATTAATAATAGTTTTAAAATATAAAAAAAACAAAAAAAATAATTCAAAAATCCATAAAAATCTAAAACATCACAAAATAGAATCAATAAAATAAAATTTCCTAAAAAACTCCTTCCAAACAAATAAATAATATCTTAACAAAAAAATGAAGGATCTCATCACTCCTGACATTTAAAACCTATCAAATTGTATAGGATACCCAAAAATATCCCTAGTTTTTATCATATATTTGGCATGATACATCATTTACCAAAATTCTATGGTCTATTAGAAGAGGATCCCTGCAGACACTTATAATAATTCCATATGGTGTATGTAAACATGAAACCCCTGGGAGCTGGTGAGTATCAAATAAAGATGTGAGCATTCCCATTTTCCTTAGATTTTTGTGGTTGAGGATTGGTTATACTACACCCAATCAACTTCTATGGGGAGTTGGTTCCAACTTCATAAAATCTTACTTTAGAAATTGTTTCCAACCTCTATGACTATATTACATAGAAAAGATATATGTAGTATTTGGAAATTATAATGGAAGAGTGTTTATGAGTATTGGGATTGGTTTAAGAAGTTGTGTTCTAGATAATCTCACCATTAAATTTCAAATCAACTGTTAATTCAATATTTATATAATATTTTATTCTTTATGTATAGTATCATGATAGATGTTACTGATATAGGTTCTTTAGTGAATAATACCCCTCTTGATGATAGAAATTTCATATCTAATATGGCTCAAAATTCAAACAAATTTGGTACTAAGGTATTAATTCATGTAAAAAATGTCATGAACATACCTACTTCTAATTCATAAAATGGATGATTTTTTATTCATTTGAGTGATCTTACTAACATGATGAGATAGATATTATCTAACTTTATTTATTCACAAACTCAATCTAAACCATCATTTACCATTCAAATATATTGTGTCATTTTCTTAGCTTATGATTATTTCAATGGTCAATGTCTTCAATTGAAAGAAGCACCAGAATCCTATAATGGGATAATCCATATAAATCCTTTCCAGAACAACCTAAACACTCAATGTATCAAAAAAAATAGTCAACCTAGATTCTTTAAATAAAACCATAATTTCAAACAAGTCTAAATATATAAAAAATAACATTTTTATTCTTAATGATCAACTATGTAAGTATTTATATCCCAAAGAATCAATTAAAAATCCATGGTATGGCCCATATCTATTTGGTAACCAAACTGGTGGAAATTCCACAACTTTTTAGAATGATGAAAATAAAAAACATTAAGCCAATCAAAAAATTGTTCACACATTAAGCATATGGTTTAGAAATAAAAATACATTCTAGAAAATTATTTGAAAAACATGGTAACACAAATGGGTCAAATTGAAATTGAATTTGGTATTTTCAAAAATAAAATAAGTTTTGGTTTTCCTTCACAAGATGAAGTAAACTAGATAGGAAGAGAAAATAATAGTTACATTATTCTAATAAGTGGAATTACAAAACCATAAGATTAACTCAATGAAAATATACCAAAAAATATATCCCAAAATTTGAATTAAATATAAAACCATAGGAAGAAGTCACAAGACAACATGTTCAACTGGTTTTTGAACCTGTTAAATCTACTTATGAACCTTTTGTCCACAAGAAAATATAATAATAAAAACATAAAAATTAATAATTCATGATTGATAGTAATTTTATGGTTCTTATGAATTTTATTTCCACTTAAAAAGGGAATAAAAAAATATAAAATAAAATAAAAATGTACAATGATCCACTCCCTTACCTCTATGTAGTCCTCCTATCAACAATTATGTTGAAACTAAAATGTAAAAGTAGATTATTAAAACTATTAAGAAATTATAGGCCAACATTCTCTTATTAGATACTATGAAATAGAACCCTAGGTTTATTAATGAAATTTTTACCCATAAAAGGAAGTTTATGGAAAGTGAGAAGGTCAGCTTTGGGATGAATGTTTCCTCTATTATCCAACATTATATCCATGTTAAATGCAAGAATATAGGTATATTTTCTATTCATTATGTAATTGGATAATATAACTTCAAGTATGTCATGTTATATTTTTGATCCTCTATAAATTTTATTCCTTATTATTTATTTTTATCCATGTATTTTAGAGAACATAAAAAATCTAGTATTGTTATTTAATAGGCTAAAAGATGTTTTTATAAGCTAGCTAGATTCATTGAAGATGTGTTAGTAAGGGTAAAAGATTTATTTTTACCAACTAATTTTAATTTTTTAGATATATAGGATGGTACATTTAGCTCTCATGCACCATTAATATTAGGACTACCACTTTTGAAAACTACTAAGGCAATTATTAATGTGCATAAAGTGAATTTAATTTAGATTTTTTAGGTGATAGGGTTAATTTTTTCACTTTTAATCAATGAAATACCATGTATAAAACCATTCTGACCAACAAGTTAATATATTATAATTGTTTTAAACAAATTTTTTTACTAATTTTTTCCAAACTTATCTACCTATTATTTTTTCTAAAAATAAACCCTTTTCTTCTGAAGAAGTTTTTGTAACTAAAAATTTTGAAACATGTTTTGATGAATCAGAAGATAAATCTATTTTTAGAAAATCTATATGATATTTTGAAATTTCTAATAATGATAATGGTGATTTTTTATAAAAAATTGTGTAATAAATGATGAATTTCGTAAATTCTCTAAAAAACATTTAACACTGAAGAATATAAAATTTTGTGTGGAAATGAGACTAAGATTGTTGAAAACAAATTAAAATATATTATACATGAAAATTTTGGGGATATTATTTATTTATCTAATCAAACATCATGTAATTACACTTTATTGAAATTTAAAATCATTCTCCATTTTTTTAAGAGTCACCTCGTGTTTTTGATCTTGAATCTAAAATTTCTTTTGAGGATGACAAATATTCACTGCTTGGGAACAATTACACTACTTATTTAAAATTTCATGAACCATCTATTCTAGGAAATTATGTAAGTTCTAAAATATAAGTCAAATAACCTATAAAAAACATTTTGTACAAAGGATATATCCCACCTATACTTGAACTTATGTCCTTTCCCAAAAATTTAAAATATTCCTACTTGGAAGAGAAACAACAATTTACTTTTAGAATTACAATGGGTTTTTCAATAAACAAGAGAACCAACTATTATATTTACTTAATATGAATATTAATGTTATAGGATGGTATTTATATGGATTACTAGGGATTATTACTTTGGTGTGTATATATAGAATAATTTTAGAGGAAAATTCCAAACCTGTTAGACAATTCCATAGGAGATTAAATACTACCCTTTTATAAGTAGTTAAGAAGTTGGTGACTATCATGTTGGTTTCTGGTATACATTACCTCATTTATAATCTCTAATAGGTAAGCACAGTTCAAAATTTTTCTAAAAGAGTGTTTCACAATAGTTAAGAATGAATTTGGAGAATTAGTTCTGCCTAAGTTGTCTAATAAATGGAGGTTCTGCATTGATTTTAGGAGGATGAACATAGTGACTATGAAGAACCACTTTTTCTTTCCTTTTCATGATCACATACTTGAAATGTTATCTAGTCAATATCATTATTTCTTATTATATTGTTTTTTTAGATATTTCCATATTCATATAGCTCTATAGAACCAGGATAAAACAACTTTTACATGTTATTTCATTACCTTTTCTTATAGGATAATATCATTGGGACTAATTATTCCCCACCACCTTCCAAATATTTCAATTTATCATTTTTTGAGTTTATTAAGGAATATATCATGGTGTTTATAGATGATTCGTAAATGTATGGTCTATATTTTGAAATCTTTATATGAATTTTATGGTTTTTTATTATTGTATGTATTGAAAACAACCTTGTTATAAAATTTTATAAATTCCATTTTTTGTTTGAGAGTGGTATGTTTCTTGGAAGTTAAGTGTCTAGGAATGGGATTAGGGTAGACAAGTCAAATGTTAACATTATATCTCCATAACATCTTCTTAATTATGTGAAAGATATTCAATATTTTCTAGATATGATGGGTTTATTAGTATCTTTATAAAAGACCTTAGCTTAATTGAACCACCATTCATAAAACATCTACAAAAATATATTCCTTTTTTCTTTGATTGGAAGTGTGAGTAATCCTTTAATTAACTTAAATAGAATTTATTATCCCCACTAATAGTTAAACCATAAAATTTGGAATTACCTTTTGATTTGATGACTAATTATTCAGAATTATATTTACTTGTAGATCTTGGGAATATAGTAGAATGGAAATCACATGTCATTTCTTATTCTTCTAGAAATCTAGATGATACAAAGTCTAATTTTTTTCACAACAAAAAATAATAATTATTACCTATTATTTATTCCCATGATAAGTTTAGATGTTATCTTTTGGGGTATAAATCTTTGTTTTTCACTAAACAATATTTTATTAGATATCTCATGAATAAGAAAGAATCGAAACCAAGGATACTTAGATGGATTTTTTTACTTAATTAATTTCACATAGAGATCCAAGATGGGAATGGAATTGAGAACATTTTATTTATTATGATTCCTATTGAGTTTTTTATAGTAAATTTATATGTTAAACACATTAAATAATTTCCCCTCGGGAGAGGTTTTATTTTAATATTATATAAAAGTGACCATGGTTTTCATACATAGTCATTTTTTTAGCTACTCGTGTTACTCCATGCTAGTTTTACAAATATCAGGTTGAAAATCGATTAGTGAATCAAAGAAATATTCTTGAAATGATCCTTACTTATGGCATTTGTAAAGTGATCATATTTTTAGGATATTTATTCAATGGTAAAATTATATCATTTTTTGAGATGAATTGGTCACTTTTTTCTACAGAGAATAAATAGGAAAGTATTGTATTCAAGTATATTTTTTTCTACCATTTTCAAAGATTAGAATGAGTTCTACAAGACCTGTAATGTATTATAATTCAGAGGAAACAATTCTCAAAGACATTAGATTCCATAATAAATTTTATTGTTTTATGATGTATTTTATTTTGGGGGGATTTATTTTATGGTCACTTTTCCTAATTCTTATATCCTAATTATTAAAAACTATGTGGGTAAGTTGATTGAAGTCATACCAACCATGATTAATGATTCTATAGTGTTGATCAGTTTATAAAGATTAATTTTTTTATATTTTAGATTACAATGTTCATACTTACAGACCAAAGAACTCATTTATGTAATAAGATATTGGAATATTTTCTGAAAATATATGGGGTTAGTCATAAGGTGTCTACACCCTATCATCCTCAAAAAAATGTTATGTATGAAGTGTTAAATAGATAGATTAATCATATTTTGGAGAAAACAATTAACCAAAGTAGGAAATATTAGAGCTTATGTCTTTAGAATTATTTGTGGTTTTATATGAAAGATTATAAGACTCAAATAGGGATGTCACCTTATAGGATAGTATTTGTAAATGATTTTAATTTTCCTATGGAATTAGATCATAAATATTTTTTGGTTATTAAGTCATGAAATTTGAATCTGTTTGAATCAGAAATTGATATAGATCTTTATTTTTAAGATTTGGAAGAAATAAGGAACAATACTTATAAAAATGTGATGATTTTTAAATAGAAATAAAAGTTTTTCCATGAGAAGATGATCATTAATTAAGAGTTCCATGTTTGAGATAAATTTCTATTGTGCAATGCTCGAATTAAGAACTTTATAGGTAAATTCCATTAAAAATGGGATTGTCCATTTATTTTAACTCATGATTTCCCTTTTTCTGTTGAAAATATTAGAGATATTGGGAAGGATTTTATATTAACTATAAATGGAAATAGGCTTATGTAGATACCCAAACCCAGTAACACTAGAGCTGGTGTATACAACCTTTATGTTGGCATGATTACAAGGAATCAAAACCCAAAGTACTGGTTAGTTTAAAAATCTTAATTAACCAGATACATATAGAAGTATTTTATTACAAAGGAATAAACTAATTAAAACATTATTTTTTTTCTTAATAACTTCAAGGATAATAAATTTATTATATCTAGTGTATCCTTGAATATATTTCTTAGTAAAATTCAGTGAATCATAGGGAAATGAAGCATAATAAGGGTGAGCTGAGATGATCAGTAATGGTAAAGTACAATGGAAGAAATAATGAATCAATAAGAATAGTCAATATGGAAAGTTAATAACTGAACACACATACCATATAATCAATAAACTGATAAGGAAGTGTATAAACAATATTGAAAGGAAAAAAACTATAAACACATTCCATTTAAATAAATATATAAGGAAAAAATCAATATTTCAAGGTAAGAAACCGAAACACATTCCATTTAATCAACGAAATAAAAATGGAATGTATCCATAAATATGTCGACACAAAATATCATGGATTAATAATAACTAAAAATAAATTAGGGAAATACTTAATTATTGGACACCATGTTTCCTATGTACATGGAATAATTACCATCAAGACTTTTCACAAGACGGTTTAAAACATACTAGTTGTAAACCAATTTGGTTTTTCCATCCTTAACTCTATTTTCAGGACCTTTCACAAGACAATTTAATCTACTCTGATTTAGAAACAAACTTAGATGATTTTTTGCCAACTAATTTCATCCCTTGAGACTAATGATACATTTTGGGAGTTTCATTATCAGTCCCCAAATTTTAGGTATTACCTTAAAAATTTCCTCAAGCCCTATAGTACCTGTCCAAAGCATTCCTCATAATGAATAAATAACATTACATATAAAATATACGTATTGAATAGAAGATACTTATTTATCATTATTTCCCCAAATAATCAAATAACATTCATATTGAATACCATTTGAAAAATGGTATATGGTTCAAGTAATAATCATATCCATGAAAATAATATGGATGCTTAGGGGAAATTCAATTTCAAATGATCATGGTAAATTGAATATTTTAAGGGGACTAAATTAATCAAGGAAGTTAATGTGAATATTATCCTTATAAAAATAAATCAAAGACCATATATATGAATAATAAGTATGGTATCAATACAACATATCCTTTGTGGGGTAGAAATAAAGGGTCTTTGTCATTTATGAATAGAAATACTATAAAAGGTATCTTAAAAACATTCTTGAGGAGAATTTCCTTTTGTTTTGAAAAACATTTTTAAAAACAATTTCATTAAAAATAACTTTCTAAAACATTTTCTTTACTTGAATTTAAATGAAATATCATTAAAATTATTCTTGATGAAAATAATCTTTAAACATTATAAAGTGTCTCATACCACTTTGATACATTTTAAATCATAAGCCTCATGAAGGAATAAAAATAAATTAAAGTTTTAAATATCATGAATATAAAATTATTAATGATATAATATATCAAAATAGGAATTAGATACACCATAAAAAATAAGTAAGTGGTGAATATTACATTAATCTTACGAGTGTAAAAAGTGAGATGAAAATCCATAACCTTGTGTTTCTTTTAGGGTGAGCGTCATTTATCCTCTGGTATAAGGGTTTTAAAAATGTTTATAACTTTTACCAGAACCATAATAAGATTTATAATATCATATATAATCTTATTTTAATATCTTATTACCTTTTGTGTAGTAACCTTTCATTATTTTAACTATTTCGGGTGTTAATTTCCTAGTTTCTCAAGTATGTTTTACCTTGTTACTTGTTGTTCGTGTTAATTAGATCATGATTAAATCATATCAATAATTAAAATATTTATTTAATTATATATTATATTAAGTTTATATGTGTTTATAATAATTTATAAGGTTTTTAGATAAGAAATTAATTGCATCTTTCATGGAGACGGTAAGTCGTACTTACACATGAATGCTACTTTCATTCCATTGTCATATTAAATAACATAAAATTAAACTATATATTAATATTATAATTATAGTTTTGTATCTATGTCATATATATTACATATAGTTAATTAAATCATCCTTTATATGTTCCATGTATAGTGTGATCGAATCACATCGCTTTGAGGGGGCGATAATCCACACTTCCACAAACGGTGTTATCATATTTACTAAAAATGGAAAGTATAATGGTATGTATTATAAAAAGAATTACCGAAGTATAAATACATTATAAATATCATATATATAATATATAAATATATTTTACAATATAATTCCCACTATGAGAGGTGGTAAAGGAAGAACTAACAATCTTCGTTTCGTAAGGCGGTATTTTTCCGAACACATAAATGCTAAGTTCATTACCCATTATATGAAAGTGTGTTTAATTTAATATAGAACCCTTAATATAAAAACATATAAGTATATTAAGGATATTTTTTTTTATACAATAATATAATAAGAATATTTTTGGGATTGGATAATGTAAATAAAACAAAATATCTGGAGGAAGTTTTTTACCTCTTATTGGGGTAACTCATTTTGGTTTGTACCAAAGGGACTCCTTGGATGGATTTAATCAAAAAGGGGTGATTCTTGGATTCTGTGATATATTTTTAGGATATATTTTCATAGATATTGGTTGGGTAAATGTATCTTTATAGGTTTGAGGAAGTGGGAGGAGAGGGGGCCTTTATAGCGGGGGAGGATTGGTGCTCTTGTAAATTTTTGGAAATAGAATTCCAACCATGTTTTTAAAATTTAAATTGGATAGAATAATGTACTAAAGTTTATATAAGGTATTATAGGTTCTATATATGTCCATAAAATATATTTTTACAAGTTTATAGGTCATTTGGTCCCTTACGATTAAGGTTTAGACCTTTGTTAAGCTTAATTTCACCTTAATCGTTGTAATTAATTTTAATTCCTTTCAATATATTTTTTGTCCAAAACTAATTTAAACTTTTTATAAATTATAAATTATTATGATAAAAAATATTGAATCCATTTTTTCAATTTCCTATCACATAAGTAAAAATAATTAATTTAAAATTAATCTCTCAAACGGGACGACAATGCGGGTTTTTAAAGTAAAAACATTCAAAATTTTACTAAGTTTTTATATAAAATTTTGAAGTGAAATTTATTCTAATGAACTAAATTGGATTAATTTTTAAAATATTGATCTAATTATACTTTAAAACCAATTTAAAATATTATTTAACCTCATAAATAAATTAGATAGAAAAAAAAGTTTTGCATTAAAATTCAATATTTTTAACTATTCATTAAAAAATGAAACTTCACAAAAAAATACCAAATATTAACCCTAACCTAATATTTATTTTTCAATTTAAAATATTAAATTTAATTTTAAAAATAATATTTATAAAATTTTTAAAACTTGTATTTAAAATAGGTTTGCTATCAAAAGGTTGTGAAAGTGCCTTTATAAAAATATAGGTTTTATGCAAAATATTAGGTTTGTTATTATCTTATATCTTTTGAATCTATTGGGAAAATGTCAAAAATATTTTATTTAATATATAAAATATATATTTCATCAATATAATATACTAATTAATTTAATTTATTATGATAACACCACTTTTTGAGCATAAAAATAGTTTTCTATAAAAATATTCCATTTATATTAAATTTGTTCTTATATTAATTTCTAATTAATCAGTGACCTATGAATTCATTTAATATTTTTGTAACCCATATATTTTCATAATTTAGTAAATCATGTTCATAACTACTGATTTAACGACTATGTTATATATCATTATATTAATTAATAATATTTTAATAATAAATTATTGTCTTGTAAAACTCGGTCTTCCATGTAACGCAGACTATTAAAGAAACTTATTCTTGCATGCGATGTATTATAACTCAGTGTCTTATACATTTAAAACTATAAATTATTTCTAATATATTATAAATTCTTAGTATGTTATATTCCCTTGCACTCTTAGTGTTTTGTTTCATACATGCTATTGAACACAATGTTCCTACTTCAGATTTTTTGGGTGTTATATTATCCCCACATTAATTAAATTTCATCCTCGAAATTTAATCTCGATATTGTTAATACACTATTTTATATTTCCTATGTTTTAAATCCCACAACATGAGAAGGATTCCTAAAAAAATCTTATAGAAAAGATATAATTGGAAGCACAAGGGACACATGGAATAAAATATAACTAGGTCTCTATGTAGGAGAACATTAGTGGAAAGTAAAGATACATACATAGGGGAAAAGTGTAAATATTTATAGAGTGATTGAGGTCATCAATCACAAACAAGTGAAAGATAAATTGAAATTTGAGGGCCTCAAATCCATAAATCAGTGATGATTTAGAAAACTATTGGTTTAACAAAAATTAAGGTATCATGAAAATATTTTTTTAAGATCCCTTTCCTCATGTTGAGAAATTCCTTTACTTTATGATAATATAATGAAATTGACTTACATTATAAATTTTAATTTCATATAAATAATTTCATCTTTTGGTTGTGCTTCTATCAAATTCTAATTCATCTCTTACTTCAAGAAATGGGAATCCAAAAATTATCTTTGATCCCAGAATTACTAAAATAAACATTTAATAAATCATAAGGCCCATAAAAGAGTGAAAAGTCTATAAATTTTTCTCTAACTATTCTCAAAATTCAATATGGTTAAGACATGAATATCTTAAAATAAAAAATTGATACTATTGTTTCATCATTAACATTTATTCTTCATATTTTTAAACTAGAAATAATAACATATTAACCAGGACATTTCATAGGTCAGTGGTTGGCATGAAACTATTATCATCCTTTGGTCTGGTTTCAAGACCTGTGGCCTTCACGAACTTTATTAGTTATCACTCGGCATACAAGTTTTCCTTTTCTAAGACCATATTAATATAATTTACAATATAAATATGATGTACATCCATGAAATATTCTTAATCTCTAAATATCCTCTTAAATAAGGTTTTCAATATAACCTCAATGAATAAATAATTAATCCATTTATTTACACATATATCCCTCTTTGGTCTAAGTTTTAACCACAATATCATTCATAGGATTTATAAATCACAACACTTTATCTTAAATATAAAACACCTTCATTTTAACCTAGGTTATTCATTATCAAAATCCTTCGTAATGGTTTTTAAAAAAAATGAATTATCCTAAGCATATCCCCTAGGAGTGTCAAACCAAGTGCACAGTAAGGATCATTGTCAGGTATCAGGTTATGCTGATTTAGGAACGACACACCTTATGGGAGTTTTTACTCCTAGGTACATCTATTCCAGAATCATGTCAACTTGTAGTATCCATACAGGGATTTATTTCTTGGAAACCCACATAATCTCTATTTAACCAAAACTCTAGTAAGTTCTTCTATAATTATCCTCAAATTCTATATAAGGGATATGTTCTATAATCTATGTTTTCCTAAATATATTTTCGAAATTTTCTATTAAACTTCATTTAATACCTACTATAGTGACTTGGCCCTAGTAAGCTCAGAGTTTGTGCCTACAACCATTACCTTAGCATGATTATAAGGAATCAAATCCCAAATGACCAATCTATTTAGTAGTCTTGTAAACTAGACACGTACATGAGTATTTTATTACAAATTAATACACTAATTACAATGAAAAAAATTTTAAATAACCTATAGGATAATAACTTTATTTCATATAGTGTATCCTTACATATCTTTCTTAGAACACTTCAGTGAATCCTGTATAAAGGAAACATAATAGGGCTGAGAAAATATTCTTAGTAAGGGTAAAGTAAAATAGAATAAATAATGAATCAATTTGAATAGTAAATATAGAAAGGTAATAACTAAAAACACATTCCATGAAATAAATAAAATGGTAAAAAGGTGTATACAAATGTGAAAAGGTAAATAACTGAAAACCCGTTCTATTAAAAAAACTAGATAAAGAAAAATCAATATGGGAAGGTAAGAAACTAAAACACATGCCATTTAATCAATGAAATGAAAATAGAATGTATCCATCAATATATCAATGCAAAATCGCATGGATGAATAATAAATAAAACTAAATGAGGTAAATTATTAATTATTGGATGCTATGTTTCTTAGGTACATGGAACTATTACCATCAAGACCTTTCATAAGATGGTTTAAAACATAATTTTTACAAACCAATTTGGTTTTTCTAACCTTAAACATATTGTCAATACCTTCCATAATATAGTTTAAACTACTATGATTTGGAAATAAACATGAAGGGTTTTTCACTAACTAATTTATAGTTATGTTACTACTGATGCAACGAGGGGATTTCATTAATCGGTCCCCATCCCATAGGGATTAACTTAAATGGTCCTCATCCCATGTCTTACCTATCCAAAGCAGAATAAACAATATGACTTATCAAATATTTATATTTAATAGAAGATACATATTTATAAATATTTCCCCAAATAATAAAATAAATTTCAAAGTGAAAACCGTATAAAAAATGGTATACGGTTAAAGAAATAATCATATCCATGAAAAATGATATGGATAATTTGGTTAAATTCAATGTCAGGTGATCATAGGAAATTGAATATTTCAAGGGGACTAAAAGGAATCAATGAAGTGAATGTGAATACTATCCTTATCCAAATCAATCACAGACCATATAAATGAATAATAAGGTTAGTATTAATACAACATATCTAAATTAGAGTAAAAATAAAGTTTTGTTGTCATTAATGTACAGAAAAACTATAAAAGATATCTTAAAAACATTCTTGAGGAAAATATTCTTTTTTTTTTTGAAAAATGTTTTTAAAAACCTTTTCTTTGAAAATAAATTTTGAAAATATTTTATTTAAAAATTAACCATTTAAAAATAAAATTAAGATTCAAATAAATAATGTAGGGTAAATAAATACATGATGTATGAGGTTAAAAGAACATTCCTTTTTTATGGTAAAAAGTTTAGAAAAATTCCTTGTTCGGAAAGCGACAACAAGATTCTTTTGAAAACACTGATTAAAGACAAAAAGGGTAAATATTTCTTTACTAAATCATTTATAAAATTTAAAAAAATGAAAACATTTTAATAAAGCATTTTTTTAGAAGAAAATATGTTCTCCGATTAAATAGGGAAATGAAGTCGGGTTTTCTTAAAAACATTTTCTAAAACATTTTGAGCACCAAATGGTGGTAAATTTGTAATAATACATGAAAAGGTCATAATAACCATAGGATAGGAAAATAAAAGAGAATATCGATCAATTATCATATAATTTCCTCAAAATGAAATGAAATATAATTAAAATTATTCTTGAGGAAAATAATCTTTAAACATTCCAAAGTGTCCCATTCCACATTGAAACATTTTAAATCATAAGCCTCGTGAAGGAATAAAATTAAATTAATGTTTTAAATACCCTGAATGTAAAAGGATTAATGATATGATATATCAAAATGGGAATCCGATAAATCACAAAAAAATAAGTAAGTGGTGAACATGACATTTATATCACCGATGTAAAAAGTGAGATAAAAATATCTTACCATGTGTTTCCTTTAGGGTGAACATCCTTTAACCTCTTGTATAATGGGTATAAACATGTTAATAAATTATAAATTAAATATAATAATATTTATAACATCATATATGATCTTATTTTAATATCTTATTACATTTTTGTTAGTAACCATTCATTATTTTAACTATTTGGGGTGTTAATTCCCTAGTTTCTCAAGTATGTTTTAACTTGTTACTTGTTGTTCCTGTTAATTAGATCGTGATTAAATCATCTCCAAAATTTAAACCATGATTTAATTATAATTTATATTTAATATATATATATATATATATATATTTAAAAATATATATGGTTTCAAGATAAGAAATTAAATTCACCGTTCATTGAGATTGTTAGTCATACGTATACATTAATGCTACTTTCATTTCTTTTTTGTATTAAAAATGAAAATTAAATTATATATATGTATATTATAATTATAGTATCATATATATTTCATATATATTATATAGGTTTATTAAAACCATCCTTTATATTTTCTATATATAGTGTGAATGAATCATGTTGCTTTGAGGGGGTGGTAGTCCACACTTCCACAAACGGTGTTATCATATTTACACAAAATAGAAAGTATAAAGATATGTGTTATAAAATAATTAAATAAGAATAAAATAATTATAAATACCATATATAAAATATATAAATAGAGTTTTCATCATAATTCCCACTATGAGAGGTGGTAAAGTAAGAACAATAATCATCATTTCTTGAGGTGATAGTTCGTCGTACTCGTAAATAGTAAGTTCGTTACCCATTAAATGGAAGTGTCTATAAGTTTAGGTTGAACCAATAATATAATAAAATTTCAGTATATTTATGATACCGGTGTTATTTTAAAACTATGTAATAATAATAGTTGAGGGAGTGGATAATTTAAATAAAACTAAATTGCTTGAGGAAGTTTGTTACCTCATATTCGGGTAACTCCTTTTGGTTTGCAACAGAGGGCTTCCTTGGATGTATTTCTTCCCAAATGAAGGATTATGGGATGTGGGTATGGATTTTGAGGAGATATTTGGGCACATATTGGTTGATCCAAATTTTCTTTAGATGTGTGAGGCAGTATAAGGAGAGGAGGCCTTTTTATAGTGGAGGAGGAGTGACACTCTTATAAATTTTTGGAACGGTAATTCCATCAATGTTTTTCCACCATTGTTTTTCCTATTGAAATGGCATAAAATAATTTACCAAATTATGTAAAAGTTATTATTGGGTATAAATATGCTCATATAATGGAATTTGGAAAAGTGACTAGGTCATTTGGGCCCTTAAGTTTAAGGTTTAGTCCTTTGTTAAGATTAATTTCACCCTAATCATTGTAATTAATTTTAATTACTTTCACTAAATGTTTTGGTAAAAAAACTAATTTGAACTTATTAGAAATAATAATTTATTATTATTCCAAATATTGAATCCATTTTTTAAAATTACTATCACGTAAATGGAACAAATAAATTTAAATTTATTCCCAAAGATAGGATGACAATGTAGGTTTCTAAAGTAAAAACATTTAAAAGTTTGGTAAGTTTTTATATCAAATTTCAAAGTGAAATTGATTATAATTACATAAATTGGATTAATTGATAAAATATTGATCTAATTAAATGATAAAACCAATTTAAAAAAATTATTTAACCTTATAAATAAATTATATGAAAACGGAGCTTTGAATTAAAGTTCAATATTTTTCACTATTCATTAAAAATGAAACTTCAAAAAAAAATTGAAAATTTTCACCCTAACCTAATTTTTATGTTTCAATTTAAATTATTAAGTTTATTTTTACATATAAAATTTATAAAAGTTCCAAAAATTGGATTTAAAATAGGTTCTCTTTTAAAAGGTGGTAAAAGTGCCTTTATAAAAATATAGGTTTTATGGGAAATATTGGGTTTGTTCTTATATTATGTATATCAAATATACTAGATAAATGTCAATAATATTTGATTAAATATATAAAATATATATTTAATTAACATAATTGACCAATTAATTTAATTTATTATGATAAAATACCTTTGTGAGCATAAAATAGTTTTCTATATAAATATTCACTTTATATTCACTTGGTTCTTTTATTCATTTATAATTGATCAGTAACCAATGAATTAATATCATATTTATTTAAAAATATATATAATCATATGTTAGTTAATCTTATTCATAATTGATAATTTAATGGTTAGGTTATATCTTATTATATTAAATAATAATAATTTAATAATATATTATTATTCAGTAAAACTTGGTCTTGCGTGTAACGTATGCCATTGAAGAAAATCATTTTTGTGTCTGACATATGGGAACTCAGTATCTCATGAATTACAAGATATAAATTATATTTAATATATTATAAATTTTTAGGATATTATATTCTCTTACGTTCTTGGTGTTGCATTTCATGCACGCTATTGAATACAATGTTCCCACTTTAGATTTTTGGTGCTTTATAGCTTAATATATTTTGGGAATAAATTAAGGAACCTTCGAGGGAGGAGGTCCTATTTTAGAAGATAAATACCACTTAATCATCTATATTGTATCTTCCCTTTTTTGTTTGGAATAAGTGTGGGTGAGGTAATAACCTCTGTATTTTTGGGTTTTTTATTTATTTTATACTGTTTATTTATAGTGAATAAAGTGATCTTGGTGAAAATATTTTATTTACACTCTTCACAATGAGTAATTCACTTGAGTTCATTTACCAATTTGTGAAGTAGAAACTTTACAGTATATAATTATCAAAAAAAGCTAAAAGAGTCTGGATAAAGACTATAAACTTAGCAGTTCATGGGAGGGAACACACACTAAGACTGAAATTTCTATAAAAGTACCTAATGGGAAGAACATTTGAACACTTGGACTAGAATTACAATAATTTTCATTGTGAAGAAGTGATTTTAGTTGAATCTTTTAGTATTATACCTCCTTAAATCCATCCTCTTCTTATTTTCATTTTGGAAAATTAAATTATAGAATCTCGTTTTCATCTCTTTATTTTATAGATTCATTAATAGATGAATATGTAAATTTATAAAAATAAAGAATGGGAGTATTTTAATTAATTAATTTTGTTAATGCTTCAATTTCATAGGAGTTTCATTTTTCATAATTATTTAAACAATATTTGTTTTGAATTTTCCTAGATAATTCCCTAATAGTTCTATCTTATTATAGTCTTCTAAAAATATTAGATTAAGTATGAGGAATTTATTTTATTGCTTGAATTTATTTCAAGTGGTATGAGTAATACAATTTAGGGGTGTTACTTCAATATTAATTCCTTTTCATTCAAAATTATTTTGAACCTTCTTCAAATCCAGTTTTAACAACATAAAATGTTTGAACAACCTGATAATGTTTGAGTATATTTTAACAAATTTTTTGTTTCCTAGAATCAATTTTGAACATGATATTTCTTGAAATTAATTTAATATTCACATTTTTTGTACAAAAAGATAAAAAATTCATGTTCAATTTAAATTTGCGGCATTGTGAAGTTTGAATTGAATTATATCACTTAAACATGATTTTGAACAACTAAAATTATTAAATATGATTGAAAATAAATTTCTTTAAATATTTCTCTCACTTTTGAATTCAACATTGGGGAAAATGTTGGGTTTTAAGTGTGGGGAGGGTGACTTTTTGTGATAAGATATATTTATTATTTTACATGTAAAAACCCCCTTATAATTTATCAAAATTGGTTTCTTTTCAATATTTTACTTTCATTCTTAGTGGGTAAAAATATTTCTTGAGTCTAAAGGTTGAAATAACTTTGTGGAGATTAATATCTATTACTATATGGATTAAATCGAATGAATTATTTCTATTTCCTCTTTGAAATAATTTTTATTGATAAAATATAAGATGAATTGTATGCAACCATCAATGGATTTTAAATTTTTCTTTCAAATTAAACTCATAAGATATTCATCCAAATAGTAAATTCATTATCAAATTTGTTGGCATGAGCATTTTGTGACCAGGGGACATAAGTTAGTGTAGGCTCAAAGGGGAATTCTACTATTATCCCCCTGACATAACCATTGAGGGGGATTAGTTCTTCCTTCTTAATGTCATATTCACCTCCAAATATCTTTTTCATTTTCAGAATAAAAAAAACTTTTATAGATGAGTGGGAGCCTCACAATATCCACCATTCCAAAGTTTCATTGATGAACTCCTATATTGGGGTGTGGAAAAACAATTTTTTATATTCCCTAAGTATAGTCTAGTAATTAACCCTATGAGGTCTTCCGAAGAGGAGTGAACACAAAATTGTTTGTCACTTTTAAATGGGGGTAAAAATGTTGTGTTTTTAAAATAATTCAATTAGAAAAGATTAAAATGATATTTGAATTTCAAATTATTGAAAACTATGATATTAATAGGGTGATTAGGTCAGGGTCGGTTTCCCAATTGTAATTCTATCCTTCTTCAATTTAATTCAAACCTCTTCTTCTAAGTTTTTTAAATTGAGATTCCACAATCATTTCCTCTCACTTCCTTGGACAAATTGTGATAGTGAGAGAAAACCTTACCAAGATATTAGATTGGTCTAATATCCTTCCATGTGAAAAATAGTTGAAATTAATATCCTCAATTGAATTGGTAAATACCTGATCAGGTCTTGTTTATCCTAAACAATCAATAAAATCCACTACCCATTTTACACGTACTGACGATCATCGAGTATTTCACCCCTAATCTCTGGTCTATTCCATCGTATATAAACCAGAAATCCGTGGAATGAGATAGTGATTATTTACCAAAGAAATAATCAATTACCAAATTAAAATTCAATAATGATCGCACTTGATAATAAAATTATTTATATAAAATTGAAAACAACTTTGAATAAGTAATAAATTTCATTCAATTATGTCCAAGAACTCTAGCATTAAGAAATAGAAAACCAACCCTTCCCCAATCACACAAAATGTTTACCCCACCATGGTAAGGGTAATAGAGATGAATGGGGAGGAATAAGGAATTTCAAATCTATGGAAAATAAAATAAACAAAATAGATAAAGCCGAAAAGTTCTCCTTCTTGGTGTCCTGGAAGGAATGGGATGGAATGAGATGCTTTGAGAGGGTGGAGCTCACCTCCCTTTATAGGCAGAATTTATCCCCCAAAAGATGATGCATTGTATCTCAAATAAATGAACACTTCATGTATTTTCCCCTTCTTGAATGGTGTTCATAAATATCTTTTCCATTTCTCCTCAAAATTTCATCATATTTGGACTTGTATTCTGAGAGTTATGCCTCTTTTACTCTGATAATTTATTCTATCTAGTCAGACTCTCCAAATTAAAAACCTCTAGATTAGAGTTCCTTAATGACCATTAATACGGCCAATTAAGTCGTCCTTTACTTCATAAAATATGTTCTAAAATCACTTACATGTCCACCCATAGAATATCATAGTATTAAGGCCCACTATGAACGATTTAGGGACCCAACACCAAAAATTGACAAATCTGTAAACAGTTTTCATGGTTCAATTTGTGATATTTTTTTGAGATTATATATAGTTGATTCGTATTTTGTTAAATAATGATTAAATGAATCCCTAGATGTTAAAAATCCTAAAAATAAATAATTTCACAATTTGGATTAATATAGAAAATGTTATGGACAAAATACAGAAATAATTTAAAACTGTTAAAAATATGACATGGGCCATTTTTACGATTAAGCTCAAAATAGCACCAATATCATAAAATGTGGAAATTTATCTTAAAGTAACACTTTTTTGGGATTTAAAAAAAATATTCAATGTAAATTTATTGAAAATATTTTCTCTATTAATTCCCTCACACTTATCACTTGGACTCCTGGACAAGAAAACATCAAAATTAATTCCCCTTTATAGAAAATTATCTCCATTATCATGAAAACTCAAGGAAATTTCATTCCATTTATCATTTCACCAGAAAAAATTTATTCTCAAATATATTTTTTCTTGAAAGATCTAGATAGGAACATCTTTCTTTTTACTTTGGAAGATCTAGAAAGGCGCAACTTTTGACAAAACGAACTCGTCAGTGGAAACATCATCTATTAAACATTTAATTTTCCACCCAAATTATCAAAAAATGAGTTAGTACACCACAAAACATCTTCCCTCACACTTAAGTTCAACTAGATCATAAAATTTCACTTTAAGAACAGGTTGGATAGTGAAAATTAGCTTGTAATACAGATAACCAAATAGGTTGTTCATGATTTATAAGGGATACAAGGATTAATGTACAATGTAGTCCATAATAAAAATGATTATTTTGAAAAGGGGGATTAAAACAAAACAAATGCCTCAATCATTTAAAACACAAGTACCTCAAACCCTCATGTTTTTATAGGAATAAATCAAATTCTAGTTAAAGCAAGAATGTTATGGTTCTCTCAATAAATGAGTTCAATGTAAAGAATATGAAAAAAATGGTAAAAAAGCCTCATAGGAAAGTGATTTCAAAAATAAAGACAGTGAGATGTGGTATGGGATTTAAAAATCAGAGTACTTTTCATGAAATTTCAAAAGATTTGAACTTGAAAAAAAATAATTTCAGCATTAATTTAAGCATAATTTCATGGAATATATTGGTTCACTCATTTACATGGGTTTCAAAAATGGAAACGATAATAATTTCCTCTCAATGTTTCAAAAACGCAAAAAAACTAAAAAACAAACACACACAAATTAAAAAAATGCATTCCAAGATTTTTTTTGGAAAAACATTAAAACAAACTACAAATTAATATCCTAAACTACAAAGGTTCTCTCCCCCATACTTAAATGATTTAGTGTCATCAATGTGTTCAAATGGATTTAATATGTAAGAATATTTTAAAATTAATCATAGCAAGTATGTAACTGTAAAGAAGAGATACAACCTGACTTATTGGTAATGAAACTATAAGTTAAGCTCTTAAGTATTGCAGACTGAAAACATACAACCAATAGAATAAAACAAATAATAAGAAATTTATTGGAAGAAAATAAAATTTAAATATAATGAGAAAATATGTGTATATCTTTGTTCAATCTCCCAAGTGGGGTCTATTTTTTGACTGCCTTTGGATGGATAGTTCTAATTTGTTATCCCCAATATGATGGTGGGTAAAGTTTCTTGCTCATGAACCAACAAAAAATCTTCTTTCCAGCAAGCACTTGTTCCTTTTTTTATGACTCAATGGATATAGTATACCATGTTCACCCCTATTGTAATGATATATAACATGCATGGTGAGGTTAGGGTAATGAATGATTTCTCCACTTTCTTGGTTTCCAATTGCACAACATCTTCTTCATTATACAGCGGTTGCTGAAAGTATGCTACATCAATGGAAAAATCAAATGGAAAGTTTTAGTGTAATTCTATTTGAACAAAATCAAAGCATGAAGTGTCAATGTCAAATTCTTCCCTTTCAATGTCTACAACTTTTTTCTCATTTTCCTCAAAAAAATATACTTTTATCTCATATTTAACACCCTCTAATAAATTTTTAACAAGTTCAGGAAGCTCTAGATGTTACACTTTATATGAATCTTCTTTTTCATTGTCTTCCTCTAACACTACGGGAAAAATGTTTAATAGCGACGGGGTATTTGCGACGAGAATTATTCCCGTCGCAAATACCTTTCGCAAAGGAGTATTTGTGATGGGCTACTCTTCCCGTCGCAAATAATCAGTTATTTGTGACGGGTTTTTTTACCCGTCGCAAATAGTTTGGTGCGAAATGCGCGCCAAACCGCGCGAAGTTTATTTGCGACGGGGATAGAACCTCGTCGCAAATAACCGGCGGCGGTTAAAGCCTATTTGCAACGGGACTGCAGTCTCATCGCAAATACCCCGGCGGCAGGGGTTATTTGCGACGGGCCCCGTCGCAAATAACCGTTTTAATGCCGCCCACAATTAAATGCGGTCAGGGTTATTTGCGATGGCGTTCTATCCCCGTCACAAATAACCGGCGGCGGTTAAAGACTATTTGAGATGGGACTGCAGGCCCGTCGCACATACCCCGGCGGCAGGGATTATTTGCAACGGGCCCCGTCCCAAATAACCATTTTAATGCCGCCCATAATTAAATGCGGCCAGGGTTATTTATGACGGGTCCCGTCGCAAATAACGATATTTGCAACCGGATTCCGTCGCAAAAAAGCTCGCCGCAATTAAGTTAACCTATAAATACTACCAACCATTACAATTTTCTCATTCTCAACTCTCAACCGTTCTAATTTTTCCACACTGAATCTTTTACGATTTTCAGTTGTAAAAAAATTCCGACTTCGAGGATTCAGTTGGTGGTGTTCTACAACTACAGCGGCTCGACATTGACATCAAGTTTAAGGTTTTTATCTGAATTTTAATTTAATATTTATTTTATTTATTATATTTATTTAGTTTAAATTTTTAGAATTTTTTTTTCTGATTTCTAATTAGAAATAATTATGAATAAGTATTAATAATTAATAGTAATTAGAGACAATTAAACACTAATTAATTTAAAATAGTTAGCTGTAATTACAATTAATTAGCAGTAATTATGAAAAATTAAAATTAATTTGAATTAATTAATAATAATTAGAAATAATTAACATTAATTAGTAATAATTTATAATAATTACCAATAATTAGTAATAATTACTAATAATTCGTAATAATTAATAATAATTCTCAATATTCAATAATTGCCAATATTTGTCAATATTTTTTCCAATAATTACCAATATTTACCAATAATTGAAAATAATTGTCAATATTTACCAATAATTAGGAATAATTACCACTAATTAAGAATAATTACCAATAATTAGGAATAATTACCAATAATTAGAAATAATTACCAATAATTAGGAATAATTACCAATAATTAGGAATAATTTCCAATAATTAGGAATAATTACCAATAATTAGGAATAATTACAAATAATTACCAATAATTACCAATAATTACCAATAATTCGTAATAATTTCCAATAATTCGTAATAATTTCCAATAATTCGAAATAATTACCAATAATTAGTAATAAATAGTAATAATTAGTAATAATTACCAATAATTAGGAATAATTAGTAATAATTACCAACAATTAGTAATAATTAGTAATAATTACCAATAATTAGCAATAATTAGTAATAATTAGCAATAATTACCAATAATTAGCAATAATTAGTAATAATTAGCAATAATTAGTAATAATAACCAATAATTAGTAATAATTACCAATAATTGCCAATAATTAGTAATAATTACCAATAATTATCCATAATTAGTAATAATTACAAATAATTACCAATAATTAGTAATAATTGGTAATAATTATCACTAATTACCAATAATTAGTAATAATTAGTAATAATTACCAATAATTACCAATAATTAGTAATAATTAATAATAATTACCAATAATTAGTAATAATTAGTAATAATTAACAATAATTAGTAATAATTACCAATAATTACCAATAATTAGTAATAATTACCAATAATTACCAATAATTAGTAATAATTGGTAATAATTATCACTAATTACCAATAATTAGTAATAATTAGTAATAATTACCAATAATTAGTAATAATTAGAAATAATTACCAATAATTACCAATAATTAGTAATAATTAATAATATTTACCAATAATTAGTAATAATTAGTAATAATTACCAATAATTAGTAATAATTACCAATAATTACCAATAATTACCAATAATTAGTAATAATTAGTAATAATTATCAATAATTAGTAATAATTACCAATAATTAGTAATAATTACTAATAATTAGTAATAATTAGTAATAATTAGTAATAATTACCAATAATTACCAATAATTACTAATAATTAGTAATAATTACCAATAATTAGTAATAATTACCAATAATTAGTAATAATTACCAATAATTAGTAATAATTACCAATAATTAGTAATAATTATAAATAATTACCAATAATTACAATTAATTAGAAATAATTACCAACAATTACCATTAATTAGTAATAATTACAAATAATTACCAATAATTACTAATAATTGGAAATAATTACCAATAATTACCAATAATTACCAGTAATTAGTAATAATTACCAATAATTAGTAATAATTACCAATATTTACTAATAATTACTAATAATAACCAGTAATTACCAATAATTATTAATAATTAGTAATAATTAGTAATAATTAGTAATAATTAGTAATAATTAGTAATAATTAGTAATAATTACCAATAATTAGTAATAATTACCAATAATTACCAATAATTACCAATAATTACAAATAATTAGTAATAATTAGTAATAATTAGTAATAATTAGTAATAATTAGTAATAATTACCAAAAATTAGTAATAATTAACATTAATTACCAATAAATAGTAATAATTACTAATAATTACCAATAATTACCAATAATTATCAATAATTATTAATAATTAGTAATAATTAGTAATAATTTCCAATAATTACCAATAATTAGTAATAATTACCAATAATTACCAATAATTACCCATAATTACCAATAATTAGTAATAATTAGTAATAATTACCAATGATTAGTCCTAATTACCAATAATTTGGAATAATTACCAATATTTAGGAATAATTACCAATAAGTAGGAATAATTACTAATAATTAGGAATAATAACATTATTATATTATTTGTATATTTTATTAATAATATTGAAATAATATAATTTTCTATATTATATACAATTCTCCTTTCATCTGTGTGTTTTCTGTCTCTACGTGTAATATTTGCATTCTTTTTCAAAATTATCAACCTACTCACCAATGGAGAGGTGAAAGTGAATGCAAATATTACTTGTGGAGGCAGAATGTTAAACACACAGATGAAAGGAGAATTGTATATAATATAGAAAATTATTTTATTTTAATATTAATAATAAAATATACTAATAATGTAATAATTTTATTATTATATAATTAATATTTATGAAAAAATAATATTAGTATTATTAAAATAAAAAAAATTATATAATATTAAAATTATCAATATTTATAATAGTTTTTGCTTTATTCTCAACATATTCAATTCTTAAAGGGTCAATTTTTAGGTCTATCTCAATAAAAATGTTGCGTCAGTCGTGTCTGATGTAAACTCTATAATTATCCTTGCTTGATTGTTTTTTCTAACAAATTATTCAAAACCAGTAATGCTTTTATATTTTATAGAAAAATATGGAACAACGAGGTCGTCAACAGTCATTATTATATGACTGTATATGGATAAATCAATATAGGAATCCAAACGGTTTGGGTTTAAATCCAGTATATATAGAGGGTGTTGAGACTTTTTTATCATTTGTGGCATCAAATCCATAATTTGTTTCAGAAGGAAAAATAAAATTCCCTTGTAGAAAATGTGCATTGAGAACGTTTGACACGTTTGACAAAGTGGGGGGACATCTCTTGCATTTTGGTTTTTAACTAGATTATGTTTTTTGGTATCAACACGGTGAATGCAGTTCCAGAGTAGGTGATGCCAACTTGATTCTGGATCCATCCTGGTTTCAAGATTTAGTACATGATGTTGTAGGTTCTTCTGTTCAACATACAGAAACTCTGGATGATATAGCTTCAAATCCTGAGTTGGCACCGTCTGAATTTTATGAGTTGTTGAGGTCTGCTGAGGATGCATTATATCCTGGCTGCAAGATGAGCAAATTAGAAGTAGTTAAAAAATTTATGGCTATCAAATCAGATAACGGAATTTCAAACACCTGTTTTGACCAGATATTTTCTTTGCTTAAAACAATGTTACCCGAAGAAAATGTTTTGCCTACAAATTACTATGAGAGTAAGAGGCTGGTTCGAAATTTGGGACTTACTTGTCAGAAGATTCATGCATGTTCAAATGACTGCATTTTATATTCTGGGGAAAATGAGTCGTTGAATAGTTGTCCCACATGTGGGCAACTGAGATATAAAGAAGGGAAACATGGGAAGTCTGGTTTGATTCCTGTAAAACAGTTGAGATATTTTCCGCTTACATCCAGACTTCAGCGTTTATTCATGTCTAAGAATACAGCGACAATGATGTCATGGCATAAAGCGAATATTTCAACCGATAAAATCTTGAATCATCCATCCGATGGTGATTCATGGAATCATTTTGATAGAGTGCATCCATCCTTTTCTTTAGAAGCTATAAATGTTAGACTGGGCCTTTCCACTGATGGTTTCTATCCGTTCAGATCTTATGGTAGTCAATATTCATGTTGGCCTGTTTTTTTTAACTCCGTACAATTTACCTCCATGGATGTTGATGAAGGATCCAAATATATTTTTGACTTTACTAATTCCAGGACATCTAAAGAAGAATATTGATGTTTATTTGAAACCATTTATTGATGAATTAAGTTTATTGTGGAGTACTGGTGTCAGTACATATGATGTTGCTACGAAACAGAATTTCATACTGAGAGCATCATTGATGTGGACAATTAGTGACTTCCCGGCTTATGGAATGTTATCTGGATGGAGTACACATGGTCAGAAATCATGTCCTTACTGTATGGGAGAGAACAAAGCATTTATGCTCATTCATGGAAAGAAACCTTGTTATTTTGACTGTCATCGCAGATTTCTTCCATCTGATCATCCTTTTCACAGAAATAGATCTCATTTCAGAAAAGGAACAGTTGAAAGGGATGGACCTCCAAAAATGCTATCAGGTTCGGAGTTAAAATTAGTTTTATTTTCATTACCTCCCATCACCTTTGGTCCCACAATAAACCAACAGAAAATTTCTGGTTTTGGGAAAGAACACAATTGGATTAAACGTGGCATATTTTGGGATTTTACATATTGGTCTGATTTATTGGTCCGCCACATGTTGGATTTCATGCATATTGAGAAGAATTGTTTTGATAATTTTTTTCATACAGTTTTGGATACGCCAGGAAAGAGCAAAGACAATGTAAATGCACGTTTAGATCTTGCCCAAATTTGCAGGCGTCCAGAACTGGAACTGTTTGAGAATGTCAGAACAGAAAGGTTACTGAAACCAAAAGCATCTTATACACTGTCTAAAGAAAACCGTTTATTATTTTGTCAGTGGATTTCAGATTTGAGACTTCCAGATGGTTGTGCTTCCAATTTGGGTAGATGTGTAAATAATGGTCATATTACTGGATTAAGAAGTCATTATTGTCATGTTATAATAGAAAGACTTCTACCCATTGGATTAAGAGGTTTGTTGAATTCTGTGATTTGGGATTCCATAACAGACATGTCTCATTTTTTTTGGGAAATTTTGCGGCTACAGCAGATTATGATGCTCTATGCAAACTTGAAGAAGATGTTGTTGTAATTATATGTAAACTGGAAAAAATATTTCCGCCATCTTTCTTCGACTCAATGGAACATTTGATGTTAAATTTTCCATATGAAGCTAAATGTGGAGGTACAGTACAGTTTTGATGGATGTACCCATTTGAAAGATGCATGAAAAAATTGAAAAGAAAAGTATGTAACAAAGCATATGTTGAAGGATCTATTGCAGAAGATTATTTGCAAGAGGAAATATCTTTTTTCTACTCCCATTATTTTAAATCTAAGTATCCTTAAAAACAAAACCAAATAGAACGAAACGAGAGGAATATTGATGAAATTGACAATCAATTATCTGTTTTCAACCAGCCAGATCTTGGTTTTGGTGGAGTTTATGAACGCTGGCTTTCGGATGATGAACATCACAGACCTCATACGTATGTTCTGCTCAACTGTGAAGAGATGACATCAGTTGTACTGTAATTGTTTATATCACTTATTCTATCATTTATGTTACATTAAATAACTTTGTTTTTTATAGGTTGTATGATAATCATATCAAGAAAAAAATTCCACAAATTACAGCAGCTTCTCTCGAAGAACACCGACAGAAAAATTTCTCTCAGTGGTTTCAAAAACTGGTAACATAAATTCTTTATCTTTTAGCAACTCATTCAATGTATAGTTTACTATATTGATAATTATTTCACAAATTTTTAGGTGTCTCGACATGCTGATAAAATTGACAAACGGTTGTGTATATTGAGTAACCCACCTTCCAAACTTATTAAAACTTATAATGCATATGTGGTGAATGGATTTCGATTTCACACACATGAATATGGGGAATCAAAAAAAACAATGAACAGTTGAGTTAGCTTGAGAGGATCTCATCATCGAGAAAATGAAGTTGACTTTTATGGCATACTTGATGAAATCATTGAAATCTGTTATCTTGGAAAACATTACATAACCATGTTCAAATGTCGGTGGTTGGATACAGAGAGAGGCGTGTGTGTTCATCCGACTCATGGAATCATCGATATTAAATGTAAAAGTGTTCTCGTAGTAAATGAACCATTCTTATTGGCTCAATAGGCACATCAAGTTTATTACGCAAAGTACTGTGCTACATCAAGAGACTTGACTGATTGGTGGAGTATAATAAAAATCAAAATTCAAGACAATCAGTTTAGTCAAAGTGAATATGCTTTCACTAATGTGAAAAGAATTGAAGTTTTTCAAGAGAGTACTCAAAATCAATCTTTTTTACAAAGATACATGAGTATCGATGACGACACCCCACATTTAAGAGTCAGTGATGACGATGATGTTAATGATTTCACATATGAATTTGAAATGGTAAGAGATGAAGCAACTGTAACTCGAATGGATATCGATGATGTTGAGGAGGAATATGAAGATGACATTGAAATATATTAAGATGATGATGAAGATGAACACTGATAGAATTCCATGGTAGTTATATACAATAATAACTAATATATATGTATATATAATAGTAATTATCATTTATTTGATAACAACATTAACATTTTCTGTTTCAGATGGATGATGACACATTTCGTGAGTTGGCGGATGCTGACCTGCCTTTCGATGCGGATGAGTTGCTGGCAGATGACCCTCAGCCTGCAGGCGCTCCAGGGAGTATGCGGAGGGGTGTGGTCTTGCATGATTGATGATTCCTGACCCCGTCCCTGAGCGACGTCCACGTCTTGGGTTTGATCCACGCACACGGAGGTGTTATAACCTGTGTTATAACCTGTGGATTTGACAAAGATTTCATTAATCTATCCACATAATAAATGTTTATTATTTTTACAGTTTTCTGCATATAGCATTCGGACAGGGCAGCACTATTTTGCGCAACTATTTCTCTCAGCCTTGGAACACATGGGAGCAGATTCCCATTGATGTGCAGCAGGCCATGTTCGGCCATTGGTTGGTATGTACGTAAATAAATAATTTTTATTTTGAAAATTATTTCATTTCTAACTTGATATTTTGATTTATTTATAGGGTTTATGGTATCCGATCGAGGATACCATGCGTGACGCCATCCACAAAGCATGGGAGGTGGTCATGCATGATCGCTTTCGTCATTTTTTGCACAATTTAAGAAAATATGCCACGAAGAAAGCAGGACTGTCAAATTTTGACGAGTCATGTAGAGCACACCGACCAGATTACATTTCATCCCATGTATGGGATGGATTATGTGCGCACTGGTTGAGTGAGGCCTTTCAGACGAGATCATCGGTGGGGAGGCAGAATCGGGGGAGACAGGAGGTGACTCATCGAGCTGAGAGTCATACTTTCAGTACTCATAGACAGCATCTGGTACGTACATTATTTATAAATATTTTATATAACTATAAATATTAACAATTTATTTTTTATTCTTATAGGCTGTCGAGCACCCCGATATTAAGGAGTACGACGTATATCGGAAGATGTATAGTGATCCTGCTACTGGGGAGCTCAGAGGTGATCGTCAGCATCACATCGTGGTCAGTATTATTTGTTTTCAAGTTTAAAAATTAACTGCATATAATATATTCACAATTTTAATTTTAAATTGCAACTACAGGAGTCATATGAGGCCGCAGCGTCACAGACCCGGCCTGAGAGTCAGGCCGAGTCATCAGATCAGACCACTGGCCGTCAGTTTGATGAGGCGGCATGGATGCAGGCCACCCAGTATGCCTTCGAGAAGGGTCGGGTAGTTGGTATCAGCTCTCGACTGACTCCCAGAGATTATTATGGCAGTGATGCGATGTCAGCGTCTAGCTTGAGAGGAGCTCGTGCATCTTCTTCTGCTACACAGTATGAGGATCAGTTGCGATCTCAGACTACACTGATAGAGAGTCTCTGATAGGAGCAGGATCAGATGCATCAGTAGCAGCCGCAGCATGAGGAGGAGCGTCGACGCCAGTAGTAGCTGTACGAGGAGGAGATGAGTTAGTGGCAGAAGCAGCAGCAGGATCAGATGGAGTACATGCGCCGACTCACTCATGCTTTAGGGATGGAGTTTCCTCCACCAGCATCTGCAGATCCCCCCCTCCCCCGCCTCCCCCCCTCCTTCAGATTAGAGTTTTTTTATGTTATAAAGTTTGTTAAATCAAAATATGAATTTTTTTTCTATTCGTAGTTTCTGTCTCATTATAAAATATTAATAATATTATATTTTGAAATAACAATATTAATATGAATAATAATATTATTTATATTTTATAATATTAAATTTTATATATATATTAAAATTTTATAATATTATAATTTTATTATTATTATATTAATTAAAATAATTTATTAATAATTTATTATTTTTATTTATGAATTATAATTCTATTATTATATTAATTAAAATCATTTATTAAAAAAATTTTATTTTTGAATTATAATTGGATTATTATTATATTAATTAAAATAATTAATTAATAATTTTTTTATAGTATTTGCGACGGGATACTATGCCTGTTGCAAATAGTATTATTATTATATTCATTAAAATAATTTATTAATATTTTTTAAATTTTTTTTAAAAATAGTATTTGCGATGGGCCCGTCGCAAATACTTTTTTTAAAAAGTTTTTACAAATATACAGACTAATATTTGCGACGGGGAGGAACTCTGTTGCAAATAATACCTTTAGCGATGGGCCCGTCGTAAATAATTATTGTTGCGACGCCGTTTTCCCCAACGGGCTATTTGCGACGGGGGGCCGTTGCAAAAGCCTATTAGCGATGAAATCCCGACGCAAATGCCCCGTCGCAAATGCCATTATTTCCAGTAGTGTAAAGAAATACAATTGTAATCTGAATATGTAAAATCAAAACAAGGGGAGGTAATAGCCAATTTAGTTTCAAAAAAATCAAATAATAGAGAGTTCATGAAAAGATTATCACCCTAAGTTTTTTTAGCTTCAATTTCTTCTTTGTTGGGAGGCTCCACTTGTATTTGAATTTCATTAGATAGAGGTAGGTAGTCGTACTCCTCTATATTCTCTTAAAATTACACCGCTTGGGTAGTTTCTTCCTTTAATAGTGCGGGATCTTCTAAATTATGAGGAATAGTTGGAATAAGTAGCTCCTCACACTCATTACAGAAGTTATCTATGTCTTTTTGATCTCCTATATATATTTAAACAGGAAATTCTTCTTCATCAATCTACCCCAACATTGATTAAGCTGGACTCAATGGACCTTCTTTTAATTTCTTCAAGGCCTACATGGGTTCTTCAACTTGAAAGATATGTGGGTCTACTTATTCCTCTAATTTTTCTAGTTCTTGTTCTTTTTATGTCTCTATTGGTTCACCATGGGATGCATGTATATATTCCACTATCCACTCTATTGTGTTCTTGAGTTGTTTCACTATTTGACTAATTCTTTCAAATTGGGATTTAAGATCCTTGTGAACTTATCCTTCTTGGTGTTTCACTTGTGAAATATCATTTTGTACCTCAACCATTTCTTGATAAAATTCTGGAAAATACTCCTGGAGTTCAATTATTTCTCTAGACAAACCCTCCAACATTGGGTATTTGAGGTTCCCTTTAATGTTTTAAATGATATCCTTGAATTCATCCTCTTTAATGATTTGGATTCGAGCTCCTCAAATATGCTTAGTCAAGAAATAAACACTATACTCTATAGACCAAGGTGAGTTAGAAATTTTTTCTTCCACTTGTGGGTAAGTGTTCCATGAATTAAATAAATAATGATTTTAAAACAACATGGAAAATGTTTTTTTTTATTTGAAAAGATTAAAATATTTATAATTAGATTGTAGAACTGCCTCCCTAGAATCGACGCCAAGTTTGATGCATGCCTATCATGGTTTGTAGCAAAAAAATTATATTCCCTAAATGTAGTCTAGTGATTAACCCTGGGATGTTTCCCAAAGAGGGGTACACACAAAACAGTTTGTCACTTTTAAATGAGGGTAAAAATGTTTTATTTTTAGAATAAATCAATTAGAAAATATTTTAATGAAATTTGAAATTCAAATGATTGAAAACTATGATATTAGAAGGTTGATTAGGTCGGGGTAGGTTTCCTAATTTTAATGTTATCCTTGTTAAATTTAATTCAAACCGCTTATTCTATGTTTATTAAAGTGAGATTCTGTAATCTTTTCCTCTCACTTCCTTGGTGAAATTGTAATTGTGAGGGAAAACCTTACCAAGATCTAAGTTTGGTCTACTCTCCTTCCATATAAAAAATAGTTGTGATGAATATACTAAATTGACATGGTCAATACTCGATCAGGTCTTTTTTATCCCAAACAATCAAGAACATCCACTTCCCCTTTTACACATACTGATGATCATCAAGTACCTCACCACTAATCCCTGGTATATTCCATTGTATATAAACTAGAAATAAGTGGAGGGAGATAATGATTATTTACCAAAGAAAAAATCAAAAAAAGGAATTAAAATTAAATAAATATCTCACTTGATAATAAAATCATATATATAAAATTCAAAACAGCTTTGAATAAGAAATAAATTTCATTCAATTATGTCCAAGAACTCAAGTATTACAAAATAGAAAACCAACCCTTCCTCAATCACTCAAAATGTATACCCCAACATGGTAAGGTTAATAGATATGAATAGAGAATAATAAGTCATTAAAAATATATGGAAAATAAAATAAATAAAATATATAAATCTGAAAAGTTCTCCTCCTTGGTTTCCTAGAAGAAATGGGATTGAATTAGATGCTTTGATAGGGAGGATCTCCCCTCCTTTTATAGGAAGAATTTTTCCCTGAAAGTTGATGCATTATAGTCCCAATAAATTACCAATTCATGCATTTCACCCTTCTTTAATTTTTTTCATAAATATCTTTTACATATCTTCTTAAACTTTTAGCATATTTGGATATGTATTACGATAGTTATTCCTGTTTTACTCTGACAATTTATTCAGTCCAGTAAGACTCTCCAAAATGAAAACCTCCAGATTAGAGTTCCTTAATGACCATTAACACATATAATTAACATGTCCATGACTTCATAAAATATGTCCCAAAATACCTTTCATGTCTACCCACTAAATTTCACAATAATTGGGACCACCATAAACAATTTAGGGACCCAACACCAAAAAACAACAGATCTGTAAACAGTTTTCAAGATCAAACTTGTGTTCTTCTTTTGAGCTTTCATATGGTCAATTAAGATTTTGTTCAAGAAGTATGAAATGAATACTTGGATGTTTAAATTATTAAAAATAAATAATTTTATATTTTTAATTAATATATAAAATTTCAAGGCCAAAATACAAAAATAATTTAAAACTGTTAAAAATCTAACGTGGGCCATTTTTACGATTAAGCTCGAAAGACCACCAATATCATAAAATGTGGAAATTTATCTTAAAGTAACACTTTCGTGGTGTTTAATACAATAAAATTCAATTTAAATTTATTGAAAAATATTTTCTCTATAAATTACCCCACACTTATCCCTTGGACTTCTGGACAAGTAATCATCAAAATAAAATCAAATCAAATCCAAAACACATTCCCCTAAGATCTACCAAATTCACACCAAGAAACAAAAATATATCATGTCGCATCAAAAAATACATTATTTAAAGTTCTCTATTTATATCATTTAATCTATTTCCACTTAATTTACTATACCATGCACACAAAACACCTGCCTCTCATGAATTTTCTTTCATCTCACAAATGTAAATGTTTAACAAGTATTTTCTCATCCAAACCTACATAAAAGTTTCCACAGGCTTGATAAATTTATACTTATCTACATGATGTGAGTAAATGGAATGTGTTTCTCATGATGACCTTTCAGATTTGTTCTGTGGATTTTGGTTGGTATGATTTAGATGTTAAAAATTATGAGGCTGAAAAGGAGGGCTTGGCTCTTTTTGAAGAAAAAATCTCAGATTCTAATTTTCACTCGAGTATGGTCTCCTTCTCTTTACCTTTATAGAAAATTATCTCCATCATCATTAATACTCAAGGAAATTTTCCTCCATTTATCATTTAACCAGCAAAAATTTCTTCTAAAATATATTTTTCTCAAAAGCTCCAGATAGGCATAGGTTTCATTCTACTTTTGAAGCTTTAGAATAGAACAACTTTTAAAAAAATGAAATATTCATTAGAAAAATCATCACTTCAAAATTTTATTTTCCAAGTATCACCAAATGAGGTAGTAAAAAAACATCTTCCACCACATTTAAGTTCAACTAGATCATGTAATTTTACTTCAACAGTAGGCTGGATAGGGAAAATTGGCTTATAATGTGGCTAACCTAACAGGTTGTTCATAGTTTCTAAGGGATACAAGGATTAATGTACAAGGTAATCCATAATAAAAGGATTATTTTGAAAAGTGGGATTGAAACCAAATAAATTACCCAATAATTTAAAACAAAATTACCTTAAACCCTCATATTTTGCCATGAATAAATCGAATTCTAGTTAAAGAAAGCATGGGCTGGTTCTCTCAATAAATGAGGTGAATATAAATAATATGAAAACAATGGTAAATAATCCTAAAAGTAAAGTGATTTAAAAAATAATGATTGTGAGATGTGGTATGGAATTTAAAAATAAGAGTACTTATCATCAAATTCCCAAACATTTGAACTTGAAACAAAGTCATTTCAGCATTCATATAAGCTCAGTTTCATAGAATAGATTGCTTCACAAATTGTTATGGGTTTCAAAAATGGAAATTATAATCATTTCATCTCAATGTTTCAAAAACACACAAAAACTAAAAAACCAACACACAAAATTCAAAAAACACATTTCAATTTTTTTTTAAATCATTAAAAAAACTTCAAATTAAAATCCTAAAAAAATGGTTCCCTCTCCCACACTTAAATGATGCAGTTTACTCAATGCATTCAAATGGATTTAATATGTAATAATATTTGAAAAATAATAACAGCAAGTAAGTAACTATAAAGGGGAGGTACAACCTAACTTATTGGTAGTGCAACTTTGAGTTAAGCTCCTAAGTGTTGCACACTGAAAGCCTACAACCAATAAATGAAAACAAAGCATAATAAATTTATTGTAAGAAAATAAAATTGAAATAGAATGAGAAAATATGGATATATCTTGTTTCAATCCCCTAAGTGGGCCCTGTGTTTTGACTACCTCTAGATGGGTAGTTCTAATCTTTTATCCCTAATCTGGTGGTGGGTGAAGTATCTTGCTCATGAACCAAAAAAAATATTCTTTCTAGTATACACTTGTTCTTTTTTAGGACTCGATGGATATATTATACCAAGTACACTCCCATTTTAATGAGATACAATATACATGATGGGGATAGGATAATGAATGAGTCCTCCTCTTTCTTGGTTTCCACTTGCAGACCATATTCTTTATTCTCCAGTGATTTCTGAAGGTATTCTACATCAATAGAAAAATAAAAGGTAAATTCATAGTGTAATTCTATTTGAAAAAAATCAAATCATGAAGTGTTAATATCAAATTATTCCCTTTCAATATCTTCAAATTTTGTCACATTATCCTCAAGAAAATAAACTTTGATCTCCTCTTTAACACCCTATAATAAATATTCAACAGGTTTGGGGAGCTCTAGATGTTCCACTTCATATGAATCTTCTATTTCATTATCATACCACAAGGAAATACAACTATTTTCTAAATTTGAAAAATTAAAACAAGGGGAGGTAATACCCAATTCAGTTTCAAAAAAATCAAATAATATTGAGTTCATGAAAATATTGTGTCTCTAAGTATGTTTGACTTCATTTTCTTATTTTGTGGGAGGTTCCACTTGTAGTTTAATTTCATTAGATAGAGGTAGGTAGTCTGACTCCTCCATATTTCCTTCAAATTTCACCACTTTGGTGGTTTATTTTTTTCAATGGTGTTGGATCATCTACATTCTGAGGAATATTTGGAAAAAGTAGTTCCTCACACTCATTATAGAAGTTATCCAAATCTTTTTGATCTCCTGTGTGTATTTTAGTAGGAAAATATTCTTCATCAATCTCCCCCAACATTTATCGAGATGGTCTAAATGGATCTTATTTTAATTTCATCAAGGCCTCCATGGGTTCTTCAACTTGAAATATTTGTGGGTCTACTTCTTCCACCAATTTTCTTGGTTATGGTTTTTTTTTTTCCTCTATTATTTGATCTTGGGATGCATTTACATATTCGGTTATCCAATATATTATTCTCTCCAGGTGTTTAACGGTTTGACTAATTCTTTTAAATTGGGATTCAATATCCTTGTGAACTTCTTCTTCTTGGTGTCATACCTATGAAATATGATTTTGTAACTGAACCATTTCTTGATAAAATTACATAAAATACTCTTGTAGTTAACTTAATTCTCTATAAAAACCCTCCAACATTGGGTATTCAAGGTTCCCTTTAAGGTTTTGAATGAGATCCTTGAATCATCATCATTGATGATTTGGATTTGAGCTCCCTGAATCAGCTTAGCCAAGAAATAAACACTATACTATATAGACCAAGGTGAGTTAGAAATTTTTTTCTTTCACTTATGGGTAAGTTTCCACAAATTAAATAAATAATCATTTGAAAACAACATGGATTTTTTTTAATTTGATAAGATTAAAATATTTACAATTAATTGTGGCATTGTCTCCTTAGAAACGGCTCCAAGTTTGACACATGTCTGTCATGGGGTGTGGAAAAACAATTTTTTATATTCTATAAGTTTATTATAGTGATTAACCCTAGTAAGTCTCCTGAATAAGAGTGCACAAAAAATAGTTTTTCACTTTTAAATGAGGTTTAAATTGTTTTTTTTATACTAAATCAATTAGAAAATATTTAAATGAAATTTGAAATTCAAATGATTGAAAACTATGATATTATAAGGGTGATTAGTTTGGGGTCAGTTTCCCAATTATAATGTTATCCTAGTTCAATTTAATTCAAACCTCTTCTTATAAGTTGATTAAAGTGAGATTCCACAATCGTTTCCCCTCACGTCCTTGGTTAAGTTGTGAGGGTGATAGAAAACCTTACCAAGATATTAGTTTGGTCTACTCTCATTCCATGTGGAAAAGAGTTGTAATGAATATCCTTAGTTTACTTGGTAAACACTATATCGAGTCTTGTTTATCCCAAATAATCAAGAACATCCATAACCCCCATTACACATATAGACGATCATCGAGTACTTCACCACTAATCTCTGGTTTATTCCATCGTATATAAACCAGAAATCATTAGAGGGGGATAATGATTATTAACAAAAGAAAAAATAAGTAATGAAATTAAAATTCAAGAAATATCGCACTTGATAATAAAATACACTATATTAAATTGAAAACAACTTTGAATAAGAAATAAATTTCATTCAATTATGTCCAAGAACTCAAGAATTCCGAAATAGAAAACGAACCCTTCCCCAATCACTAAAAATGTTTACCCCACCATGGTAAGGGTAATTGAGATGAATAGGGAATAATAAGGCATTAAAAATATCTGGAAAAGTAAATAAATAAAAGATAGAAATCTGAAAATATATCCTCCTTGGTGTCCCAGAAGGAATGGGATGGAATGAGATGCTTTGAGAGGGAGGATCTCCCCTCCTTTTATAGGCAGAATTTTTTCCCTTAAAGTTGATGTGTTGTAGAACCAATAAATAACTTTTTCACGCATTTAACCCTTATTTAATGTTGTTCATAAATATCTTGGTCTTCCCTCCCTAAAAGTTCATCATATTTAGACAGGTATTCTAAGATTTATTCCCCTTCTACTCTAACAATTTATACTGTCTAGTCAGACTCCCCAAATTGAAAACCTCCAAATTAAAGTGCATTAATGACCATTAATAAAGCCAATTCATGCATCCTTGCATTCATAAAATATGTTCCAAAATCCCTTAAGCATACACCCACCTAATTTCATAGTAATGGTGCCCAACATGAATGAGTTAGGGACCCAACACCAAAAAATGAAATATCTATAAACAATTTTCATGGTCCAACTTGTGATCTTCTTTTGAGCTTTCATATGGTCGATTCAACTTTTGTTCAAGAAGGATGAAATGAATCCATGAATTTTTAAAATACTAAAAATAAATAATTTCACAATTTGGATTAATATAGAATATTTTATGGCCAAAAAAATTAAAACTATTAAAAATATTACATGGGCTATTTTTACGATTAAGCTCAAAATACCACCAATATCATAAAATGTGGAAATATATCTTAAATTAACACTTTTTTGGGATTTAAAACAATTAAATTCAATATAAATTTATTGAAAATATTTACTATATCATTAATATACCAAAAAAATAATATAGGAGCCAAACATAGTACACCAACATATTCAAATTTAAAAACCATATCAAAGTAAACATATGAAAAATTGATCATGGTATGTGGGTCTCCTTGAGCTGAAAACCATTCACAATAGTCACCATTATCATAAATACAATCCCATTTCTATAAAGGATCCATCCAATTCTCAATTTCATCACTTTTATGAACCAATAAAATATTAAAGCACAAACCAATATCACAACTGTTAACAAACGAACCACAAAAAGAGTACCCCTTACATAAAGAATCCCTAATAGAAGGAATAGATCATGAATAAATGACATAACAGAGAAAATGAGATAAAACAGGAGAAAATTTGAACAACCACCATCTTCTAGGTCGCACCTCATGAATTGTCAATTGTAGCTCAAACAACACCATCCCAAAATCTCACCAAGCTCCACTACACCAAGATGGCATAGCTTGGTGAGAAGAAATCAGAGGCCAGAAAAGATTTTGGTGAGGTAAGGCCTAATCAGGGATGGATGAACTTCAATTGGACCATGTACTATATACATCAGAACCACCATCGGAATCATGGAAGAAACACTGAGTGAATCAAACCATCCAGAAGATCCGAAACGTGAAATGGAATAACAAAAAAACCACCATAAATACATTAATAGAAAAGGAATAAAATGAGACTTAGGGATCTGAACAACAAAGGCATACCAATGGAAGAACCCACAAAATGAAGAATCATGTAGCACCACTACTCCCACCCCCACAATCCCAAAATGATCTTAAGAGACCATCACACCCAACCCATATGGGTTCATGTGTTTTGGCCTATGCTGGCAGAGTAGGTGTGAAAGAGAGTAAAATGGGACCACTCAACAGAGTAAGAAAAAAATTGGAAGGGAAGAAGTAGGGAAATAGGAATCTAGGGAAACGCCATTGTGATCTACTAAGAAACCCATAAAAATGAGTGTCGGGACTCTGAGAATCACCATCAAAGTATATCTCTCAAATCTATATAGTTTTATAGACGTAGAAGACATATTCATCATGAATTTTAGTGTCCTTTGTTGTATTTCTTGAATCAGGGTGTGATTACAGTAAGTCGGTTAGGGATTTTACTTTCACAGACTTATAGAATATGAACTAGATGTCATATTGCTGCATAATGACCGCCCATCAATCCAAGTGCCCAGTAAAAATAGGGAGGCCAAGAATTTATTTGATTGGATCAATAGTAGATACCAGATGGATTTTTTCGTGCTACAAGTAATGCCTCAACTTCTAAACTACAAATATGAGTGCAAGGAAGTTTTTTTCAATATCATAATATTTAGCCTCAGTACCTAGTGTGGTTCATCTGAGTTAATAGAGGATATTCTCACTACTAGCATCGTTCTTCTGTGTGATGATGGTTTTCAATGAATGGTCCATGGTGGCTACATATAATATGATTGGCATCCCTTCCATTGGGGTCATCATAACCAGTGGGTGTAGCAAGTACTTCTTGAGACATTCAAAGGATTTATAACATTCATCTTTTATAGATATGTGACTCCCTTCTTCATTATCCTCATGAAGGGTATTGTTTCAGTAGCCAGGTTGGCTATGAATATCTGAATGTAGGTGAGGTGTCCTTGGATTCCCCTTAATTCTTTCATATTTCTAGGGGTGACATTTCTAGGATAACACTAGTCTTCTCTAGGTATACCTCAATTCCATGGTGGTGTAGCACAAATATGATGAATTTTCCCAATGTTATCCCAAAAGATAACTTCAGTGGATTAATCTTCAAATTGTGTTATCATAGCTGGTCGAATATTTCTTAGAGGTCCATAAAGTGATCACATCGCTATCGGGATTTTACGGTCAGGTCGTCGAAATAACATTCAGATATCCATCCCAATAATGGCTTAAAGATGCGATGCATGGAACGCTGATATGTTGATCCATCGGTATTTATTCCAAAAAGCATGACCTCGTAGTAGAAGATCCTTTGAGGTGCTCTTAAGGAAGTGGATTCTTCATCCTCATAGGCCATTTTGATCTAATTGTACCCTAAGTGCCCTTCCATGAAGGAAAGGGCTTGGAAGTCATTAGTTGTATCGATCAAGAGTTTTGTTATTAGAAAGGTAAAATATTCCTTCATAAAATGTTAATTAAGGTCATTGAAGTCAATGAAGACCCTAATTTTTCCATTCTTCTTCTTAATGGTGATGATGTTGTAAATCCATCTCGGATATTGTAATTCTTGGAAAAATTTGTCTTTGATCAACTTGTCAATATCTGCCTCTACATATATAGCATGATATGGGTGCATCCTCCTAGTTGTCTACTTAAGCCAAGATTCTCTTCGGATAGCCCAAGATGATGCATAAACACATATGGATTCAATATGGGAATTTATGTATAATTCTAGGAGAACACATACTATTGATGCTTTAGAAATTCAATGTACATATCTTTCTCTTCAAGGGGTATGGTGGAACTAATCATAGTAGGTCATAGATCTTATTATATCCCTATTTTTATCTACCTGAGATCATTTATGGTGGTGGAAAGACCTTCACTGAATGATGGAGGGGTGTTTCTGATATCTTCTTCATCATTTTTTATTTTAGAGTTTGTGGAGATGACCTTGGGTGAGGATGGAAACCTGGGGGCATCTTCGTTACTATCAAGGTGAGGGAGTTCATGAGAAGAAACAACATCATCCCTCTCCATCTGAGTTATTTTGGGGAGATGCCATATTTGATTTTCGTTTAGGAAAGGAGAGGCTAGGACATCTGGAATAATTTCCACTATTTCGACCATATTTATGGGGAGCACATGATCATCATCTATCATGCTCTAGGGATTCATAAGGTTAGTGCCTAATCTATTGAGAGATGCAACCTATGCATCATTTTACAACATTGTTTGTCCACATCCCTTATTTTAGAATTCTACCTTGGTATATGTGGCCTTAAAGGTATCAAAGGGGGAATTATCGCCATGTAGCATGCTAACCTTCCCATTGATGGGGTACTTCAAACATTGATGAAATGAGGATGATACTTCCAGCTATGAATCCAAGTCCTCCTGAGTAGGACATTATATGTGGTGTCTTGCTGAATAACCATGAACTTAATATCCTATGTGAGATCCCAAAATTGGGTCTCAAGATTGATCTTCACAAGGAGACTTTTCTCATGATTATCATACCCCTAGATAGTCATCTTTGTATGGGATAAGTCCCCTTCGTTATACCCCAAATTTTGGAAAGTTTGGGTTGGGTTGAGATTGATCCCAGATCCATTATCAAACAGTACCCTTTGGACATTAACATTATTGAGTCTACCTAAGACTTACAAGGGTCTGATGTGCCCTTATATGACCTCTTCCTAATATTGATTAGTGAATAAGATGGAAACATGTCATCCTATGGACATAGTCTTCACTTGACAGACCTCTGCTTCAATGACTTTTGTCTCAAACTCATGTGGGCTCCATAAGTCTTCAAAAAGTTCCTCTCTAAGTTCCTTCAAAATAATAATCACATATAGGATTGAGATCTTATCTAGGACCGAATCTATCTATTTCATAACATCATACTTTTGTGCCATAGGATCGATGGGGGTATGCTCTTCAGCATGCGGCTCAGAGGTTGGATTATGTGGTTCAAGAGCTGGAGTAGCTGAGGTAGATGGACCTGAAGCCTTTGCGGAGGTTAAGGGAGTATCTGCTGCCAGTGGAGAAGGTTGTGCCAGTCTTCCCCATTTCTTAGGTTAATCATATTGAACCCCTTATAAATATTCATTCAATAAAATTGGTTGTGGGAGACTGTCAGTGGGCTCTAAGGCACCTCATTGCTTCTTCTGGGCTTGCTGGAGTGCTTTATCATGAGTCTCAGCTGCATAAATGTACTCTGTGGGGATGTGGTTGGAATATTGAGCTCTTCCACATTTGGGTTTCCCCCTATATCCTCATCTCCAGTGCATGTGTCCCCCCATTCACATGTTATATAAAGAAAACCCATAATTAGGGTCATACTCATCATCAGGAAAGGGGTATTTCAAGTGTATTGTGTTGATAGAACCAAATATTATCTCTACATATAATAAGGATTTTGTTTGGTGGGTGGTGCGCATTTTGAAAATGTGGCGAAGAATAAGTCTTCAAGGGTCAGGGCTTGCTTCAGAGAAAAATATGATTCTTCCCCCTCTATTTTTTTCTACTTCCAGTGGTCACACCCACCCATGGGAGGAACCTCAGATGTCTCCGTTTTTTGTGGTGGATCCATTGTGATTTTGTGAAACTATGCTTTCGAGGAATTATGAGCTCGATCAACTGTTTTCTGAGTCATCCAGTTGTCGAAATTTCATGCTCTCCTGACCAGGACTTTCTACCAACATTCCTCTTCTTTTAATCGAATGATGGTAACACAAGCCACCTATTCTGAAGAATTATCTAACGTCACCTGTCTAGATTTGACCATGCCTTGAAGGACATCTTTGAAGACGAAATAGTTATGGATATTATGACCCAACCTTCAATGGAAAGGTAAGTAATTAGGATGATCAGTGAGGTTGACTTTCTTATTCTTCCTAGGTTATGGGAGTATGAGCGGGTTTTTATCCATGGCTACCAGGAAATATCCTAGGACTTTCTCATTTCGTAAGGAGTTTAATTTTTCTACATTTTTCTCAAATCCCAGGAGATCCTCATTTATCGGTGCTTCTAAAAATGGGCGATTCTATGGTGAAGCCACTCAGTAGGAGGTGTTGGGTGATTCAGAGCTAACCTGGGTTATTAGATGGGAATTATTGTGGTTTTGAGAGTAATAGATGTGGATTTTTCTCTACCTGGTCTCCTCAGGTTATGGGCATGATCTAAGACTTAGATCAGGTTCATTGAATAACTTATTAAGGGCATTGTTTTGTTTCAGAAAACTCTCAGAACCTTACCGGATATTTCATAGGGATTGGGGGTGTCATAAATTCATCCTTAATATTCTCAGCATAGAGTTCCAATAGTTTCTCATGCGAAAGAGGGATGTTTAGAAAGTAGGTAAAACCCTTCCATCTTACTAGGAAGTAAAACACCCTCTCATTCTCATGCTATTATAGTTCATCGGGTCAATGACTGTGGTCTTCCTTACTGTTGAACTGAACTGATAAATGAACTGATGATGAAGGTCTTCCCATCATACAATAGATCTTACTGGCAGAGCGGTGTACCAAAAAAGGGTTGACCCTATATGAAGAACCTCATCTTTATGGCCTGCTACTAATATTGGGGGCCTATCATCAGCCCACATCAGGACACAAAGTGTGTAAGCTGTTGTTCAGGGTCACTTTCACCATCAAAGGTAGAAAAGGTGGGATTTTCGATGATGGGCGGAGGTGGAGTATCATCCACCCATTCAGGATATGGATTCTTCTCAAGATACATGAGTTCACATCACCCTTCCATGGATTCCATTAGATTATCTAGGGATTCAATGGTGATAAGTAGATCTAGGGGTAATACTGCCTAAGTTGCATCCTATTCATAGGGAGTGGTTTTGGGTCAATGAGGTGGTCCCGCTTTCATTTCCCATGGATCCTCAATTTGTCCCTTGACTAAAGGGTTACAGTGACAAAGGAGGGGTTTCCACCATAATTGAGGGAAGTATCGATCATTTTTTGGCCTCTTAATTTATTTGGATCATCTATCTAGATTCATAACCCATCTAATATTCAGATATTTCTCTTACTGGTGGATCAGTCATGGGTGTAAGAATATTCACCTCTGCATGGAGATTATACCTAGTGAGAATATTTCCCCTGAGTAGCTAATCATGGAGTTGACAGAGATTTTTCATCTCACTTTCATATTGTGACTACTTATCTTCTACAGATAGCAACTGAGATGAATTTGTGTCTTTCCCTTTAACTTTTCCATTATTCCTCCTAAGAGGTGGAAAATCGCTATTTGGAATTTCCAAATTTTGAAGCCTTCTTTGATACTAGGTGTGTGCATCCTTATTTAGTATGTCCAAATAACCCTCCTCTTGGGGTATGTCTTCCATGTTGTGATCCTCTACATTTGTGCCACAGTTATCATATACTATATTAAGAGTTACTTCATTCACAAATTCGTATTAGGAAATGGTGGTTTTACCATTGCTTTCCATGCAGCAGGATGATTCTTCATTGTTTCCATCAGGGTCATTATTTGAATCCTTAGCCTCGTTAGACCATTTTGGCTTGCGACCCCGGTGGGGTTTCATTTTCTTTGTCATACATTGCTCTCCTCTTAGCTTATAGAAAGTGACTTGGAGGGAGTTTTCAGTCATGATCGCCAAGAGATCCCCAACCAAAAGAGGTTTATATTATTATAGGTGGAACTAGTTGTACATAAACCATAGATGTCTTCCTCACAGCCTAGAGAATATGGATTCCCTCTTTGGAACGGATGATGATGATAATGCGCCCAGTCCTATGGGGTGGGGGTCATTTGGGGCTTCCATTGGATATGAAGTTATAAATTCTCTCAGCCCATTGGGATTGGGATAATCTAGAATCACTACTGATATCTCTAGGGTCCTTTTAGGGGATGATGGATATAGATATGGTGATCGAGATATAAATTCCCCTAGCCATGTGATCTAGGATTCACCTATTATTATCGAAGGTATATATGGAATCCTATAGGGAAGTGATAACCCGAGGTGTGGAGATAGCGGTAGATATTCTCCTGGCCTAGAGGGCTAAGTCCACTCCTGGACGGATACTATGGCAGCTTCCACTACAGAATCCATAATGTGATGCATTTTTTCTTGTATAGGTATAGGGTGCATAGGCATCCCATGATGAGGGTTTTTCTTTACGGAAAGTTATCCGGGTGATCGTAACTTTGATCTCTGTGTTTGTAACATCCTCTTATTATCCTAGGGGGATATTATGAATTCTTATTGTTTATACACCCTCCCTATCCATGGTGTTTGGGCACCATTAGAGAGAGGTAATTTTATTGCATCGACTAACTAGCCTAAGCATTACCCGGTCTCATGATCTCACCAGAGGCTATAACATTGCAGGATGTCATATTTGAAGGTATCTGGTGTTCTAGGGGAGTGGAAAATTATAATGCTTCATACTTTACCCATCCTCGAATATGTATGCCTAACTTGGATTTTTAGATCACCTGTTGAAGTATCACAATGAAATGGTGGTAACCGTCTTGCATATTTGCATTGTGCTTTTCTGTTTTTGGATCCCAGACAATGGAGATAACAGCTAGGTTGAGATGGTAATAGAGTATCTTGATTTTATTAAGGTGAATCATTTATCCTGGATAAGGGAGATGTCAGTCCTTCATTATCTCATTAGTATCCCACACATTATGGCGTAGATAAGGAATTCAATTCATTTCTAGCTCATCTGGGATCTCATAGATGGAAGTTACGAGGGGACAGAACATGATGGGGAGGCTTTTTCTGACTAACTCTCTGCATATATAAATTTCTGCCTCTTGCTCATCATATTTACACACCTCCACCAGGTCATACCATAGAATATGGATTTGATGGTCACTTTTTGATGGGAATGGAGTGTTACTGGAAGTTGATGGGGGGACCATATATGGTTGACCCTGGTGTATCAAGCACATCTCTGTACGAAGGTTTCGATGTTTGGTTCACCTCTATATACAGAGGTGTCTAGACAAAGGTAGGATTTCCTTTCCCATGGGAGATATCACCGTGGGGAGGTTAACCACAGTGGATGTCAGGAGTAGAGTTCCTATAACCCATCTCCACACTACCACGAGGTGGACTATCGTGGTAATGAATATCTCCTACTTCTGCTTTAATATAAGTGTCGACGAACCCTTGTGGTGTTGAGAGTGTGTCTCGAACAACATCAAGGACACTAGCATTGAGCAGACTAGAGATATAATTCATGTTCTACATTGTGGTCAGAGTATGTTGACCTACCTTTTGTGATTATACAAGGATATGAGCTTGATGTGTAATTTTTTTTGGAATCTATACATAATCATCATGTTTTGTGGGAGTATAAGCCCACTGCTGAGGATTTTTATACATATGTTGATAAGTTGTCTCATTGTTGAAAGGGATATGAACCAATCTTGATGCATGTGCCACTCTCACTTGGTGAGCCTAAGTTGTAACAGCAATGTGATCTTGTTCTGAATTTGCATTCCTTACCGTAATATACCGATGGACCTCCAGAATGGGATAAGGAATATGATCCTTTCCCTATATTTCCTTGTAATGATTCTAGCACATTCATTCTTCAACAGAATTAGGGATATGTTCCAACCTTCCATGACCTACTAGATATGTTGGGTAGGTTCATTAATAGGAATATATGCATTTCCAGAAGCATGTTACACTCTCACTTGGTTATCTTTGGCCAGAACAGTGATATATGCCTGATCCTCGGCCTTTGGGATATGCTTCCATACTTTTTTGATAGTCATGTGCCCCTTTCTTGAGGCATGTTCTACTCTAACCTGGTGGTCCTCAGTTGGAACGGGAGTATAATCCAGGTCTGATGTCTCTCCCTTCATCATAATATGTTGATAATCCTACCAGGTGGGAGAAAGAATGTGTGCTTGCTCCAGTACAACCACTTGATCATGATGATCAGAATGTTGAGTCATCCTAGATGTAGGGGTACGAGTATGTGCATGTCCCTTAATCTACAAAAGTTCTGGAATATGTCAGTGGATTTCTTCAGTTGTTTCTAAAATATATTGTAATTTTATCAAAGTATGTGTGGGATATAATCCTACACATTTTCTATCTCTATAATTTGTTGACAGACATCTTCAATTAAAGTAGGGATATGTGATAACTTATTTCCTCCATAGTCCATCAGATATGCTAATGGGCTTCGTGTGTGGGGGTATGAGTATAAACCTCCCCCACATTTGTTGTGGGAATATGCCCATAGACTTGTTCCGAGAAATTAGGGATGTTATACTTTTTTTTCCCCTGCCAAAATATGCTGGTTGGCTTATTGGGTAGAAGTGGGGATATGATCCCTCTCATGGTGACTGTGGGTATATTCCCATAGACCTTTCTTGAGTTAGAATGGATATGGGAATGCTTACTTGTTCCTTTTGGAGTATGTTGTTGGAACATGTCAGTAGGAGTAGGAATATAATCCCTCTTCTGAATGTCCAATTTCTTCCTCCTCTGATGAGTCTTCCTTTTAGCATGTGCATGGGAATCCAAGGTAGTGGTGTGTCAGTCGGTACCCATAGTAGGCGAATGAAAAGTACTAATAGGATGATTCTAGCAACGGTGGTTAGAAGGTTCCTTCCTTGGTGACACATGAACTGAAAGGGAGCTGAATCTAGCTTCCTAATATACCTTCATCAAGTATGTAATGTGATAGTTGTTGCGCTCCAGGTATAATCTCCCAAAATGGTTGGTCAGAGTGATGGTGGCTACTGGCATGGAAATGTTCTTCATTGGGTGATGATGCAGACTCGCCGATTTTCATGCCTCAAGAATCTCATAGGAAGCTTCCATTGTTGGGATTGTACTATACCAATGGTACTCCTAGATCAATGTATTTTCTAACCACTTCTATATTCTTTTGGCATGCAAGATCATTTTGTGACATGCGAAGGGGGCATATTTGGATGAGGTACCAAAACAAGTGCCGGAATATGAATACATTTTCTCAGGTCGGGAGGCTGCAATCACACAGACAAAAATGAAAAAAGTTATCAATCAATGCTATATTTTAGGTATAAAAATTCTCAATTATATATTCTTGGTTAACACAATTGTCTTGTATTCCCATTCTGGCCATTCTACTCATGTGGAATTTTCAACATTAGGATGGTCTTATAGGAACCCTAGTTTATACTGGTCTTACTACTTTTTTGAATATAAAATTTTCAAAACAAAGTGGCCTGAGAGATCTGTGTCGAGCCTATCATCACTATTTACATATGGGGTGGAACCAACATGGATCAATGTATTATAACCCAATCATTCGTTATTAGAGAGATTCATGTCGGGTTCACCATTTTTTTCATTGGATTTTTGGACAGGAACATGAAATGGGATTTCCCTTGATGATTTGATTAAGGGGTACTATATAGCCTCACCCAATCACACATATTAGGTCTTCCATTTTTTTTTCTTCCCTAGAAACTCTCAATGTCTCCCTCATCCATAGTTGGGTACGAACCTACTTTCCAAAGGCCAGAGGTCGTCTGGGATTTCAGGCCCAGGGACTCTTAAGGACTCACATTGGTCGAGAGGATAGGGGTCGGCCTCATCACACCATTATTGGGGGGATTTTTTCCTACTCTTATACTCTCTTATAGATTTATGATATGTTTGTGAATATCTTCCAAATCTTGATATGGGACTAGTTACCCTAATGAATGATTGTATATTAATTCTATATTATATACAAAATACTGGGATTTCTTAGTTGAGCTCATCTATATGTATCCAAGGTTTTTTATTATCCTTTGGTGATGGGTGACTTCTTATATACTGGAGCCATATGATAGAGTGTTTTTGAATTTACTCCCATTTATGGAGGTGATTAACATTCTGAAGATGGGATTGAGCCATTATGAGGTGTCATACGTATCCTTTTTATTACAGGAATCAAAACCCATGTAGTTTGTTTGCATCCTTAGGGATGACCCCAAGGAATATTCCCTTATATGTAAAGGTTGTTCATAATATTCCACCCATCAGGTCTTATATATGGGGTTTCCCCGGTTGATGGATATTAAAAATGTCTGATGAGGTGTTCCTTGCATCCCCCTAATCCCATGGAAGCTATTCTGGGTGTGAGGAAAAATGGATAACAGATGAATAGCCTTATGGAATATGAATATGGGGCTTGGGTATTGGAATATCCATTAGGTTCCTTGGTATAGATCTCGGGACTTTATAAGGAATCCTACATATCCTGGATATATTAGGAATCAGAGTTGTTGTAGTTCTGTTTATATTGGGGCTTACACACTAAGGTGTCCCTATACTATTGTAGAAGTTTATAGAATAGATGATATGATCATTGATTCTTCCTAATCCCATATGATCCATGCTCATTTTGATAAACAATTTATAACAAATAATCAATTTCATTTCCTTGAATAATGGATTTGGATGTTGGGATTGCCTTGGATGATCGATATGGGAATCGAACCTTGGTGAGAGCTAGCCTACGTATCATGAATATGGAAAGAATCAAAGTCATTTTAGTTACCTTTATGTTGGGGCTTACACACTGAGGTTTCCCTTGTACTATTTTGGAGGTTTATAATATAGATTTCATGATCATTTCGATTCCCTAAGCCCACATTATCTATGCTCATTGTGAGAAATAAGGGATAAAAAGCAATTTATGTCATTGCTTTGAATAAGGGAACTAGATATTGGGATTTCCCTGGATGAATAATGTGTGACTCGGACATTGAGGAGAGGTGAACTATGTATCTTGAGTATGGTAGATATCAGATTCGTCGTAGTTCCCTTTATTTTGGGGCTTACACACTGAGTTTTCCCTTATATTAGGGGATTACACACTGAGGATGGGCAATATCATTAAGTCCTAGGATTCTCGTTTGATGTGGCCTTATTGTATGGAAGGTGTTGTGAGACCCAGTTGGCATGCCCTAGGATCTACCGCATGATCCAAGTGGTATCTGCTATGGGGTGCCACGTTTCCTGGCTGACACATGTATAGGGTGTCATGAGAGTCATCCCGTATCTCAGATGACACCTCTGGGTGACATCGTGGCACCTGGACGTCATGTCTGGAGGGAGTTGTGAGTCCATGTGATACACGCGCGAACATCGTCATATGAGTCAGGTGATGTGTCTAGGTGTTTTTTCATGTCTTTGTATGACACTTTTAGGCACTATTATATGAGTCGGGTGGAGCGTTTTAGGGATGTTGTGAGTCCTGGGTGATGGAATTAGAGGATCTGTGAGACCGGAGTTGTTTCTGTAGGAGATTATTGTGACTCATTGTAGTATGTATGAAATGTTTTGTGTGTCCCATGTGATATTTTGAAGGAAGGTCGCAAGGTATGGGTGATTCATCCCAGTACTACCACGTGTCTTTGGATGACACACATGAAGTATATAGGAGGGGCCACAAGAACATGCTTCGTTGACGCCTTTAGCCTTTGATCATGGTTCTTACCTTTATGTTGTGAGTACCTTGTTTTTGTTTGGTGTCAGTTGTTCTGGGTTTCATGTGGTCAGGTGGTCCTATGTAATATACTTCACATAACACACTAGATGCCCTTCTCGTGATCTATGACTGATCAAGAAAAGTCCTTATGAAGAATGAATTAATATTCTGTATATTCGCCAATGTATTACCTGATCGAAATATATCCTATTGTGTGATCGGTCATTCATAGAAGTATATAGAAGATTATGAGTGTCCAATGTGCGTAGTAACAGTCACAGTCCAACCCTTTATTCATGTTGGAGTGGGGAATTTATAAGAGTCTCCACCCCGCATTATTTTCGGTCTATGCAGATTAAATAGAACAAGTCCAAGATGGAGTTGGCGAACTTGCCTGGCGCAATGAGGTTTCGTGAGTCTCTATCATGGAATACTTCAAGCACATCGCCTAATTTTTAGTTATTGTAGGTCTCCTTTGTCAATGCATCCTTTATTATATTATTGTTGATTATTTAAGACTTGTTTGATCATAGAGTTGTGTCAAAGGATATCCATGTTGTTATACTAACATATTTGAGGGCCTTCACAAGATTCAAATGCCTAAGATAAGATACTCAGAAGACCTTTTGTGACTTTTCATGGGGTCTCATGGGTATTCTAGGTGCATCACATGCCTTTCAGCAACCATGTTTACTTCTTACATCCTCCCTTGTAATCCCCTTTATTCAATCTAAAAAAGGATGGGTGTCATGCGAAATTGCATGTGTGTTGTCAAGAGTATTTATTCTATTTTTTGGAGCTGTGTTTCATGAACAATATGGGTCACAAGGGGGTTCTTGAGTATTCAATGGAATAATCTGTTTGTTTTTCCTTAAACAATAAGGTGTTTTTTGGGGAACTTCGTATAGCAAGGATGACAATCCAAAGGGATATCATGAGGTGAGGCAGATGTGTTTATGAGGACTCAAGGTGCCTTGCAGGTCATCAGGGGGAACTTCTTATGTCTTTTAGGGACCATGAACCCCTATCACCTCCTATTCTTTGTTTTCTTTATTTTATGTGATGAAGGGTCGGATGTCATGCCAGTTGGAACAAGTAATGGCCATCATTTTTACTCGATTTTTCAATGGCATCTCCCCTGAACAATATGGGTCATATGGAGAGAATGTAATCATATAGTGGAAAGGTCAGTCCATCTATATTTAGAGAATCATGGAGTTGTCGGGTCACTCTCAAGGACTTTCATGTGGCAAGGATGGAAAGTTGGAGGGGTTTCACGAAATGAAATGGATAGGTACCAGGGACTCATGGTGCTTCTCGAATTGCAAGGGGCATGTGTCATATGTCCTTCGGCGACTGTCAACCCCTCTTAATTCATTTCCTTTATCTAATTTATTTTATGCGATGGAGGATCAAAGGTCTTTCTAGGTGGCTTGGACATTATCTACGGATTTTATTCTTTTTAATGATGACTTGGCACATGAGTTGTTTGACCACCGGGGGTCTTTTCCTTTGAATATCATCCCTTCTTATTTTTGAGGGATTTTGTGTGATTTTTCAGGAGATCCCCTGTATGATTATCAGGGATCTTTGAGGGGGAATTCGTGAGTCTTTACATGGGCTATGTGCTATGCCAGCATATTTCACGTGACCTTAAAGTGGTTACGCGATCGTGATTCCTTTACGAGATCTGTGAGTCTTTGATCAACCCCTTCTTCTTTTCTTTCATGGGGAAGAAAAATACTCCTATTTAGGTATTTCTTACTTTGGTATTTTTCTGATGCTTATTTGGTGGGAATCAACAGTATCTTAGCACAAATTTATCTTGAACCACTGGATCTCCCTCAAACAAGTCACCTAGCTAGGGTTCATTTCCAACAAGAATTCTCAATATTCAACACAAACTCAAGTGAATTTAGAATAAGTTGTTTTTTATGAAATCATAAACACATGTCATATTATATCCTTCTATATCCCAAAGTAAAACACTGAGCTCATAAAATTCCACTATAAAACATTTCCATAGAATACCTCCTAAGGTATGTGGCCCTCAATGCATACTCATACCTGGTCACACCTCCATATGAAGGATTCAACATTCTCAGATAAAACCTTTCATCCCAAAAAATATATAAAACCCCATAGATGATAAATATGTTTAATCAAAATTTCATTAAAATAAGCGTTACTCCCCAATAGATCATGCATCCTTTCAAAGAGCTTAGTGAATGAATCTTATTATGTTCAGTACCTACTAAACCAGATAGAAATGTGAGATCTTAACTCCATTTAATCCCCTATCAATGAAAGATCAAGATCATCTTAATAATTAGAATGTACTCACTATATCAAAACATAGAAATTATCATCTCACTTAGAAGAAATAACTATCTAATCCACAATAATCCTTCACTAATCATGATGATACATCTTTTTTTCCATTCATTCTTAGTGCAGGATTCTTGAAATAACACTAAATATCTCTATATATGGAGGAAAAAAGTCCCATATTTAGTAACATGCTCTTCACAAACTTAATTCTACATAAAATCTAGCTATTAGTGTGTATCACCCTTCATAGTATGTACCCACATGGATTGGATCATATCATAATGATATGACATAGGAAATGCGTGAAATATTATAATTGACTATTATATGATGCATTAACAAACATTCATACACCCCATAATAAATGTATTAGAGTTGTGGGTCAACTATCAGTTTATTAGTGTCTTGGAAAAAGGATATTTAGGCCACTACACTAATTCTAGTCTCCCTAGTCTGATAACCAAACTCAAACCCTATTTAACATTATTTCCTTAAGTTCACAAACCAAATCCTCACATGAATACTAACTCCACACTCTATACCTAGGATAAACCTGCTCTGATTCCACTCTAATATAATTATACCCACTAATGCCTCACATGGGTCGATAGTAGGCTGGTAATTATTCCCCAAGTTAGCCTATAAAAGGCTAGGGAATGGTGACTGACATTGAGTGGGCATATCTCACAACAAGGGAGGCCTTATCCAATAACAACCTCTAACAAAAAAATCTATAATAAAAAAATATAAAACAAAATACCATAATCATATATAAATATAATCAATTAAACAAATTTTTATATAAAATAATACATACAAGATACAATAAGTATAAGTACATCCCCCATGGTAAATACAATGGAAATAGTACACTTCATATGAGTCTGAAATACAAATCACTAGGAAGCTTCTCCACATTGAATGTACTCCTAGATCACACTCCATCCATATTGGTCACTACTACCATCATGAATCATAGTAATTAAAAAAAATTCACAAAAAATTGTTAGTAGTTATCTCAAAATAATCCAAGTCACATCCTTATTCTCCCAATCTATCTCTGAACATGTGCATCAACTGTACATACACAATATGTGTGGGAATAGGTACCATGAAAAGGTGATTATAAACATACCCAATAGGAAACCTCAAATCCCAAAATATAATCACAATGAAACAAGTCAAATCAACTTCGTATATAAGAGGTTATTAGAATGAGGACAAAAAGGAAGAACCCTAATACCAATTCCGCTCAAAGAACTTGATACTAAAGAGTAATCAGATGAATGAAAAAGGAATAATAATCTAGATATGATCAATTAATTGAGGTATTGGGGAAATAAACTAAAGTACCAATCATAAAATATCTAACTTATGAGGGTCTTAATTCTACAAGAAACTATGGATGCTTAGAGTATTGAAAAATTTATGAAAATATAAAGAAAATATCCATCTACACATCACTTCTCAAAGGCCGCCAAGGAATGCACGAGGAGTCACAATTCTCATAGAATCTTGTATTGAGATCAACCATTTACTAGAAAACAAAAATAATTTATGGAGTGTAGACTTCTCATTGTTGAATCATGACCACAAATTAAGGGGATATTGTATCCCCTAACCCATAAATATCGTACCACCGATCATGTATTTGACATACCCAAGATATAAACCCACCCAAACTATATAGATCAATAGTAGAGGACTCACAACTTGTTGATGGGTGAATAACCAATAAAGGGAGTTTTAAAACATATTGTAGGAAACATTCCCCTCCTGAGCTACTAGTTGGGGGCTTACAAACTTTATAGATAGATTATTCATGTGAAACAAACTGGCTCTGGTTTTTACCTAAACCAGCACCCAAACTGATCTATCAATGGCCATGAAGGGTGTTATTGATCCCTATGGTCTGGTAACTAGTACCTAGGTACCAATAATTAAACATTGGGAATGATTTCACCCCCTAAATCAGATTAACCACCCAATATCCCACCAGGAAATCTAGCATGACCTATCCATATATTGGACTTCCATTCTATCAAATTAAATAGATACAATAAAAATGAAATAATAAATTAGAGTATATGATAGTAGATAATAATAAAAATAACTCATAAAATATCCATATGATTTTAAACATAAATTAAGAGTCTATACCTAAATAAACCAAAATAATTGTTTGGACTACAAGTCTGATACATAATAGTCCCAAAATGAAATAAAAATAGCACTGCTTCCCAGAAGACTCCCTGTGGCCCATGGTCACTCTACATGTCCCAAAACAAATAATAAATGGTAAATACTAGATCATAACTCTAATAAAGACTAGACAAGGGAACCTAAAAGACAAACATAAGTATTATATACACCCAATGGTATATACAGTGTGTAAGAAAAATACACCTGGTAGGATTTCACCAAATTTTTATGTCATTTCCTTTCAAAATATAATTTAATTAATACTAGTTTGAAATAATAATAAAAAATAGGGTTTACACATGAAAGAAATAAGAAATCATGTTTCAAGACGTAATTTCATTTATAAAACATTTTCATAAATGTAAATATAATTCTTTACAAAACTAATGAAAATGGAATGAAAAACATTTTCTCTTTACAAGAATTTATTAAACACCTTTTTTGGTAAAACAAACATGCACCACTTTTTTCAAAACAGAATTTACAAATAAATTAGTTTTTCAATTTTAAATTGAACCAAAAACCATAAACCAAATGATGAATAACCACACATGACACAAAACCATCAAAAAAACATAATAAAATATCCAAACAAAGCAATGGTGACAATAACAATCAATGGGTAGAGGATGTAATTGACGTGTATAACAGAACCCCCTAAGTCATCAAAAAAAGGATCTATCATTATATGAAACTCCTTAGTATCTTACTATAATGAAACTAGACCTAGTATCATTAGACACACTATATATAAGGTCCCTTTAGTGAAAATTTTAAATCACCATTTGGCACCCCTTCGGGTCACTGAGGCAAAGTAAACCCTTAAGAGGTTAAAAAACTCGTAGTGAACTATCTAGAGAGAACCACTACATAATTTTAACACACATCCAGGTATTTTATTAGATACATAGATTCCTATGAAAATTTAAAGCAAATATGAGTAAATAATCACACCAATAAATCAACATTTTACAAAAATAAAATGAATAGAGTAAATCTCATTTCACCTTCTACACCCCTCAATAAATAACCCCTTTTTCACCCATAAATAGGAATTAATAAACATGAAACTATATATTCATTCCCCAATGTAGTATAAATTCATAAATAATAATAAAATAAATGGGGGTTAATTTAGGAACTCACACCTTTGAGAAAAACTCCTTAAAAGTTGCAAACAAGCCTATGAAAACATGCTTTGATTTCCAATCCATTTCACTCACATTTATGAACAATTCTAAATTTCATTTCACACTTCTAGTAAAACCAATTAAATGTAAAACCACTTCCTTTACCCACCAAAAACCTTATAAAGAACACATTATCCCTTTTTATAGACCTTAATGAGGTAAAAAACAATAAAAAATTATTCAAATTTAATTCATACAAGACCCACCATTATCATTTAAACACTTGGTAGTCAAACAATACTTTAGTGAACAAGAAAACCCATTTTAAATCTATATTATAAGTGCATTAACCTTTAAAACACTTCAAAAATCCACCACAACTACTACTTATAGGCTTATATACTAAAAAAAATATTTATATCACCAAGAATTTAATTAAATGTAGTTTAAAGGAAACACAAAAAAAAACCTACCTCAAATTAGGTAGAACCATTCCGAAACCATTCTAAAACATGTCACCTATGGTGAGGAATACTCAACCAAGAAAGAACATGCACTTTGTAAGACCTAGAAACCAAAACTTCTATATTATAGAAAACCTAAACCATATATATGGCCAAATAATTTCTATAGGTTTTTGGGGAGGCATTTAAACCAAGGGAAAATTGAGAATAAGTAAAAAAAAGGAATAACTAAGGAGAAGTGGCCTTTCCATAGAGGAACCCTCCCCAAATCAAGTGAGAAGGTCCAAAAATTGAAGGAGGGGAGGAAGGGATCTCCATTTATGCTTCTAGGTGGGCCAACAAATGAGGATATTAGAGGGGGAAACCTCTAAGGAACCATAATGGAAAAGGTTTATTTTCCCTTTAAATGAAATCTGGAAAAATAGCATGGTTTGACTCTATGTTTTATCAAAATATGTGATAAATATATGGATTTTATTATCTAATTTTCAACACAATGCACGATTACCTCACATGATTCCTCATAACTATGTGTAATCCATGTTCCTACACCCCAATCCCAAAATTACTCATGCGGTTTCCATTGTAATTCACATGATTTACACTTTAATTCACACAGTTTAATCTAAACTATGCACTAATCATGCACTCCAAACCATTCAAGAACAAAATGGACTAAAAAATACCTATGTAATGATGGACACATAGTTTCCCCTAAACCCTGCATGCAAACTGTGCACAAATGGTAAATTTTCCAAAACAAATACAAATTTTCAAACGAAACTCTCCATAGTTTTAAATTAACCAAAAATATGATAACATATTATTAAATTATAAACAACAGTGATATGTGGGAGTCACAATTCTATCTATCATGCCACTTCCATCCCCCATAAAGTCATTGATAAGAGTAAAATAAGGGGAAGAATGAATTCTCAACACCTATACAAGAAGTTTGGGGGTTGGATAAAAATTTAGAAGGATCCTACAATAAGGGAAACACCTCAAACACTCAATTCCTCAAAAAATAATTAATACTCAAATATTCATGAACATATCCAAGATTGAATCAACTTAGAACCTGCAAACACAGTACTCTCAAAAGGAAGATACCAACTCAAGATTTCACTAACATTTAAAATTCATTTAAAATGGTGGAAATGATGGATGACCTCTCAAGGAACCAAAAAAGATAGTGTTACCCCAAGCAACCAAAATTCGTCAAATCATCTTTAGAGGAAACCAAGAACATAATAATACACAACTAGTTATCAAAGAATAATTTCAAATCCATAAAAGTTACCAACCCAAATAATATCCAAATGATCACCAAAATAAGTTCACATGACACCATTACATCCTAAATCACCAAAAAAGATAGATATAACACAAAAAACATGCCTCATAAAGAAATGGAATGGATCTAGACCTTAGTTAATAACTGAGTGGGAAGGTAAATCTAGTATCTCCTACCCAGGTCACCATATCATGTAAAACCCCACAATATCCAAACTAGAACTGGCTAGTTAATAATCTCAAATGGTTCCATGTACTTCCTAGTCACCTAAACAACACACCTAAGACTCACCCATATCCAATTAATCAAAACCCAATCATAGGAAGCATCACTCACAAACCTTCATAAATAAGATCAATACTAAAGAATAAACACAAACACAACTAAATAACCTACTATGAGGAACCACAAATAATTTAATAGGTATTTCCAAAAGAACCCATATATATTCTAACCCAATAATCACGAATTCCTAGAAAAAAAACACTCGAAACCACTCAATAATTTCCAGTTTATCATATTTTTAAAGATAATATAGCTACTTCACAAACTCAAAAGAACCTTAACCATCGTGAAATAGAATGAAAGTGACTAATATGATCCAAATAAAAAATATCATAAATCAAACACTCTATTCAAAGTATGGATAAATACAACATCTGAAAGAGACACACCTAGATAATAATCAGATTCAACCAAAGGATTCCCCTGTAAATGGGATTTACATCTTAACTCAACACATTTATGGGAGGCACAATCAAGAAACATGAAACATTATCCTAACCTAATTAAATTTACCAAATCAAACCAAATCACATATTCTTGATTCAGACTGAGGGGAAAAATCAAAAAGCATAATCCATAAGGGAAAACACACAAAAAATCATTTTTAAAATTACTATTTCCTTTAAATTCACACCTCTCTCTCAAGAGGTCTCAAATTAGTGTATAGAGGCACACATTATTTGAAAAAAAATTATATTCCCTTTAAAAAAAATTCATTTTATTTAGAAAATACATAAAATTATGTTCTTTAAAATTGCCACATTTTAAAAAAGGGTTCGCATCCATCTCCAAATCCTTTTTAAAACATACAAGATACTTTAAAAAAAAAAATTCATTTAAAATAATTCTCATAAATTCTAAAAACTTCTTATAATTTTTTATATTGAAATCAACCACTTATCAAAAATTTCAAATTAAAAATAATTCATATTATAATGAAATATCCACACCATGTTTAAAAACATATAATAATTAACAAAATATTATTTTCATTTCAAAATAAAAACTTACCAATAAAAATGAAAATAGAAGGGAAACCATATTTAAAACATTTCAAAAACATTAATTTTTATAAACCCTGTCCAATTTTTTTGAAATAAAATCACTCCATAAAATACCATTTTACATTCAAAAATCAATTTTACCATAACACAACCCCAATTTTGAAATATCAAAGAAAAAAACACAAGGTTTAATAAATAAATTAAGAACACTATCCAATAACATAAAACTACTATAAAACCCCCTAATTATCTTCACATTAATGGTCGGAACCATCAGTTTCAATTCAAAAAGCAGGGACATCAAAACAAAAAATCATAGGAGAAAATAGAACTATTTATGGTTTGGTTGTATGGGTTGGTCAACCATATGCTAACTATAAAAATTACACTATCATGGTTATAGAACTATATTCATGGTATCTAAACCATTTTTCATACCCTAAGTTCTAACCATAAATCTTAATTTATCTTTCCATTTTCACCCTAAAAGATTCAAGTAGAGCCTAAAATCACTAGTGCACTTAATAAGGATCAAAATAGCACAATATAATATCAAAACATGGCATGAAAAATAAAAATAACCTCAAATAAAAAATTAAAATCTAAACTAACTGTGTTAACTCAAGGATCAAGATGAGAAATAGCTCATGCTACTCTCCCTCCACCTACCACTCGAGTTTCAATAGTCCTATCTACAAACTACTTGACTTACCAAATAGAAATAGGGAATATATATAACTTGTGACTTTATAAAACCTATTCCCAGATACAATTTGTAAAAAACCTATCCTAGGATGCCACCCAAACCAACACCTGAACCAATCTACCACTGGGCATGAAGGACATTCCCAATCCCCATGAGTTGACAACTAGTTCTTGTGCACTATGAATGGAACTGTGGGAATGATTTTACCCTCTAAATAACATCAACCACCTAGGATTCCACATAAAAATATAGAATTACCAATATATATTAGAAGTCCATTCTATCAAATTCAACAAATGAAATAGAAATTAAACAATAAAATAGATCATATTATGATAATATATAAGAAAAATAACTCATATAACATCCATACACTAATGAACAGGATATATTCATATATAAATAAACCAAAATAAGGGTTTATCCTAAAACATTGATACATAACGGTCCCAAAATTAAAATAAAAACCAAAATAATACTCATAATCCTCCATGTGAACCATGGTCACTCTCCATGTCAAAAAACTGACCAAAAATGGTCTATCCTGGATCAAAACCCCCTCAAAGACTAGACCAGGGCACTAGAGAGATAAACATAAGAACTTCATACACACAATGGTGTATATAGGTTATGATAAAATCACACCCCATAGGATTTCACTAAATATTTTGTGACATTTCCTTTCAAAACACCATTTAATTTATGAAAGTTTGAAATGATAATAAAAAATAGTATTTTCACATACAAGTGAGGAAAAACCAAGTATCAATCCATAATTGCATTTATAAAACACTTTTGTAAATAGAAAGAAGATTGTTTTACAAACTCGTGAAATTGAACTAAAACCCCTTCCCTCATTCAAAATAATTTATCAAATACCTTTTTTTGTAAAACACACACACAACACTTTTTTTCGAAACACGCTTTCCAAATAAATTTTCAACTCAATTTCAAGGTTAATCAAAAACAATAACCCAAATTATGAATAAACACATGTGGAACCAAACCATCAATATGAAAATATTTCCAAATAAATCAATGTGTCAATAAAAAATCAATGAGTAGGGGATGAAGTAAAATTGTATAACAGAATCCCCTAAGTCATCCTAAAATGGATCTATAATCATGAGAAACTACTTGGGATCTAACCAGAACAAAAATAAACCTGGTTTCATTAAAAACACTCTATTTTTTGGGGCCCTTCTGAAACTATGACATCACTATTCATCACCCCTTCACGTCATTGGGCTAGAGTAAACCCTTAGGAGGGTGCAACTCTTCTAGGACACTAGCTATTGAAAACCGCCACACTAGTATAACATGAATCTAGGAATTATGTTATTTACTTAGGTTCTCAGGAAAATTAAAAGTGTGCATGAGTAAAAAAATTCCAAGAAGTCATAATTTTATCAAAATAAAATGATTATAGTAAATATCATCTCACCTATTATGCCCTAACAATAAACCACCCCTTTTTATCCATTCATAATAATAGATAATGATGAAACTATATAAGTATTCCCCTATGGGGTCTCAACTTATAAAAAATAATAAAATACAAGGGTCTTAGTCAAGGGATATGTACCTTTGATAAAACATCCTTAAAAGTTACAAATGGGACTTTAAGGACATTCTTAGAGTGAAAAGACATTTCACTCACATTTATAAACCATTTAAAATTTCATTTTACACATCTATTAAAACCAATTATACTTAAAACGACTTTCTTTACCCCAAAACAACCCTTTAAATAATACATTATCCCTTTTTATAGAACCAAATAGGTTTAAACATTATAAACCATTTCATTTTATTCAAAAATATTCTCCAATTTAATTTAAAAACACATGGAAATAAAAAAATACTTTAGATACCAAGAAAACCATTTTAAACCACTATAACAAGTGTTCCACCATTTAAATAAGTTATCAAATCTACCAAAGCTATTACATATAGGCATAGTTACTCAAAATAAATAATTTAAAGTACTATAAATTCAATGAAATTTAATTTTAAGAAAACATAAAAAAACACCTACCTTGAATTCGGTGGAACCATTCTAAACCCATTTTAAAACATGTAACCCATAGAATAGAACAATCAACCAAGTAATAAAATACTTACTATAATACCTAGAAACCAAATCCCATATGTTATAACCACATCAAACCCTATCCATGTCTAAACATCCCCTTTAGTGTCTACAAGATGAATATAAACAATTAGAAGAGGGATAATAAGATAGGATGTACTAATAATATAGAAAAGGGTGAATTACCTAAGAGGAAACCACCTAAAATTAAGTGAGGATGGATAAAAATTAAGAGGAAGGGATGAGGGGATCTCCTTTCATACACCTTGGTTGGATGATAAAGGAGTATGGAATAGAAGGTAAACCCTTAAGGAACTGAAAGGGGATAAGTTCCATTTACCCTTTAAATAAAATAGGGACAAAACATACAATTTCAACAATTGTGAAGTAACCATGAAGATGGAACTATCTAACTTGCATTATGGAGCATGGTTTCCTCACACACTTACTTCTAGTTGTGCGTATTCCGTGAACCAACACCACAAGCCCAAAATTACTCACAAACTTTCCACAAGAATTCTCATAGTTTTTTCCTAACTAACGCTACTCATACTCCACAAGACATTCTAAAAAAATGGACTAAAAAATCCTTGTGTATGTATGACCACATGGTTTCCCCTAAAGTGTACATTAAAACCGCGCACAAAGGGGGGATTTACATAATGTTTTTCTAAAATTTCAAATGAACTCTAAAAATTTAAATTGTCCCAAAATAATGTAAATTAGTATTAAATAAAAAAATTGATATACAGGTGTCACACCATACCCCAAATGTCCGTAGGCGAGTAATAATCCTATATATATATAGAAAATGGGGGACCCATTCCTTAATATAAATGAACTTTTTTAGGGAGTATTATTCCTAGCATAACTCTGAAGATCATGCCTGAACTATGACATCATACTCATCGTTATAAAATCCTAATCCTATCTTCTTTACCTCACAAACATACTCAAATAGACAAATAGGCCGCAAAATTATGATCTATGTGGAAAAATACTCAGTATAGTCTATTTATTTATATAAAACATGCATCCAGTGAAGAAAACACATTTTATCATATCATAGATGAGGGGTTTTATTTGACAAAACCTGAGGCTCCTACCATAAGTAGAAATTATATATCACAAATTATTCTTGAATCATTTATCTCAAAATCTGAATAATGATGCAAAATATTTGTCACCAATATTATTTCTCGGTAGGAAGTTACAATTGATGAATAGTTTAATAATAATTATTAAAATAATCATAAAGGTTCATGTACTAAGTAGACTCAACCCTAAATATTTATTAAAAATATAAAGTACAAAGATATATAATGAGGGTCTATATAAAAGAGTATGGATTTAACTAAAGGAATAATAGATTGACAGAGGTGAGTGATAGGTAAAATGAAGGACCACGTGAAGATACTATCAATGATTACCCTTTTTGAATGTGTATCAGTTACCTTATTGGCTTCCCTATGGACATGCATCACATTTAGATTCATCTATTCTACTACATGTATTCAATCTAACTAATATGATATAATTATCCATATCATATTCCTCAATCTAATTCTTAATGCTTTCATAGTGAGATTTTAATTTTATTCCACCCAATAAAAAGTACATATAAAGAAATGAGTAAATTTGTCACATTAATAATCACAAAAAAATATGATTCATTAGTAATTTTAGTGTCGATGGACTCATAAAATAACCCCTTTAAAAATATAAAATATGTTCTTAAGACAGTTCTATATCCTGAGGTACCCAGTGTATCAGAATAATCACAATAAATATTCACCTTCATCCATAACTTCATTAGAGTAATCCACTGAATTGATTTCTGTATAAGTTTTTGTTTACTCCTTCTAGCTACACCAAGAAAGAAAAAGATATCAAAGTTAGATATTTTATTATAAATTGAACCTATTTTTATTTTTGATATAGCTTAAACTTATTTGTGTACAATAGTTATTATAATAGTTAATGATGTTGGTTTTCCATTAAAAATGAGGCCATTTTGGGCACTCTATATGTCTATAATCATAGTAGAAATTTCAAATAGTATCAGGTTACAGACCTACTCACATTTAGTTGCTTTATTAATATATATAATAAGTTCATCTAGAACAAAATTAATGAAAAGGTAGACATTAAAAATTTCATGAACATATCTTCATAGATTCATTGAAAACCTGCAGTTCAGAAATAGATGTATCATATTTTTAGACATCCTTAGACCCAAGGAACATGGTGAAATAGTTTATAGTCTAGTCCTCTAGAGTTTCTTGTTATTTGGTTGACTATTTTTCAAAATATTCTTTAAAAGAATAAATCTAGGTGGGATAAATGAATTATTAAATTTTTTAATCCACCAAGGAAGTTATATATCACTACCACACTTTAGTCTATACAGTTCCTTTATATTAAAGAAACCATTATTGTTCATTATCTGGAAAAATGAATCTCTTTCCATGGATTTATATCATTTAATTTTTAGTTTTATGTTATCAATTATAATTTCAAAATACCCACCATCATTTTGAAGTAACTCATTAATAAAGAGATATTAACTTTTATGAGGGACTTTCATTATATCCTTAAGTGGATTTCCTATCCATGTCATGCTCTAATAATAATAACGTCATCATCATCATCATCATCATCATAATAACCATCATCGTTATCATAATAATCATTTTCATCGTCATCATTATTGTTATATATTAATATGGTTTGGGGAATAAGAGATATACAACCCCTTCTATCCCTATCTCACACACCACATCCTTCATGTGGTGCCCACTCTCTCCAATATTTATTTATCTATAATTAATAATTATTACTTATTTTCCTTGTAAACCATGAATTTTATAATTCCTACAAATGAAATATATCCCTCTCCCAGTCACTTCATATTTTTATATTTAATATAAAATAAATATAACTAATGATTTTACGGAAAATGAGATCACATAGCATTGCACCTTGCTTGCACCAAGCACCTCCCCTCATTGTGTAGCCACCCAGATTACTTCACCTAGCTACCACCATCACTGCCTCCCCAATTCATGCTCTATTCCCTTTCATCCATCCCTTTACTACCTCCAACCGAAATATTTATTCATACATGAGAAGGGAAATTTTAGAGAGGATAGAAAAAGAGGTAAGGAGAGAGGGGGTAATTGAGGATAATCCTAGCATCATAATCCATAGATCTCTCTCATACTTTTTCATTTGACCAATGAAACCATAATGTCACTATTGAACAAAGTTATAGAATAAAAATACCTTCAATATAATAGTAACCAGTAAAATAAAAAAGGCAAATAACAATTTAATGAAACCTTTGAAATGAAATTATTTTTATATCTCTATGCGAACTTAATCTTCATAGAGAATTATTGAGGTTCATTCAATTTTTTACAATATTATATTCAATTAATTATTATTCATCATCAAGAGAAAAATTTCATAAAATATTATGAATAGAAAAGAATCTAAATTCATTAATCTTCAACCATTTAATGAAGAATAGAGAAAGGTCTAATTTATATAAATAAATAGAATGAAAAATTCCATGTAAGATAGAGAAAAAAAACATGTAGCCTTACCTCATTTATGGTTAAATAATTTTTGAAGAATAAATCCACATCGATTTCATTGGAAATTTCCATGGAGTTCATTTGTCGATATTGAATCTAAAAAATTTCCCCACAAATAGTTCTTTCCTACGATATCCCTCCCAAAATCCTAGGTTTGTGTGGACAAACTTATGTATTTGTGTGAGATATATTTATTTAGAGGAAATATTAGTTCACATAATTAATTAAATTAATTAATTATTTATGTATTTAATGTATTCCTATAAGTCCACCCACAACTGTGAACTACCACAGGGTCTGATGCGAACGAAACTTACATTGTTCCTTGGGTAAAAATAGTGATATGGAAACAATTATGCTCTTAGATTTCTCATATGATTCTCTAATTTGGATATATAAGTGATTCATCACAAATATTCATGCACTCGATAAAAATATTATTTTTATAATTAATATTTTTTATTGAGGTACTGTCGTGGTCGTAATTCTACCATGTCTCAACTCATGGGTAAGCATCATTCCCTAAAATAAAATGGACATATGGATAATTTTTCTGAGGTCATACACTATGGTGAATATACCATTATACCTCTGTAGAGTTCCTAAGATCTGAAAATCAAAATTGATCTAAGTCTCATTCAAGAAAACATGGGTCACTAGATAATCAATCCTAAAAATAAAAATTCAATAATATGAAGAAAAATTATTGATTCAAATCATAATAATGTTTAATAAAAAATAATTAAATTTGAAAAAATAACCTAAAATGTCCACTCTTATAAAAGAAAATAATCTCCCAATACTATATAACTATAAAATCATTGGGGTTTGGTATACTCTATAACTCCATGGAAAGTTTAATGATCTATAAAATATATAACTTGTTTTTATATTCTCTCTACACTTCCCCTAATTCCATAAACCATGTATCACTCATAGATTGACCATCAATTAAGTTTAAAAGATGTTGTAATAAAAATATTAATTTACCAAAAAAATTATATTTTATTTAATAAATTTTCTTAACCATATCTCATCTAATGAATTGTCATTGATTTAATCCTTAACATGTGTCCATGATATTGGTTTCATGGGAATTATATTACTATATTTTTCTATTGTATCTATAAAAATTCTACATTCTCTCCCATGTGTTTAAGTCCTAGAAATTTTAAGGAAAATTTTTTCTTAAATACCTTGGAATTTTACGAGTACGCAGTTTCTGACGGTACCTGATTCCGAGGCCCGGTGTGCCCGGAATAATTTTCTGAATTTTAGCTCGGGTGCATTCAGTGAATGAACGAGCGGGTTTTTCTATCTTTTTAATCGGTGCTCAGAATTGAAATCTGAAGCACCGATAAACTCACAGCGCCGGTAATTGCTTAGGGGGACCTTTTCCATAGTTGCGTTTTGAGCGGGTTGAGGTTTAATATTTGGGATTTAGAATAAAATAAATAAAAATTTTTGTGTACAAATTTTATTGTGGAAGGTGGTTATTAACCTACAAATGGAAGGCTTTAGTGTGGTGGGGCCCACATGAGACCCTAACTCCTCACCTCCCCCTCATCTCCCTAAACCCCCCTTATTTATGAAATATCTTCACTTTCCCCTCTCCATTAATTATTGTCAACACTCTAATTAATAAATGGAGTCATCTTTAATTAATTAATGAGGTGAATTTATTTTGAAAGGCTTGGAAAATTTATTAAAATAAGGGAAAGCCTTATTTTAGTTTTGGTGTTGGCAAACCTTGTGCTGGGGAAAATCCTTGAAGAGTTAGTAAGAGGGGTTCCCTCTTTTGACGAAGAACGTTCTCTCTCGATGAAGAACAATCCTTCAACGGAGGTCGGATTCCGAGGAATTCTCGATGCTCAAACTTGGATATGAAGTGTGAGGCGGACACAATGATCGACATCAACTTCATCCTCTTTCCACGACATCATCAACAAATGTCATAATCGAGGTAGGGGTTGTCATGTTTGGGTTTTAATACCGGTCTTCATGGTTCTCTAATTCTTGAGTTTCATTGGACTACTTGATACCATATTGACAAGGAAGGGTCAGGACCGCATCAACACGGTCTGAACCTTCCCCTTTCGTTTGTTGATTATGGATGATGGAGCCGGACTGCGAAAAATTGGCCGGTGTCGGACCAATCACGGGCAGATCGTCAATGCTCAATTGTCGGATCACTGCAAAGGGATGGCACCATTGTGTCGTGCAAAGTAGAGTCAGACCACGGCCTTGTCGGGCCGCGGTGGAGGGGAACGACACTGTTGCGCTATGCCGGAGCTACAAGGGGTTGTGGCGGCGGGGCGTCGTGTCGTCACGCCGCGCCGGTCGAACAGAGTCGCGGCCTAAGGCCGCGGAGGACTTCAAAGGGACGGTCGGCTGTGCCGGCCGCCGGCCCCACCTAGAGGCGGGACCCGAGGGGGTCCCATGGTTACACAAAGCTGGCCATCGTGGCCGGCCGTTTTGAAGAAACCGGGGGTGCATAACCCCCCCGACCTGCTGCTAGGGCGGACCCCACTGGGTCCGCCGTTTCCAAAAAAAGGGGGCCTCGCCCCTTTGCATCCCGCTCATCCAGCGTTTATCCACGACCGACTTCCGAGCCGGGCCGCGCCCAACCAGGCCAGGACCCGGACCTGGGTCGAGTTGACCCGGTTCGGGCTGACCCAGGGGGTGTTGGGCCGGGTCGGACCGGGCCCAGACCCCTATTTTCATATCATTTTCGGTTAAATGGTCATATCATGAGCTACGGACCTCCGATCAACGTACCGTCAGTTGCGTAGGATTCCTTGGATCAAGACGGTCATTTCAGTATATTACACTCAAGGTTTAGGCAGAGTATGGATACATCCAGGTTGGTTCGAACCCGAAACCAACCGGGCCCTCGGAGCGGAAATGCTTATAACTTGAGCTTCGGACGTCCGATTGACGAGTCGTAGACTTTTTTGGTTTCCTATTGGTGAGACGGTTCTTTTGGTATACTTCACCTGAGGTTTGGACGCAGTTGGAGTATGGGTGGGTTGGATTGTACCTGAAATCCAACCGGGCCCTTGGAACGGAAATACTAATAACTCTCAAACCGGACGTCTGTTTGACGAACCGTCTGTGGCGTTGGTAATCACGTTGATAAACGGTTCTTTTGAGTACACCCCATGATATTTCAGGGTACAGTTGAGATACCGTCGGTTTGGTTCGTACACGAAACCAACCGGGACCTCGGGACTAAAAGGCTAATAACTCACAGACCGGGTGTTTGGTTGGCATGCCTTCTGTTGCGTTGAGATCCCTTTGACAAGACGGAAATTTGGGATACATCAACTCTGGACTTTTTGACAGTTGATGCATCGAACCTCTTGGCTCGTGGAGCGGACTCTCCTAGAATCGAGCGTGCTATGTGCGATAACCCTAGAGCTAGCTGTGACTGCGACGATGTTGACGACTGTACTTAAATCCTATGTGGGTTCGGTAGCGAGGACAACTGTACTTAGATCCTACGTGGGTTCTGTAGCGAGGACGACTATACTTTGATCCTACGTGGGTTCAGCAGTGAGGATGACTGCACTTGGATCCTATGTGGGTTTGGCAGCGAGGATGACTGTACTTGGATCCTACATGGGTTCGGCAGTGAGGATGATTGTACTTGGATCCTACGTGGGTTCTGCAGTGATGGTTACTGTACTGGAATCATCCGTGGATTCAACAACGAATACTACCATACTGGAATCCTCCATGGGTTTGACGGCGATGATTACTGTTCTTGTATCCTACGTGGGTCCGACAGTTTGACTTCTGTTCTAGTATCCTATGTGGGTCCGACAGAGTAGTTTTTCTAGTAACCTACATGGGTCTGACAACTTAACTGGACTAGTATCCTACATGGGTCCGCTAGTTTAGATGAATCAGTGACTGCATCTGATCATCTTTATCACTTTATGAAAGATATATACCTATGTGAGCTGAGTCTTGACTTTCAATCTTTTTCATCGATGTGATTGTCTTGAATTACTGTGTGGACTGGGTTGTGATTTCTTGTGTAGAATGGGTTGTGATTTCCTGTGTGGAATGGGTTGTGATTTCCTATGTGTAATGGGTTGTGATTTCCTGTGTGGAATGGGTTATGATTTCTTGTGTGGAATGGGTTGTGATTTCCTGTGTGAGCTGAGTCTTGACTTTCAATCTTTTTCATCGATGTGATTGTCTTGAGTTCCTGTGTGGAATGGGTTGTGATTTCCTGTGTGGAATGGGTTTTGATTTCCTATGTGGAATGGGTTGTGATTTCCTATATGAGTTGAGTCTTGACTTTCAATCAATATAATCAATATGATTGACTTAATTTCCTGTGTGGACTGGGTTGTGCTTTCCTTTGTGGACTGGGTTGTACTTGGGCTCGTGAGTTGGAGCCGAACTGGAATTGATGACTTAGGTATATGTATGGGCATATACCTAAGTAGAGTTGGTTGATACTATGTGTTTGTATATTTCCTTTGTGGTTTATCCTTTGTAGATTCTGGGAGATCTTCGGGGGTCTTGGGGTCCCTACTGAGTATCGTATACTCACCCATGCACGGGTTATGCCCGCACTACATTGTGTTGGATGCAGATGAAAGACAACACTGATCGAGGTGGAGACTTGTGGAGCGGGACGGTACCTAGAGGTGGATCACTTGGCGGGACATACTCGGAGCGAACGGCCGAACCTGAGGAGCTGAGGAGACCATATGTACCCACACTTCAGGTGGGATATCCGGAGGACAACTCAGTGGTTTCTGGTTTACTTTACTACAACTGTTCTTTCTTTACTGTTGTACTATAATTTTAGTTGGGTTTGTATTCTGGCCCATTTACTTTCCAGCACTTACTTTTTTACTTAGTTTACTTAGTGTTTACTTCATCTTGCATACTCTGTTGTGTTTGATTACTTATATAAACTAAATTCCTTCCCTTTTATCGGGATTTATGCCTTTGGTGCTAGTCGCCAGCCCCTGGCCTATGGAAGGCGGGCTTGGGGTAGTCACGGCACGGGCCCTGAGGACGGTTCGTGACACATGTTTACCAATAATTTGGTTAAATTCATTATAATCTACCATAATTTTTGCATGGTGGTTCCATAAATCACATATATGAGTGCACCCAGGCCATGTATTAGTAGTTCTATTAAAAAAGGAAAAGGAAAAAGAATTAATACATAATATAACTAAAATAAAAGTAATGTGATATAATGTAATGAAATTCTAAAAATATTCTTGATCTAGGATTATCAGGGATCTTTAATGAATCTATAATCTATGATAGATTAGTATCATGTAAAGGATGGGTGGGCTCTAATGCATACACTAGATAATCATAATGTTTTGAAGCTTAAGTCCTGAGATCATAAGCATAAAATCCTAAAGAACTGGGAGAAGTGGGAAAATGAGGTATTATAGAAGTTGGTGGAAAATGATAGAAAGTTTTAGGATCCAACATAGGATATAGAAAAGGTATCAAAAAATAAAATCCTATAAGAGATGATGGTGAAATAATAGGTAGTATAAACATCCTTTATGCCTATAGTGAAAAATGGGATGAAAAGTGTGGTAAGTGGGATAAGTTGTGGTGGGTTTGGGTGTGATTAGTTATGGAGGGTGTTCTGAGTACCTCTAGTACCACCCCCACTTGATTGGTTATGCTTCTCCCTACTCTCAATAGTCTAACTGGATAAAAGTTATCTTCTAGATGATATTTCATGAAATAAATTCAAAATAATAATAATAAAATGACATTTAACATATCGTAATTGATATAAATTATAAATATTACACTCACTACGGGCAACATAGGATGAAATACCATGTCTTTCATTCATCGATCATTATTAAATAATCTATTCCTATGTATTTCTTTCATATTTTTCATATTCCTAATTGGAATTAAATATTCATTTTATTATAAATACACTACTAATGGGAAATAAAAATAAAGTATAATAGATGGAACGAAATAATTATGACATACTAATTATAAATTCAAATAATAAAAAATAGGTGTTGTATTATAACCAAGGAATAATAATTATCAAGGAAAGAAAGACATAAAATGTAGCATAATATAATCAAGAAATACAAATTATCATGTTAAAAAATTCATTAAAGTTATCATAACCTAATAACTACATAAAATTTTATAATCAGTACTTAAAAATTTATATTTCATTTTTAATATCATGTTCTTAAAATATATATATAATAGAAATATATATTATTTGTATAATTAAATGTTAGGTCAAATTTTAATTATTTTTATATAATGATCACTACTAAAATTTTAGTCTTATTATTCATTTTAAATGTTATATAACTTCAATATAATATTATTTTATAGGATTTTTATTGTGTTGATATATAATGTGAAATAAAAAAATATGTTATTGTATTATCTTCTTTAGATTTGAGATTGTGTTAACTTATGTTTTTTGACGATATATATAGTAATAATAATCATAATTGAATTATTATTATAACACTATAAATATAAAAAAATATAATAATCATTCAACTATACCCAATCCTGATTTAAATGTTTACAATTTAAAAAATTCTTTGAATTCATTGAAATTGTTGGGTAAAAACATCATTTTTCCATTTTGGATAACTTCTATTTTTTATGATATCTATAGTTATGACTTATAGAGTTGATTTCTTATTATTGCATCGGAAAACTAATATATATATATATATATATATATATAATTCAATTACTCCATTACCATTTTTAACCTTTTATATATTATAAAATTTACCGGAACTCACTAAAACTATTTGGTAAAAATGTAGTTTTCGATTTTGTTTCACTTATATTTTTTTATGATATCTATAGCTATAAAGACCATAATTTAGTGATTCTTGACAATTTGGAAATAAAACAAAAATAAATAAAAATATTCCAATTATACCCAAACTTGGTTTAATAATTTACATTATAAAATTGATCAGGCCTTACTACAACTTTTTGTTAAAAACAACAGTATTCCATTTTGGTTAACTTTTTATTTTTTATGATATCTATTGTTATAGGTGATAAAATTGAGTGATTCTTGATGAATTGTAAATATGAAAAAAATCCTTAAAAAATAATTCAATTACACACAAACCTGGTTTAACCATTTATAAATTTTAAAATTGACCTGAAATCATTACAACTATTGGATCAGAACTATAGTTTTCCATTTTGGTTAACTTTTTCATTATATGTTTAGTTATAGATGATGGAATTGAGGAATTATTATAACATTGGAATGAAATTAATCATTGAGGTTCACAGTTAGTTCTGAAAATTAAATGTCAAGGAATATAATAAAACTCCCACCTCATGTTGGGTTCATAGTTAATTCTAGAAACTTAAGTATTTGAGTCATCATATGAAACATTTTGTTCAAGACCAATGGGGGAAAATAGTATCAATTATATCCCCTCCATCATTATAAATATGTCTTAGTAATAATTTAATAATTGAACTGAATTCAGATTTTGGATGTTCTTTCACATAAAATACATATTTCTCCATTGATGCCAAAATATATAGATCATCGATAGTTGTAAAGTGACTCATGTCAATAACTATAAATTCAAATTCATCAATAAATGTTTTTCATCACATCATAAAATCAAAGTACCTTTATATCATCATAGAAACTCATCCATGATATTAATAATGCAATATTATAATTTTATAAACAACTTCATAATATGACACATTTTTATATCATGGTCTGAAATCTGATTTCCTGGCATAACAACCTATCATTAAAATTATCTTAACACTGTCATGTTATGTGATCATGTTCACTTATCAACTAGTTATAGAAAAATATTTTCATTGAACCCTTGTTATTTTCATTCACGAACCACATTATTGGGACCAAAAGATAACACTCTTATTTATTGAGAGACAGTGACAACCAGTAAACTCAATACCTAAAATATCTATTCATATTTTAATTAAGAAAAAAGTATTATTTATTTTACAAAATTAATGGTTGTACCTTAGATTTCAAATAAACAGGAAACACTTTTCTATTTAAATTCTCTCTCATTCTAAAAGGTATCAAATGATTAATTATACTTATAATTTGTTTATGTTACCTATATAAGAAGATAGTAAGAGTTAAATATATATGTACAGTTATGTAGGATAAGAAAAAATTTAAATTCTTAAATTACTTGATGTAGTCATCAAACAAATTGTAACATCACAATATTTTAAAAGAAAAACATTAGGTTCGATAACGTATGCGACACGCAACACCGAGCCTAAATGAACTATGATATATTATTTAAACATGATTATTACAACCTATCTATTAAAATTAGTGGTATTATAATAATAACTACTTTTTGAAAAAAAAATTATTAATATTTTACATGAATAAAATATATTGGTAAATAAGAACTCGACTTTTAGTAAATTATTTACATTCTTCAAAAATATATTTTTATCAAAAAAAATTATTTCTTTTTTGAGGAAATAATATAATTAATTTCTACCAATTTTAGAAATTTTATTGTGAAAAATGTAATTAATTTTTCAAATCCAAATTACAAAATTAACTTAGGGTGAAATTTTGGGATTTTTCTAAAAATGGTGATTTTTTTATGAATAATGAAAAATATCGCTCACTACCATAGATCTGAGCAAGGGATGAACCTTCTTTTATCAGTGCTAAAAAGAAAGCATTGATAAAAGTCTCACCTTTATCAGTGCTAACTAAAAACATTGATAAAAGTTTTTAATAAAATAATATTAATATATATAAATAATTATTATATATAATTATTATATATATATATTCCAAAATAATGTTTATTTATATACATTATTTAAAAAACGCATGTTTATAATTAATAAAAATATGATATATTAATATATATTTTTAATAATTCAAATATATATATATATATAATGTTTTAAAAAAATATTTATAATATTAGAAATATATATTTATTTATTTAAATACTTTTAAAATTGTAAAAGAAATTGAATAATAAATATATTTATTATATTTATAATTATATATTTACAATTATATATTTATGATTGTATATAAATACTTTTTAAATATATTTATTTATAATTATATTTATAAATAAATATATTTATTTAAAAAATTAGTCTCTAAAGAATTTGGTCAATAATATATATATATATATATATCATGAGATAATGATGATATTTATGGACATAATTAGAATTATTTATGTTCATATATTGATGTGTGATTATAATTGATGTTATATGATCATAAGTTTATTTTGTGAACATGATTGTGGGTTTCTATGTTTCAAATGTTAATATTACCTATATTATGATGATGCATGCATATGTTATGTATTCATGATGCACTCATGCAAGTTCATTTATACATTAACAGCCTTATTATTCATGCTTTTCTTATATGTGATGACTCATTTTTTATGATCTTTACTTTGATAGGTATGATTCATTCATGTTATACCCACAAACTTATTATGTTCTTATAAATACTTATAAAATTACAATAAATATATTTAAATAATAAATATATTTATTATATTTATAATTATAAAATTTTAATTATATATAAATACTTTTTAAATATATTTATTTATAATTATTATTATAACTATATATATTTAAATAATTATAAAATTATAATAAATACATTTATTATAATTTTATAAATATTTATATTTATATATTAAAAATATATATCAATTTAAATAAATATATACTTATTTATAATTATAACAATAAATAAATATATATATATATATATTTTTTTTAAATATAAAATTAGAATAAATATATTTATTTTAATTTTATAATTATAAATAATTATTTATTTATTTATAATTATTACAAAAAATATTTATTTATTTATAATTATTACAAAAAATATTTATTTATTTATTTATTTAAAAATTTATAAAATTATAATAAATATATTTATTATATATATATACTTAAATAATTATAAATTTATAATAAATGTATTAATTTTAATTTTATAACTATAAATAATATATATTTATTTAAATAATTATAAATTTATAATAAATATATTTATTATAATTTTATAAATATATATATTTATATATTAATAAATATATATTTATATATATTTATTTATTTATAATTATATACAAATATTTATAAATATATTTATTTATAATTATAATTATAAATATATATATAACCATAAAATTATAATAAATATATTTATAATTTTATAAATATATAAAAAATATTTATATATATAGAAATATTTATAAATATATTTATTATATATATATTTAAATATATATTTATTTTTTATATATAATTTTATAAATATATATAATAATATAAATAAATTATTAAGATTATACCTTTATCAGTGTTTTTTAGTGCTGATAAATATTAACCTTTATCAGTGCTAAAAAAGTGTTGATAAAATGAATCTTTATCAGCGCTATAATTGTATCATAGATAAAGACATGTTTAATCAATTCTTTTTTAGCCTTGATAAAGTGGTATCTTTATCAGTGCTCAAAAATTGTTGATGAAGGTCAATTTTTTAGCACTTTCTACTTTAGTGCTGATAAAACTGACATTTATCATCACTTTTTGGAAAGCGTTGATAAAAGCATTACTGGTTTTATAAATTGAACCTTGATAGAACCCTTCTGTCACTCACCCCTCAATCTTTTTCAGAATGAGAACTTTTTCACTGCTCTATATTCACGATGAATTGATCTATGGTATGCCTAAAATGCAGTTTTTTTCATTCTCTACCCATTGTGAATTGCAACAACACCATCATCCATCCCTCTGCATGTTTCCCACCATAAACCAAGGAAAACTAACATCATCGCCTCTTTCTTGGCCTCCCTTACATGTATTTTGTGAACACCACATCCCTCACACCTAAACTCCAAGTCTGCAACAAGTTGAACCCCTATGTAGTGTCGCTTCTTCTTTTCACACTAGACATCTATGCATTTTCATCCACCAAGTGTGACCTCATTTTTCATTCAGTGGTTCCTATAGAGTTCTTAGTTATAGAGGGTTTTATTTTTCATCTCAAAGATTTATGGGTGATTATTTTCTTCTTGTGGTGATAGTTTAAGGTCTTCGATAGAGGTGTGCGGGACCATCTCTGCTTCATATCTAGTTTTGTTTGTCTTAATTCTGGTTCTACCCATTTTTTTATCAACTATGGCCTATGGAATGTGAGAATACACTTATCTTTGAGGCTAAATTTTATCCTAACATTTGAAAAAACAAAAAATTTTCTATTAAAGTATATTTTATATGAATTTAATAAGGAAAAATAATTAAAATTAGTTTATAGACTCTCTATTAGATATTTTTAAAATATATATATATTGGAATCCCTAACTATGCATGGTATTCAAATGTATTTGTACATATTCAAAGTGTTTTAAGTTTATAGTTTTATAGTTTTATATTTTTATAAATTTTATATTATATCATATTATACTAATATAATTTAATAATAATTTTTTTATTAAATATTTATAGTTTTATAGTTTTATTCATTTATAATTTTATATACTTTTATAAATTTTATAGTATATGATATTGTACATGTATGGTTTAAATATAAAAATTTATTAATTATCTATACTTTTATATTTTTCTAGATTTATAAATTAATATACAATTATAGTTTTATTCATTATAAATTATTATACTATTATACTTTCATAAATTTTACTTTTATATATTATAATTTTATACTTTTATAAATTTTTAAAACTATATACTTCTATAAATTATGTATACTTTTATAATATATATGTAATTTTATATAGTTTTATAAATTTATATACATTTATAAATTATGTATATTTATTTAAAATATATACACATTTATAAATTGTGTATATTTCTTCTCATCATGATCTCAAAAATGATTTTTGAAAGTTACTCCTAACATTGTCTTTTTAGGATAATGTTCAAAATGTTTTATGAAAACCTTTTTTATGATTTAAATTCATTTTTCCCTCTATATATAAAGGATATATCTCTTAAGAAGTTTTTATTTATGAGTTATCCATATAAATTATAATGTGATGCAATTATTCTATGAAATAAGTTATTATGGTCAATAAACTATGAAAAATTGGTTGTGGTTATTTATCAACTATGTTATGATAGTATTTCTAGATAAACTTGGCATATGCTATGATTTTCTATGATTATATATGTGCCACATTTTCTATGACACATTACTAAGTTATGACATAGGTTTATGTAATGATCTAGGGCTCATGATTATTGTCATATGTATTTAAATTATTATTCCATGGTATATTTTTTATCTCTTCTAGTTATAATTCCATCTTTAATGATTTATATAAATATATTATGTTTCCATATTAATTTTAAAATGATATTTCTTCACTGCTATTTTTTATCATTTTGATTTTGATCTAACCACTTTAAAATCCATTTATATGTCCCCCCTTGCAAATAATTTGATATCCCTCCTCCTTTTGTTTCTTCTTTCCCTAGGGAATCACATACAAGATTATTTTTTGAAGGAATACTTATCTAGAGACATTTTTGGTAGATATTATTATTTATTACACATGATTAATTATTTTGGTTTCACTAAGGGTCGGATCTAAGATGAACCAATATAAAAATGGGTGTGATGGACAATGAGGTTATTATCCAAATAGGAAACCAAATGGAAAGAGATATAGAGTTAATAATATCATGATAATACTTACTCAACATTCTTAATAAATGTATAATAATATAAACCATTTTAAACTCCCCAACATGATAATAATGAAATAACTCACCATGGATTCATACATACAAAAATTACCTCTAACTGTTTGGGTTACTCTGATCAACTAGTTTTTGAAGAAATGGTTATCCATTTAGAATATTGAAGGAGAAGTAGATATATTGTGTGTGCTGATTATGAAAATGTGGAAAAATAAAGAATTTTATAGAATGAAATAGGAGGTGTTTAAGGAAATATTCTTCCCCAAATATTTTCCCCGAACTACTCACAAAAAAATACTGATATATTTTTTTAAATTAGTTTGGATCCAATGGTATCTATAAATTAAACCTCATGAGACTCATAAGGTACACCTAGAGTTTTTCTATTAACTGTAAAATCAAGATTGATCATTTCATCAATGGAATAAAATCAAATAATTTTATACTTTTATACTTTCATAAATTTTAATTTTATATATTATAATTTTATACTTTTATAAATGTGTAAAACTATATAATTTCATAAATCATATATGTTTTTATAACATATATATAGTTTTATAAATTTATATACATTTATAAATTATGTATATTTATTTCAAATATGTATTCTTTTATAAATTATATATAATTTTATATTTATATATACATCTCTAATTTTATATACTAATATAAATATATATAAAATTTTTAATTTTTAATTTTATACCTGTAAACTTTTTACAATTTACCAATAGTTTATAACTTTTATACTTTCAGAAATTCAATTTCAGTGTCCAAAATATTTTAAAAAATATAATTTTTTTTATTTGTTAAACCATTATTATATTCAATAGCCGAATTTTCTATTATGAAAAGTGTTTTTAAATAATATAGCCATTATTTTTTCTCCATTATTACATTTAATAGTCATATTTCATCGGTTTTTTATAATTTAAATGTGATTTTATACTTCATTTATACTCATGCAAAAAGAGTTTTGATTATTAAAAATATAAAGTGAAAAATATTTTTTAAAAGTAAAATCACCTCCATTATATTTATAAATTTCCTTCAATAAGTTTCGATTTTTGATCATATGGGATGATAAAACATTTTTAAATATTTCCATTTTCTTTCAAGAAATTCATGAGATCCATCTTCAATTGAACATATTTTGTGTATTTATTTTTTAAAATATTAATATTTATGAATCAAATAGGATGGATATGAATAGAGAATGGATGGATGACAATCATATGATAAAAGAGTATGAATATGGGATGAAAGATTTAATCATGTTTGAAAAATATCATGCATACGACCCTTATCAAATCCTCTGTCCATGTTTACACAATTTTTATTCAAGATTAATTAGTCCATAGGACATGGAAGAACACTTAATATTTCAAGTAAATGATCTAAGTTTTAAATGTTGGAATAAACATCGCAAAAAAGTAAATGTTTCCAGTGACTGGGATAGAACTGCATTTTATGGATCATCTGATATGATTACAAGTATAGAAAATTAAGAATACTATATCAAGGATGTGATTACAAGTGTGAATAATGATGAAGGTTGTACTAAGGAAATGGAAATATAATTTGAAGATGAACTTCAAGATTATCCAAAAAAATTGAGAAGTTAAAGAGTTTTGAAAGGATGTCATGGTATATTGGTTGTACTAAATATACAGAATTTTCAGCCATACTAAAGCTGTATAATTTAAAATATGGCAATGGATGGATTGATTCCAGTTTTACAAAACTACTTTCTCTCTTGAATGATATGCTCCCAGAAGATAATGATCTCCCTAGTCGAACCTATTATGCTAAATGAAATTTATATTCAATGTTTATGATCTATAAAATAATACATTCCTTACCACATGATTGTATACTATTTCAAAAGGACCACAAATCACTTAAATAATTCCCAAATTTTGGTGTTTCTCAATACAAGAAAGATGAATTGGGTCTTAAAAACGTTGTATGGTACATTCCATTCATTACAAGGTTTAGGTGATTGTATAGAATTGAGGATACTTCAAGACAATTGACATGGAACAAAGATAAAAGAAATAAAGATGAGAAGCTTCATCACCTAAAATACTCCCCTCTGTAGAATATAATTGATCAAGAGTATCCTGAATTTGAAAATGAGCTGAGAAACCTCAATCTTGATTTATCTCCAGATGGAGTGAATCCTATTAGTTTTAAAAAAAACACCCACAGTACATGTCTAGTATTATTATTAAATTATAACTTACCATTTTTATGCATGAAATGAAAATACATAATGTTATATATGATTATATCATAACCAAAAAAACTAGGTAATGATATTGATGTTTATTTGGATCTATTCATCAAAGATTCGAAATTATTGTGGGATTCAGGTGTTATGTTGTATGATTCTTATAGAAATGATGATTTCATGTTTAGAACTAGATTGTATGGTAAGATAAATGAATTTCCTTCTTTTCAAAATTATTTAGGATATATTATTAAAGGAACTCAAGGGATTCCCATTTTTGAACAAGGTACACAGTCAATTAGGTTGAAACATTCATCAAAAACTATGTTTCTAGGAAATTGCATATTTATACCCCAATGAAATAAGTACCGATCTTGGATTATATCATTCGATGGATGTTCAGATGAATGTACAACACCATATCCACTAAAAGGGGATCAACTATTTCAGAAAGTAAAATATATTGGCACCTCTTTTGGTAAACTGTTTTCAAAAAACTTACGAAAACCAGTTGGAAAAAAAGACCAGTTAATTTTTGAATTACCATACTGAAATTTTCTGTATGTAATACACTTTCTTGATTTTATGAATATTGAAAAAAAAATATACGATAGTGTAATTCACATTTTACTAAATGTACCCAAAAAAACAAAGGATTGAATTAAAACTAGGTTGGACATCGTTGACATGGGAATATAGGAAGATTTGGCGCCAGTGAAGTGTGAAAAATGAACCTTTCTTCCTCCAGCTACTTACACTCCTTTTAGCTATGAGAGATATCAGTTTTGGAAATTATTGAATGATATAAAGGTTTCATAGGTTTATTCATAAAATATCAATAATATCATTTCAATGGATAATTTAAATTTAGAGGGTCTAAAATCACATGACTGACATGTTTTGATGGATGATAAAATTCATGTAGCTTTATATTTCATTATTTTCCAAGAATTTACATCATGCATTAACCAAGATATATTTATTTTTCAATTCTATATTCAGAAAAGTTATAGACCCGGTGAAATTTACAAATATGGAAAAGTAAATTACCATCATATTATATAAATCAGAAATATTCTTCAAGCTATAATTATTTGATATTATAGTTCACTTGATGAGATAGATTCTACTATTTGGTCCTATATATTATAGATGGATATACCCTCATTTAATGGTATATAAATATTTTTAAAGAGTATGTCAAAAATCAAAGTCATCCAGTGGTTTTTACTATAGAGCGATATGTTGTTAAGGAAGTCATTGAATTCTATACCGACTACCTGTTTGGTGTGGAAAGCATTAGTATAATAAAATCTCATCACATTGGTATGCTTATGGGTGAAGGAATTTCTAAAATATATGTTTTTAAAATCAATATTATATATCAGTAGAAGGATCCCATTTTTTTTATAATAGTTTAGATTTTTTCCTATATGTTTAAACCCACAAAGAAATTATTAATCATTTGAATCCATCAATAGATAATGGATGGATAATAAATAAAAATAATCGACTATTTATAGGATGGTTTTTAGACTATATTTTTAAGGATTCATATGAAAATATGGATTCAGTTTCAGAATGACTTCAATGGATATCTAGAGGACCAAGTGTATATGTATTATCTTACAATGGATATGTAATTAATGGTTATACATTCTATACAAATGAACATGATGAAGGCAGTACCATGAAAAATAGTGTAGTTACACTAGTGTATGAAGTGATGCATGTTTCGGGTATTAAGGACATAAATATAATTTATGGGAAAATGTCATACTTTGGCATCATCAAAAAAATATGGGAGTTGAATTATAAAACATTTCAAGTACCGATTTTTCAATGCAAGTTGGTTGATAATAGGATTGTTATTAGAATATATGAATTGGGATTCATGAAAGTGGGTTTTAATAAGGAATGGTATAAAGAATAACCGTTTATAATGGAATCACAGGAAGTAAAAGTATTTTATGTTCCAGATCCCTCAAACTGAAAGTGGTCAATAGATCTTTTATTGACTAAAACAACTAAAGGTTCAGATGAAAATTCAATTGAGGATGACCCATTCATTGGGACATCATAATCATTTTGTAGTGGTCCTAATGTATAAAGTATTTTTTCTATCATAGGAGACCACAATGAAGGTATTTGGATACATGATATATGAGTCGAATCTTTTCATACTTTAAAAAAAAGAGTTGAATGATCATGTTATATTTTTTTTATAACATACATTTCGTTACCTTATGTTATTATTTGTTCACTGTTATATTTATGTAATATAAATTAAATGTTAAACCACTTCTATATACAATGAATTATGCACGTTTTGGTGCTCCCAATACTGAGTAATAGTAGGTTTCTCAACCTGCCACTACTCTCAATGAATGGGAAAAATTATTTTATGCATGTTCTAGTGCTCCCAATCCAAAGAACAATAGTTTTATCAACCTGTTCATGCTCCCAGTGTAGAGGTACAAAGACCTTATGCACATGTCGATGCTACCAATCTAGAGGACCAACATATTAACGATATTGAATCTAAGGAAATGGTAAGCTATGAAGAATTGATAATGTATAAAAAATAAGAGTGCCATAGTGTGACACTATTAGAAAACATTTTATAGGTGAAAAGAAAAGTCATAAAATTTGAGGTTGGATGGAATGTGTAGGGCCAGGCTATTAACCCCAACAAGGCCATCTTCAGTGGTAACATTGGGATCATCACTTGGAAGCATGTTCCAATTGATGTAGATTATTTTCACCATGTTGTTCCGAAAATTAATACACTCATTTAAGAAGATATTGTAGTAATATTATGATATCTATTCTTTATTTTACTAAAAAATAATGAAAATTGACTTACTATTCATCATCCCTTTCAAGGTGCATTTATAGTAGATGAATCCCTCAAGAAATGTGTATTAAATAATTATAGAAGGATTCATAGAGGCTTTCACATAATTCAAATGATATATCATCATAAAGATGTTTAAGGAAAAATAAACCCACACCCAATGTCTATGTATCCACACCTGATAAGCCAAGAATAATGGGATGCTTTTACTAGTTGTTTTTCAGAGATTTCTTTTCATATAAATTTTGGTTAGTAATAATTTTTTTAAAAATATGTGTATTCGTCACTTTGATTAAAAAAAATTTATGTAAGAGAAAATGAGTGCTGAAAATAAGGAACGAGCAGCAAAACTGATGTACCCCTATCGTAAAGTAAGGATGGGGTATGCTTTAGTTGAAAAAAATGGTACATAATTTAAATCTACTATAATAATTTTATGTGATATGAAATAGAAACATAATTATATTCCTCTATTTATATTCAGATTAATGAATCCAAATCCAAATCCACTTCTATCTCATGCTATGTGCTATGAAAGGATGGATGTGTAAATAAAGATCGGATACTAATAGATGAAAACACAAAAAAACATGCAAAACATATATAAGTATGACATAAAAATTGTTTTAAATAAATATTACAGAACAATAATTACCTGTTTTCCTATATTTTCTATCTAAATTAGGCACATAAATCCTCAACACATGTAACCGATGAACACCTAATATTGGTGTCCTTGAATTGGAAAGAACAGTATGGTCACATCATAGATGAGGGTTTTTGGGTGACACCCCAAACATATTTTGATGAAAAAACAATAAGAGGATAAAGATAAAGAAATGAAACAGATTAAATCAATATCAGATACCCTTGAAGAAAAATTTAAATGGAAGATAAAACTGCTAGAAACTGTTATCAGGGGGAAGAAAAGACAATAAACAACTCAAGAAAAATCATTGCATGAAGATCCCTCCCTACCTCCCACCATCTTTGAAGTGATCCAATCCCCTAAAATAGTTGTCTTAGTTAAGGTAATCAACATTTGAATAAATTTTTTTGTGAAATTTGAATCATAAAAACATTGATACCTTTCCTCAAAAGATATTACACATGGTGAAAATGAATTTTATTTACATCTATCAACACCCACTCATCACCTTTTTGTGAGGGATACCATGTTCAATATCCAAGATGATAGTCTGCACAACAGACCACTTTCTATAGGTCATGTGAGAGTGGGGATTATCGTAGCTCATTAGACGAGTGTTAAGATACCTATTCCACTTGATAACGCAAATATTAAAACATTCAACCAAGATATTGTAACATTATTATCATGGCTATCATATCATTTAAAAACAATATTTTTATAAGGAGGTATTAATTTCCAATTTATTTTTCATAATAAACCTTTAATAATTAATAAAAAAAGTTCTGAACCATTGAATTTTATTACAAATAGACAAAGGGAAGGGGGTGAAACAAAAGGTTGACTCAAAACTTTATAAAGGATCAACCAACCAGTCAAAAAGATATTCTAAAAAATCTTTACCCTACCCATTTAATATCCACATTTACTAACATGGAAGGTTTATACAGATAAAAAGTTACAAAAAGGTAGTAGTCACCGAATTTATTTTAAAGAAAAAATATATAGATAGGACACTATATACTTTATTACTCTTTAAAATGTAAATGAAATCCTCAACTATTAATGGTTAGTATGATCGGTTGTAAATGTATACATGAGGTATGTTTTCAGGATTTTTTTTCCAAAAGTTGATATACTATGTTAATTCTGATTAAATACATTTCATATTTTTTGAAGGTGTATATATAAATACCAATTGAATAGATTTCCCCAACAACATAAATTTGAACTCATTAGTCCTCACGTCACTTCTACAAAACAAACACAAATTGATTCAAAAAATGGATGAAATAGTGACAAAACTGGCCAAATCATTTGAAAACAAACTTATAGATGATAAACCCTTCTTAATACAAACAATATAGGGGTAAAACTCTACAATTTAATCATATAAAATATATTTTCATTTCATTCATTACTTATTCCTTTTTTAATTTTTAGGAAACATTGGATGCTCATTGTGGTTAATTTGGATACTCCAAAGATTTATTTCATGGATTCACTACATGGATACCCAACAAACTGACAACACATGATGGAATTTTTCAATTCTTAATACACTACATACAATGTTTTAAAACTAAAATTGAAGTTATATATTTTATATCATGTTTTAATGAGAATTCATTTATGATAGGGTGGTGTTTAAATATTATGAAATTCATGTCATGAGGACAGCCCATGTGCACAAGGAGCCTGAAAAGTTCTAAAAGTGGAAAAGTATCAAGGTATATATAATAATATTTCACTATACAAACTATTATAAAAAAATTAATTATTTTTATCAATGTTCTGGTAGTGTCTGAAACAAAAAATGAAAAATATTGTGGTTATTATGTTTGTAAATTTATGAGAGATTCCATATTACATCAACAAACTAGCATCCCTGAGGAGTTATTTTCAAAGATAATTAATATTTCATCTAAAAGATTTATTAATTCATTATGTAGTTATATTTTTCTAGTACTACTATGTCTTTCTAAAATAATCATATTCACAAGATGATATATATTTACTTATAAACAAATTGTAATCATACATGATTGATGAATGTACACAAATAGAATGAAGATGTGACTTCCATAGAAGTAATGTATTGTTTCATATTTAAGTTTATTTTGATTATTTTTAGTATTACTCACATAAGAATTTTTTTCTTATATAGGTGGATTCATTTAATCGAGTTATGGTGGTTTGTTCGAAGCTACTCATGCTCATGAGATATTGGACTTTAAGGTTGAAAATTAGAGTTCTATGATAAGGTAAAAGTTTTTTTTAATATACAATATTTTTTCTCATAATATTATATATTCTCTACTGTATTAACATAATCTAAATTAAATGTTCGACTAATCATGTATACAATGTATTATGCACATGATGATTTTACCAATACTGTGGAAGAATAGACTATATAGAAGGAAACCCTTAGGGAATATGTAAAGATAATATTACAATATACACTACAAGAAAACCGTCTATTAGCGGTGGTTTTTTTTCATATAGTGGAGGTTTATAGAAACCGCCACTAAACTGGCCGTCAGCAATCTATTAGCGGCGGTTTTCTCCATTTCACGGCAGTTTAAGGAAAGCGTCGTAGGTGCCTCATTTCGTGGCGGTTTTCGTAAATTTAGTGGCAGTTTTACGGGCACTGGATTTTATTTCATTATCGGCGGTTACAACCACCGTGAAATCCAGGCGTGTGATGCGTCTCTGCGATGGTGGTTAAAACCACCATGAAATATAGTCGTGATGTAGCGGTGGTTATAACCGCCGCTTAGTAAAATTCATTTTCAAAGAGAAAATGGTATTTTCCTCAAGAATGTTTTTAACGATCTTTTTATGGGATTTTATTTATCAATAAAACAACCCTTTATTTTGGTTATAATCAATTCGGAATATGTTATAGTGAAACCATTATTATTATTTATCTAGATGTTTTATGTTTGGTTTAACCAGGTAAAGTATTGACATTCACTTTCTTGATTAATTTTGTAGTTGTTAACTTTCCCTTGAAACATTCACTTTATTGTGATCATTGGACACTACATTACCCTTAAATATCCATATTCTTTATATCATGGATATAATTATTTCTTAAACCATATACCATTTCTACATATTTTGTTTCATATTGAATTTTATTTAATTAACTGGGGAAATCTTGATAAATCTATATTCTTTACTTAATGTGTAAATTTATTGATAAATAATATTGTTTATAATTTGAGTTGATCATTAAATATATACAGAATTCATTGGATATGCAGTGAAGGGTGGGGATCAGTTATACATATCCCATAGATGCATCAATGGGTCTCATTAGACAAATCTTTAAGCTATTATTAAATAGGGTTTTTTGTGTATATATACCCATAGTTTAAACTATCTTGGAGTAATGTCTTGATGGTATATATATCATGATGTCTAAGATCAAGATTTCCAATATTAATCATTTATTTCATTGATAATTCAGTTATTATTATCCATGAAATTACTACATTGATATTTTCCATGGATTATCTTTAACCTTATGTGATTATTTATTTTCATTATTTGATCATCATGTATTCTTTCCATATTATTCATCACGCTCAAGTTATTTATTAAATGGAATGTTTTTTCAATTATTTACCTTGTCATATTTATTATGCCTTATTTACTCATGATATATTCAACTATATATAACCCTTACTGATTATCTGATCTCACCTTATATTTATTTTCATTTCCATGGGATATGAAGAAGTTATCATTGAATGAGTTCAAGGATATAGAATAATTTTTCTCACTATGTTTTATATTTTATTTCAAATATAAAATGGGAATGATTTATGTATCTGGTTTACCAATAATACTAAACTATTTGGTCTTTTATGATGTGATCTCTTATATATTATTCCAATTAAATAAAGTAACTAGTGGGTCAAGGACACTAGGGTCAGGGACTTTACATAAACCATAACTAAACAAGATCATGTGATGCACTATCTTCCACTATTTTTGTCTCGATACAACCAAATTATATGATCCTTTAATTTTCCCTATTTAAGTAAGTGATGTAAAAGTTCACTCAATTTTTTCATATTTCTCATTGGTTGATTACATATCTAACTCACATAATCTAAATACATTGAATGGATTTTCATACATTTATAAGCTAAATAAACTTTCAAAGTGTAACTTTTAGAATGATTCTAGTTCATAATGTAAAAATTCATTGTGTTTATATTTTTCAGTGGGAATAATTATCAAACTTGTACTATTACATAGTAAATAATGGATTACTATTATAATCAATTCAAAAATAAGGATGTTATAGTCAATAGATTTCTAAGATTTTAGTTTCACCTCTCTTTCCTTGACCAATTTTGATGCGTTTATTGAATAACTATAAAGAACCTTGACATTCTCTAGTAATTCTATAATTTTTTTTCTTTGAAGTTTTAATCAAAAAAATCATAGGTAATTTTCCATATATTTTGACTTATAAACTAAGGATGAAATTATGGCCTAATAACCTAATACACTAAGTCATTATAAGATAATAAATCAATTATGGACTTTCCCTAGATATTTATAAGGATTAAAATAAATATTTCACATACATTTTTCTCAACGTACATTAATTTTAAACAATTACATAAAAAATTTATTGGTCAATAAGAAAAATAAAATAAAATAGTTTTATTCCTCTAACTGAAATTATATTTAGTGGAAAAAATCTTCAAATATCTTAATTTCATCTAATATTTCACAAATGAAAAAATTAAAACATGAAATTAATTAATCACATTAGTTTTAGGCATATACTAAGGTGGATTCTCGGTCTCAATGATATTATCAAACCTTTGATGATTTTTCATATATGGATGATTCGATAGAAATAGTCATTTATATACCATGAAGTTAAAACTATGATGATATTTAAGAATTTTATATCATATATTATTCATAAAAACAATATATGATAGTTTACCGTTCATTATTCAACCAGAAATCATTCCATAAGTATAAAAAAATATTTTATCATCTATATAAGTGCAACACGCATTTTAATTGTGTCTTTCAAAGAAGTGTATTATGTGTGCACATCCACATTCCAAGGTTTTTTAAACTATTTTATTAAAAGTTAAAAGTAAATATATATATATATATAATTATAATTATTAGGATAATCAGGTCCATATATGAGTATAATCAACAAAGTAAATGGTTTTTTTATACACATCCATAGTGGAAGGTTATAAATGTGATTGAAAGTTGGTCACCTGATATATGGAGTAAGTATTTCTTAAAACAAATTGAAACCATCACATGATAGAACCAGCCTAAAATTATATACCTTAGATAAAAAATTATAATATCAAGAACCAAATATATCCATTATATTCCATATATAAGATAAACTAACTCATTATTATCTTAAATTCTCTCAGCATCATTACATTGAATATTAATATAAATTTCATCAGACATGAAAAGATTTTGAAGCCTATGATTCAATGGAAAGTAACACATTAATTTATATGGTGCATGAGATGGTGTACCATAAAGATTTTTATTCCATTAAGATGCACCAAATTCTTTATAGTCATTTTGTCTTACGGTTTCCTCCCAAAATAGGTTATAATATTTTAGGGAGACATGAATTTTATTAGTTAAAATATGATATTTCCTTTGAAAATGTAAGAATATAATTCATGATAATATTATAAATTATATAAATGGAATTCTCATGATATAGTTGAATTAAAAATTATAAATTTTTCATTTTACCACATGATCGATATAGAGGATTCCTTACATCATCCATAAATTTTTTCACTCTCTTAAAATAATAATTTTCATTAGTATCATCATGTTACTCGTATAATTATCTTATTTAATTGGTGTGATTTATTTCTTATGATAATTAATAAAAATAAACCAATCAAATTTTAAATTCTCTATTCAAATCCTTTTATCTAGATCATGAATAGTTTGGGATTTATTTTTCTCTCTATTGTGATACCAGACATAACAGTTAGTTTGAAAGCCAACTTTTATTATATGGTAACTCACTTACTCTTGAATTAATTATGGTATTCAAACACAATTATAATAATAGTAACATATACTTACTCTATATGAATCATTATTAAATTTAAAATATAAAAAAGTACAATTATTTTAAAACTCATTTGAGATCTCATCAGTATCATACATCAAATTTATCTCCATTCTGATGAAAAAATTAATTTGTTATTAAAATCAATATGGTAGACTAAAATTATAAAATTCATGACAATAATGAATATTTTGAATATATATTAAGAAACAAATAGTTCCAAAACAAAATAAATATAAATATTTGGTTTTTAATAATGTTTATATATTATTAGGTGACTTTATTCATTATAGACGCTCCTAAGTAATAGGAACATTAGACCAAATAGAATATCAACATATATTCTCTAATTTAATGATGAAAGAAAATAAAAGAAAAAAATAGACATATGGAGGTCTGATGGGTGATGGAAGGAATGTAGATCATTATTATAAAGAATAAAATAAACTCAAATGTTTGAGGCCACCTATTATTCTATCTATTTATTGATCACTTCCTCATTTATGCTTTTAACATGTAAAATATTTATTAAATAATACCATTATTCCACACAACATGAAAATTAACCTATTGGACATTATATTCAAACTCATAAATATAGGTCCCCTCTTTTTTATTTTAAAAAAACCATTCACTATTTAAATAAAATTAATAAACACCCTTAAAGTAATTCTTGATGTTAATAAAAAATACTTCTTCATATTAATAAAACACAATTAAATGTTTATAAAATTTAATACATAACTCAAGGCCTTAAGAAAAAACACCCCATAAAATTGATATCAATACAAAAAAAAAATATTGATAACTCCCCATTATAATGATATTAATAAATAATACATCATAATTCATGGTATTAACTAACAAACACAAACTTGATATTAATTAAAAAAAATTCTACATATTTGGTAAAAAAATATGAAAATCATACAATTCATTATTTATAGTACTCCATAAATAATTTACAGCAACAAAATAAATTATTTCATAAGAAAAATACATTTCATCATGTACCTCATGTCCACTATTGTTTTAAACATTGAATATTATTTATTTAAGTAAAACCCACAATTTATCTATAACGACCCCGTATTTTCATACATAGATGTTATATATTCTTATATGATTATCCATTACATTACACAAACATACACCTAAGAATCATAAAGGTGTAGTGCCTTTAGGAACTTAGAACATCAATAACTAGTTCATATGTGAACTTCATGATCTCCTAATAAGTTCTTCATAATTATCACCCTTCTTAGACATATCATACATAATAGAATTCTTCATAACCTAAAGAAAGGAAACATAAGAAAATGGTGATATCATATGTTGTGTAAGGGTAAATAAGAGAGATAAATAAGCATAACATGAGTATAAGGGTGTGATAACATGAAAATAATATTTAAAGATATACCTTTCATATCGAAGATCATAATCTTTTTTCATGTCATAATTATTTATAGTTCATAAGGCAGGAATCATAAGGAAATCAAAGAACATGATCTGTGAGATCATAACATTGATATAAGGCAAGGAATTGTGACATACATATAGGCATAGAAAATAATTTCCATAATAGTACATGATCATTTCCAAGTCTATCATAGTGGAATAGATTCATTCCCCAAATGATCGTAGTAGTCAAGGTTTACTACCAAAATGTCATAGTGGAAAACGTATCTTACTAATTTGGGTTCACTTACCATTCTAGTCCTATTTATCTCATAAGATTTCAATATTTACCCAATTAATTGGAGGTAGATATAGGTCTCACCATTCACATAATAAAAATAATATATATGTGTTCCAAAAGATCATAACAAATTCATCATACTAGAACCCAGGAAAGGAAATGGGTTTCAGAAATATTTCATCATAGAATAACCTGTGGAAAATAGATAGGTTTCATAATAATTTTATAATTTCATCATAGAATAACCTATGGAAAAATAAATAGGTTTCATAATAATTTTATCACGGTATACCCCATTAAAAAAATTGGTTTCATAAACATATTTTCATCATAAAAATAAACCATTCAGATAAATAATAAGAATGTTATCCTTGAATTATATCCCCAATAAATCGTAAGTAACATAAAAGGATGTCATCTTAGATAGAAAATGATTTTTAAATATCCCTTGGAACATTTATTTAAATATTCTTTCCACTTTAAAAATAACTTTTCAAAACATAAATCATTTTCATTTAAAATAACCTTGGAAACTTATAAATAAATCTTTAAAGATAATTAAAAACATTTCTTGAGGAAAATATATTTACCACTTTTAAAAAAATTAAAACCTATAAATTTTCACAATTATTTTCTTTGTAAATAAACTAGAAAAATTATGAAGGAAAATTTACAACATTTTATGTTCATAACAATGAAAAAAATCATTTCATACACTTTAAAACATATATTTCTTTTATAATTTTGATAAAACTCAATAGCACCTGATTGAGAAAACAAAAAGAAGATTCATTTTAAAGAAATTTGTAAAAAATAAAAATAAATTATAAATTACATTAAATAATATTCAAATATTTTTAAAAACATATTTAAAACATTTTTTGAAAACATGGATATGGAAGAAATATAATTTTTGACTAAAGATAAAAATAAAATCTATTTTTCATAAAAACAATATTTAGGTCTCTTTAATAATTTAATAGAAGAAATAGAAGGAAAAATGTTATTCTATTGAAATAATCAGATTATAATAAAATAAATTACTTTATTGAGATATATATATCATAATATTTAATTATTAGAAGCATAATCATAATAAATCCTTATAAAAAATGAGATTATAATATAAAACCCTTCTCACATTGGTAACGTTGAATCATAAGACCAATGAAAGAATAAAATTAAATAAAAATTATAATATCATGAGAATAATTAAATTAATTATATTACTTGTTAAATAGTCTATATATACACCTTATAAAATAAGATTGGTTCATAACATAATATGTCTCAAAAAATACAAATTGAGAGAAAATATATTACCTTAAGTCTTGACTTCCTTCATACACATTTGAACCTGATATATAATAAATATTAGTTTATTATTCATCTATTATAGAACTATAATCATATTTATCATACCATATATGATTTAATTAATAATTTTCATTACCCTTTTATTAATAATTCCTTGATAAAATCAGATTTTTGGTAACAACTGCTTCATTTTTTCATGTATATTTTGGTTTTTAATTTTTGGTAATTTTACCTTTAACATTGTTAAATAATATAAAAATTATAACCATGATATAAATATAATATATATTCATTATATATTTATTTATAGTAATCTATTATTGTTATATATAGACAATGAGTTACACCATTCATGGAGAAGATAAGTCGTATGTACACATGAACGCTATTTCCATTTTTTCGATGGATCAAATTAAATCAAGGTAAATAATATATAAACATTAAAAAGTAATTATTATTTAATATATATCACATATATTAATTAAAATTATCCTTATTAACATCTTTGTAAAGTGTTAGTAAAAAATGAATCGCATCGCATCGCTAAGTGGTAGTCCTTCGTACACACAAGCGATGTTATCGTATCCCCAAAAAATGGAAAGTAAGAAGTAATATGTGATATAATTATTATAGAAGAATAATAATATTGTAAATATAATATATAAACAACAAATACATCATTATATCAAGCTTTGAGATGTGTTTATGGAAATGAATAACATTGGTTCGCGAGGCGATAGTCCTCCGTACATAAGATCGATGGTTTTGTTTCTCATTTGAGGAAAGAGTAAAAATATATAGGTCATTAAATTAAAATAATAACATCTCAATACATTTAATATAATAAGGATATTATATTATCATGTTTTAATGATATTTTAAGTATATTTATGAATAAATAAAATAAAAATACAAGTTTAAGAATTTCACCTCTTCTTTAAAGATCCCATTTAGGTTTATACCTAAAACCCTAGTAGGAGGTTTAAATAATAAAAAAATGACTATAGGATGAGATGATGGAATTAGTTAATATAATTTTTCAGTTATTTTCAAAACCAAATGTTTTTTGAAGTGCAAATAGGATATGAGAGGGGTGGGGTTTTATAAGTGGAGGAGAGAACACACATAGAATTTTTGAAAAGAATAATGTGTAACCATGTTTTTTACATGAAAAGGGATAAAAAAATGTGTAATTATTGAACCTTAGAGGTTATAAGGTTTATATATTCCCTTAAATTTTTTGTTTTATAATTTTATAGGTCATTTTACTCCTTATATTTTTAGTTTAAATCCATAGTAAAATCATTTTAACCTTAACTACGGTAATTAATTTTTACTGTTTTCACTATTCATTATGTTCAAAAATTAAGTTGAACATATTAGATAAAATTAATTATACTTATTAAAAATATTTAATACATTTTCTAAAATTAAATTCACAAAATAGTTAGGATTTAATTTAAAATTAAACTCATGGGCGTGATAAAAAAGTGGTTTTCTAAAGAGAAAATTTTCAAAAAATTAAAAAAGTGTTTATATCATAATTCAATATTAAATTGATTATAATCACCTATATTGGTTTAATTATATATAATTAAAATAATTTTAATTTTAAACCCATTTTAAAAAAAAATTAACCTTATAAATTCTTTAAATAAAAAAAAGACAGTTTTCAATAAAAACCAGTATTTTATACTATTCATCAAAAAATTAATCTTTTCACAAAAATCCAAACAACTCACCCTAAGATAATTTTGAAATTTTGATTAAAAAAATGAAGTTAATTTTTTTAAAATAAATTTTCAAAATTTTTCAAAAATTACTTTTATTATTTGTTCATAAAAAAAATTCAAAAAATATTATTTCCAAAACAGATAGTCACAATAAAAAATTAAGTACTTTTTTATTAAAATTGTAAGAACTTAGTTTTTTTATCATGTATTTATCTTCTAAAGTTTTTTCTAATTATTTATTTTGGACCTAGTATGAATTAAACTTGAGTTTATAAAGGTATCCGGGGTGTTCGGGGCTTTTTCGAAGCTCAGAACCCCAGCTGGTGGAGAAAAACCCTAGGACATACAATTAATAAAAATTGTATGACCCATCCCACAATGTCTCTCCTAATCGTGATGGTCTAGATAGTATGATTAATCATGGAACGCATTTTTTCCAAACCATTTTTCAGGGCCCACATGCTCATGCATTATGGCTATAGTTTTTAGCATAGGCATGTCGTATGGTTCGCGCACGGTTTGTCCAACTGTGCGGCCAAACCATGTGCCTATATTTTTATTGGGTAAAAAGTATAAAAATAACTTAAATTATTAATAATATCACTCCATATTACTATTTTATATTTCCATTTAAATAACACCCTCTTTCTTCATGTTGAGCTCTCGAAATCCCCCATTGATATATTTTGTTCCCGACTCTCCATCCAATGTCTGATTAAAGCGTCATTCATCTCTTTGGATTCCTATAGTTAAGATATACATTCATTTTTCATCATTATTTTTTTTATTCTTATTTATTGAGTTATCAAGGTTCAGGATCATATTCCCTATTTTTAGAGTGTTCATTCGTTCTTCCAATTTCTTCCAATCCGGGCTAAACTAAAGGACTATACAGGATAAGGAGAGTGGTAATAGAATGATATTGCCTTAATTGGACCCTAATTAATTATTAGAACCAAAATTCATATTGACTTGTCAACCTTAGAGTGATATAGCCCTTTGGGTTTTCCCTCTTATATGTCTATTTGGCTTCCATGAGTATATATCCAAAGTACCTATTGGATTGTTTGGTTTTAATTATAAATGGTGATACTATTTTGATATAGATTAAATGATATGGAATAGAATGGATAGTTCCCTTGATATTTTTTATTAATTTATTATTGGTGAGTGGTAATCCCACATCACCTAATTAAATTAATTAGTGGTCATTCCCTTGGTAATGATAAATGTAATAAAATTATGAATTACTTCTTGGATCATATTAAATCCAATGGATATTATTACAAAGAATTTATGGGCATGGAGACCTTATTTAATTATGTAAATTAGTCATGATGACCCTTATGTCTGATATATATATATATATATGGGCATAGATACCCTCCAGATTTATATCAAATGGGCATGATGATCCTTAATAATAAATGTGCATTATGAAACTTAAACATGTTATATCAATACAATAATGGAAACCCTCATATAAATGTGATACTATATGGGCATGGCGTCCCTTGTTATACTATGAAGGCATGATGTCCCTTGTGATACTACATGTTCATGATGTCCCATGTGATAATATATGAGCATGACTTCCCTTATGATACTATATAGGCATGGTGTCCCTTACTATGATACTAGGCATGATAACCCTATACATGATACAGGGCATGGAGTCCCCTTTACTACTATGATATTGGAAATAAAATCCCTTATAAATGTGATACTTATCATTACATTCATTGATACATGTTCAGATTTATTCTAGCATGGGATGAATTAGGTAGTCTTAGCCTGGTTTCCTTCAAGAACCAGACCCACCCCATTTACAGTTGTTATTACAGATTTTCATTATTATATCTACACATAACCATTTTGTATACACAGACTGTATATTATATATGATTTTGGTGGTGGACTACTAAATTTATCTAACACCCTATATGGGATACATATGGTACTCGGGAAGACTATATGCTTGAAAGCTTAGAAAAAGGGAAGCATCCTCTTACAGATGTGTGACATTATAGCATGTCTTAGAATAGATCTTGGTGGTAGATGACTGGGATGGGGCTTGGGATGTTGGGATATATTTTTCCCTTTTGTGGATTTTTTTTATATTATAACTACTTGCTATTTGTATCCATGTTTTCATGATTTATTGATACATTATTATCCTTCCATATATGATTCAGTTTACTAGTTTTGGTTATTATTCAGTTCTTATTTATTTGTGTCTGTTTCCGCTGCTTATTCGCTATTATACAAATTCTTCTATTTATATATTAATTTTATAATTATGTTGCCCTAGTAATGAGAGCATAGTATCCATACAGACACACCCAATGACTTTGATACTAGTTGGTAGCCTCTAGAATTTGGTGAGATGCACTTAAGGCCATGTGGCCCATTGGGATCAAGGCACCTCTGAGTGACACCCTGTTCTAAGACGTTACAAAGTGGTATCAAATGGAATACTTCATTTCTTACCTAAATGTTTTGAGAAAATAGTCAGAATATTATGAAGTAATTGGGGTTTGGTATTGATTTATGTCTGGGAGTAGTTGACCAATGTATAGAGAAAATCCAAATTTTCTCAAATGGGATTGTTTTTCTATATTATGCATATTATAGTTGATTTGATTCCACCATTGGGTGATGCACTTGAATTGTGATGATAATATTGATATATTTGAGTTTTATCTTTTATCATTGGCTTGATGAGATGAGGGAAAGTAATATTTGATGATGCATCATATTAGGCACCTTGTAGAAAATTCACATCACATGCATATGTCATGCCATATAAGAGAATTGTGTGATTACATAATATATGATTTACATGAGTTCTTTGATTGATATAAATAGAATTTTTATTAGATATAAATTCCTATAGGGAATTAAAAAATTCATAGTTGGTACTTATAGTTCCTACCATAACCTAATAGTTTTTTCTTTTATAGGTTATAGTAGACACCCTAAGAAATCAACTATGGCATGTTGAGTCGTTGACCAATGGTCGCATGGATTAGAACGTGTTACGGTGTGGATTGATTAGACACCACATTTCAATTAATAAGGTGTATGGTCCCATATGTATCAGAAGTGGTGAACCATTTGGTTCAACCATTTAAATTTTAATGTAAATATGAATTTTAAAATCGAATTTAAATTTCAAAACATGGAGATTAACCCATTTCCGGCCTTAGTAGTTGGTAGTAGGTAGCATCTCTGTTGTTCCAAATAAATGTTTCTATAACCATAACCTAAATATTTGAGCTAGAAGTGGGGTGATATTATTAAATATAAATTATTTTTACATGTTCTAGTTCTATATTTTTGGATTATACTATTATCAAATCCTATTTGAGGAATGTTTTTGGAAATTGTAGACCAATTCCACCACAACGTCCTCCGGTCGTACACCTTGAGGGCGGTGTCAACCATGCCCCAGAGTTAGTGGGGATTGGGCCGCTAGTTATAACTATGGTAGTTCCTCCAATTACACCCCTTCATATTCTCAACATGGGCAATGATTCTTAGTTTCTAGGATATTTTCTAAAGGTTATTCTTATCTTACTGGGAGCTCTACGCTCTACCCTTTCCATGGGAGAGTTAACTTGAGAGTTCTATAAGTAGAATTCGTCCACTTTTTTGGGGGATGGTGGAATACAAGATTTATAGTTATGGATCGATAATTTCATATCTATATTTGATCATCTGGATACACCTCATAAGAGGAGAGTGAAACTCACAACTTACATGTTGAGAGGATCTTCAAAATGCTTGTGGGATATTCTAATTCAGAATGGTCAGTATCGAGAAGCAATGTGCAGGGACTTCCAGTCAAGATTCTTTGATTATTTCTTCCCTGAGAGTCTAAGGGGAGATCACGCCAGGGAATTTATGAACCATAATTAGGGTTTTATGATAGTGATGGATAATTTATCTCATTCTATAGAGCTTCAGTGCTTTACACCTATCTATATTGATGATGATCCAGTGAAAGATATATGATTTGAGGATACTCTAAGGCATTATATTCATTCTTAAGTAATTTTTTTCATATTTAATATCATATCTAAAATATTTATCCAATCCCCTATCATCAATTGAAACCTAAGAGAAACAGATAGTGTGAGCCAGGGAGATTCAAAACCTAGACAGAGTAGTGGTTCTACTAGCCGTCTGAAGCAGCGCTTTGAGATTGAGCTCATGAAAAGAGGTATCTAGATGACACCCAAAAATAGTTATTTGGTATGTCACCAGTGTGGGAAGCCATGGTATAAGAGGCCCTAGTGTCCCAGATACCCCATCGAGTTTCTAGGCTGTGGAATATTGGGGCATCTATAGAATTTCTGTAGAATCTTCCCATGTTTTCTTAGTGGGAGAGGATCTGTGCTAGCTTCATATTTAGTAGTAGGTTCAATAACTCCTCTCCATGATGGTAGTCATTGTGTATGCATCACGGTAGTTGAGGCTTCATGATTATAATTACACAATTCACGATCTCAAGTTGGTAGTAGTTGTGCACTCCTTACAGTGTTGGATGCATCACCTATTGGGATAGCATTTTTTGTTTTTTATGGACCACAAGATCCTCAAGTACACTTTCACAAGGTGAGAATTAAATCTCAGGCAACTAAGATGAATCGAATATCTAAATTCATTTGATTTTGAACTAGGATTTATACTAGTAAAGGGAAATGTTGTTTTCGATTCTCTAAGTAGAAGTACTTGGACTTAGGAAGTTCAGAAGACCATTAGAAAGTGAATGATTATAGATGTGTTTTATAATATGAAAATTTAGGTTCAAGATCATCATGGATAGTATGTACTTTCATTACAATTAGTGACTTCTTCACTTCTTTAGAAGGTGAAGATGAGGAAATTTTTAGATCTGGAGGTCTTGGTCCTATGAGAAAGTATTACTGGTGAGGACCCTCTTTCGGATTGTTCTATTGATGATGAATAAATATTATATATACATGGCCATACCTAGGTTCCAATAGATATAAGAGAGGATCTAATTCGAGATTCACATGCTTCACAGTGGGTAGTTCACCTAGTTATTTCCAAGATGTATCATGATATGTGCCAACAGTATGGGTTTTTAGGGATAAAGCATTAGATAACAGGCTTTATCACTAGGTTTTCCACCTGTCAGCAGGTGAAGGTGGAGCACCAGTGACCTGTTGGATTGTTGAGATCATTACCAGGTCCAGAATGGAAATGGGAGGATGTTGCAATGGATTTTCTCATTATCATTCTGAGGTAACCTAGAGGTAGCGATGCAGTTTGGGTAGTTTTGGATTGACTGATGAAAGTTTATAACTTCCTTTCTATTCTAGTGAATTTATCAATTGATCAGTTGTGAAGATTATATGTTTGTGGTATTATCTAACTACATGGGGTTCATTGTACTATCATTTCAAATAGTGTTTCTTGTTTTACACTGAGGTTTTGGTAGGGGTTATAGAGAGCGATGGGCATGCAGGTGATTCTAATCACAGCCTTTCACCCTTAGATAGATGGCCAAATAGAAAGGAATATATAGGTTTTGGAGGACATGCTCTGAGCATGTGTCATTAACTTCGGTGGTTCATATGAAAATTATATCCCTCTCATTGAGTTCACCTACAATAATAGTTATCAATTGAAGATTCATATGGATCCTTAGGAATCCTTGTACTGTAGGTTGTATCACTCACCCATGTGCTAATTAGAGGCAGTAGAGGCAGTGTTACTAGGTTCTCATCTTATTTAGGAGACTTTGGAATAGGTTAAGCTAATCAATATGTGGATGTCTACTACTCATTATAGAAAAAAAATCATATGTTGGTCGCCATTTATGACCTTGGGATTTTGAGGTTGGGGATCATGTATTCTTGTAAGAATCACCTAGACTTGGTCATAGATGGATTAAGAGGTAAAGGAAGTTATTGACGTACTTTTTGGGGTTGTTTCAGATTCTGGAGAGAGTTGGGTCAGTAACCTATTAGTTTGTATTACCTCATAGGTACAGTTACATGAATGAATTCTTCCAAGTTTCACAACTTCTCCATTATCATGTTGACCCATCTCATACTTTTGATCCCAACGAGGTTGAGTAAGAGGCTAATGCTTCATTTGAGGAATATCCTATATGAATTTTTGATTAGAGCACAATGGAACTTTGAGATTGGTTTGTCCCTTTAGTTCAAATGTTTTGGTTTCACATCTAGGTATAGGATGATACTTGGGAGTGGGAGGCCAACATACATGCCCAGTGGTCAGAGTTGTTCTCAAATAGTGTTTCACTTCCATTTTAAGGTGTACTATGGGACGAGTTCCTTTAAGGGGGAGACTATAATAACTTAGATTTTATCTCATATGGATCCTCTTATATCTATTCTAATTCTTTATTTTGTACCTATTATGGATTCTATTTGACTTTATAAATTTTTAGGGGGTTTTGGGGGGTTGTTTAGAGCTCAAAACCTCGATTAGTAGAGAAAAACACTATGCCACACGGTTAGTAGAAACTACAAAACCCATACTGTGTGGCATCTCTTAATTTTGAGCCTCTAGGAAGTGGTGTGATGAAGGGTTTATGGTTTTCCCTAACCATGTGTTAGGGTCCACATGCCTGTGTGTGATGTTTACTATTTTTAGAAGAGGCATATCGCACAGTTGGTTCATGGTTTGGCCAACCATGCAGACGAACTGTGTGTCTCTTTTTTTCTTGAATAAAAATAAAAAAAATGACATTAAATTATTAATAATATCACCCCTCTTCATATTTTCTATTTCCTATTACATAACACCCAATTTATTCATGTTGAGATCCCAAAATCCCCCTTTGATAGATGTTGATCCTGACTCTTCATCTCGTGTTTAATCAAAGTGATGTCTGTCTATTTGGATTCCTCCAGGTAAGAGATACATTCCTTTTTTTCATTCTATTTTTGTCTTCCTTTTGATGGAGTAATCAAGGTGCAGGCTGATATACCCTATTTTTAGGGTGTTCATCCACTTTTCAGAATTTTTCCAATCCAGACTAAACTAAAGGCCGACACTAGACGACGAGGGTTGTACGAGCATGAGGTTGGTGGTCTACTAATTATCCCTTCAAGTCTTATTATTTTATAATATGTGATATGTGTTGCATTCTAGTTTCACCACATGTTTCCCCTAAATTATATTTTCCTTGAATTGGTTTCCTTTCTTGGAGCCTAATGACTAGTTATAACATAAATTCACATTGAGTTTTCAACCTCAGAGTGAGTCATCCCTTTGGGTGTTCCATCTTATATGCCTATTTTTATCCCATGAGTATATATCCAAATCACCTATTGGAGTGTTTGGTTTTAATTATAAATGGTGATACCATTTTGATATTGATTAAATGATTTGGCATAGAATGACTAGTGCCCTTGACATTTTTAATGAATTGATTATAGGTGAGTGGTAAGCCCACATCACCAAATTAAATTGAAAAATGGTCACGCCCTTGATAATGATAAATGCAAACAAATTATGAATTATTCCTTGTCTCATATTAAATCCAACTTATATTATTACTAAGGATTTGTGGGAATAGAGACCATCTTTGATTATGGAAATTGGGAATGATGACCCTTATACATTATATATATATATATATATATATATATTTGTGTGTGTGGGGGGGGCATGGAATCCCTCCTAATTTATATCAAATAGGCATGATAACCCTTAATAATTATACCAAATGGGCATGATGATCTTTGAACATGTTATATCAATACAGGTATGGAGACCATCATATAAATGTGATATTATATGGTCATGATGTCCCTTGTGATACCATACAGGTATGAATTCTCTTATGATATTATATGAGAATGATGTTCCTTGTGGTATTATGTGGGCATGAAGTCCCTTGTGATATTGTATGGGTATGAATTCCCTTACTGTGATGTCGGGCATGGGGACCCTATACGTGATATTGGGAATGGTGTACCCTTTACTACTGTGCTTCTTATAATAGAGTACCTTATAACTGTGATAATTGAAATTGTGTCCCTTGATACATATTCATAGTTATTTTAACATGGGCCGATGCGGGTAGTGTCAGCCATGTTTCCATCAGAAACCAGATATAGACCATTTATAGATGTTATTACTACTTTTCATTGGTATATCTACACACTGTCATATTTTATACATAAAATGGATATTAAAGATTCAATTGGCAGTATCCTATTGAGTTTATCTCACACCCTATTTGGTCCGCCTTGGCACATGGGTAGACTATATGCTTGCAAGTGTAGATATGGGGAAGCGCCCTCTTACGTTTGTGTGACATTTTGGCATGTTTTAGGATAGATCTTTGTAAAAGATGACCGGTTTGGAGCTTGGGATGATGGGATATATTTTTTACTTTTTTTTCTTTTTTGTATATTACTTTTTCATTTTTTTATATCCATGTTTTTTTGATTTATAGATACATGACATAAATTATTATCCTTCTTTATATTATTCAATTTATTAATTTTGAGTATTATTCAGTGCTTGCTTATTCGTGTCTATTTTTACTACTTATTCACTATTATACAACTTTCTTTATTTATTAGTTGATTGTACCATTGTGATACCTCGGTAATGAGGGTATATTCTCCCCAAAGACACACCTAAGGCCCTCACTACTAGTCAGTGTCATCTGACATTCAGGGAGATTCACTTGATGCCATTTGGCCTACCAGGATTAGGGCACCTCTAAGTGTAACTTGGGTTCGAGACGTCACCAATATATTTTCCTTATATAAAACCATTATACATAATATTTAAAATGTGTTTATTACTATTCATATCACCAAGTTTAATAGCTAGTTCATAATATCCATGTCAAATAGTAAAATAAATATTATATTTTGGTTCATTAGAAATTGGAGTTGTGTATAGTAAAGGTTATCTAATAAATTAAATTTATTCTGAAAATCATAAAATATAGGGGTGTTGCATTATAGGCCTCTTAAAATGAATTTCACCCTCAAAATTACATCAATTTTGAACAAAAAACTAAGGATACTTCTCCATCATTTCATCCTCAGGTTACCATATAGCTTCCTCAAACTAGTGGTTTCACCACTAAACATTGACTAGGTAAGTGGTTTTGTTTCATAGAACATTCTCTACATGATCCATAATCTCCACCATTTATTCCTCATAGATTATATCATACTCTAATGGTATGAACTCTTAGTTTGTTAAATGTGAAGGGTCTAGTATGTACTTTCTAAAGAGAGATAAATCGAACAAATCATGGACTTGATATAGGTTTGGTGGAAGAACTAACCAATAGGCTACCATCCTGATATGATCAAGAATTTAAAATGGCGGATATACTTAGGACTTAGTTTTCCCTTCTTTCTGAATCTCATTACCTTATTCCATAGATAAATTCTTAGAAACAACTTGTCACCCACTTTAAATTCCAAATCATTTTCATGATTATCAGCATTACTTTTCAGTCAAATATGTGTTGACTATATGTGTTATTGAATGGATCTAACCATCTCTTCAATTTCTTCAGTTATCTAAAGTTTCAATAGCTTTCTTTCTCTAACTTAATTCCACCACTTTGGATCTATACACTTATTTACATAGAGGTATTCATAGAGAGCCTTATAAATACTCATTGGAAAGCTATTGTTGTATAAAAACTCAACTAGAGGAAGGTGTTGATCCCAAACACCTTTGAAATCTAGACAAAAAGATATCAAAATATCCTCTAGGGTTTGAATTGTTCTCTCAGACTGACTATATGTCTAAGGATGATACATAGTGTTGAAACACAATTATGTATAAAGATATTGCAAAATAATTTTCCAGAACATTGAGATAAACCTAATATCCTAATCAGACATAATAGAATATGGTGATCCATGAAACCTTACCACTTACTTAATGTATATCCGAGAAAGATGGTCCAAATAAAAATCTTCTCTAATAATGATGAAGTGTTATGAATTTATAAGGTGATTGACTACAACCCATATAGTGTTATTCCCACTAGATATTTCAGTGAGTCCAATGAAAAAATACATTGTGATTTTTTCCCATTTACATTCTAGTATGGTTAATGGATGTAACATCCCCTTAAAAAAATTTATCTCAACCATAACTTGTTTACATAGAGAGCATCAATATACAAACTTTGTGATATCACTCTTCATGTCATACTACCAGAAATACTCATTAAAATCTCTATAAATATTTGTACTTCTAGGATGAATAGAGAATGAAGACTTGTACGCCTCATTTAACAACTCCTTAAAAGCTAGTATGGTTGGAACGCATACACTTTTCCTAAACATTATTATTACATAAAAATCAAGGATAAACTCAATAACATTTATCACATTCTTTTGTAGCTTGATATCATCCTTCTACACCTCTTTAATCTTCACATGGATAGATAGTTGAACACTCATTTGAGAAATATAAGATTTATTCACTTTCTTCAAGATTTATAGATTCATACTTTGTAAATATATAAATATTGGATATTTTTTATCCTCATCATGGATAAGCTAGAATAATCATTTTGACTCAAATCATTGGCTACCTTGTTTTCTTTCCTAAAGTGGCAATGTATTGAAAAATCATAATATTTAATCATATTTAAACATATCATATAGAGAATATTCAACTACTTCCTTATGAATATATAATTTATAATTATCTAATCATTATATATATCATACTTCTCCTAATAAAGATAATACCCCCATATATTTAATAAAAAAAATAACGTAGCAAACTCTAAATCATGAGTTGGGTCATTTTTCTCCTGAACATTCAATTTTCAAGAATAATAAGCTATAACCATGTCATTATTCATAATAATTCATCTCAATCCCTTCTTGGATTCATTAATAAATATTACAAATATATTTCCATTATATGGTACTTTACACATAGGTTCACTAACTGGTCTTCTCTTCAGTTTCTTGACATTTTTCTTAGATTCATTTGTCCAAAGAAACATAGCACCCTTCCAAGTTAAATTTGTGAGTGGATTTTATAGTTATGAGAAATTTTCTATAAATTTTATATAATATCCCAAAAAACCAAGAAAACTTCAGAACATAATCAGTGTTTTTGGTCTAGGATAATATAAAATAGCTTCCATATTTTATTAATCCACCGATATACCCTTTCTTGAGATTATATAACCCTAAAATAAAACATTTTGTAGCCAAAACTCACACTGTAAATTTTTAATACAACTTATCCTTCCTCAGGGTTATCAATACAATTCTAAAGTGATCTTTATGCTCTTCCTTACTCTTTGAATAGATAATAATATCATCCATAAATACTACCAAAAACTGATCAACATAATCTCTAAAGACTATATTCATTAAATCCTTAAAGATAGTGGGGGAACTATTAAGACCAAATTGAATCACTATATACTCATAATGTCAATACCTTGTACAGAATAGTTTTTTGGGTATATCCTTCTACTTGACACTAAATTGATGATATCTAGAATGAATTTCATTCTTAGAAAAGTATTTTACTCCACATAATTTTCCAAAAAATTCATCAGTATGGGTTAGAGGATAATTTTTATTGATTATGATATTTTCCATATCCTTATAATAAATGAAAAGTATCATCAATCCATATTTATTTTCAAAAAAAAGAACAGGTTTTCCCTAAAGTGACACACTTGTCCAAATGAATCCCTTGTCAAGATTCTCTCGGAGTTTCTTCTTCAATTCCTACAACTCAATCTGGGCTATTCTATAGGGAGTATTGGAAATAGGTGTGATGCTAGATATGAGTTCTATTGAAAAATAAACTTCATGATTCAATGGAAGATTATGAAACTCTTCAATAAAAGCATAAAAAAACTCCCACATAATCGGCATATCATAGTTGTTGAGTTTCTCCCCAAGCATTTAAGATAAACACCCCTTTTGAAAATGAATTAAAACCCATACAATGGATGTGATTTCGGAAGTTAATATTTATCATCACACTAATAAAAAATCATAGGATGGTTTGGAATATAAAACATGAATTCCCTTACTCAGTAATTGATGTGGTATTTATATAGAGAAATAAAATTTATTTTAAAGATAACATAAAATTCAACTAGAGGAAGAATGACAAGATTTACAGGAAGCACGTTTCTACAAACTTCAATCAAAGAGGAATCAAATACTTAATATGTGATCCGCATAAAATTAGAGGTTTTCACTATTAATTCTATATCTAACTATGTTGTTTGAATATTTATACACTTATAAAATTCTTTATATATAAAATAATGGGTACATCAATAATTAAATAATACAATAGAAGTTCTAGAGTGGATGATAAGTGTTCCTTTCACCATGTCATTATTTTATCCCTCATCAAAAATAGTAACCACATGAGATTTCACCTTTTCCTTTGGATTAATAGGTTTTTTATGTCAATCATCATCATTAACCTTTAAATTTGGTCACTGGTTAGCATAATTCCCATACTCATTGCATTTGAAACACTGGAGTGTGGGTAGTACATCATTTTGTTCTTTCCCTCTATTCACATCATTATTTAACTTCTTCCCATCACTTTGGTATTTTATTTTCTGATGAACTTACCTTATACACTTAAAAAATTTACTAATCCCCTTAACATAGTTTCCTTCATGTTTCACTGCTCACTTAAATTGTGAAGGAAAGGTCATTTTATTCTCTCCATGGTTTTTAATGTTTTCCTTGGACTCTGTCTTTATTTTCTTATAAAAATCATATGATTGAAGGGTAACTCCAATATTTGTTTCCACCTTGAGATCACATTAGATTATTTATTCATTGATACTAAATTAACTTTTAGATAATACCCTTCTAATACATGGTTTTAATCCACTGAAGAATCAATAAACCATACTTTCAGGTTGCATGATAATACTAGAATCATACCTTGTAAGTCTAATAAATTTTCCTTGTAGGTACCAACGGATTCATCATCCTTCAGATTTAGATCAAGGAATTCCTTCCTTATTTTTATATGAATAATTCAAGGGAAGTAATTATTTAAAAATAATATCTTAAACTTATCTTAGACCATGGTTTCAATTTCATCTTGTCGCCTCATATTCTTAATGTGATTCCACCATTTATCTTCTTCTCCTTCCAATTGATAGACATCCAAAATTAATTTTTCATGTTCTGAACATTGGAGAATGGAAAAAAAACTAGTGGTATTGATTCATTTCTTATCAACTAGTGGATCATAAAACCACTAAAAGATGGTAGATGTTGCCTCATGAATGAATCAATGGAATATTTTTCCCTTATTTTTTCATTTGTAAGTTCATTATGATTCATAACTTGAGAAAATTTTATGTTTATAGCAATGAAATTTTGTATTCCATCTCCCATAATATTCAGTTTCTCAGGAGTAAAATCATTGAATTTTCCATTTCATTTAGTATTAACATAGTTTTTTTAGGATCCATCCATTTACTAAAACTAAAAATCACAGTGTGAGCAATAATAATCAAAGTGAAAAAACACATAGTCATGAAAAATCAGTTATATGGTGGATAAATAAATACAAATTATTTTAAATCTATGGAACCTAAGGTTTAACCTAGATTATTCATGTTCATAATCGATTCAAATCATTCATTGTGGTTTAAAAATAAAATATAACTTAACCAAAGATTATCACTCATGAGTGTCAAACCAGGTGCATAGTAAGTCCCATTTTTGTGTACCAAGAAATGATTGAGTCAAGATGGACGCACCTTTTTCAATATTATTACCTGTAATTACATCAATCCCAAAACCACATCCAACAATAGTATCCAGATAGAGATTTATTTCTAGGTAAACCCTATAATCTCTTCCTTACCAAAATTTAGGATGTTACCCTATACTTAGGATTATCCTAAGGGTTCTCACTAAATATTTCTCATCCTAGTTTCCAAAAGTTAACTAAACTTATCCTCTAATACCAACTATAATGAACTAGTATTTTTATAAATATATATTATGTCTTTTTATATGAACATTCATTACATTATAAAAATACACGCTTGAGTATCGTAAAGGTGTAGTGACTTTAGAAACTTGGAATATAAAAAACCGGTTCATATGTGAATTACATTATCTCCCACTAAGTTCTTCATAATTATCACCATTCTTAGACATATCATACATAATACATTTCTTAATAACCTGGGGAAAGTAAACATAATAAATGGTGAGATATGATGCTCATTAAGGGTAAAAAAGTGAGATATATAAGAATTAAATGAGTATAAGGGTATGAGAGCAAGAGTATAAAATTTGAAAATCATTAACAATATATCAAAGATAATAATATTGATTCATTTCATAAATATTATAATTTCATAAGACATGAATCATAAATAAATCAAAGAACATGAGTTATTAGAGCATAACATTTACATAAGACATGGAATTATGGCATACACATAAGTATAGAAAATCATTTTCATAGTATTCAAGGCTCATTGATAAGACTACCATATTGGAATGGTTTCAATCCATAAATCATCATTTTGGTCAAGGTTTATTCCCAAGACTATCATAGTGGACAAATTCCCTTGTTAAAATGGGTTCACTCCCCATTCTAGTCCTATTTATCTCATGAGGTTTTAATCTTTAACCAATGCATTATAGGGAGATATAGGTCTCACCCTTCACATAATGAAAATCATAAAAACATATTCTACAAGACCATAAAAAATTTATCATACCATAACCCAAGAAAATAAATGGGTTTCATAAACATTTCAATATAGAATAACTTGTTGAGAAGAAACACATTTCATAATAATTTCATTATTTCATCATACCATAACTAATCGAAAATGAATCAATTTTAATAATAATTTTATCATGGTATGACCAATGGAAGAGAAATGGGTTTCATAAATATCTTGTGATCATAAAAATATATCATTCATATAAAGAATAAAAATTTTATCTTTGGATTATATCCCTAGTAAATCACAAGTAACATCAAAGGATGTCATCTTATATGGAAAAAGATTTTTAAAGATCCATTGGAACAATTCTTGAGGAAAATATCATTTACAACTTAAAAATAACTTTTTAAAACATAAAAAAAATTAAAATAATTTTATTTGAAAATAAATTTGTAAACTTATAAAGGAATCTTTAAAGTTCATTTAAAAATGTTCTTGAGGAAAATATCCTTTCTCCTTTGAAAAATTTTTAAGGCATAAAAATTTAAAAAAAATATTTAAAAATAACCTTCTAAACTTATTAATAAATCATTAAAACATTGGTTGTTCATTATATCAAAACAAATTCATGTCATACACTTTAAAATATATATTTATTTCACATTTTCAGAAAAACAAATTCAATAGCACCTATTTCAGAAAATGAAAAGAAGATTCCTTTTAGATTTTTTTAATAAAAGTAAAAAAAATTATAAATGAATTAAAATAATATTAGTATATTTTTTAAAACATCTTTAAACTATTTTTTGAAAATATGGATATGGAATAAAAAATGATTAAAGAGATAAATATAATCGATTTTTCATAAAAACAATATTTTGGTCTCTTTAATTATTTAAAAGAGTAAAATGAAAGGAAAAAAAAGTTATTATAAATAAATAACTAGGTATAATAAAATATATGAGTTTCTTGATATATATATTATAATATTTCATCATTATAAATATAATCATAAACAATCCTAATAAACAATGAGATTGTAACATAAAACACTTACCTCTTTTGTAACTTTCAATCGTAAGCCCTACGAAAGAATAGCATTAAATTAAACTTATAATATCATGAGAATAAATAAATTCATTATATAACATTTAAAGTGTGTTTTATATACACCTCATAAAATAATATATGTGCATAACATAACATATGACCCAAAAAAGAAAAATTGAGACAAAAAATATTACTTTAAGACTCGAATTCCTTCGTACAAGTCAGAACCTATTGTATAATAAATATAAGTTTATTATACATAAATTAAATAACCATAATCATATTTATCATACCATATATGATTTACTCATGACTTTTTATTACCCATTTATCAATAATTCCTTGTTAAAATCATGTTTTAGATAATAACTACTTTGTTTTTTGTGTATGTTTTGGTGTGGTATTTTTGGTAATTTTACTTTGATAATGGCTCCATAATATCCAAAATGTTAAACATCATATAAATATAATATATATTCATTATATATTAATTTATTTTAATCTATTAATGTTAGATATGGAAAATGAGTTACACCGTTTATAGAGATGGTAATCTGTACTTACACATGACCGTTCTTTCCATTTTCTTGATTGATCAAAATAAAGGAAGGAAAATAATATATAAAATTTATATAGTAATTATTATGTCATATATATCACATATATTCATTAAATTTATCCTTATTACCTTCTGTGTAAAGAGTTAGTGAAAAAAACACATCGCGTCATGAGGTGGTTATCTGTCGTACACACAAGCGACATTATTGTATCCCCATGGAAAGGAAAGTAACAAGTAATATATGATATAATGATTAAATAATAATAATAATATCATAAATATCATATATAAATAATTAATATATCATTATATCCATCCATGAGTGGTGGTTATGGAAAAATAATAACATCGGTTCGCGAGGCGATAGTCCATTGTACACACAATCGATGGTTTATTTTCCCATTTGAGGGAAGAAGAAAAATATTTAGATCATTAAAGTAACATAATAACACATAATAATATTTATTATACTTATTTTATTATATTATAATTATTTAATAATATTTTAAATAGGTGTAGGGACAAATAAAACAAAACACAAGTGTATGAATTTTACCTCTTCTTCGAAGAGCCTCTTTAGGTTTATACCTAAAGCCTTCATAAGAGGTTTTAATAATCAAAATAAGGCCTATATAATTATATTATGTAATTAAAGACTATAATTTTGAATTTATTTTCCAGAACAAAGGGTTTTTTAAGTGTGAAAAGGAGAGGAGAGGGGGTGTCCTATTATAAATAGGGGAGAGGACACACACTGAATTTTTGAAAATAATAAAGTATGCCCATGTTTTTCCCATGAAAAAAGGATAAAAAAATGGGTCAGTATATAACCTTATATGTTATAAATTATAAATATGTCTATAAATTTTTTTAAAAAAAATTATATTTCATTTTACCCCTTATATTTTTAGTTTAACCCCCAGAAAACCTATTTTAACCATAATTGTGGTAATTATTTTTTACTTTTTTCACTCTTCATTATGGTCAAAAATTAATTTGAAATTATTGGATAATATTAATTATAATAATTAAAAATATTTAATCCATTTTTCAAAATTAAATTCATATAATTTTCATAATTTAATTTCAAATTAAACCCGTAAACGCGATGAAAAAGGGATTTTCTAAAGAGAAAATTTTCAAAAGTTTACAACATTTTTTATCAAACTTCAATATGAAATTCATTAAAATGACCTATATTTTTTAATTATAATATAATTTAACTAATTACACTTTTTAAAACCATTTTAAAATAAAATTCATCATTATAAATTCTTTAAATGAAAATATATTTTTCAATAAAAAACTAGTATTTTTCACTATTCATAGAAAAAATTATCATTTTAGAAAAATCACAAAAATTAATCCTAAGATAATTTTGACTTGTTTATTAAAAAATTAAGTTCATTTTCTCAAATAAATTTTCTAAAAGTTTCAAAAATTGCTTTATTATTTGTTCAAAAAAATAAATAAATGCATTTTTTGAGAAAATATTATTTTCAAAAGATATAAAGACTTTACCAAAAATTAAGTACGTTTTTATCAAAATGTTATATTTATATAAAAACATTATAAATAACACTTAAAATTTGGTTATTCCTATTCATACCACCAAGTTTAATGGAAATGTCACAACAGCCAAGTTAAATAGTAATATAAATAGTATATTGTGATTCGTTAGAACTCGGTGTTGCGTGTAGTGTATGATATCAAAGAAATTAAATTTATTCAGAAAAAAATATTCATAAAATATTGAGGTGTTAAATTATCACATTAAAGCCAAATAAAACTCAATATATTACTATCACCATTTCATCATCAATAATAAACACAATTCAATCTACAATAATAACATAATTAAATTAAAACAAGTATCCATGGTTATGTAAACTAATGGAAGAATGAATAACCACCTATAAAAATTGAAAAATAAAATGATTCCAAATGTTGAAAAGTCCTTGTATGATGTACATAAACCCTAAAAATAAAAAACTAATGAAATTCATGCAATATTCAACCCTATCCCACCATTATATTCTAGGGATTGGAAATGAAAATCAAGGAGAAAAAAAAGAAGAGTGAATATGAAGGGGAATAATATACCTTGATAAAATCAACAAAAATTAATGAAAAATGATCAAAAAGACAATAATAATAAGTTGAATTTAAGGGAAGGTATAAAATGGCCATATATAAGTGATAATTCAAGCTTGGGAATGGGGGCCTTAATATTTTAGGTTATGTACCCTATACCAATGGTTTTTTCAAACTATTGGTATAGTATAATTATACCCACAGTTTTAAAAAACTATTAGTATAGGCTAAAAGTATACCAGTATTTTATTAAAACTATTGGTATAGGATAACTACACCAATGGTTTTAATAAACTATTGGTGTTTCTCTATAGGTATAGAGTATAATTCTAGTAGTGATAACATAGTTAGCAACATAATAACAAAAATCATGTATCCAAAATTCAAGTGTCATGATCAAGAGGACTTAACCAAAAATGAAAAATGATTCAAAAATTAATTATTCCTCAAAAAATTATAACACCGTGTAAAAATCATGAGAAACACCTTTTATACTATCTAAATATACCTCAAAACTATTTTCAATTTCACTGAAAACAAACATGTCTCGATGACATTTTATCAAACCCACTTTATACAGAAAATATACCTTTTGGGGAATAATAATTTATTTACAATGATAATACTCTCTATAGGAATAAAATTTTATTCAACACCATATTTGAAAATTCATTTTAAGAGTAAATAATCCCAAAGGAAATTTTTCCAACACCTTGCATTTTTAATAACATTCAAGAATAAGTAACATACAAATATTTTATAAAATTAATTTGAAATAACATTTATTCAATAACTTCTCATGGAAAAAATTTATAATCCATAATAAATTAATAATAGATTAGTTTTATTGGTTATAAATCAATTCATAAATATTAATAATTAATATGATGTCAAATAAAAGAAATTACAAAGAGAAACATACCCATAAAAAGATGGAATATCACTACTATCATTAAATGGTGATGGACCAGGGGTTATAAATTACCATAGCATATTTTCAATACCAGTTTCTCATTTAAAATGCGGGTTTTATCATAACATAGAAAAACCCATAATATTTAATAAACTCTGATTGAGGAAAAGAGTGAGAATGAGATGAGGATGAAGGAGAAGTGGGTGAAACTAAGATGGAGAGAGAGAGATACATTATTGAACCATCCTTGTGGATCTTCCATAGAGAAATCAAGGGAAGGATATCAAGATCTATGGAATATGAATGAAAAAAACTCACTAAGGGGTCCCTTTGGCTGGGACATGAAAAAATGAGGAGAATAAACCAAAAAAATATTTTAAATTGATTAAAACATTTTATGAAAACCAAAAACAAATTTATGAGTATGTTCCATGGTTTGGTAGCATGGTTTACCAAACCATACACCAAATGTGCGAAATCTATAGGATCACCTAAAAACTACTACATGGGTTAACAAACTATTCACCCAATATTGGATGGAATCTCACCCTAAGTAAGACTAATCTACATGGATTACCCTAATTATATACCAACTGTGAAGGTTTAATCATACATAGGATAAATTCACATAGTTACTAATAGTCATGTGTTGACCATGAAAAACCACTGAAATGGGACTCACACTATATAAGATTAGTTTTCATGGTTACTTCTAACCATGCATCATAAAAAAATTACAAATTACAAACTTCAACTATATAAACTCCAAAAATCAATGTTAAAATAATTATTTATCAAAAAGAAAAAAGTGGGGATGTTACCAACACACTATGGTTATCATGACTTCAATAAATTTTAGATATTTGTTTTAAATTTTAAATATTATAATATGTGGTCATTTATAAAAAAACTTTAATCAACCTTGATGGATATATTTTAAGGTTTATAAGGTCATGACATGTGGCATATAAAGAGAGATATTGTCACGAACCAAGTCGGGATACCATCTAACCCAACACCTGACCCAGTCCATGACATGACCCGAAGGGCATTCTTGATCCCCACGGGCTGGAAACTAGTATCGGGCATCATATATAAAAAAAGAGGGAACAATTTGGCCCAATAATAAATAGGATCAGAATATAAAACATTGATAACGCATCAGAGCTAACCACAACTAGATCTCCACAAATGAACAATATGGTCCAATACAAATACAACTAAATAAAACTAACACCGAAAAAACCAGAAGCTACAACAAAAAAACAACCAGCTACTAACACGATCTCCATGATACCTCCTGGTCACCTCCAACCACAAGACCACCCTGCTCCAAGAGATAACTCAAACCAGAAAAACTTGATCAAAACCTGAACCTGTAAAAAAACTCGGGTCTACTAACACCGAGTGGTATAGGTAGGGTGTGAGATAACAGCTCAGTAGGCAATCACCACATATTCCAAGTGTTTCCTTTCCCAAATTTTTCATTAACACTAGTTTGAAATACAATTATAAAAACATATTTTTCACATTTTATTAAAGAACCACAACTTTACTATTTTGAAGGCCAACACACGCCACCATCCATTTTTCAAGAAAACTACCATTTTATAACAAAAACCCAAACTAAAAAATGCTAGTAAAAATTTTAAATGGAAAAATTTAAATAGAAAATAGTTTCAAAGAATACCAATTTAATGAAAAATGACTTACTTTAACAACAACCAACCCACCTACCGTATACTGATGAGAGGAGAAATATAATAATTGTGTACTAGTCACAGGAACACCCCTAGGCACAAGCTAGTTGTGGGCCCCAGGTACCTCATATATCAGTGAAAATTAACCATAATAATATCATTTCTTGTGGATGAGCCACTAGTAGGGAACATACCCATAACTTAGTGGTCCCCAACATCATCATCATAGTTTATTAGTGTTTTCATCGTCAAACTTGCTACGTGAAATAGGGTCCAAACCCCATAGGATCACTAGCACACAAGTACAAGTCCACCCACCTAGATACTCGGGCTTCCCTTTTTGTGATCAATCAAATTTCACACATCACATGTTACCACATACACCATATATAAACCAAAATGAGCATCTCATTTCATAATCCACAACTTTCACATCACAAACCCATTATTTATAACTTACGCACACCAAAACATTTACAAATCAACTCTAAAACCATGAGGATCACCACTTCCCCAAGAATCTGTTAAACAAGACTTTCCACATTTTAGGAAAAACATGAAACTCTAATAGCATGCCAAATGGCCTTTAATCTTACAAACCCAAATATATTTGTCAAAACATTTACAACCCATTTCTAAAACCATATTAAAATGTGCAATGCCAAATGGCCCCTCAATCCAAACATTTTTCAAAACACACACACTAAAATCCAAACAAGAATACCCCCCATGGTATTCCATTTTAAAGCACATTTAAAAAAATTATTTCAAGGAACACCCAAAAACCATTTCCAAAAAACCCACCATATTCTTAAAAACCACATCCAATCATCCACATTATTTAAAGAATATAAAACAATCACATTGTAACCATAAAACCCTTTTTACAACATTTTAACACATTTAACAAGATAAATCATTACCAATATATACACACAAAATCAAGACAACAAACAATAAAAAACCATCCCACCATAATAAAGGCTAAATATTTCATAAAAACCCCTAATTTAACTTTAAAGAACAATGACGTTTAAAAAAAACCCCTGGGTGCAATAAACCTAGGTATTTCACACAAATACCTTTGAAAACCTATTTTTAGTAAATTATAAAAACAAGAAATCATTATTCACATCAATACATAAATATATTAGAGGTTATAAATACATTTAAAAATTAAATGAAAACACACAAGTGTTTGTGAAGTGTTCCAGAAAGTAAAAAGTTGGAAACGCCTACCTCAACCATGTGCGGATGCGATGAAACTTCAAGGGAGGAGAGATATAATACCCAAAGACCATTAGCACACCCTATATCCAAATAAAAACTAACCAAACATAAACTCTAAAAATTATGGTTCTTTCATAGAAGAAAAAAAGAAAAGAAACCCCTAGAACAAAGAGGGAAAGAGAAGAAGATAAGATTTGGTGAAGGAAACATGAAGAATCGCCAACCTTTCTTAATAAATTGACCCAAATTCGCTCCAAATAGAAGAATTAAGGATAATGAAGCTCCTATGGTCGATTTAAAATAGATAGGGATTCATTTTGGAGGTGTAATCACCCAAATCGGAGCACCATGTCAAAAGTTATAAATCTTGCAAGTGGTTCCACGGTTTTGTTCCAAAGTTTTTCAAAATGTGTTAAAATCATGTGAGGGATACTGGAAAACTTCTGAAACTTCGCGTGGTTAGGTTTTATGGTTTTTCCAGGTCGTTCTCAAACTGTGTGACCCCAAAAATTGGCCTAAAACTCCCAAATTACACCCCAAACACTAGGTAAGTTCACCCAATGATCCCTGAATGTTTTAAACACAAAGTACTGAAATTGTGGGTGTCACAAACTCCCCAAAATTAAACTTTATCTTACTCCCAACAATAATAACTAATAATAGGTTTAAAAGGAAACCCAAAACCACAAAAACACAAGGAATTTTATTGGGCACTCAATTAGAACCTCAACTAAAAGATCCAACATCGAGGAAAGAATAAAATAGTGGAGTATCTGTATTCGGGGTGTGACAAATATTTTGATGAGTAGATTTGAAAATGATTAAAGATAATATTCAGAAGGAAAAGGGAACCCATGAAATATAAATTATAAAGGGTAATTAAATATAAAATATGAATTGTGATTATTTCGATAAGGCAGATAATCAAATATATTTGAAGATTCAAATTATGTTGATGAATTTAATGTAGAAGAAAAACATCCAAGTTAGTATGGTGGGTTGATTATATTTCTTTATATTAAATAAAATTGACCTACGAGTCATGTTCTTATTATGATATCTTGAATTAAAGTTTAAAGGTATAAATAGAGGCAATGGACCCTAAACTCGATAATGATTTGATCTTAAAATTTTTAATCATGATAGTAAGTTAGTAAATTTACTTGGTATATTAGAGAATCATTGGTGTATGTTCCTTAAGCATAGATTATCATGGTGAACTAATTAAAATCACTATTTCATTACACTTTGATTTTTATATTTTGATGTTATGCATTTTTTATTGGAATTGGTAGGTTAACTTATTCTTGATAACCCAAGAACAATGTCTAATTAAATAATAAATTTGAATACCCTAAATCACCCCCCAGAGTGTTTTTCTAGTTATGGTTTCTAGAATTGGTATCAAATACACAATTTTATCATTTAGTAAATTTTTCTCAATATATATTTTTACATATAAAAAACTATTAATACAAATGGGGTTCAAATTTTTTATAGAAAGAATTATTAGAGAAAAAAATGTTATCACATCGATGATCTCTTATACTTGATGTTTTATCTATTGTGATACATTAAATTAAATTAAGTGATCCCACCAAGATATCCTTGAATTAAATAAAGAATGATTTACTCAATGTTGATGTAAAGGAACAAAATTTCTTATCTCGGTCACTTTCAAATCATATTTACATAAAGGTATTGTGATGTACATCCACAAAATAAATTTGGGAAACGTTTTTTCAAATATATTATGGAGATAGAAGATTCAAGGATATGAAGCTATAGATCTTCCTAAACAAGTTTGATGACTTTAAGAAGTATCCCAATGAAAATATTTATGGTCACTTCAATCACATAATTGAGGTTGTTGGATCTATTTTTGGACTCAATGATAAAATCTAGGATATAAAGATTGTGTATAAGATATTAAGAATATTATCACCTTAGTATAATCCAAAAGTTGTGGATATTGTTGAAAAAAATGTGGTAGAGATTTCACTTAAGTATTTATAAAGTATCTTGGTGGATTATTATATTCATATAAAACTGAAAGGATAATAAAAGTCACTCATCCAAAGAGATAGATTTCAAAGATACATAGAATCTTGATCTCAACCATAATGAATGAGAAAAATAAGATGTGAATAATGAATTAATATCACTATAAGTGGGTAATTTAAAATTGTGAAATGAATATTTAAAGGAAATATATTATTATAATGCTTCAAATGTGTAAAATTTAGACACATAGTATCAAGGTTTCCATGGAAGATTGATGGTGATGATAGTGAGTTTAATTTCTAAAAAAATCAATAATGGATATTTCTCTTAGATGGGATGTTAAATCTAATAATTCATCCAAAAAAAATTTAATGGAGGATTTTGGTAACAAAGTAAAAAAGTTATCAATGATATTTATCTTGAAGAAAGTGTAATGGAATTCAAATCAAATTCAAAGGAATATTTTAAGGTGATGGTTGATAAAGTTAAATCTAAAATTCAAATATAATATTAATCAAAATTATTAGATGATATTAAATAGGATTTTGAAGGTTCACCAGTGGATCTATGTATCCAAATAAAGAAAATGGGAATATTATATAATTATTAAAATATTCCTCAAAGTATATTGAATTAATCAAAGCCAAAATCACTCATTTAGATAATTTTATCGAATATCAAGTTGCTACACAAGTAAAATATAGATAATTTACTGACTTTAAGATAAATATTGAGAAATAACGTATGTTGATCAATGAAAATTATTCTTAAATTGGAAAATATGTGAAAATAATTGAATCACTTGAAGAAGTATTGGATAACTTATATAAAAATTTTAAAGATGAACTAAAATATGAATTTTATAATAAGAAATAATAATTTGGTAATTTTTCAGATTAATAAGTCAAAGAGAAAACATAAATCAGTACAAAGAAATTTAAAAAGTTTCTAAGTATCAAAGGAATAACTCTATGGTTAAAATAAAACTTTTATTTGAAGGTGAATCATCCAAAACTTGAGCAATTAGATCAATGGATAAATTAAAAAAACAAAAGATTGGAGATAACTTTGGAAATCACTCATCAAGGGTTATTTAGAAACCTAAGATCTTCTTATAGAAAAAAAACATTTTTCATGAAAGTGATAATATTTTACTCCTAATAAAGTGCCATTTTTTTATTACTTGGGTCATTATATTACCTATTGTGATGAGGAGGGAAGATATCTACAAATTAAGGCACCAAATTCCAAAAAAAATAGGACATGAACATATTATTCATATTAAATAGGTAATTACAGATATTGTTTTCATTTCCTTAATTTTTGTTAAAGTGATTTTATTAGAAGTTTAAAATAATAGAAGAAAACTTTTATGGTGCCTCAGGTAGAATGGAGAAGAAAGAAATGAATTTTATCCCTAATAAAAATTGGTTTTCCCTACTAATAGAAGAGAGGTATTACATCAAAACTTGTGTTTAAAACATTAATAAGAGACCCAAAAATGTATCAACTCAATTTTAAATATCTTATAGAGAAATTAAAATAATGTGGAGGCTATATTATTTGATTTACATTTAAGTAATGTAATAATATTTGCACATGGATTCTTGATGGTGGGTGTTCATCCCACATGATTGGTAATTTTATATTATTGAAGAATATTGATAATAATTTGTATGGAATGGTTTTTTTGGGAATAATGGAGATTTAAATATCAAGGGTAGTTTTAAAATTAGGCAAGATAGAAATGAGTTGAAAAAATAGATGTATATTATGTGGATAAGCTTCGATATGATCTCTTGAGTGTGAGTCATCCTTATGACTCAGAATTTGAAGTCATATTCAATCATAATAGATTTATAATCAATTTAAATGATGTAAATTCACTTAAAATTGATAAAGGAAAATTGGTAACCAAAACTAAGTGTATAATAAATAAAGCTCGTGTTTTCTCATAGTGGAAGAGGAAATGGTTTTTAGCATAGACAGCTTGGATAAACTCATCAACAAAGCGTGAAAAATAATTCAAATCTTAAATATGTGAAAGATATTATTAATATAAAAAAATATTGGAAAAATAATTGTGATTCATGAATTATTGGGATAATTTGTAGAATTTAAATAGTTTAATGATGAAAATATCTTCACATTTACTTTATTTGGTTCACACTAATGTGGGTGTCCCCATAACACATGCTAGAATAATAATAGAAAATTATTTAATCTTATTTTTTGGTTATTATAGTGGGATGGTATTTATAATTTTTATTCAAATAAATAAGTAATTGAGGGAGTGAATTATGATATATTAGAGGCATGTTAAAAAATAAATAAGAAGAATGATCAAGATTTTATTATCAAAAAATTATACAAACTACTCCTCTATTAAATTTTATAAGTACTTAGATAAACATAATATCATATGTGAGTTATCATTGGTAATAACTAAATAGAATAATAGAGTTTTCTAAAGATTAAATTTCATGGAAAACAACCTAAAAAAGATATGACTCGTCAAGAGTGGTCTCTTAAGAAACTATTGGAAAGAAGTAGTGTAAGTGGTGGTTTATACACAAAGCGGGGCTTTGTTAATCTTTTATGATAAGATGATTCCATATGAAATGTATAATGGAATTAATCTAACTTAACATCATAGAACTTAGAATTAAATATTATATTTAAAAAATGAAGGTACAAATGTAAAATATAGTGATGCGCCTGATGAAGGTGTGTTTATAGGTTATTCAACTAAGATTAAATCCTAAAATTTATTTAAAAATATGCTCAAAAGGACCATCTAAATTAATATTTTCAAATTCACTATGAAAAAATATAGATACAAATCTGGAATTTTAAACCTATAGTAAATTTTTAAAGAATAAAATTATTATGATTACACTACTGTAAAAATCACTTATACCCAAAATTTGGAATTGTGGGTATAACACCTAAAACCATGGGTATAGGCAATACCTATAGTTCCATAAACCATGGGATATCAAGGAGTTGATATATATCTATACCCACAGTTTTATAGAAATTGTGTCTATAGTATTAGAGATTTCCATAATAGGATAGATGATATAGAAACATCTAGAGATGATATCTGGAATCATTTTTCGGAAATGTTAACATTATATAGAGGATGAAGCATTATAGAATTTATTGTCCCAAAGTTACAAGATGAGTTATTAATGTTAATCTTAAGTGAACCTAGAAGATAATAGATGAATAAAGGTGCACATTTGGAAGATATATTGAAGTGAATAAATAATGAAGATACATTTTCAAAAGATGATTTGTAGAAAAGAGCTATTATTTATCCAAAATATAAATTACCAATAACTAGAAGTAGAGGCATAAATAGAAGCTAAATGAGAAAAACTTGAAAATTTTCATAAGAATTTACTAGAAGATAAAAGATCTTAATAACGTGGAATGAATTCTCATAGTGATACATAAGATTAATAGTTTCTTATGTAATAGCTAGAAAGATAATATGTATGTGTTATAATCAAATTGATACATCAGGTTTATCTATTTGGAATAATTTGAGTTTTCTTGAATGATATTCAAGAAGTTAATTAAGATGATTCTATACTAATAATTCAATGTAACAATCATTATGACTATTTGAAAATAGTTCATGATTCATGCTGAGTATGGAAGATGGATTTTTTCTATGATTTATGGAGAAGTATATGAATGTTTTGAGTCTAAAACATGAATGAAAAACATGAGGGATAAAAAGTTTGGAATGTGAATCTAGAAATTAAATCAATATATGATAATTATTTTTTTAAATCATCATATACTAGAAAGAAATTTCAAAATATGAAGTATAAATTGAAGAGGTTGATTAAAATGCTGGAAGGTACTAATGATTCTTACTTCTATTGATGTAAATAGGAAATTTCTTGAGTGTTAAATGTTTTATTAACTAATTTAGATGTTGAATAAGTTCATGAGTATAATATAAGTATCAAAAAGTTATAAGATCAAAATCTATGAAAAATATAATTATTCATAAGTTAAATGATTGGAAAAGGACCTTGCACTGAAGCTTATGGAAAATGGTTTTTCTAAGTATGTTGAATGGAGTTCTATAATTTTGGAAGATGAAGAAAAAAGAAATTGAAATCCAATAAACTACAGGAAAAGAAAAACCATATCAAAATTTGGACAAATTATATACTTACAACTTCCAATTGAAAGGTGATTCATAATAATAATTTTCTCAGAAATGTGGTTGAGGTTGTAAGTGGATACTGTGTCATCGTGGCTGATGATTCTGTCCCATTTGGAAGTCTGTTAGCATATTAGTGTGTTAATCTTTCCAGCATCAAGTTTCCCAAAATGGGGAATCTTTGTTGAGATGAAAAACTTGCTCCCTATTCCCATAAAGAAAAGGATTTTCTACGAACATGCCTTATTATCCAACAGGTGAATGTTTAGATGGAATATTTGATGAAAGACAGTTTTTCCAATAGACCCTCTCCAACACTTGGATCTGCGAATTCAAAAGTGATGGATTTTGGATCAATGTTCCTGGTGGGTGATGATGACACCTTAACTTCTTCTCATGCTATAGCTAGCCATCCTGTCGGCATGAGCATTATTGAGCTTGTGGTTTCTCATGGGCCTAGAACTATCATCATACATCAATATTTTGAGTAAATATCAAATTATTATGAATCTCTTTTTCATGAAGAGTCTTGTTCCATTGGTGGGATGAAATGGATTTATTCTTCCAAGCCCCCCCCCCCTGTGGTTCACATTATTGATTTTATGACAATAAGTGTATATCAATCCCTGAGATGAACTTTAGACTACATTTTATATTTGGGAAATATTTCATATTTTTATTTTCTAAATATTATTAGAGGATATGTTAGAATTTTTTTTAATTTTAACAGAAAATGTTTTCTGTAACCATGCGCAATGTTGATTTTTATAAAAATTCAAAGTTTTTTATTACAAGACTGGTACATTGGGTATAGTAGCTCTACCTTTTTGTAAATTAGATGTTTGAGATTTCTTTTTCTTGATGTGTGATTGAATTCTCAACATATTATTTTATACATAGATCAATCCAATATAAATATCCATAATTTTGAATATCAGAAGATTTTATAAAGGAATAACTCTTGACAGTCTATATTTATGAAAGAATAAATTTATTTAAGCCTGAAAGAGGTATCAAGATGATAATTTTACTAATTTGAAAATATGGTATTTTAATGAAAATAAAACCTGAATAATTTCATATATCTATATATAGAGAATATTAGAAGTGTAATTTCATATTTTTAAAGTTATTCTTAGAAAAAAGGAAGGAATCTATTACTAATATAGCTAGAGTTGCATTGGATTCATGTTGTGTGGAACTCATGCTGGTTGAACCCAATAATATACATGAATGTAATGTGGTGTGTTTTCTAGAATAGAAAGGGGGTTAGTGGAGGGTTAGGTACATAAATAATTTTTTATCATTCCAATCATTATATATTTAATTTATAATTGATAAGAATACTACATGATGAAATCTATATGAAAAAACAATTTGATACATATGAGTATGATTTTTGACCCATGAGTTCCAAATATGATTTGGGTTGAAGAATTTGAGGGTATATAGCTTCAAGTTCCATATCATCAGTGTGTTAATTTTAGATGTTATGAAACTGGAAGTTACTATACAGGACCAATATTTAAAAACAACCAACCTAAGTTTTAAATGTTGATGTACTTACATAATTTTAGGGTATAACAATTAAGAAACAAGAAGATAGTGAGTTTAACCTATATGTTTCAAAGTGTCTACTGAGTTGAGTAAGTTCAGTTTTTTGATTCGGAAGTAAAATATTCTAAATATACCTTAATTTGTGGAAGATGAAAACTTGAAGAAACTTATATAATAAGTTTCATAGAATCAAAAAATCACTACTTGGGAATAATTTCACCCACAAAAAAAATTCATTAAACTGGGAGTAGAAAATAAATAAAATTTCAACATGACTCATTTTTACGTTGGATATCCACACCGAAGGAAAAGAAAATAAGAATAAATAACATAGTAAAAATGTAGAAAAAAATGAAACACACTAATTAATCCCTTCGCTACCCCGACCTCCCTCCCTTGTAAAGAAAACTATGTTTCCACCTCCAGTTCCCTTCTGACCTCATTTGCAGAATATAACTACCCAACATCTATAGAAAGTAGTAAAAGGCCTAATTTTCCGACATGGTAAATAAAATAAAATAAAAAATAAAGTAGATCATACATGTATCTTGTGACTGTAAAATCCACTGCCCCAATATAAGAACCACAATTCCTCATGGGTCAAAACATATTCCTGTAATAAAGGAGGAAACAGATTATATTAGTTCAAAAGGATGTGGTTCCATATATTTTTCTAGTTTTGTTTAACTAGTCTCTATTTTTCTTTTTTATGTTATGTATAGTTTAATTTGGTTGATACTGGTTATTTCTATTTATCCTAGTTCACATTACATTAGTTTCATACACTTTAATTTTGTTTTATTTATTTCATTAAAAATCCAATTGATTGTGTTCATTTCAATTATATTTTATTTTAGTTATGTATTTTTAATATATGGTTCATTTTAGGTTTTTTTATTCATTTTAGTTTGTATTGAATTAACATAAACCAAAAAATATTGGGGCGACTTTGTTCGAGACAAGTTTTTTGGGAAATTTTAATTAGATTTAATTTTTCTTATTTTTCTTAATATTATCTTGGAAAATTTCATTCATTTTGATTCTAATAAATTCATTTTGATTTTATTTATTTCATATCAATTTAGTTTAGTTCAGTTTGGTTGAATTCGATTGCAGTCGTATTGGTTTGAATTCATTATATTTGGTCTAATTTTATCCATCATTTATAATATCATATTAGTTCAAGTTAGATTAGTTTTTCTAATTTAGTTTCATCCAATTTTTTTCTATTTGAATTATATTTTCTTGATTTTGATTATTCTGGATCTATTTTGGTTGAACTAATTTACATTACTAGTAAGGTTCGGTTAGTTTTTGAATGTTTTTTTTAAATTATTGATTCTATTTTTTATTTGGTTTTCTTGTATCCATTATGGGTTTGTAGGGTTTCACTTTATTTAGTTCAACTCATTTTGGGTTTACACTTCCTAATACTATTTTTATTAGTTTACTATCATTCATCTTGGTTAATTATGTTTGATGAAATTTTAATTGAGGCAAGTTAGTAAAGGTCTAACTAGATTATATTTATTTTGTATGATTATCTTTGGTACAACATGCTATAATTTATTTTAGATCTAGTTAGTTTTAATTAATCTGTTCGGTATAGGGTAATTTAATTTAATTTATACTCATTTAGGAATATTCATTTTTACTCATTATTAGGAATGTGAGGTTGTCAGTGTTATCTGTATAGTGATAGGGGAAGATGGTATTGGTTGGGTATGAGTACCTAACACTCTTTATAGGTTAATACAATTCAAATTATTTTGGTTTTTCTTACTAATATGATATCCTAATTCATATAATTCAATGTAGTTAAATTTTATATCTATTAGTTTTGTTTTATTCAAGTCTATTCAGGACAATTGTTATATGAAATCTATATCATTTTGTAGTATTAAAACATGGTTTGAAATACAAGCAATCAACGATTATTTAAATTTAAAGGCCAATTCATAAGGGAACCTACCTCAAACTCAAGGCGCTCTGCTTATGCAATGGGAACTAGAATCTTTCCTTTAATACTTGCATGCATATGAACTGTTGAACATATATAAGTACACTTATCCCCTATGTACATATTTTCATGGTCAAATATGTACAAGGGTATCCTTACATATATGATTATACTTGCAAATACCCCTTTAACTTACACATGTATGCATTTTTCATATATATACATAAGCACACCTAGCCCCAATATATATATTCATATTGACATGAGTGAATATATATATATATATATATATATATATATATATATATATATTCCTACCTATGAATTCATGTGAAATTCACCTTTGAAAATGGCTACCCAAAACCACTGCAGAAGGTCCAAAATACTCTATAAAAACACTGAAAACTCAAAACACCAAAACCCCAAAATTAAAAAAACAAAGAATTGAAATGGAACAAAACATACTTGAAACCCATGGAAAACCCACTTCCCCTGATGCATGTGGCTAAAACCATCCTCGATGGAACCCAAGAGACCTCAAACTCAAGAATTGACCAAAAGAATAACCTACAAAATGAGTTAGGATTTAGTTACAGTGATCTAAAATGAAATGAATAGTAAAGAGGAAACCAAAAATATCACATAAGTATATCCATAATAAAGAAAACACATGATAAAAAAACACTACTTCTTCAAGCATTTTATCATCAAGAAACAAAATAGGAGAAACCAATAAAATGGTGTCCCTAAAATTCAAAAAAAAATTATTAAGAGGATTATATAACAAATCCAACCTAGAAAAATCATATTGAAAAAATTAACTTAAACATACTCAAACATCCAAAAATGATAACATGAAATAGTAGACTACATATAATTTAGATGAAAAGTATACTAAAAAATCATATTTAGACGTGTAATAAAGAAAATATATTTAAAAAATGGCACAAAAGTGGTGCTTTTCTCACTCTAACCAAGGCTATGATTCATTTTTAAGTTTTAAGGAGTATCAAAATCATCAAGTTTGAAAATAAATTTCATCTTAAAATAGACTTAATACCATTTATTAAAATTATATTAAAGTGTCCAATAATTAATTCTTTAATCCAACAATAAATGATGAAACATTCTCTTTAATTCAAACTAATGATAGCCCATAATCTGAGCACAATTTACTGAATCATCTTCCAATAATTTGAAAAAAATGATCAGTGGCCCTTAAAAAAGTTACAAGAATTTTAAATTATTGAAATCGTATTCAACACTACTTAAACCCAAAAAGTGAATCACATCCTAAAGTACCTAATCACTCCTCAACATTTTTAAATTATAATTATTTACTTCAAGGTTCAGTAACATGAAAATTGACAAAAAAATATGGATTTTGATGAAATAAGGTAGAATATCACTTAAGGAACAAAATATAGTGTTGTTTCAAGAAAGTGTAAATAGATTATTGATAGTAGAAGAAAATATCTTGAGATTCACGGTAGATTTACCAAATAACACTTTAATAACAGCTAAAAATAAAACATGGTGGGACTAGACACAAGTATTAGATGAAAATTAGACAAAATAGATGACAATATTAAAAGTATGATATGGAAAAATGTATGTTAAAACACTAAAAAAAATTAACAATAATATAAAGAAATATGATGACCAAATATAAATCTACAAACAAAAAGGAATCAATTATTAAAATCTACTACTACAATATGAAATAAATGAAAAACAATTGACATAAGTAAGAGAAGACAACCTAAGGATAAATATTATAAAATAACCAATAAGATACAAAGATTTAAACACCTAAAATGATATTCAAGAATAGAAAATATAAAAAAAAAAGTGGATAAGAAAGAGAAAATAGTTGTGTTAGAACAATACTACAATCACCTTCCAAATAAAATGAATATGGAATATAAAATATTCAATCTTCAGTCACATTTCACCTTCACGAACTCAACTCCCTCAATCACTGATCACCAAGAACCAACTTGTAGACTTCTTGACAAACCTGGATTTGAGTACCTTCGAATGCTAGTCACCTTTTGGAACCTTGGATTAGCAAATGGTCCTCTATTTATGTACAATCGATGGAACTCAATGATAAGATCTCTCTTTTGGAACACCAGGCTGCGGATCGGGCGGTAACATCACTGGAGGAGAGGTAGATAAGAGGGGGGAGGGGGAAGTCGCCAGAGGAGATGGAGCTAAGAGGGGCTAGGGGTAGGGAGGAAGAGGCTGGGATATTGAGGTGGAGGTGGAGGCTGGGAGGTTGAGGTTGGGAAGGGGAAAAGAGGGTTGGGAGGCGGAGGTCGAGGAGGGGAGGAGAGGGTTCACATGGGGGATCCTGATAGAAATGAGAAATCAAGAGGGGAGTCCTGATGAAATTGTGAAATTGGGGCAATTTATACCCGCATTTTTAACAAACAGTGGGTATAGACCAGAATATATCAACTATACCCATAGTTTTTTTGAACTGTGGGTATAGATGTGTGGGGATAGACCAATTTTCTAGTAGTATTAAAATTCTAGATAACCTCAAAACACAACACATGATAAAGTTTAAAAGGCTGGATTAAAAGAATAAATAAAGGTTAACCTCACTGTTATAGGTTCTAACAGAGGGGGAAAACAGACCCTTGGTTGGATCTTATTTTGATGTTTGTTTCTCATTTGGTGGTTGGGTTCATGTAAGGCCTTTGTGCCCTATTGGTGCTTTTTTTCTCATCTGGTCATTGTAATGGGTTCCTTCTTTTCCCAGTCTTCAAAAGGAGATCTTTTTTGTTGAATAAAAAGGGTCTACCCCCTCATTTTCATTAAAAAAGGTTAAAAAGAGTTATCTATTGACTCAAATGATTAAAATGAGAGTTGAAATAAAAAAAATAACATCATTGAGAACATTAAATACATCTTATAAACTTGTTGAATAAGAAGTGTCAAGATCACTATTATATTATCATAGGTGGGGAAACATCATCTAAAGAAGTGATAAATTATGATTCAGGGATCAAATCCATTAAGGAATATATTGAAAAAATATAGAAGAATAAAACTTTATAAAATGTGAAGAGGTTGAATAATAATAATTTCATCAGAAAAAATGGGTATTTATGAATAAATAAGATGAGAATGGGAATTTGGTTCAGAATAAATAAAGGCTAGTTTGTGACTTTTATTGATCATCATTACTTCTCAAGGTGAAATTTTTTTAGAATTGTATGTTTCTCAAACTAACACTAAATACATGTAAGTAAAATTTTATCCCACAAAGAATAAGTAATCTTAGTAATGAAATTTAAACCATTTATTAGATTCTCACAATTTTTTTAAGATTGTGAATTAGAATCCATATTAATCTAAAAAAATTAATGTTCTCAATAAGAACAATGAAAATGAATATAGGAGAATAAAATATTAAGGATGGATTTTATTTAATGAAAATAATACAATTTTACTCAAAAAAATAATTAAACTCATGGTTGTTTGATTATTAGTTCAATTAAAATCCATATGATCAATTTTCATCAATTCCACTTTAATATATCAATTATTAATCATGAAAATAATTGATATAATTAAATTTTATTAAGTTTAAATCACATATGAAAAAGAGTATTCTAATTAACTATCATGAATTAACTAGATTTACAATGTTGGATTTTTTTCATTAATAAATACATCTATTAATGATTTAATAAAGAATGAGATAAAATAAGTTTCATAAAAACATGATATTATTGAATAATATCAATTTACAAGTGAATAATAATTTAAAACATTTGACACACACCCTTTTCTATCGATCTCACTCCATTCTATGAGTATGGACACTCATAGCTAATTATTTAAAAATAATGAATGAACCAGATGGGATGGAAGTGAGAAAAAATTAAAATAACTAATAAATAATTGAATAATAATAGAAATATTACTTGAATTGAGAATACACATCCAAATTATTAATCCTAAAATTACCCAATGAAATAATTCTAAAGAAAATAAATCTTGCATATATTGATAGATCTTTGTCTTCTCCCTCTACTTTTCAAAATGGCAGCAGTGACTCCTTGGAAATTAAAAACTGATCCAAAAACTATAGCAGATCTGGTGGTAAATTCCTTCTCCATATATCATGATCCCACTTATATATATACATATATATGTATATATATCTTCCCTTATATCTTCTTTCTTTAATGGTGGTCAAATCCCATTAAAAATAGTCCTTAAAATTCATTTGGGATCCAACATATGTCGTCTTAAAATGATAAAAAAAATTCATATCTATTTGAGAATTTAAAACATTAATTATATATATTTTAGTTAAATTTCACTTCAAAAATTATTTCATAATGGAATGTAGTGACATATTTTCATTCTACCATTCCATTATGCACTAATGGTACCCCATGATTTTTCATTTTCTCAAACAATTTCTATAACTACCTTAAAACACATATAAATGCTCAAAAATTCTAAAGTATAATTAAATTATAAAGTATGTTTTTAATTCATTAAATCGGCATTTTTATCCAACGCAAAAATTTTAATTTTTCACCCTTTTTCCATAACCTTCAATGAAATCAGGATATAATGAATTGTGATGTTCCTTTCAATTTTATATAATCCATGTGGTTAAATCATAATCTTTAGATGTCTTTAATTATTTCTTAAAATCTCTCTAAATCATAATGAAATTCATTAAATTCTTTAGTCATGATTTAAATTTCAAGTCTCCTCCTCAAAAAGGATGTTCCATTACATGTGTTGAATTAAAATGTAATAAAAAAATTGAATTCATATTTATTTTATCCCAGATATTGTGGAATATCCTTCTTCCACAATTCATGATTATCACTTAAGTAAATTCTACACTTTTTAATCATTCGAGAGATTTGTGATGCAATATATCATCTTCAAGGTTCGATTTATCCTTTATCAATTCCTCTAAAAAAATTAATCATTCATGAGGTTTGTGGTATGATATTTATGTGTTGCATCGTGATTTTTTATGAATTTAAAACTTTAAAATAAAATAATCATGTTATAATGGAATGTATTGTAACATTATTTTCTCTTATTAGCTTCAAATTTCTCTAAACTCTTCCAATTTCTTCAAAAAATGCCATTCTTCCCAAAATAATGAAAACAATAAGAATTAGTTAGTATTAAGTTGACAATGAAAATCATAGTAAAGTGATATGCATATTTTATAGTTGTCAAATTACCCCACACTTGAACTTTTACTTCTCCCCAAGAAAAATATCAGCATCAAATCAAAGTGAAAACAAGTTTAATAAGAGAAATATTCAATTTTTCCTTCTTACAAAAATAATGGTATAATAAAAAAAATCAAAATAATACAAATCATATACACAATAGTACTCAAATCATGCCTACTATATAACTCTAATTCCAAGATCCTCTCCTCTTCCACTTGTATTTTTTAACACTTTATTAATATTCATGAAACTTATAATCTACCTTGCTAGAGTATTATATATCTCATCATTAAATATCATTTAATTAAGTAATGTCTAATATCAAGTGTATTCACTCTATTCATAAGCTTACAATATATCTAAATTTCCACATTATAAATCAAACCACATTAATCAATTGTACTTTTAAAATGGTTGTTCTAACATTAGTGGTTGATAGGTAATTCATATAAAAATAAAAATAAATGCTCAAAGAGGAAGATTACTATTATAAGTACCATGTATGATTATTAATTAAGCTTAGATAAAATATTATCCTCCTTTATATCATAAAGGTAATCAACTACTAATACTTTCTCCTCCTTTTTCTCATAGGTTCAAAAAACCAAATATTCACAATAGTGAGAAAATTATTCTTTTTTTAATTTTGGTTAATTATTTTATTTTTCTTTTTTCAAATGATAGAGGAATTATAAAATAATAATGAAAAACAAATTTTTTGGATCATTATCCCATTAACTAAGTAAAAATCCCCCATACTTATTCATTTTCAAGATATAATTTCTAGAAACACTATGATTCAACCAATATCCATTTTTGAATTAAATAAAATCATAAAATAAGAACAAGGAATTTATGGTGGAAAGGATAAAATGGATTGTATTATGGCTTACCTAAATGGTTGTTTATAGGCTCTATGGGTTTAAATAAAGACCAAAAAACGGGTGCATCTAATGGTATAAGGGGATAAAAATTAACCAACAATGGACTAGGTTATTTTAATTTGATTTAAAATAATCATGTTTTGAAAAAGATCAAAAGATCATGTTCTAGTAGTGATGCATATCCTGATAATCTCTTAAGAGATAGGGTACTATAAAGAATATGTAAAAGGGTTTATATTACCTCTTAAGAATGGAAATTAAAAATATTGATCTATCAATTCATGGTGTGAATAATAAATATTTGTCTAGGTAATAAAAATTTAAAATAATTAGAATCATAAAAAGGCATAAAATGATAAATAATTTTAATGAGAATATAAAATTGGAATGACATGTAACTTTCAACAATTTCCATTTATATCTCTCATATTTATGATCATAATTAATCAAATTTTTAAAATAAGGTAAAATACATATCCTGAGTGAGGATATATCAAAAATTAATTTTTCAAAAGTAATATGATGGTTTTTAGACATTATCAAACATAGAAATATTTAATAAATCTAAAATTATATACACTATTAACAATATTTTAAAATTTATGAAAGAAATTTAGGAGTGTAAAATTTAATCAAATTAGAATAATATTATCCTTTGTAAGAAATTATATCTTTTTCTTCTTTATTCATAACACCTTATTCATTGAAGCCTAAAAGTAAACAATTCCAAGTAAAGTGAAAGGTATAATCTATTCAAGTTATAAAATATGTAGTAATTGACATCCAACTCCTAAAAAGTCCTAAATATTCTATAAAACTAATTCATATAATAGAAATAAAAAATTCATATTTCCTCGTATAAACGATTTGTTTAGAGTCTTTAAGTAAGACCTTACCTCAACACATGTCATGCAATAGAAGAATGGAAATAAGTTACCCAATCTGCATTAAACCATGACTTGAATTTCTTCTCATATAGAGTGATTAATCTTCTTATTTTTATTAATGGAAACTTGAAAATTTATTTAGGTGAAAATAAATTATTAAAATATCTTAAATAATGAATAAGTAACTCATTAATTGATCAAAATTGATAGTAATACTCCTTTACCACTTCTCATTTCCACTCTTCTTAAAATTTATCGATATATATCTTTAATATAGCTACCACATATTTCTATTATTAAATTTAAATAAGTGTATAAATATATTTATTCATATATTTTATATAAATTTAAAATTCATTATTAGAAAACTCCTTAGATTTAGGATTAAACACAATGTCACCATTGGATTTATCCTCTCATTATACCTTTAATTTAGTATAATCTTTAGGTAATCCATTTTATTTAGTTAACACTTTCTCTATTTCCTTCAAGTATTTTTATCATTCTTTGAATTTTCTTACAAGAAAGAAGACTTTATTATTCTATAATTGGGTAATATTCAAGACAAACTTAATTCTATGGTTGTTTCCCCTATTTTTTATACGGGTTTCTCTCTATGAGTATATTGATTTATTGATTAAGGGGATCTAATTGCACAATTAATCATATATAGGCACTAATAATAAAAATTTGTAACCATAATAAAAAAACCCAAGTTCATAAAAAGAAATAAAATACCTAAAATAAAATCATAAAATAGAAAGAGATAAGAAAAAGGCTTTGATAAAATCAAGTGGTTCTTTGATGGTTATCAATTTTCATTATTCCTTGATATTAGTGTCAAAAAAATAACTAATCATAATAATCATTACTTATAATGGTGTAAAATGTTAAGAATTTTATGTTTATTAAACTAACATTAACTACAAAAGCACTATACATTATATGAATGAAATCAATCTCATAGAGAATAAGAAACCCCAATAATATTTTTTCATGATTTTGATTTATAATATAAATTAAACTAAACTAAATTAATCAATTAAAAAATAGTGATGAAAATTATGATATAAGAATCAAATTCCAAGTTTGAAAATTATTTAATTAAAATAATTCAACTTCACTCATAAATTTAATCAAACTCACAGTTATGAAATTGTTATTATAATTGAAAAAAAAATTTATCAATTTACATAAAATCTACTTTAACATTTATATGATTCCCCAAGCTAGATAGACCACTAATAGGGGTTAATTAGTGGTTTTATTTTATGAATTTTTATTTTTAAGATTAAAATTTTAGACTTTTTAATGTCTTAATCCACTATATTTATTCTAAAAACTTCACTGTATGTGTGGTAGTAATAAAAGAGAGAACCTTAAAAAGTATTATAAGGTTTGGCCAAAAATACTTACTCTTTTCTATGATTGGTTATTCACCCCAATCACATTTTCTCTGCTATATGAATAAGTGGTTACACCATGGAAAATCACAATCCAATCTGCACATAGTCATGTTGTTTTCTAGATCCTAAGTCACATAGGATTTTTCTTATAGCTTCAAAAATCCTCACTAAAAATTTATAATACTAAATAAGAAATATCTATATCAAATCCTAGTTTCTTCTATACCACTTTGAAAAATAATCTTCCACTATGAACAAACTGGATCAACTACTCTACTCCTGTACACTTCTTAAAGTATTTATGACCAGTTCTTCATCAAAAAATAGTCATTTGTCTTACTCATATTTACCGACATTCATAACATTTGTTTCTCCTCAATGCTTTTAATACTTGGGAACACTAAGTCTCTTCTTTTTTGAATGTATCCCAACTTCAAAATCATTTTTCTCGCTTCGATATAGTGAAGTATAAAGATCTCACAAATCTCTCACACTTTGTATTTTTTAGATCTTAATATCTTTTACACATCCTTTTTTTGGTACCTATTATGTTTTATATTCACTCAAATCAAGAATATTTAGTTTCCATTTCAATTTGATAATGTCTCAATATTTGGTTAGAAATAGTGATCTCAACCCATTTAATCCGGTCAATGGAATATTGATTTTAATGTTCTCATTAAAACTCATTTGAATCTCAATCAAGTATTCCTTTTAAATTCCCTAAAGAATCGAGTTTTTTCATTCCTTTAATTTTATAAAAATATCTGCATTTATCACTTTTTAATTTTTCACATGCATGGCATCATGACATAGAAGCTTCTCTTATAATGTGGAACTCAACTCAGCTTCCATATTTTTCCTCGGGTGATCTTCCTCCATTTTTAACTTGTATTATAATCATTTTTTTGATAATGATATTTTGAATCTACAAAACACATCATAGAAAAATCATCATATTTATTCATTTTTATTTAGAATATTTCATTTTGAAAAAATAAAATTTTCAAGTCTTATCAAAATCTTTTATGTGAAACAAAAATATCATATACTTAGTAAAAATGCATTATGTGTAGAGAAATTTCTTACACTACTTCAAATAATATCATACATATAGATAAATATCTTATACATGCACGAATATCCTATGTCCATATATAAAATTCCTTACATAGCATAGATTATCATGTATCTAGGAAAAAAACATATGCAGATTCAAATATCATATATAGCCTTTAAGTCATATACTCCTAGAAAAATGCATATGTATTGTACTGAAATTTCAAAAATCACTCAAATTTATTAAAACCTTTTCTATTGATCCCTATGTATTCTTAATAGCTTCATCTCATCTCAAATCATTATCTAAAGTATCTTCCATAAATGGATGGATCTTATCACTTTATTTAATAGTTTCCTTGTCAAGAATGAAATCCAATAATAACTTTCTCCTTAGTTTATAGATTCCAAATTTTATTAAATGTTATAAACAACACTATTATCATTTATAAATTTTAAAAGATTGAATATCAGTCCATCAATCATCACATATAAATTTTTCCTATTTCTTGAACCTACCCAAGTAATATTTTCAATCTATAAACTCAAATACCTTTCCCATTTCACATAGTAGTTCACATATCATTCTTTAAAACTTACTCATAAAAATATATTAACATCCATTTCAACAAAAATACTCCTTATTGACAAAAAATACAATCTATTACAATGGGAACAAAAATATCCCCCTTTGTATTTTCTTTCAATACCAACACACATATTTTTATATCAATATGTGTGTTTATCTTTCTTCCCATTATTGATAATAAATTTGTAGAAACGTTTGGGGGGTCTCCTCATCTCACCTAAAATCTATTGAAACAATTTTAATATACCTTTTTTAGGTCTAAAAAATCAATTTCTACTCTTCAAGGAAGGAAAATACCATATGATTTTATTAAAAAATATCTATTAGTCAAAAAAACTCTAATTCTTGTGGGATAAACCCTTATAGAAAACAAGATTATATATCCAGCATTGTCAATGTTTTCTATAAACAACCATACATGTGATACTATTCTAAAATTATAATTTTGTGGTATTTTTTAAAAAGATGTATTCAAAGAAAATGTAACCTTCACTAAACATAATAAACCCATAAAAAATTAATTAAAAATTGTATAAACTCCTCATTTTCTCATATTTTGGTCAACCAACACTCCACCTTTATAAATATGTTTTATACACTCAAAATAAGGGCACTAATTTTGATTGGCATACCTTAATTCCATATTTTCAAGGCTATATATAATTTTCATATTCACATCATAACATGTTCATATCATTTTTCCTCCCCCTTAAAGTGATTCACTCAACTCCTCCCCTTCATGGTAGTTAGGGTACTCCATAAATACAAACTTCTATGTTTTCCAATGAGTAAATCACTCAATTTTCTCCTTCAATACACTAAATTTTAACAAAAATAAACAAAAAATTAGGTAATAAGGATGGACCTCTATGATTTCTTAAAATTAGCAACTAGGCTAAGAGTTTCCTCTCAGCCGAGGCTTCTCTTTTATTTCAAATTAATCATGGGGATATTTATTTAATATTCTATTTTTTCATAAATTTTAATAGTTCACATGTTTTCCTTATACACTTATGTTGTTTCCAAATGTGAAGTAGTTTATTTACTCACTAAGGAAAACTCTTAATCTGATGTTTGAATGTTCCTCTTAAATAATTATTCCTTATCTTGTACTGTAATCATGAAATTTTTTATTCCATGACCAATTTACTCATATCACTCACATGGATTTTATTGTATTTTAAAGTCACCACATATAGATAACTTCTAATGTGCCTCAGTATTCTCATATAATCTCACTTTATTTCATTTGGTCCTAGAACTAACGTGTGCATTCTCTATTTTTTTATCCAAAGCCAATTCATCTAGAAAAAAAAAATCAAGCATCCTTTATTGGCATGCTCAGTTTTCTATAAATTTTTACATGGTTTACTACAAGGTTTATATTTTTTTCTCGCTTATAATTTTATTTTACTTTAATGAAATAAGGAGTTTGTACAAGTTTACAATTCACTCATCATCTTTATGATACTACTGGTTACATCTTTAACACAAATATTCTAAAATCTCATTTCTATTTTGGGTGGATAGATTACATGAGTTTCTTATTACATATTATTTACTTTGATATTTTTCTCTTTTTTTATTAGTATAACTCTCACTTAGATTATTACCCTTCTATGGTAATGACATATTATGCCATCAAGAGTGGTTTTTTTCATACCTTCCATAACACTAGTAAAAATATCTAAACTTTGATATTTCATATTCATAAAAAGTATAACCAGGATTTTTTTATTTTTTTACTATAACATGATCCATATTATTCCTAGTGGTAGTGGTTTTAATGTCATATTTTTATCTTTGTTTCATTTAGAATATTTCCTCTCATTTTTACTTTTGGTCCATAAAGTTTCAGGTTTATTTTTAAGATATATGCCTTTAGTGGTAAAAAATCTATTTTGATATTTATTAGGATCAAATTTAACATAATTGTTGAAAATATATATTTATCCATATTGATAGGATTATCCTTTAACCTAAACATAATTTTAAAATTATTATGTGGTCTTCCTCAACTCATTTTAATCACCAAGAGAGATAGATTGTATCTCCACTATCTCTTATTATTTTCCAACCAACTTGTCTTCAAGATTACTCACCATATTATCTTACTAGTACATATTTAATTTTTTAATATTAATCTCATCAATATATATAAGTTATTTATTGACCAACTCTTTTTTCTCATCATATACTTTATTTTTATCCTTCAATGACTTTTTATTTTCTTTCTTGAGTTGTGTCATATGCTCAAGACAAGATTCCAACTCACCTTTCAACTTCCACTATAGCTTTGTCCTTTCCTACTCATAATCACTAAAAGAGCTATAAAATCATTTCTCAGAATGAGAAAATAAATTGAATTAAATATCTAATTATCTACTTGATGAATCATCCTTATCCATCTTACTTAACAAACTCTTTTTCTAGATACTATATTTATTCTTCTTGTTTTTACCCAACCTCTATTTTTGGGGTTACTAATATTCCTCATTTGTTTAAATTATTCATCCTTATTATTTTATAAATTATATGAAAAATGACCAATGTTATTATAGTTATAGAACATTGTGATGGGTTTTTTGTGATCATCATATGATCATATGTAGTGGAAGACCACAAAAAAAAGGTAGATATATCTTCAAGAATCAACATGTAAATAAATGTGTAAAATAGAGTACCTATAAAATTACAATAGTAAAAATCTTTGTATTACTTGGAAAAGGATAATACATGATAAAGATTGTGAAGAATTGAAAAAAAAACACCCTAGGTAAGAAGGACTGATAATAAGCATACACAACTAAGTATATTCATAACTATATAAAATCCCATTAGATATACTTTAGTGGATCTATCTAAGTGATGTGTTCTATTTATTACCTTAAGAATCTATTCTTCAATATCTCATATAAAACCCTTGGAAATAGATATAAGAATCTATTAAAGCTAACATTTACATATCATAGTAACTAATTATACTCCATGGTAATCATTAGTTAGGGACAAATAAAAGTTTGTACTTTGATGGGATATTTATCATTTAACCATTCATGTTAAATAAATTACAGCACACATGAATGAATGATAAATAGATATTTTCTATTGTTATAATAAAATTATACATTTATAACCATTATAGCCAATATATCATTTTTTTAACACCTAGAGATTATATATGACCCTCATGTTGTTGTTACAGTAATGGTTTTGTTAATGGATATGTAACATTCTCCTGCATATCCACCTAACTGATCTTTACATCACCCCTCTCAATAATCTCTCATATGAGTTAGTATTTATGAAATATGTACTTATCCAATTGATGAGACTAGGGTTCCTTAGCCTGAGAAACAACACCATTGTTGTCACAATATAACTGAATTTCTCTCTCAATGCTAGGAACCACTTCCAATTTAATAATTAACTTCATGGTCTAAACATATTTCTCCACAACATCTAATACAATGATTTATTTTCCATATATTTTCGAGTCTGATGTGGTGGTCGGTTTAGAAATTTTTCAACTAATTGCACCACCATTTAGGAAATATACAAATATTGATTGAGATGTAATATCATCTTTATAAGATTGGAAACTAGCATATGTGTAACCATTTACACATAACTCATACTCTCCTCCTAAGACTAAAAATATATCCTTAATATTTCACAAGTACTTAATGATTTTATTCATAGTAATCCAGTGACTCTCACTAGGATTATATTGGTATCTACTCATTATGATCAAATCATATGATACATGAGGTTGAGTACATCACATGGTGTACATGATATATCCTATGGAATATGTATAAGGAATATTATCCATCAAATCTAAATTGTTAGAATAATCCTAAATCTTCCTAAGATTCATGCCATGCAATATTGGTCAAGACACCTTTTTAAATCACTCCATGCTAAACTGCTTTAGAAATTTACCAATATATGTGTTCTAACTCAATCCAACTAGCTTCTTAGATCTATCTATATAGATCCTCATATCGAGTATGTAATATTCTTCAACCATGTCTTTCATTGGGAAACATTTACTCAGCCACATATTCATAGTGTGATGTTTCGGGAAATCATTTCCAATAAGTAGTATGTCATCAACATATAATATTAGAAATAATATTTTTCTCTCGCTAAGAAACTTGTATATATAGGAATCATCTAATTTTTATATGAAACCAAAATATTCGATTGCATTATCAAAATAGATATTTCAACTCTGAGACACTTATTTCAGTCCATAAATTGACTATTTCAACTTGAAAATATTATCATTCTTATTTAAAACTTCAAAACCCTCAGATTTTATCATATACACATCCTCAGATAAATTCCTATTAAGTAATTAAATTTTTACATATTTAAAATATCTCCTAACCATAATGATCAACTATGTATAGAAAAATCTGAAAGGAATTTATCATTACAATAGGTAAAAAGTTATTTCCATAGTCAGTACCATGAATTTGTATGTAACCCTTTACCATTATGAGTGCCTTATAAGTATAAAATCTACCATCCATTGTAGTTTTCTTATAAAAAAACCCACTTGTACACTATAGTTATCACCCCTTCAGGTGCATCTACCAAGTTCCAAACTTAGTTAGTGTTTATGGAGTCCATCTTAGATTCCATGGCTTTGAAACATTTATCAGAATCTAAAACTTCAATAACCACTTTTTAGGATGTAGGTTCATCTCCTATGAACATTATTTCATCATATTTTTTCATATGAAGTTAATATATCTTGGGTTTCCAATGAATTATACCAGACCTTCAAGATTAATGTGTAAATTGATTTAGTTATTCATCCATAAATCTTTATGGAACTAGACCAATATCCATCTCAGGAACATGTCCTATTTTTTGTTCTTGAACTTATCCAAGTTCAACTTTCCTCTTATGGGCTCCTCAACTTAGATTTTCCTTCTCAATAAATATACTATTTCAAACCATAAACACTTTGGGTTCAATGGGTTGGTAGAAATAATATCCCTTAGTTTCCATATGATAACCAACAAATAAAAAAAATTAGACTTAGGTTTAAGTTTATCAAAATTAAAATGTCATAAATAAGCTTCAAAACCCTAAATATTCACATAAGAAAAACTGAAATATTTTCTATACCATATATCATATGGTGTATTTATGACTACTTTAAAAGAAATGTGATTTAGTAAGAATTAAGTTGTCTTCATAGCATAACCCCAAAACAGTATAAGAAAGCCCCATGAACACATCATCAATAAAACCATGTCTAAAAAGGTATGATTCATCCTTTAAGATACATTGTTTCATTATGGTGTTTATAGAGGAGTGAGTTACAAAACTATTCCACAGACTTTCAAATGAGAAATGAATTTTTAGCTCAATTATTCACAACCCAGATCTAATCAGATTAATTTAATTCTTTTTCCAAGTTGATTTTTTACTTCATTCTGAAACTCTTTAAACTTTTCAAAAGTTTCATACTTGTGTTTAATCGGAAACACATACCCATACTGACTAAATTCATTGGTAAAAGTAATGAATTACTTATAACCATTAATTTATTGGGTGCTTTTTGTTCTACATACGTCACTATGTATAAGATCCAATATACCACTAGCTTTTTCACCTTTTCTCCTGAAAAGTGAATTTTTCATTTTAACCAATAAATAAGATTCATATGTATAAAATGATTCATAATTGAATGATTCACACAATCCATCTCTATAGGGTATTTGAACATGTTTCTCAATTATGTGTCCATGGTGGGAATACCAAAGGTTTGTGGGATTAGAATCAATGTTGACCTTCTTATTCTAAATGTTATAAAAATGATTACCCATATCAAGAATATATAAATCATTCATTATATTCCCAATTCCAAAAAACATTTCATTCTTATATATAGAATAACTCTTGTTTTTAATAATGAATGAATAACCCATGTTGTCCAAAAAATATATAGAAATAAAATTCATGTTTAGGGAAGGAACATAATAATAGTTTTTCAACTCTAGGATCAATACACTTGGTAAGACTAGATCATAAGTGTTGACCTATAATGAATAAAATTTTGTTCCATTAGCGATATGAAGATATACTAAAGACTTCATCAATTCCCTCATATATCTAAGTCTATGTTTTCCAACAAAAATTTGTGTTGCATGCCTGGTATCAAATACCCATGATTCAAAGTTGGATAAATTTATTTCTATAATATTCACTTTTGGGTACTTTGAATGTTTCTCCTTGAGAACATTTCTCAATCTAAGATACTAATATTTAACTATTTCATAGTTCATGCATATTAATGATCTCAATATTATTAGTTTGAAGTGTGTTATAATATATAAAAACATATCATTAGGTGAGTATCATATATTATATACTTTAATTAAGGTATTTAAATGAAATTTCTCTCACTAAACATGATAACCTCATATATCATATCCATTTATTAATACAATATCTATATTTCACTAAATAATGAGTCTTTTATGGTATTTTTCTCACCACTTAGTTTTTCGGTAGGGAATTATCCAAATCACAGTAGTTGTGACTCTTAAACAGTTGAGTGGACAACCCTTTATCCAAATCCATCATATGGATTCAATCAACTCTATTCCTCTGGTAAAGTAATCCTATTGGGGTCTCCCAACTAGTGTAACTCAAAGAAAATGAAAAAATAGGCCAAAAAGTTCAATCCAAGATAACTTATCTATGGAATGACCTAACAAAGGATCTTCCAATATCACCCTTTACTTACTTTATTTATACAAGATAAATTGTGGGAACCCAGCTATGGCATGACCTACCTAGTAGGATAATCGGTGTCTTAATAAGTGTATTTTTTTAAGGAATTACACACTTTTTATTTTGGGAGTTTTATTTTAATGTCTCATCATTTTTCTCATGTTTTATTTCCATTTTTGTGTGCATAATTCTATTTGAGTTTTTGGAAATCTCTATTCTATCTACTAAATTAATTTCTTCACACCACATTAATCTTTAACTCTTTATAAAACCCACAAGTTTGTGTTAATCACACAAAAACAAAATTCAAGTATACTCAAACATATCCAAATACATTATATTCATAAGGTACATGAATTCTTCATATAAAGGCATAGATTTATATTATATTGAAAAAATACACATGAGTAATCCCAGGGTGACAGATAGCCAACCTCATTCACTTTCCTTGCAAAGGAAAGCCTCTTGGGAAGTAGGTGATCTGAACCTAAGGCCCTCTATCTAGGGATACTTTACTCGAGATAAAATTAAATTCATGATAACTCCAATGACTAATATACACAAACTATTCACAATAATTATTCTCAAGATCATAACTCCAATTAAAAATCAAGTTCAAGGTAAATTAAAACTAAATTTTATGATATGAAACCTAGAATGATTTTGAAGTCTCTATCCTAGAAGAAATTCATCATATAAATGGGAATACACAATATTCATATTTCATCATAAATAAACTAAACATGAATGTCAATGAAAAAATAATAAATAAATAATAATTTATATATTTTCCAAAACATGAGACATTTATAAACTATTCATAAATAAAGGATAATTATAAAAAAATTATAAATTATCAAGAATATAAACATTTTATATTCATTTAGATATAAATCCCTCCATATTTTAAATTAATTAGAATTTATATGATATTTCATGAATTATAAACATTTTATAATTAAATATCTATTATATAAACACATTTATATAATCTAAATATCATATATGTAGTAATTTATAAACACTTTATAAATCACCTTTCATGATTTCTAAATAAACCATTTATTTTTATATCATAAATCATGTCATTTAATTTGTCAAAAGGTATTTTAAAAATATTTATCAATTAACCATAAACATTATATAGTTAATTAATTTATAAAACACTGTTATAAAAAAATATAAATATTTCAAAATATATTTTTCATTATTTATAAAAAATATAATTCAATTTATAATTTAATTATCTTTAATAAAATAAATACTTTATTTATTTTCATAAATAAGAGTAATAAATATAAACTTTTCATATTTGAAAAAGGTTTATAAAGAAAATTTTATTAATCCTGGATTATTAATTTTATTCCCATTTTATAAACCAATTTATAAATATGAATAACATGAATAATTAAATAAAATATTTGTTTAATTACTGAATATGGATTTTCAAATTTATTTCCAAGATTGAAAAATCTCATTTTTTTCAATTTGTAAAATGAGTATTTATAAAATAATATACATAGTGATTCCTTAAATAATACTACCCTATTATACCACTAATGGGTTTTATATAATCATCATATAACTATATGTAGTGGAAGACAGCACAAAACATAGGCAAATCTATCTTCAAGAATCAATATATAAATAAAATAGTAAAATAGAGTACCTGGAAAATGCCAACAGTTGTAGTTTTGTTCTTTTTTGGTGAAGGAGAAAAATTGATAAATATCATGATATAGTTAAAAAAAGAACCATTCCTCTAAGGGGTGACATCTTACAATAGATCTATGATCGTATCGTGGGGATACCTAAATGTTGAAGGGGTGTTAGCGCCTTCATCTAAGAGGAAATATGACAACCCTTGTCTTTATTACACATTAATTCATGATTTATTACATAATATTAGAAATAAGACAACCTGGAATATTGATAATTCTTGTATATTTGGTAATTAGGTACATTAAAAAAACAACTTAAAATAACAAATACATCATTATTGATAACTTCCTTACCATGATCATATTATTCCATCTTTCCAAAAACTGCAAAGGATAACCTGGGGACATACATAAGAAAGGGTTGAGCTATAAAAACTACAAAAGGAATAATAAAAGAATAACATTAATAATATATTACATGTTATACAATAGGTATATCAATGGGACATAAACGAGTTGATAATCATAAACATGAATAATGAAGTGTGATATAGCATGATAACATAATGACAACTTAGGAATGTGGAAAAAACATTAAACATGACATAATAATCATAATTCAAGGTTTACCACTAAGAAAACATAACATAATTGTTTCGCGCGGAATCCGGGGATGACCTCCTGGACGGGAGATTCAAACGTTCCGATCGGTTTCTAACGGGTTTGTTCGTAGAACCGGAAACATCCAATGATTCCACATCCGTTTGGACCTACTTTCCAAAGGCAGGCGCTCATTAGCTTATGGGCTAATGAGGCTTAGGAATTTGCATTGGTCGAGAGGATGGGAGGTCGGACTCATCACACCTTTTTGAGGGGAATTATTGTCTACTCCGGGACTCTCTTTATAGATTTAAGTTAAGTTCGTGAATCCTTATTACATTACCAAGTATAAAATGAGCTTTCCTTTAGTTTTAACAATCAATGATTAAATATGCAAGAAATTTAGAGAATCTTTTATATGTATTCGAGGTTCTTCATCAATATAGAATCATCTATATTTGTTTAGAGATTCTTGGTCAATGGTATCCTTCAAAACATTTATATAAAAGTCTCTTGGTCATTTTGATGACCAGGCTGGTTTTAAAGCCACTCAGTGGGGCACTTGAAGTTTATCGTCATTCAGAAGGACAGAGATTATTTCAATGTTGGGATCGAACCCATGAATGGGCTACCTACGTATCCTTTGTTTTGAAAAAGGAATCAGAATCCACGTAGTTCGAGGAATGGGATATGATGTTTTATGATTGATGGCTCAAAGATGAATGTCATAATTACTTTTACACTCTAAGCTCACGTGAGTCATGCTCGGTATGAGAAACAAGAGGTATTGGTAAAATTTAGACAATTGTGCCATGAAGGATGCAATCATAAGAATTTTGTTTGGGGCTTATGTATGGATGACTGCCCAGATAGATGAAGGTTTAGGATTTACTTTTAGGAAGAAAATCCATGAACAGGGTCCACAAAGTTATATGTGCTTCATGGAGATTTGAATACTCTAATCTTGGGGCTTACTCCTAAGGAGGATGCCCAAGTTAGGAGGGGACTTATGATTGGGTTTTATTCCTGAAAAGGAAACCCAAATCAAAGGAAATTTATGACTGGTTAAGAGAAATTTTAAGAGACTTGGGGCTTACTCTTAAGAAAGATGCCCAAGATTGATGACTAGGACTTATTCCTGAGAAGGAAGCCTAGGTTAGGGGAATTGGGGCTTACTCCTGAAAAGGAAGCCCAAGGTTATGACTGAGTCTTATTCCTGAAAAGGAGACCCAGGTTAGGGATTAAGGTTTGGGGCTTACTCCTGAGGAGGATGCCCAAGATTAAAGGACTTTGATTGGGGCTTATTCTTAAGGAAGATGCCCAAGATTTATGACTAGGACTTATTCCTGAGAAGGAAGCCTAGGTTAGGGGACTTGGGGCTTACTCCTGAAAAGGAAGCCCAAGGTTATGACTGAGTCTTTATTCCTGAAAAGGAGACCCAGGTTAGGGATTAAGGTTTGGGGCTTACTCCTGAGGAGGATGCCCAAGATTAAAGGACTTTGATTGGGGCTTATTCTTAAGGAAGATGCCCAAGATTTATGACTAGGACTTATTCCTGAGAAGGAAGCCTAGGTTAGGGGACTTGGGGCTTACTCCTGAAAAGGAAGCCCAAGGTTATGACTGAGTCTTTATTCCTGAAAAGGAGACCCAGGTTAGGGATTAAGGTTTGGGGCTTACTCCTGAGGAGGATGCCCAAGATTAAAGGACTTTGATTGGGGCTTATTCTTAAGGAAGATGCCCAAGTTTAAAGGTTTTATAACTGGGGATTATTCCTGAAAAGGAAACCCAGGTTAGGATTCTCTCATCTTAAAGGATGAGGTTGAATGAATGAACTCTCAATCTTTGGTGATATAAAGATGTTTAAATCATTAGGTTTTGAGAGATATTTCACATAATTCCTTTCAGATAAGGATGTCAAATCAAGGAATCATGCCATAAATGGCTTTGAAGAGTATCTTGAAGACTGAATCTTGAATAGGAAGGGTGAAATGGATTAAGAGGGGTGAAAAAGGGCAAGATGGGCACCCAAAAAGATAGGGGCGCGCAAGTCCTGCGGCGGCGCGCAAGTATTGGTCGCGCAAGTATACTTGCGCGACATAAGGGATACTTGCGCGATTTTCAACCAGGGTTGAATTACTTGAGCGACTCTTTATTAAACCCTTTCCCATCCTCTTGAGGTTCTTCCAGAAGAGGGACGCGCAAGTTATATTGAAGGAATTAAGTCGGCGCGCAAGTGTTTGATAAGTTTCAACACTTAGGCCTTCCTTCTTCCCTTTAGATCTTCCATTCTAGGTAAGAAATTACCTTAGAAGTGTTCTGGAAGCTTTGAGAAGAGACTTGGGCGTCGGGAGCTTTGATCCGAGTTTCTGGAAAAAAATCCTCTCGAATGGGGGGCCCACAGGGTCTATTTATAGGCAAAAGAAGACCCCGGGCGGTTACTGGGCGGTTACCAGATCTGTCGCGCAAGTCCCTTGCACGACCATGAGGGGTTGCGCAAGTGTTGAGGCGGCGCGCAAGTGTACTTGCGCGACCAAGAGGGAACTTGCGCGACCTATGGGCAATGTTCTCCTTTTCCATCCCTTTGTCGATTTTTGATGTTTCTTCAAAGGATTAATCACTTTGAGCTCAGATATTCCCTTTTCCGAACTTTAGATTCCGTGACGAAAGGAGCGTCAACAAAAGTCCCCCCTCAGAGTTGGATCCGGAGAGAAAATGAGGATTTGACTCTGAGGAAATCGAATCCCTCTAAAGGAAAAGGGCGGCGCGCAAGTCTCCAGTCGGCGCGCAAGTCTTCGTCGCGCAAGCGTTTGAGCGCTCTGGGTGCGGCGCGCAGATAGGCCCTCTGGCCTATAAATATGCTGCTTCCGGCCGGAGACGGTATCTGACCCCGAATTTTCTCGAGCTCTCGCCGCGCAAGTCTTTGTCGCCGCGCAAGTCTCCTATTTTCGCTGTTTCCTCGCTGCCGCGCTACTCTCAAGGTAATAAGGCTTGCGCGGCACACACTTGCGCGACAAATACTTGCGCGACATATGTACCACTTGCGCGACATCTCCATACTTGCGCGCCTTAATGCCTTAGCCATTTTTTTCAGATTTTCTCACAAATTTTATGAAAAAATAAAACCCATTTAAGAGTTTAATTTATTCAACTCCTGTGCAGATTCAATGGCTCTTAGACCTGGATTCCTTGATGAACTGGCTAGCAAGCGGATAGATGATATGATGAATATCATTGGCCCTGATTACTATACTGTCAAAAACAGCACTCTTCCAGATTTGGCTAAGTATCTGAAGAAATATCATCACGACTTTCCTCACTGCACTTATCTACCTTTGTATGGTCATGGTCATCTGCAAGAAGTCATTATTCCAGAAGTAAAGAATTATCTTCCATTTTCTTGGTTTCAGAATTATACCAATTTTGCTTCAGCAAATATCTCAGGCGGAGGAGTATTTCAAACTGCTGGAACAGTAGAGAAGGCGTATGTGATGCATCATAGCCCTTGCACACCAGATCTGAAAAAACATACACCTGAGCTTCAACCACATTGCCATCCTTCAATCTTCCGAGATGCTCAGATGGATCAGTCCAAAGGCTGGAAGAAAAGTTGGGATTTCCGCCCTGGGGGAGGTGTGAAGCCAACTTGGATGTGGGCATACTGGGTGCGACAGACTTGCGCAGAGTTTATTGAGGATCTGAAGAGAGCTGCAATATATGAAGCTGTTTGGGTTGGGCAGACATATATTTACAGACATGATATCTTCGTGCCAGAGATACTCAGTCACTGGAGTCCAGCGACTAATTCTTTCCACTTGACTCATGGAGAAGTAGGTATCAGTTTGTGGGATGTCCACAAGATTTCAGGAGCTCCAATCTTGGGCGATATGTATGATGAATTCATTCCTCCCAAGGTGACTTGGAATGATCCAGAGAAGACTCCTGTTTTGGCTCGAGAATTATTCAAAATCTTTCATAAGCTCAAGAGTTCAGAGACCTCATTAACTCATTTCAGAAAAGATATCCATCCGGAAGAATGTATGAAGGTGTTTCTTACTGAGAAGAAAGGGATGGAGCCAAAGGAAAAAGGATCCAAGAAAAAGAAATCCAAGGATACCCGGCCCAGACGTCCTACCACTTGCCCAAAACCTGAGAAGAGAGGAGCTCCTGGCACATTCTGGCCAACTCTAGAAGCAGGAGAGTTTGAAAAATGGGGCTATGAAGTGAATCAAAGAATTCCAAAGAAAACTCGTCTGGCGGGTTTCTTGGCAATGTGGCTCAGTATTTACCTCTTGTCGGTCAGAGATTCGAAGGGAGGCGTTAGGCCAGGGACCTTCGTCATTGCGGCCAAGTTAGCTGAGGGAAAAATGGTTGGGTTAGCTACCCCCATTTTAGCAAAGATTCACAGGAGTTTACTTCATGTCTTCCAGGGTAAATCTCCTTTAAGAATAGTGGGACCATTCCAGGTTTTGTGGGGATGGATTGCCACTCACTTCAGGACTTACAATGTACAGAATGGGTTACAAATTCCTGGAAGCTCCTTCAGACCGTCAGTGCAAGCATTCTCTGGAATTGCTCCATTAGATGTCAATGGTTATGACATAAAAGTAAGACTAAGCATGTATAAGGAATTCAACTTCTTTCCTTATGGAAGTCCGCCATCTGGGCGGTTTGTTGATGATGGGAAAGCCCCTTTGGATTTGAGGGCATACATGCTAGCTTGCAGGGATGGCGTATTAGTATCCAGGGTTGATGGAGAAATCATATGCGAGGCCTATGCTCCATATAGATTTGCACGCCAATTCAAATGTTTACAACAGATTGTTGTATCCCCTCCAGTACACGTCAGGTTAGAGCAACATCCGATGGTTTCTCGACAACTATGGTTGCTGACGTCAAGAGAGAAGACTGGAGCAGTATTTGATCTACCAGTTGAAAAAGCGGCACATTATCTGACTACTTTTTATGCCGAACACTGGATAGCATCATACCCTAAAGGGATATTGAATCACCCTGTATATCAAGTGGGAAAGAGGAAGAGGACTGTAGAGAAAGAAACTCTTCCTCATGAAGGTGCTGCTTCTCCTCCTGAAATAGGTTCAACAGACTCCTCCTCTAGAACTGATTCCTCGGATTATCATGATGGGGATGATGAGGCACAACCGGCAGCAAAGCGGTTTCGTGCCCGATATAATCCTCCGGCCAGAGTTAAAAGACCCACTCCATCAGCTCCTGGTGAGTTATTTGATTGTAATAACTTCAATCACTGCTACTTTATAAAGTAATAAGTCTCACTTTCTTATTCTCTATCTGTAGTTGCAGGAGTTGGGAAGAAATTAAAATCAAAAATTGTAGGACCTTCCTCACAGCCTTTATATCTAAGACCAGAGGCTGTTCAGCTATGGCAGAGCTTATACTGTGATACTGAAACCGCCTGGCTGGATTTTTGTGAGGGTCTACAACTTCCTGGGATTGGATATCTTCTAGCTTCAAAAGACCTTCAATACGGAGATAACCCCAATGAAGTGCGGGCTTACATCAGAGAGCTGGAAATGCTCATATATGCCACCGATAATTCAACTCCTATCACCAGGCGGGTGAAGGAAATGATTGATCATGGCATCATTAAGGGGGCTGGTGGTTTTGGAGATGAGGAGTGGCAAGAGTACGTGGCTCCTGAAGATGTAAGTTTTCCTTCCTTATTTGCAACTTGATTTCAGTTGAAGCTTTGTTTCTTAAGAAAGTTATTTTCTTCATCTTGCAGCTTGCAAAGAAAGGGACCGGGGTTCCTTCGCCAAAATATAGCCCTGGTGGTACCGCTGTTGGGGCTGCTGCTGATTCTCCTCGCGAACCAGGCGAGATATCTCCAGGACAGCAGGCCATGAATGAGGCACTGGACATAGCCTTTCATTCGCCAATCCAAGTGCCAATAAAGGAGACAGCTGAAACTCCAAAAAAGCAAAAGAAGCCAAGGCAACGAAGGAGGAAATCCTTAGCTAAACGTTTCATTAGCAGTGGTAAGTCCTTCGAACAATCATGAGTTTATACCCATAATCATATGGTTACTCATATTTCTGAGGATTGCAGGGGCTTCTTCAATTTCCCCCTTGAGGGAAGGGACTGATCCTTCTTCAAAGGCCGTGGAGGGTGCTGTAGAACAACCACAAACTCAAGCTGACTTGGTAGCTCCTGGAGAAGAGCTGCCATCCATTCCCAGTATCCCTCCCACTACTGAAGATGCTGTCCAGGGTCAGGGGTTGCAGGACATAAGTCAGCAAGAAGACATAGCAAATGCTCCCACTGGTGAGACTAACCAAGATTCTGAAGTATCATTGGATGAAATGATGAATCAAGGAATGACTTTTGAAGAATTTTATGATCATGCTAGATTGTCATGTGATTTAGAAGACCTTGGGCGTGAGTGTTACCCTTCGCCCAAATTTTTCTTTTAAAAGAAAAATATTTCTAATCATGATGTAAAATAATATGCAGTTTCTTCCATAGAAGCTGCTGAACTGCCAATGACTGAAGAGGGTGTGGACACTGATGTCAACCCTATCATTGCAGAAACATTAGCTCAAGTAGAGCTAAATCCAATAAACTCTCCTGAGACCCATCTTGAAAATCCTGTTGAAACCGGGAAAGATGGGGAGAAGTCTTCTCATGTTGCTGAACCACCATTGGGTAAGGGATAACAATATTTGTGATTGTACTTTATTTGCAAGACAATCCATTCTTTTGTTATTCTTTAAGATTCAACTAAAATCTTTCAATTGATCATGTAGGGCCATCAACTGTAATGGCTAGATCCGGAGATGAGGCTTCAGCCTCTGCCCCAATGGGAATTGAAAGTGAAGAAGCCCAAGTCAGAGGGGAAAGAGCAGAACGAGGCACTTCTTTAAGCATGTTAATTCCAGATTACATACCCCCTTCTGACGAAGATGTTGAATCAGATCCAGAGATGCTCAAAGCGTTCAGCTTTTCACGACGTAAGGCGTGGAACAATATATGGAATATCATATCGGGGGTGCCTTTAGAAGAGCTACCATCAAAAATTTCCCGATTGTCATCCCAATTTGTTATAATGGGACTTGGTGGTTTTGGGTATGAAAAGATCCATGCTACAGTGAAACAGATTATCTTCAGGAGGGAGCAAATGCAGACAAGTCGCGAAGATTTGACCAGAGTGAAATCGTCAGTCAACTTAGGCGAATTTGAGGCTGCGATATCCCAGGCTGAAGCTGATTATGTTGTCAAGATGAAGGATCTGAAACAAAAAATCAAAGAAAAGTTCGTCCAGCAGGTGCAACTCCAGCAACAGTTAGATGCTGTTACTGGGGAACTTGATCAGCTTAATGAATCATTGGATGAAACTCATATAAATTGCATGAAAGCCATTGCCGATGCTAAGAAGGCACTTCAGCAAGCTGAAAAGAGTGAAGCTGGTCGAGTGCACGAGCTTCAAGCAACTGTTGATAAGGCTCAGGATGCTATATATCAAATGAAGACTTTTGTTGACAATCTCCTGTAATTTCTTGAAAAAGAGAAGAGATTCCAATCTGTGGATGTCCTTCTAACTCTTGTGTATCAATGAAAAACACTTTTGTCTTCAATCATTTGTACCTGCATTCTTCCATTACCTGTTTCAAATTTACTTAAGCCAATGGGCTTAGTAAGCATAGTTTGATTTTTACTAGGATTATTACAAATAACCCTACAAACTTTGAATCTTTTAATTGCTCAATATTAGCTAAATCATACAAAAAATGTATATTTAGTGAGCTGGAACTTTGACTTTTATTCATAGTTCCTCTGTCTTTTGTGTGGGCAGTTTAAAGTCATGCAAGCCGGACATAAAGGGGCTAATGTTTAAGGTCGAAATAGCTTTGACCGAAAAAATGGATTAAAATGGATTCAATTCCTTGATAATTTATCTGAAAACAAATTACCATACTCAAGTATGAGAGAAAATATGTAAACTATGACTTAAGAATATTTGAATCTGAGGAATGATATGAAAAAGAGCTAAATAGCATTAGAAGAAGTAGTTTCCAAGAATGAAGTTACTATTATTTAACAAAACCCGTTAGGGGGTTGAAATATGCAGGGCCACCTATGGGCATTGGCTGCATAGTCAAATAAAATAGCATCTTTTGGCTGACAAGTCTGTTATGTGGACTGTTTATGCAAGGCCACCTATGGGCACGTGCTGCATAGTTAGGCAAAAGAACTCTCAGAAATTTACTTTCCTAGTGCTAAAAGCCAGTGAAAGTTTATGGAGATTCAAATTTTCTAAAGCATAGAGTTTGTTGTATGGAAAGAGGTACTTGAATATGGAGAAGATATTTTCAAACAAGAATATCGAAGAACTGGATGAATATCACTCCTACGAAGGTCTGACCCAAACGTAGGGAAGGAGAATAAACCATAGACTTGAATACTTTCAGATCATGAAAAAGGATATGGGACAAATATGTTAAGGATGGCTATTTTTGCGGATCCCTACATACTGTCGTTTAAGACAAATAAGGACAAAAGAGGCATTCTTCCCAAGAATAAAGTTACTATTATTTAACAAACCCGTTAGGGGGTTGAAAACATGCAGGGCCACCTATGGGCATTGGCTGCATGGTCAAATAAATAGCATCTCTTGGCTGACAAGTCTGTTATGTGGACTGTTTATGCAAGGCCACCTATGGGCACGTGCTGCATAGTCAGGCAAAAGAATTCTCATAAGTTTGACATTTTTGTGACCATAAGTCATGAAAAAGGGTTATGAAGATCTGAAAATATTTAAGGTTAGGATTATAATACATAAAGATGGGTATTTTCCAATGTATATAGAGATACATAGGTCAATGAAAACCATAATCATGTTGTGGCTGGGTCCTGAATTGAAACTTGGATTTCACTACGTATCTCATAAGAATGAGAATCAAGCCATACGTAGTTCTTGAAATGCAGTTTAATGTCGTGCAGGATGAAAGGATGAGTGATCTTAGTTTTTGGGGTCATAGAATTCGGACCATAATAATGAATACACAGTGTGTGTTTTCATGAGGACTTTTCAGCCAAGGGACTGAAAGTGAAATTTGGGGTTAGGCCCAAAAGACTCGGGACTGGATTCGAGGGACACTCGAATGTTCCTACGTATCCCATAAAGATGGGAATCAAGTCCACGTAGTTCTAAAAACTACCCTTTGTACAAATTTGGTTCGTACATGTGAAGGGTGAAAAGGGACTTTAGTGCAATGATGGTTTTAACCTAAGATAAAAAGTTTAGGCATTACCATGTATGTACGTAGTCTTTTTGAAAATGAAAACCATGATTGAAAAAGAATCAATGTTAATAATGGTTCCTTCTCAAATGAGGAAATCAAAGAATATTGTAGTTTATTGTCGTACTGGACAAAAGTGTTGTATAGTTTAACGTCATATAACAAGGACGAAAGTGAATCAATGTAAAGATATTGATTTCAGGGGCGGTTTCACAAATCAACATCATATGAGATGGTGGTGAACCGATGTGAAGAGATTGTTTTTGGGCTTGAACCTTGGGAGGTTGCCTACATACCCAGCCTGGAGGGCAAGGATCAAAGTCTGTGTAGTTCAATTAAAGAATGAATTAACGATCAAATTGTTTTTTGGGGACAATGATCTAATAATGTTGTTGGGACTTACACATGGTTAGTGGCCCAAAGGGAGTGTTATGGTTGATGTTCGCTCTAAGCTCACGTGAGTCATACTCGGTGTGAGAAACAAGAGGTAATAACAACCTTAACGATGCACAGTTTAATGTCATGTAGGACATATCAAGGACTTTCTGTACAGTTTAGCGTCATGTAGTTAGGACGATGGGGACAATACAGTTTAACGTCATATTGGACGAAAGGGGGATTGTGCAGTTTTAATGTCATGCTGGACTTTTGATGATTATATAGTTTAACGTCGTTCCGGACGTGAGGGACTTTTATACAGTTTAGCGTCATGTAGTTAGGACGTCACAGTTTAACGTCTTGCTGGACATAAGGGATTTGCAAATAGTTTATGGTCATATACATGGACCAGGGATGATGCAGTTTAAGGTCATGCTGGACGGTTTAGAGAACTTTTTCACAGTTTAATGTCGTGTGGGACGAAGTTGCAGTTTAAGGTCATACTGGACCATTACTGTACAATTTAAAGTCATGTAGCTAGGACTAAGGTGAATCAATATGAGGATATCAGTTCTGATCTTTTTACAGTTTATCGTCATGCTGGACGTTGGAAGTGCCACACAGTTTAATGTCATGTTGCTAGGACAAAATATAGTTTAATGTCATCTCGGACAGAATACAGTTTAGTGTCATGTAGGACAATAAGGGACTTAACACAGTTTAACGTCATGCTGGACGATGAAAGTGCCACACAGTTTAATGTCATGTTGCTACGACAAAATATAGTTTAATGTCATCTCAGACAAAATATAAGAACTTCTACACGGTTTATTGTCATGTAGGACAAAATCAGGGACTATGCAGTTTAAAGTCTTGCAGTTAGGAATATTGGTGCTGCACAGTTTAGTGTCATGTTGCAGGGACATAAGTGCGAATAGTTTAAGGTCATATGCACGGACCATACAGTTTATCGTCATGTTGGACGTAGTTGTAGTTTAAGGTCATACTGGACCATTACTGTATGAACCAAATGTAAGAGTCTTAGTTCTGTGAACAATATTTTGTGTTTATACAAAATACTTCTTCAGAAATCTGGCATTAGTTGGAGTCGTGATGTGTTCTCCATCCATTGAAATCAGAGAATACGCTCCATTGGAGTAGACCTTATGTACTGAATAAGGTCCTTCCCATTTTGGTTCAAGCTTGGGAGGCTTCTTTCCTGGTATCATTGGTGTTCTGAGAACCAATACCAATTCTCCCTGAATGAATGAACGAAGACGAACTTTTTTGTTAAAAGCTCGTGCTATTCGATTCTGATAGATTTCCAAGTGGTGCAAAGTGCACAATCTTTTCTCATCTAACTGTTCCAATTCATTCATCCGCTTTTGGGATTGCTCATCTGTTGATAACTGATCACAAATGGCTATTCTGAGTGAGGGCAATTGGACTTCAATTGGCAAGACTGCTTCTGTTCCATATACCAATGAATATGGAGTAGACCGCGTTGCATTGCGAGTGGTAGTCCGATAAGCCCATAAAGCATGATAGAGTTTATCAGGCCATGACCTCTTATCTTTATCCACCATCTTTTGCAGTATATTTGAAAGAGTCTTGTTGAAGGCCTCTATCTGGCCATTAGCCGCTGCATGATATCGAGATGAATGGTTGGACTTAATGTTATATTCTTGATACAATCTCTTTACCTCAGAAGAGCAGAAGTTGGTGTCGTTGTCTGTCAATATGGTATGAGGGACACCAAATCTAGTAATGATGTTAGACTTGATGAAGCTAACAATGCATTTAGAACTGACTTCTTTGAGAGGTACTGCCTCTGCCCATTTGGAAAAGAAATCAGTAGCAGTAAGAATGTACTTAAACTGCTTGGCCGTAGCTGAAGGGTAAGGTCCCACCACATCCATTCCCCATGTGGAAAATGGCCATGAGTATTTAGCTGTATGAAGCAACTCTGGAGGTTGATGAATGAAATTGGCATATACTTGGCATGAATGACACTTCTTTGTGAAATTAACACAATCTTGTATCATTGAAGGCCAGAAGTATCCAAGTCTTCGAATTTGATCAGACAATCTATGTCCAGACTGGTGGGCACCACAGACTCCTGCATGCACTTCTTTTATGACAGCCATTGTCTCTTCACCATCAATACATCTGAAGAGAACTCCATCAAAACCACGTTTGTAGAGAATTTTCTCGAGGTGGTTTGGACCATCATAAAGAGTAAAATTGACCACACGTCGCCGAATTTGTTCTCTCTTGGCTCTATCAGGTGGAAGTGTTCCATTTTGAAGGTATTCCCTGATAGGTGACATCCATCCTGTAGTATGACCATATGGTTCAGGAATGGGACTAATTTCATTAATTTCCTCTGTTCTGACTTGAACATAAGGTGAAATTGCACGACGGTGGGCAATACCGATGGTTGTCTCGTCCCGATTTGGATCTGCTAAAGCTGTGGCTATATTAGCCAGTGCATCAGCTTGAGCATTTTGTGATCTTGGGACATAAGAAAATGTCGGTTCTGAAGGGAATTCCGACATTAACTCTCTGACGTAATCATACAAAGGGATTAATTCTTCTTTTCTGATGGCATAATCCCCATTGACTTGTTTGATTACCAGGTCTGAATCACCTTTTACCTTTAAGTGATTCACTTGTGCTTGAAGCGCTAACTCCAAGCCTGCAATGAGAGCTTGGTATTCAGCTTCATTATTGGTACCACCTTCCCACAACAAAAAGGAATAAGGTAACACTGCCTTATCTGGAGAAATGAGCACAATTCCTAAACCAACTTTGTTGAATTTAGGATTTTCCATTTTCTTCCCTGTTGGACTTCTAGAAGCACCATCAAAATACATTTCCCATGTTTGAGGATTCTCTTGAATAGAAAAAACTTCCTCATCAGGGAGTTCGATATCTGAATATGTGTCTTCCACTGAAGGGTGTTCAGCCAGGAAATCAGCCAGAGCTTGGCCCTTAATTGCCTTTTGAGACACATATTGAATGTCGAACTGTTGTAGAATAACCGCCCACCTTGCCAGACGTCCTGTAAGCATTGGACGACTAAGGATGAATTTGAGTGGATTATTACGAGATACCAATTGGACCTCGTGATGTTGCAGGTAGTGTCTCAGTTTCTGAACTGCAAAGATTAATGCTAGGCAGCATTTTTCAATACTCGAATACCGGGTTTCTGCTTCAAGCATAGTTCTACTGAGATAGTAGAGACTATTTTCATTCCCAGCATCATTCTTTTGAGCGAGAAAGGCACCCAATGATCGCTCTAAAGCTGTCACATAGAGGATAAGAGGTCTACCCTCAACAGGTGGCATGAGTACTGGTGGACTTAAGAGGTATTTCTTGAGAATATCAAATGCTTCTTGACATTCTTTAGTCCACTGGTAAGTGACTCCTTTCTTCAATAATTTGGTAAAAGGTAAACTTTTGCCTGCCAAATTGGCGATGAAACGCCGAATATAGGCTAAGTGTCCTTGAAGTCCTCTTAATTCTTTCAAATTCTGAGGAGGTGACATACCAAGGATTGATTTGGTCTTCTCAGGATCGACTTCAATACCACGATGGCGTACAACAAAGCCGAGGAATTTTCCTGATGTTACCCCAAAAGCACATTTTAAGGGGTTCATCTTCAAATTATGTTGTCGAAGCTTGTGGAATATGATTTCCAAATCAGCCAAGTGATCAACACGTTGTTTGGATTTAACCACCAAATCATCTACATAGCATTCAACAAATTTCCCTAGAAAAGGTTTGAAGATATGATGCATGGCGCGTTGATATGTTGCACCTGCATTCTTTAAACCAAAGGGCATCACCCGGTAACAAAACACACCTTGAGGAGCTCTGAAGGCTGTATATTCCTCATCTTCTGGGGCCATTCGGATCTGATTATATCCAGAATATCCATCCATGAAAGAAAGTACTTCATAGCCAGCCGTCGCATCAATTAAGAGTTCTGTAATCGGAACTGGAAAATCATCTTTGGGACAATACCGATTAAGATCTCTGAAATCGATGCAAACCCTAATTTGTCCGTTCTTTTTCTTTACTGGGACAATATTAGCCAACCACTTGGGATATTGAACTTCTCTGACGAAGTTAGCTTTGATAAGCTTATCCACTTCAGCCTCGATTTTGGAAGCATAGGTTGGGTGTGTTCTTCTCGCGGCTTGTTTGAATCCTCGATGTTCTTTTGGCAAACCCAAATGATGGGTGGCAACATCAGGATCAAGGCCAGGCATCTCTGTATAATTCCAAGCAAAGATATCTTTATTTTGCTTTAGAAAAGAAATATACATCTCTTGTTCTTCAAGGGTCATGGCCGCACTAATTAAAGTGGGGCGTGGATCTTTCTCTGTACCCAGATTTACTTCTCTGAGTTCATCCACAGTGGTAGAGATACCCTCTTCAAATGCTGGAGGAGCATCTCTAAGATCTTCCTCTTCCTCTTCATCATGTGTTATATCTTCCGTTTCTACTTGCAAAGTAGATGAAAAAACGAAATTCTCATGATCATAAGAGATGTCAAAATTTTCACATTTTGAAGAAGAAGCTTCCATTTCCGTCCCTATTGATGAACAAGGGTCTTCTTTGGGAAATAAAGAGGAGATGATGGATTGAGAATCGACATCAACATTCACCTCTGGTGTTGCTATAACTTCTTCTGGCCTGATTAGCGAAGTATAGACTTGTTGGATTTCAGCAGACGAAATGAAAACGTCACCACTTATGCTTTCATCATTGCTTGGTAAGTTACCAATTTCTCCCATGTTGTCTGGATCGATTGCCGTAATTGACATTATGGATCTTTCCATAAGAGTATTTTGATTTGGGCCTATTTTGTCAATTTGACTGATAGGTAACACATAATCTGTACTCACATGTGAAAATGGATTTATTGGAATTTTTTCCAAACCATATGGAGCATTAACTTTGGTAATTTCCTTTATTGTAGATTTTTCTCTTCCCTTCATGTGATAAAATTCCGCCTCAATGTATTGAGACTCACATGTTTTGAACGGGGCCTTATCACCATATAATGTTCCAACTTGACCATCGAAGCAGTATTTGAGACATTGATGGTATGATGACGGAATAGCTGCATGCTGATGTAACCAGGGTCTTCCAAGCAAGATATTGAAAGCTGAGTCTTGATCAACAACCATGAAATCTGAATTGGAAACAAGATCTCCAAACTGAGTTCTGAGCGTAACTTCTCCCAGTGGTTCTTGTTCATTTTTATCATATCCTTGCAACATCATGGTAGAAGGAGATAAATCAGATTCTGTGAGGCCCAATCGACGAAGTGTGCGAATGGGCATGAGGTTGACTCCTGAACCATTGTCAATGAAAGCTCTTCGAACATCTATACCATTGACTTTGCCAGATAAGTACAAAGGTTTTATGTGCCCATGCACAACATCATCCTCATCTTTATCAGTAAAAGATATCACTGCATGACATTCTGCAGGATTATTCTCTATGTGATAAATTTCAGCTGCAGCAATCTCAGCTTCAAACTCTTGAGGACTTGACAAAGCTTCGATGAGTGCTTCCCGAAGATCTCTTGATAGATTCAAAGCATCCAAAATTGATAATTTGGCTGGTACTTGGGCCAAGTGTTTCAATATATCATACTTTTGATCTAGAGGCCTGCGTTTCCCAATAGGAATATGTGGTTTAGCAGGTATCTTGGAAGCAGATGCTTTGGAAGCTGATGCATCTTGTATTGAAGTTGGCAACATCTTTGGTTTTGGAAAATTAGACTGATTAGATCCATTTGCTTGCTGAGATAAAGAAGATGGAACCTTTAATCGGTCTTCCAAAATAATTGTGCCGAAGCTGAGTTGGCCATTAGCAGAAGAACTTGCTTGTTCATTTTGAGCTCGCTGAAGGGCTCTACCACGAGTTTCTGCTGCATATACAGTGCTAGCAGGGGTAGAATTAGAGTAGTGGCTTCGGAAAGATCCACGTCTTCCCCTATATCCTGAACCTCTAGAACTTCCTCGGGTTCCTTTATTTGATACAGGGAATTCAGGCTCATCAAGACTGGAATATGAATCTGTTAATTGAATCATATTAACAGAACCAAAGATCAATTCTTCGTCTGATAAAGACTCTGCCTGGTTGGCCTGTTTAGGCTGTGCCGTTTGGTGGGACGGTGCCCGTGACTTTGAAGTAGATGGCATGAAATCTGCCAGAGTCAAAGACAATTTAGGCTTTGATGCATACTCATCTTCTTCTGATTCCTCTTTCTTCTTTGAATTACGCTGCCCTTTTGAGGATTTGTCCTTTGATGGAGGCTTTACTGCAGCTTTTGTAGGAGACACAATTGGTTTCTTCAATTGTGTTCGCAAAATGGAATGGGTCCGATTGATTGTCTTTCTGACCATCCAATCATCATATTTTTTCGCAGTTTTGCTTTTGACTTCCTGCCACTCGCCTCCTTCCTCTGGATCTGTAGCGGTAATACACGCTACATGAGCTGAAGAACCCTTCAATTTGACTTGTCCCAAGTCAACCATCTTTTGTAGGAGGTCTTTAAAGACAAAACACTCCTGGATGGGATGTCCCAACATTTGATGAAAGGGACAATAATTGGGACGGTCTTCATCTCCTTCCTTGTTTGGTCTCTTCGGCACTGGTAATTGAACCAAATTATTTTCCAGAGCTGAAATGAAGTAACCAGGAACTTGCTCACTTCGGAAAGAGTATGTTTTAATCTTCATATCCTCAAATTGTTTTCGTCGTTGATCTTTTTGATCATTTGGACGAAACAGCCTTTGTTGTTGGCGTTCAGGAGGTGGAGCCCTTCGAGAAGATGAAGGTTTTGAAGTAGAAATAGGTACAGGTGCCTGTTTAAGCATAACTGTAGCAGTTTCTGCTTTACCCATTCTTCTTCCTGGAGCTGATGGAATTACACGAGATTTAACCTTAGCCTGTATAAGGGAATCTTCAATCTGTTGAGCGATTGAAGTAAGGTCTCGAAACCCTCCTGTGTATTTCACAGGGATCAATGGCGTGCGTAATTCGTCACGCAAATTTGCCACACAGATTGGCAATAATTCCTCCTGAGGGAGTGATAAACTCAAGGAATACGTTAATCCCTTCCAACGAGCAATGAAATCAGAGACTCTTTCATTCTCCCTTTGCTTGCAGTTTGTAAGATCGAAAACTGTCGTTTTTGGCAAAGTTGAGCTGAACTGAAGAAGGAATTTTTGACGAAGATCCTCCCATCCGATGACTGACCGGGATTTCAAGCTTGTATACCAGACAAAAGCTGGTCCTTGCAAGGTTCGCACGAAGCATCTGAGTTTCACTGCTTCTTGTTGTTCTGGAGTTCCCATCATAGGATCACAACAAGACACGTAATGCGTCAAATGTTGTTCAGGGTCGCCTGATCCATTGAAAGTAGGGAAAATAGGGTTTCCAAAACTGGATGGAGGAGAAATTGAATCTACCCATTCAGGGTAAACTTTCTTTTCAGGTTGAACTTGCGCCCGTTTCCCTTCCATAGTTTCTAACCGAGCTGTTAATGACTCAATAGTAGTTATTAACTTTTGAGAAACGTCAGGTTGAACTTGGTTTTGGGTAGGTGCAATGAATGGAGCTTGGACAGCCGTGGAGGTTGGTGCTGCAACTAATGGTAGTGCTGCCAACCGTTGTTGCGTTTGACCCGTAGGATTAGACCTCTGTGGGTGTACTGATAAAGGAGGATATTCCTGATCCATCTCAGTAGTTACAACAAATTCCTTCGGCTGTCGGACTTCAGAATTCTTAATAAGAAGACTACTCTGAAGTAGTTCTGCATTCAACCTTCTTAATTCTTTCATTTCTTCCTCCTGTTGTGCAAGCCTTTGCTCTAATGAGAGCGATTGACCTCCTTCAGAGGAAGGGTGAGAAGTAACCTGATTCTTTCCTTTCCCCTTATTGGATCCTTTTCGGAGAGGGGGAAGTGGGTTACTTGAAGGAATACCCAAATTTTGGGTAAGCCTTTGATTACGTGTGCGCACACCTTCTTCATTTAGGTCTGTGTGCGCAACTTCTTGAGCAGGAACCTCTTCATCTGATCCCTCTGATTGAGCCTCATCTGGTGAATCAGCAGCAACGGCAGTGATGACATTAATGGATGCATATTTCATGAAATCCTTTCTATCAGCATTTCTATGATATTGTCTCCTTTTATGTCCATGATAAGACATGGCATTCCGTTGACTTGACCCCTCAGGAATTTCTTTGTGAACCGTCACTTGGAGAGAATCTCCTGACATCTTGGCTCTTCGTTCCTCTTGAGGCTTATTCCCTAATCGAGAGAATACTGATTTTCTCTGAGGGAGGGATTGAAGATTTGAAAAAGTCCCCAGTCCGGTGGACTGGGGGTGTTCCTGTTGCTTCTGCTCAACTCCTCGAATCCCATTCGTTGATTCTGAGGGTTGGGTTAGAGAAGTCCCCAGTCTGGCAAGCTGGGGTGTCTCTTGACATGCTATGTCTGAGATCTTCTTGAAATCTCTCTTGATCTTGCGGATCTTAGTTCGGAAATTAGCTGGATGCATTAACCTGTATCCACTTTTATCACCTGGTTCAACAGACCGTTGGATGATTTCCGAAACTTCTGTCATTTGATGACGTGTTTGCTCCAGACGAGAGGCTTGCGCAATATTCTCGCCTGCTTGATGTAGGAGCAATTCAACAACCTGTTCTCTATATACTTGATTTTGAGAGGAACTAGTTGAAGCTTGATCTCGAGCAAGATTTTGATTATGAACAAAGCCCATTGACTGTGGCCGGCCATGGGCAATAACATTGCATGAGACCATTTTCGGCGGGCTTTGCTGACCGGAAAGCACTGTGAAATGTAGTGCTCCGTGAATACCCCATCCTCTGATATGAACATTAGATGGAGCATTGGAAATTAACTGACGCAATTTTCTCAGCGCGCCAAGGCATGAACGTTGAAGGTTTCTCTGTTGCTTTTCGGCCTTCGGATACCGAGAGACTGATAGAGATGCCAAATCAATCTGGCGTTGTAACCCTTCTATTATCTTAAGATGATTTTCATATTCATCGTAAGATAATACCTTCTTCTTTAATTGACAAAGAGTTTTCCATATGTTAAGACGAATATCATGGATTCCATCATCCGTCAACATCTTTGGAATGTCATACTGTGAATCAGCCAAAGGCCAAAACATGACTGGTACTTCACCTTTTGCCAGTTTTTTCCTCATGTTCAGCATTTCCTCTTTATCATTAAATGAAGATTCTTCTACCTGTTTGGACCAGAGTTGGTGTTTCCTTGTTGCTTCATCGGATTCAACAAGATTGGTAGAGGAATCACTATTCATGCTGGAAGATGAATGACCTAGGGAAGGTTCGGAGAATAACCTGAACCCCAAGCTATCTTCTGATGGAGAAAGAGTTTCACCTGCCGATAGTAAAACTTCAGACATGACTGGTTTTACGTTTGCAAGTGCCTCGAGATAGGAGGGCTTTCTCGTCACTACATTGCCTTCTGAAGAATTTTCGAGACAATGTGAATCACTACTGCGGAGAGGACTTTCGCAGCGAAGTTCATCACCATGAGGAGGACATTCATGATGGGTTACAGCAAAAGATGATATCTCTTGCTCCTTGGTCTTCTGACCACACAGAGGGTTCCTGTGGTTCTCATCTGAAGAAGAAACTTCAAGATTGACCGAATTTTCATGAAGCAAGTCTTCATGAGGAAGTGTCTGTTGAAGACCTTCGGGATTAATGTTCCTGTTATTGGGAACTGAGGGAGTAGAATCTTGAATTCCGACAGATAAATGTCTGAGGGCTTCAAGAACTCCAGCATCGAGCAAGGCCTTGTTACAGATTGGCCTTTGATCTCCTGACTGTGCTGGGCGGATCTTTTTCTTAGATGCCTTCTTACTCGCTTTAGAAATCACTTGATGACGAAAGTGATTGCTCTGAGCAGGTGTATGTGCCTGATCAGGAAAGATGGTCAGGTTAGGCTGACGATCATCGCTCAAATCATGTGTATGTGCCTGACTTGGTTGTCCATATGATATGGGGGAGTAGGCCCCACAACCCTCTTGGACTGGAACAGATGTGTGTGTCTGTTCTGGAGTGAATTGTTGATGTGTCACTCCACTGCTAGGGATAGATTTATGTGTCTGTCCCTGAGATGATGCTGAAGCTGTTATGATATCCTGGCAAGCATCCAGAATATGAGCAGGAATTTGCTTCTGCTCTTTCACCATTGACAAAATATGTTTGGTGACTTCAGCCGCCGGAACAGGGATATACGTCCATTCCGGGCTTGGAGTAGGTGTATGTGCCTGCTCCTGTCCTCCTTTTCCTGTCAGTGAATCCTAACAGTACTCAAGTGTGGAGGCAGAGAGTTTAGTCTGCCTCCTGTTTGTCGTCGGGGCTTTCCGACTGACTTCTCCGTGCGCTACCAAACGAGACTGTTGGTAGGCTTGATTAGTATTAGCAGGTGTATGTGCCTGCTGATTACACTTCGTCAAACGCTGTTGACGAGATCCATCATATGTAGTCAGACGAGCCTGCTGACTAACTGCTGATGTATAAGCAGGTGTATGTTCCTGCCTATGGTACTCCACCGGAATTGCCTGGCGGGATCGGCTTGATGCTGCCAGACGAGTCTGCTGGACAGCGGGATTAAAACGAACAGGTGTGTATGCCTGCTCGTTATTTGCCACCAAGTTAGGTTGGTGGACTTCTCCGGAGATGGCAGGGATGACAACCTGCCTATTATTAACCGGATTCCGTCTCTGGTGATTCATCTTGCCTGCTCGGGTTCGAGGAACCTGAGCTGAATGCCTGGAGCCGGTACCCTCATCATGTTGAGGGTGCACTACCGCACGAGTCTGGCGGCGATTGTTGATGGGAGCCCTTGAGAAGGACTCCTGTCTCTTTGAATTAAGGTCCCGCGGGACCTGCTCATTCACTTCCTCAGAATAAGGGAGTGAATGGAAATTGCGTTCCGGGGATAACGACCCGAAACGGTTGGAGACGGTAGTCAGCACCGCCTGCTTCTTGATTGCTGGTCGCCGTTGTCCGGACGACCAGGTAGAATTGTTAACTTGGAGGGCTTGACGAGCGGCCTCCAGAGTTGGGATAGTACCGTTACGACGGTACTCCTTAACCAGTGCATTTGAAACACAGCGTTGAAGACGCTGAGTTGGTGATGTCATCCTCAGAGCGGATGACGTTCCAGCAGGAGTAGCAGCATTAGTTTTCATGGCAGCAGACCTCACAGTAGAGGTGTTCTCAGCAGCAATATTCACAGGGGTGAATTTAAGGAAAGCCATTTTTTGTAGGAGATCTTGAAAAAAGAGTGCCTGTTCCATATAACAGACATAATCAAGATGAATCCGGCTACTGCATCTTTTGGATGATCATATGTCAATGATTGCCTTGTTGGCCCAAGGGGCCTAACATCTAAGAAGAACATCACTTTAACTTGGTTAAGGATTCACGTCGGGTTCACCATTTTTTGTTTCGCGCGGAATCCGGGGATGACCTCCTGGACGGGAGATTCAAACGTTCCGATCGGTTTCTAACGGGTTTGTTCGTAGAACCGGAAACATCCAATGATTCCACATCCGTTTGGACCTACTTTCCAAAGGCAGGCGCTCATTAGCTTGTGGGCTAATGAGGCTTAGGAATTTGCATTGGTCGAGAGGATGGGAGGTCGGACTCATCACACCTTTTTGAGGGGAATTATTGTCTACTCCGGGACTCTCTTTATAGATTTAAGTTAAGTTCGTGAATCCTTATTACATTACCAAGTATAAAATGAGCTTTCCTTTAGTTTTAACAATCAATGATTAAATATGCAAGAAATTTAGAGAATCTTTTATATGTATTCGAGGTTCTTCATCAATATAGAATCATCTATATTTGTTTAGAGATTCTTGGTCAATGGTATCCTTCAAAACATTTATATAAAAGTCTCTTGGTCATTTTGATGACCAGGCTGGTTTTAAAGCCACTCAGTGGGGCACTTGAAGTTTATCGTCATTCAGAAGGACAGAGATTATTTCAATGTTGGGATCGAACCCATGAATGGGCTACCTACGTATCCTTTGTTTTGAAAAAGGAATCAGAATCCACGTAGTTCGAGGAATGGGATATGATGTTTTATGATTGATGGCTCAAAGATGAATGTCATAATTACTTTTACACTCTAAGCTCACGTGAGTCATGCTCGGTATGAGAAACAAGAGGTATTGGTAAAATTTAGACAATTGTGCCATGAAGGATGAAATCATAAGAATTTTGTTTGGGGCTTATGTATGGATGACTGCCCAGATAGATGAAGGTTTAGGATTTACTTTTAGGAAGAAAATCCATGAACAGGGTCCACAAAGTTATATGTGCTTCATGGAGATTTGAATACTCTAATCTTGGGGCTTACTCCTAAGGAGGATGCCCAAGTTAGGAGGGGACTTATGATTGGGTTTTATTCCTGAAAAGGAAACCCAAATCAAAGGAAATTTATGACTGGTTAAGAGAAATTTTAAGAGACTTGGGGCTTACTCTTAAGAAAGATGCCCAAGATTGATGACTATGACTTATTCCTGAGAAGGAAGCCTAGGTTAGGGGAATTGGGGCTTACTCCTGAAAAGGAAGCCCAAGGTTATGACTGAGTCTTATTCCTGAAAAGGAGACCCAGGTTAGGGATTAAGGTTTGGGGCTTACTCCTGAGGAGGATGCCCAAGATTAAAGGACTTTGATTGGGGCTTATTCTTAAGGAAGATGCCCAAGATTTATGACTAGGACTTATTCCTGAGAAGGAAGCCTAGGTTAGGGGACTTGGGGCTTACTCCTGAAAAGGAAGCCCAAGGTTATGACTGAGTCTTTATTCCTGAAAAGGAGACCCAGGTTAGGGATTAAGGTTTGGGGCTTACTCCTGAGGAGGATGCCCAAGATTAAAGGACTTTGATTGGGCCTTATTCTTAAGGAAGATGCCCAAGATTTATGACTAGGACTTATTCCTGAGAAGGAAGCCTAGGTTAGGGGACTTGGGGCTTACTCCTGAAAAGGAAGCCCAAGGTTATGACTGAGTCTTTATTCCTGAAAAGGAGACCCAGGTTAGGGATTAAGGTTTGGGGCTTACTCCTGAGGAGGATGCCCAAGATTAAAGGACTTTGATTGGGGCTTATTCTTAAGGAAGATGCCCAAGTTTAAAGGTTTTATAACTGGGGATTATTCCTGAAAAGGAAACCCAGGTTAGGATTCTCTCATCTTAAAGGATGAGGTTGAATGAATGAACTCTCAATCTTTGGTGATATAAAGATGTTTAAATCATTAGGTTTTGAGAGATATTTCACATAATTCCTTTCAGATAAGGATGTCAAATCAAGGAATCATGCCATAAATGGCTTTGAAGAGTATCTTGAAGACTGAATCTTGAATAGGAAGGGTGAAATGGCTTAAGAGGGGTGAAAAAGGGCAAGATGGGCACCCAAAAAGATAGGGGCGCGCAAGTCCTGCGGCGGCGCGCAAGTATTGGTCGCGCAAGTATACTTGCGCGACATAAGGGATACTTGCGCGATTTTCAACCAGGGTTGAATTACTTGAGCGACTCTTTATTAAACCCTTTCCCATCCTCTTGAGGTTCTTCCAGAAGAGGGACGCGCAAGTTATATTGAAGGAATTAAGTCGGCGCGCAAGTGTTTGATAAGTTTCAACACTTAGGCCTTCCTTCTTCCCTTTAGATCTTCCATTCTAGGTAAGAAATTACCTTAGAAGTGTTCTGGAAGCTTTGAGAAGAGACTTGGGCGTCGGGAGCTTTGATCCGAGTTTCTGGAAAAAAATCCTCTCGAATGGGGGGCCCACAGGGTCTATTTATAGGCAAAAGAAGACCCCGGGCGGTTACTGGGCGGTTACCAGATCTGTCGCGCAAGTCCCTTGCACGACCATGAGGGGTCGCGCAAGTGTTGAGGCGGCGCGCAAGTGTACTTGCGCGACCAAGAGGGAACTTGCGCGACCTATGGGCAATGTTCTCCTTTTCCATCCCTTTGTCGATTTTTGATGTTTCTTCAAAGGATTAATCACTTTGAGCTCAGATATTCCCTTTTCCGAACTTTAGATTCCGTGACGAAAGGAGCGTCAACAATAATGTGATTAGGATAAACTTCTATGAACTATACATGGAATCTCATGAGACTAAAACATTACCCAATGCATTGGAGCATCATCTGAGTGCACCCATCATAATCATATCATGTGCATGCATAAGTGTGCCACATAAATCATGTAACATAAGAACATATTTCATCACATTTAATCCAATGATAATGGATTTTTTATTAAATAAATTTAATTCCCAAATAAAATAATTATAACTTCATAAAGTTCAACACCCTTGATAGGAAATGGGTATGGGTATTCACTAATCAATAGTTTGGCATGGAAAATCACAGTGAAATTTCAGCAGCATAACAGGGGAATATAGATGTTCATGGGAGGTATTAATAATATTGAAAGAGTTATCTCATAATTTATAAACCATATGGTCAAATAGGGGGATATGTGATAATAATTCCCAACATTAGTAATTGGAGATAAAACGCGTAAGACATTGAAGATACTTTAATAAAGAGGAGAGGAAGAGGATCCCTTACCTTGAGAGGGTGATTCCAAAATCTTAGGAGGAGATTATTGAGAGTTTTTTGGAACCTTGAGAGTACTATATATAGTTTAGGGAAGAGTAAGTATTTTATCCAAGGTTTTTTAGTAAAGAGTAATGGGATCTTGGGTGGATTTATATAGGAAAAGAGAGGGGGGTTCTTTATTATTTCTCAAACATAAGTTTTTTACTCTATATAATAAAGTAATCAAAACTAAAAACTTTACCAAGTTTTTTTCCATTGTTTTTTGAAAAAGGGGATTGTTTTTTATTATTCTATAAGTATAATGGCCGAATTTATTAAAATATTACCCTTGGTTATGTGGAAGTTAGTTGTATTCTTTAAGAAATGATTTTTAAAACTTAAAATATATTAAAGTTTTTAGAGGATTAATGAAGGATTTATAAAATTAATAAAATAACCTAAAAATATTATATTAAAGTTGAAATATATATTTTTTCATGGATACCTCTTATATAATTTATTACATCGCTTTTGGTTTTTTTTGATTTCATAATACACACCATATATTTATACCGTATTTAATTTTTTACCTGAAAATTCGACTATATGAGAAAATTATGAAAAATTCACCATTGGATGATTTTTATTTTATGATTCAAAAAATAATATTTATTTTATCCAAATAATTTTCTAAATATGTGTATTTTCATTTTTTGAAATAAGAATTGACATTTACTGATAAATGCTGGGTTTTTTTACAATAACAGTTTTTCAACCCTTATAAAAATTATTGTTAACTCCTTAAAATTATATTATCAACTATAATTAATAAATATTATTTAATATTAATATTTTATTAAAATATAATTTATTTAAAAAAATTAACAATTCTTCAAAAGGAATTTCTTAATTCAAATTACATATTACCCAAAAATATAATTTGTGTTTTATCGAATCAAAATCAAAATCATTTATAAAGTAACAATAATACGAAGTAAATATAACCATTATTCTATTGAAAATAAAATATGCATATTAATATTACTATGGTATTTATATATATCCTTTTATTACACTAAAAAATTCCTTGAGGATAAGGTTCATGGTGGTGAGACTTTCATGGGGTTGTTCAACGTATATGGTTTGGATCATGATCCTGAAGAGCTTGAACTTCTCCCATAAAAGGTTTCCCTCATGATTTAGTTTTTTTATATCATTTTTTTATTGGTCAAGATCAAAGACCAATTTTTTTACCTACCTTGGAATCTCTAATAAATGGGATTTATAGGGTATGATCCTACTGGTTGAGGTCATCACTTCCTTTGTCTGTGTCAATTGGATTTTTCAAAATCCTTTATTTATATGAATCATATGATCAATATTCAATAGTTTTATTATTAATGGTTATAATTATTAATGGTATTTTAAATATAATATGATATAATAAAACCAAGTAAGTGCATGTGTTTTCTATAACTATAATATATAATAATACATTTAATTAAATCAAAAAAGGACTTTTAATTATAAAGGTTTGGGTCGTTACGATCTTCCCCCCTTCAAAAATTTCACCTCAAAATTTTTATTTCACTCACTAAAACAAATGAGGGTAATTATGTTTCATCGCATCCTCTGGTTCCCACATCTCATCTTCAAACATCTGGTTTCTCTAAATCACTTTGACCAGGTGCATTGTTTTCTTTCTTAGAACTTTGTCTCTATGATCCAATATCTTCACCAGATGCTCCTCATATGAAAGATCATTCTCCAATAGTACAACCTCTGTATTTATTACATGTGAGGGGTCTGGTATGTAATTCCTCAATAGGGATATATGGAATACATCGTGTACTTGAGATAGGTTAGGTGGGAGTACTAGTCGATAGGTCACCACTCCAATTAAATCACGGGTCTCAAAGGGGCCAATGTATCTTGGACTAAGATTTCCCTTATTCCTAAATATCATAACTTTTTTCCATAGATATATATAGAGTAATTCCTTATCTCCAACCTCAAATTCTAGGTCTCATAAATAATTTTCAACATAGATCTTTTTTCGACTCTAAGAAGTCTTGATGTGCTGCTGAATGGTCTTAACCCTTTTCACCATTTCCTCAACCATTTTAGGACCTAGCAGTTTTCATTCCTCAACTTCATCCCAACATGCAGGTGTTCTGCACCTATTCCCATATATAGCTTCATAAGGGTCCATTTAGATTCAGGTGTCCATAGTTTATTATCACATGTCATGGAGGTTTCTTCCTTCCTAGTCTTCCACCCTTCCCATTCCCTTCATACAAAATCTTCTCAATAGGAACATTCCCCAGTACTCAAGCCTGTAGGTATACACTCTCAAACTTTATTTAATATTGAATTTCATTATCTATCCATGTATGTTACTCCTAGGGTTTAGAGAGGGTCTGTCTTCCGGCCTCATGACTCCTCAGTCTTGTGATTTCTCACTACTTCACCCTCCTCTGATGGGGTTTATACTAGATCCAAATCTATGTTTATTATATACATCTCTCCCTCTCCATCTCATCAAAAAAGTTCCAAACATCCTAAGGCCAAATCTAAGTGTCGAACCTCTCCATGATTCTGGTTATCATCTGGAATGGTCACAGCTTGGGCACCCGGGTAAAAACTGATTTCATCACTAGAAGTCAGGAAGAATAAGGTATGTATTGTTATTGTTCTGGAACCAAAGAAATTTGTCTCTATAATTTCTACCCTCACACAACGAACGAACATTTAGTAGTCTCTACATGCATACCCTAATAACCTATATATATGGTTATTCTGGTTTTCTCGAATATTACTGAAACTGATTTAAGTGTTAGAATAGTATATAATATGAAGGTCTATATAGGCTCACCCAGTTTATTCATTACATTTTCCTATGGAAGTTGCGATGCACAAGTCAGGGAAACTCTTTGGCATGGTCTTCAATCTTTCTTCCCAAGGTACATGGCATGGACTATTTCTAGTGATTTTAATGTTGTTGCTAATCCTTCTGAGAGTAAATGGCGTGGTAAATTTTCGAGAAAGGATGGTGTTTACTTTCAATAGTTTATGGTTTGAAGTGGACTTATAGATTTGGGTTTTATTAGTGACAATTTCACTTGGTTTAATAATAGAGAAGGGGGATTATACTCCTGGTGTCATCTGGATTGGGTGCTTGCAAATGACCATGCCATCTTTTCTTATCTCACCTCCAAGGTTTATCACCTCATTCGCAGTCTTTCATATAATTCTCCTTTTTTGGTATTCTTGTTTGGATGGTAGGTGGAAGTTAGTCTTTTCTTCCTATCCCACATGTGGTGTGAGTACCTAAATTTTCTTCAAGCTTTGGGGGAGTCATGATCGAAGCCCTCATAGGGAGATTCATGGATCGGATTTCATAATAAATTGAAAATACTTAAATAGGATCTTTATTTGTGGATCAATAACCATCCCCCTCACTTTTGGGAGTTTGACACAGTGAATATGGACATCGAATGCTTGGATCTTAGTCTAGAGGAGGCCTGAAGTGATGATTTCTTCAATGAACTTTCTAACAAGAAGGATGTGTTGGTTGATATGATCCTTAGACTAGAATAGTTGTCTCATGAATGTTCAAGAATTAAATGGTTGTGTGAAGGTGATAGATACACGCCTTTATTTCATGATTTAATCAAGTAGAAAAGGCATTTCAAATTCCCCAATATTCATCTTGAGGAAGGTTCTTATACTGCAGATAGGTACATTATTGGTGGCATGGATGAGTCCCATTTCAAAGTGCTTCTAGCAGGTCCAAAACCCATGCATGTCCAATGGTTACCCAAGGGGGTATGATGATATTCTATATGTGATTCCTCACTCAGTCTCCGACCTTGAAAATTATTCCCTTGAAGTCGAACCTAATGAGTCAGAGATTTTTTTAGGCAATGTAGAGCCTTAATATTGAGAGTGCTTCGAGCCCTGACAGCTTCCCAAGTTATTTCTATAAGGTATCCTGGTCCCTTATGACCTGGTGAAGGTTGTGAAGAAATTTTTTAGAGGTGGGTTCCTTCCATGGGTCTCTTGCGCCACTACACTGATCCTCATCCCCAAAATCAAGGACCCCACTTCAATTCATCATTACAGGCCTATCAGCTTGTGCAAATTTTTGTACAAAGTATTGGACAATGTCATCAATATAAGGCTCTCTTTTCACCTTTATCGATATATTTATAATAATAAACATTGATTTTTCAATGGTTATTAAATTAAAAGAGTGATTTCCTTATCTCAGGAAGTGGTCAAGGATATTAACCTCATGTTTTACAGGTCTAACTTAGCTATAAAGCTCGATATAGACAAGTAATTTGATAGATTTGAGTGGAACTGTATTATCAAGGTTCTTTCCATCATGGGTTTCTTCTATTGGGTTGTGGATATTTTCTTCTGGTGTGTTAGTTCATTATGGATTTCAATTTCTCTCGTGGGGAAAACCATGGATTCTTTAAAGTTTTTTGTGGTCTATAATAGGGTGACCCACTTTCTCCATGCATCTTCATTATTTATCAAGATTTTCTCAGATGCCTAATTAATAGGATATTTGTGAAAGGTATCATCTTTCCATTTTAGTATAAAATGATCTATTTTCACATTTCTAATCTCATGTATATAGACGATACTTTTAACTTCATGAATAATAACATGAGATCAGTCTATGACATTAATAAGGTTCTTTTAGACTATTTCACTTGGAGTGTCCAAATTATTAACCATGGGAAAATAAATTTCTATATTTCTAATAAGTGTTCAGATAGGAGGGTGAATTCCATCAGTAACTCTTTAAACATATAGAGAAATGTATTACCATTGGAGTACTTTGGTTCCCCTATTTATCCACGGAGGCTTTAAATTCACCACTTTGATCAAATTACTGGGAGAATCACTGGATGTATTTTAAACTATAAAAATTGATTACTCTATTTTAGAGGATGTATTACATTGGTGAATAGTGTTCTTTTCTCCATTCCAATCCATGAACTCTCAGTGATCAAGGTCTCGAAATGAGTTTCATCTAGCATTGACAGTATCATGGACTCACTTTTCTAGGATGCTTATCAGGATGGTAAACATCATTGGGAATCATGACGGAGAATGGATAGACATTTATGGGAGGTGGAATCAACATAAAAAACATATCAGATACATTGGAGTGTGTGCATTAAAAGTTATAATGGGAGGTTATTGAAGGGTGCACCCTTTATGGTAGATTCATTGCTACTAAGTACAAAGGAGATCTGGAAGCATCGAATTGGGGACCTTCCTCTATTTGGTCCATGATTCTTCTTCATTTTCAGATTCTTCAATACCACACATGCTAGATCATGGGGAGAGGTGATATCTCCTTCTGGTACCACAACTAGGTGGGATCCAGGATCGGATTCTCCGAGTTCACAACCCATGACATTACTTTCAAACAATCTAACTTTCACTTAAATTGTGTTATGTCATTATGGACTCTAACCAATGTGAAGTGTATGAAATGATAAAAATAAACTTTGAATTGGATAAATGTAATTTCATAGTAACCTATTAAGGAGTCTTCACTACTAAGGACTTCCACAGGGTGACATTTGTTTCAGAGAATGTGGACACATGGGGGGTTCTCTAGTGTAAGGAGATCCTAGAGAAATATAAATTTCTTGTCTGAAGAATTATAAACAGGGCTTTTCCTATTGAAGATAAAGTCAAACGTATAGGTATCCCGCTTGTTTAAAATTTCTTGTAAATTAGGAACTGTTAGGAGGAAAATTTGAATCATCTCTTCTTTAAGATTGAATGTTCTTGATTATTCTGGAGCACCTTTAGCCATTTTAATGGATTCCTCTTGTTGGATTCATCAGACCTTCCCTTTATTGAGTACTGGTTCCAAGGTGCATGCATCATCATTCTTGAGAAAAAAATCTAGAGCCATGGTTTATCTACAGGGTACTGGTGTGTCTGGTAGAATCTAAATACTAAATTTTGAAGGGGTTACCTACTCAGGGTATATTCTTTCTTTACATACTATAAGTATTCTATTGGACATGATCAAGATTTTCAAATATTAGGAAGGAGAACCTACTCTCAAGCCTCTCACGATTGGAAACCTCTCCCACTCTTTGCTCCCTAGAGGCCCTCAAGGTAATTGGTTTCAATGGAATCCTCACCCCTGGGCAACAAAATCAACACCGATAGATCATACAGCATGGGATTCATCCACGGTGGAGGTTTAGTGTTTGGTTATCTTGGATTATACAACCCACTTTGGCTCCATACATTCCCTCTAGGAAGAATCTTTTTTCATGCTTAATGGTCTCTTCCTTTATAATCTTATAGGGATTAACTTGGCTGTAGTGGAAACAGACTCTTCTACCCTTTACATATTGGGTCTGGTAACATTCACTAGTTTATTTCCTACATTGTTATAATGTTCAAAGGTATTATTCACAATCACATGAATTTTATTCATACTTGGTGAGAGGGTAATAAGGTGGAAGACTATCTTGCTTCTATGGTATCTCATTAGACTGTTATTTCTTGTTTCTCTAGCTTATAATCCTTCCTTTAGAGGGGAAAACTTAGTAATAGGGGATGAACTTGGATTTCACTACTTCCACCACCCATATTTTTTGTCCCCCTATTCTCTTTGTCCTCTTTTGTCTCCTTATTTCTTGTTCTTTTTAATTTTTATTTTAATAAAATGATGATGAAGATGATGATTATGATCTCATCTCCTTTGAAGTTAATTGAGAATTCTCTCAACATTTTCTCGAGTTTCTAGATAGTACAATCATATTGGACATCATTTTGAGGGTGATGAGTCATGTTTAAGTTTAAATTAGTATTTATAGAATGATGGAGACTCTTATAGAACTTGGAGGTAGATCTTAGATATCGATCAAATACAACTGATATTGGTGTTTCATATAGCCTCACTATTTCTATAATTTTATGTCCTTGTAAGTTTATTGAGTTAGAAGTCCCCTAGAATTACAACGAAGTGAGAATACTTCATAATATGATCCACCATAACCTATATATCATTATTTTCTCCTGATGTATTTGGAAGATGAGTGAAAAATTCCATGGTTATGTTTTCCCATTTCGATGTAGGTATGGGTAATGGTTTCATTACCCCCTTGGATTTTTTCCTTCCTACCTTCACTTGCTGACATAAAATACATATTGATGTATATTTCATGATCTCCTTCTTTATATTGTCCCACTGATAGTACTTTTAGAGGTCTCGATATATCTTTGTGCTCCCTATATGGATGTAGAAGGTAAATCTATGCACATCATTCAATAGATCCTTCTTTAACTCAGTATTCGATGGTACACATAGTCTTAACCTAAATATTTCAACCCCTTTATTAATTTTGAACTCTAAGGATTTTCCTTTTCTTATAGCTTCCACCTTCTTCTGAATTTCAATATCATCTCTTTTATCACCTTTATCATCTCCAGAAGGGATGGTTGAGCAATCATTTGTTAAATGATTGATGATGTTCCTTCCTTTATGATTTCCATGTTCATGATTCCCATGTCTAAGATTATTGGATCCTTCTCAATTCTCATCAATGATAAAATTGTTGTATACTTTCTACTTAAAGCATATGGAACTTTATTTTATTTCCCATTATGGTAGTGAATTGATCAGTCATAGTTCTTAATCATCTTTAACCATATTCATTGGAACATATTCAACTCTACCAGTGTGAATATATACTTGAGGATCTTATGATCTGTATATATTTCACACTTCTCCCCAAATAGATAATGGTGCTGGATTTTAAATGTGAAGATCGCTAAAGCTAACTCCAGATCATGTGTTGGGTAGTTTTTTCATGAACTTTCAATCTTCTGGAGGAATAGGCTATCACTTTGTCATTCTACATTAACAAACAGCCCAATTCCTTCTTTAGATAATTGTTTTATACCATAAAAATGTCCCTTCTTGTGGGTAATGTAAGTATAGGTGTGGTGATAAGACTCTTTTTCAAATACTTTAATCTCTCTTCACATTAATAATTATAAAAAAAAGTGACTCTCTTCTAAGTTATTTTGGTTAAATGGTTAAAAAATCATTAGAAATTTCTTGTAAATCGACAATAGTAGCTAGCTAATCCAAAAAAAACTATGGATTTATATCACATATCTTGTCCTCAGTGATCTTTCACTTGATTTTATCTTTTAAGGGTCTACATATATCCCATTACTTATGATAATATTCCCCAAGAATGAGACTTCCTTCAACCAGAACTCACATTTGTTGTACATTGCATAAATCTTCTTTTTTTCATAAGGTTTTTGGCATAATTTTCATATGCTCTTCATGTTCATCCTTTATTTTGGAGTATATTAGAATATCGTCTATAAATAATACCACAGATTTTTTGAGTTAATCTCTAAAGACTCTATTCATAAAGTCTATGAAGATTGATGGAGCATTATGAGTCTAAATGGAATTACAATGAACTCATAGTTCTTGTACCTTGTTCAGAAAGTAGTATTTGACATATCCTCCTTCTTCACCCATACTTAATAATACCCCAATTGAAGATCCACCTTGGAGAAGTACTGGGCTCCACATATCTAATAAAACAATTCATAAATTTGTTGCAGTGGATACTTATTCTTTGTTGTGATATTTTTCATCTCATGATAATCAATTCAAATGAACATTGAAACATCCTTCTTCTTGATGAAGAGGATTGGTGCACCCCAAGGTGGATCACTTGGGAATATAAACCCTTTATCTAGATTATATTTTAGTTGTTTCTTGATCTCTTTAAGTTCTATAATAGTCATTCTTTATAGAGTCTTGGATAATCAAAATGGTTGATGTATAATCTCGATTGAAAATTCAATTTGTCAGATAGGAGGAAGACAAGAAAATTATTTGGGAAACACAACAATGAATTCCCTCATAATGGGAATGTCTTCAAGGATGATCTTTTCCTTAGAATCGATCATTTGAGGTAGATATTATTGATCGTAGGGAAATAATATTCATGCTTGAGTTGATGGTAATAAAGAAGATTCATCCTCCTTGGACTTGTACAGAATCTGGGGATGATTCACGATACAGAGAGTGATTTCTTTCTCAAAGTTATTTATATTGGATCTACATAAGTAAAGTTAATAAATACCCAAAATTACATCAAATCCCACAAAAGGGATTATCCTAAGGTTAACTAGGAATTCCATCCCACAAATTTTGATAGGGGAGAAGTTATATACTTGGGATGCAATAATTGCCCCATTTTTCGTTTTCATAGATGGCTCTACTTCCAAGTTCTGTGTTGGTTTTTGAATAGTTATACTAAACTTTCATGATATGAAGGAAAGTGTATAACTCGAATCAAAAATTATGTTCACTATTCCTGAATGAATAACTAGTGTACCTGTCACCACTTCATTATCGGGATCCACCTTAGTGGTTTTGATGGAATATATTCACCCTTACTGCTATGGAGGTTGTTGGAATTGATTGTCTCTAACCCTTGGCTTAGGGAAGTGGTTTGTATAGTTTCCTTGTTCCTTGTAGTTAAAACATTGGATAATAGGTTGAGGGAAGGCTGTAGCATTACTTTCTTCCATTACATTGGTGGGCTTCTCCCATTAATAATTGCTTGTTAGGTTCCCTTCATTTTCGCACCTAAATCATTTCCTAGTCCCCCTTGATAAATTTCTATGGTGCTTCTTTCTTCACATTCGACAAGTGGGATGTTAAAATTTCTTACCACTGTTATATTTTTTAATCGTACCTCCATAATTAAACTCTAATTTCCACTTCTTATCCCCATGAGACCCTTGAAATCTGCTGATCTCCATTTCAATTTTGAGGGTAAACTGAACAATTTCTTCATACCTGTCAAAGTCTCGGATCACCAGGGATTTTAATATACTAGGTTTTATCCCACTAAATAAGTGTTCAACTTTACATTTGGGGGTAACGTAAAAGTTAGAGGTATTTTATGCAACTCTTGTGAAGTTTTCCTCATTCACATTGATGGATTCATCATCATTTTACTTGAGGGAAAGGAAATCCCTTTCCATTTTAAGCCGGAGAGTGCGAGGAAAATATATTTCAAAAAACATTTTTTGGAATTCCTTCCACCCCATCGCTTCGATCTATTCCTTAGGATTCATATTCTTGATCAATGTCCACCATTGATCAGCTTATCCCTCCATGAAATAAATAGCCAGTATAACATTCTCTTGCTCAGAACATTGAAGGGTGGAGAATATCTTCTCAATGGTGTTGATTCATTGTTTTGTAATTAGGGGATCAGATGATCGATTAAAAGTTTGAGTTCATTGTCACAATCTCAATTGCATCTTATTTTTTCTTAGGGGGATTTGGGCATTCCTCCTAATACATTTTTTATTCAGAACCTGATTAAACTGAGAGTGTATCGTCATAATGTTCACGATTCTTGATCCCATCAGGTTGGGCATCTCATTGGGTCAGTCATCACATTCCCCCTCACATTGGTTTTTTACTCAGATACTCCTATTTCTGGTCATTTCCTAGAATAAATACAAAATTAGGGATCACTGCTAGATATTTTGGAGTTTTTTATGAATGTCTGTCACAAAAGATCATTTGCGACAGGAGTCTGTTGCAAATGTGTCATTGCAAAAAAAGACATCACAAATGAAGGTATCTGTAATACAGTGTTGCAAATAAAAAATAATTATAATGGGTAAAATGTCTGTTGTAAATGATTTTTGTTTTTTCTAAAAAATGAAAATTGTGACGGTCCATCAGGATTAATATTAGTTTTGATGGACAGTTCATCCATCATAAATACTTACATTTTAAAAAAAATTACAAAAAATTAAAATAATTTAAAATAATTTAAAATAATTTAAAATATTTAAAAAAACACATATAATTTGAAAAATTTATACATGTTTAAAAATATTTGAAAATAATAAAAAATAAATAAAAATGTTTAACATAATTAAAAAATATTAAAAATATTAAAAAAAATCAAATAATTACAAAATTTACAAATAATTAAATTTTTTTAAAAAAATTAGAAATCATTAAACATATTAAAAAAACTAAAAAATATTAAAAATATTAAAAATCCTTAAAAATATTAAAAAATTAAAAAAATTAAAAAAAATTAAAAATATTCAAATAATTTAAAATGATTAAAAAAATACATATAATTTAAAATATTTATACATATTTAAAAATATTAGAAAATAAAAAATAATTAATAAAATTAATAAAATTAAAAATAATTAAAATAATTACAAATAATTACAAAATTTACAAATAATTAAAAAATTAAAAAAAATTACAAGTCATTAAAAATATTTAAAAAATTACAAATAATTTAAAAAAATTTAAAAAAATAAAATAATTTACATATAATTTAAAATATTTATACATATTTAAAAAAACATTTAATAAGATTAAAAATAAATAAAAATAATAAAAAATTAAAATTTAATAAAAAATTTACAAATAATTAAAAAAAATAATATAATCATTAAAAATATTAAAAAATAAAAATCTTTAAAAAATTACAAATAATTAAAAAAAATAAAAAAACAATTAAAATTAAAAATATTTGGGATTTGATCTTATTATTGTAATTTTTTATTAATTAATAAAAAATTGTATTTTGGTGTAAATTATTTTAAATTCACCATTAATTAATGTTAATTAACATATTTTTTAAAAATTAATAAAAATTAGTATAATTTAATATAAAGTATTATAATATATTATAAATTACTAAAAAAGTGTAAATCATTGAATTTCTAATTTTTAGGTCATAGCAATAACAAAATTATGTCAACCATGTCCAAATGAAAATCAAATTTGTTATTTCTCATGACCTAAAAATTGACGACCTATTTCATTTTCACTTTTCAAGTAATTTATAATTATATATATATATATATATATATATATATTAGGTGCTTGGAGGTATAATTACATTAAACACACACACACTACACAGATAGATCGGAAAGGTAGGTCATAGCCCCCCCAAGGGATAACCCACCCATCAAGCCTTATTTATTTAGTACATGGCCCAAAGGCCTAGTGTAGCAACATGCCTGCATCATGCTTGCATCACCATTTGCATATGTCATGCCTGTGTCATGCCTGCATCACCACCTATATGCATCATACATGCATTACCGCTTGCGAGAAGAAATTCACTCCTACGTGGATTTGAACTTGGGACTGATGTAGGAATAACAAATTTTCATCCATCCTAAATACCAAATAAGTCATGAAAATCAGATAAAATTCTCATCCCAGGGTTAGCCAAAAATAAATCATGTAATAAAATTAATAAAACCCAGAAATAATAAAAACGGAGACAAGAGAAATCCTTAACAAAGAGAATCAAAGTCAGATATGTAAAAAATCACTTTCAATTAAGTGTGTTAGAGTGGCACGAAGCCAAAAATAAATCATGCGATAAGATGAATAAAACCCAAAAATAATGAAAATGGAGACAAGATGTATTCATACCAAGGTAAATCTAAGTTTAATCTATAAAAAATTTCTTGTAATGAAGTGCATTGGAGCGGCACGGAGTGGGGCGGATGGGTGGTGCATGTCACGGCGGTTCGGGATAGGGAGAAGGAGAAGAGAGGAAGAAGAAAGCGGGGATGAGACTGTTAAATTGATAGATTTATTATAACGGTCTATTTGTAATGTAATTAATTTCATTGAAAATAGTTATTTCATCAAAATTATTTTTGATTGGCATTAATTCTCATAGAAAATACTCTTGAGTCGACAGGCATTTGCTATGGAAGTAGAATCCCATCGCAAATGACCATCGTAAATACATTTCACGCTGGGTGGTGGGAAATCCTGCTAAAACTAGTTGGGATGGATGAAATATTCCTTCCCAAATAATCATTATTTGTAATGGAATAAAACATACATAGAAAATAGTTAATGTCCATCAACTATTTATGATGGGGCACTTATCTTTCACAAATGCCCCATCATAAATAGTAGAAATTCTAATAGTGGATGAGTATTTTTAAAATATTAAATATATAAATGAGCATCCAATAACATTAAATGGATGACATAAAAATTACATTTATTCCTTAACTAAAAAATTTATAGGGTTCAATCTATGTTATCCATAATCTATTTGCTAACATAGACACTTATGGTTATTTTTGTTACAGAGATAATGTTTCATGATAAACTTGTGAATTTACCAATGCATATCACTCAGGAGTGTCAGACTAGAAGTACAAAAAAGCTTATTGTTATGCAATAGTTACTAATTAATTCTAGCTCAATGTGGTGTTTTCTGGTTTTACCCCTAGGTGCATATTTTCCAACGACATATCCACTTGTAGTATCCAGATAAGGATTTATTTTCTTGGAAACCACTTAATCTATAATTTACCAAAATTTAGGGATGTCTTATTATGTTTAGTCTTATCCCTAAATATTTTTCTAGATTTTTATAAACTTAATACCAAAAATAACTATACTTTCCTTTGATGCCAAATATGAAAGCCCTTGTCTTTATTACACATTAATTCATGATTTATTACATAATATTACACATAATACAACAAAAAAGATCAATAATTCTAGTGACTTTTGGAATTATGTATATTATATAACAACTTAAAACATGAAATACATCATCATTATTGAAAACTTCCTTAACATGCTCATATTGTTCCATCATTCCTAAAAATGCATGGGATAACTTGGGGACATACATAAGAAAGGGGTGAGGTATAAAGACCAATAATGGAGTAAGAAAATCATAACATGAAGAAGTTATTACATGTTATAAAATAGGAATATCAATGGGACATAAAATGGGTGATAATCATAAACATGAATAATGAGTCGTGATAAATCATGATAACATAACGGCAACATTGGAATGTGAAAACAACTTTAAACAGCACATCATAAACATAAATCAAAGTTAACCACCAAAAAAACATAACATAATGTGATTAATATAACCTCTCATGAACAATAAATAGAATATCATGAGACTAAAACATTACCCAATGCATTGAAGCGTTATCTGGGCACACCCATGATAATCATATCTTATACATGCATAAGTGTTCCGCATAGATCATATAATATAAGAACATATTTCATAAAAATTAATCCCATGATAATGTATTTTGGGTTATATACATGTAAGTATCCACTCAAATAATTATAAGTGTGTAATGTTTAACACCCTTTATAGAAAATGGGTATAGGTATTCACTACTCAATTGTTTGGCATGGAAAATTGTAGTGAAATTTTAGCAGCATAACGGGGGAACATAGATGTTTATGGGAGGGATTAATGAGAGTGAAAGGGATTTATCATCATTTATAAATCATATATAAAGTAAGGGTGTATATAATAACATATCAAAACATTATTAATTGGATATAAAAGGCATAAGATAATGAAGATACTTGAATGTAAAGGAGAAGGATAGGATCCCTTACCTTGAGAGGGTGATTCTAAAAGATTGGGAGGAGCTTCTTGAGAGCTTGGGTCACCTTAGGAGGAATCTATATAGGGTATTAAATATTATGGAAATCCACTAAGGTTTTTGAGTGTAGATTAATGGGATATTGGGTTGGTTTATAAAAGAAAAGAGATGTGGGTTCTTTATTATTTCTCAAACTTGGGTTTTGGACTCTATATAATGGATTAATAAAAACACAAACAATTCCATGGTTTCAAAAAAATGGGAGTGTTATTAATTATTTTATAAGACTAAGATCTGAACTTATTAAAATATCACCCTTTGTGATGTGGAAGTGAGTTGTGTTCTTTAAGAAATGATTGTAAAATCTTAAAATATATTATAAGTTTTAAAGTATTCATAAAGGCTTTATAAAATTAATCAAATAACCTCAAAAAAACATTATATTAAAGAGGAAACATATATTTTTTCATGGATACCTTTTATATAATTTATTACTTCACTTTTGGGTCTTTATGATGTCATAATACACATCGTATATTTATACCATATTTTATTTTTTACCTGACAATTTGACTATTTCATAAAATTATGAGAAATTCACCATTGCATAATTTCGATGTTATGATTCAAAAAATAATATTTATTTAATACAAATAATTTTCTAAATATGTAAATTTTCACTTTTAAAATAAGAATTAAATTTATTGAGAAATGTTGGGGTTTTTTACAATAATAGTTTTTGAACCTTAATAAAAATTATTTTTAACTCCTTAAAATTATATTATCAAAAATAGTTAATATATATTATTTAATATTAATATTTATTAAAATATAATTTATTTAAAAAATTAATTAATTCATCAAAATGAATGTCTTAATTGAAATTACATATTACCCAAAAATATAATTTTTGTTTTATCGAATCAAAATCAAAATAATTTATAAAGTAATAATAATAAGAAGTAAATATAACCATTATTCTATTGAAAATATAAAATAAATATTCATATTATTAGGTAATTGATACATAGAATTTTATTACACCATTAAATTTCTTGAGGGTGAGTTTTTTTATGGTGAGGCTTTCAAGGGGTGGTTCGGTGTACATGGTTTGGGTCATTATCTCGATGATCTTGAACTTCTCCCATAAATGGTTTCACTCATTCTTTAGATATTGTATTGGTCATGATCAAGGGTAATTCCTAGTGATGTTATCTCCCTTGGAAGCTCTAATAAATGGGCTTCATAGGGTATGATCCTACTGTTTTAGGTCATCAATTCCTTTTTCTATGACAATTGGATTTTTTAAAACACTTTATTTATACTAATATTATGATTATTGTTCAGTGGTTATATTATCAATGGTTGTGATTCTTAACAATATTTTTAAATCCAATGGGATATGATAAAACCAAGTAAGTGTATGTGTTTTCTATAACCATAATATATAATAATACATTTAATTAAATCACAAAGGTAATTTTATTTATAAAGGTTTGGGTCATTATAACACACCATTCTATTTTATAGGAATATATTGGGGCTCCTCGCATCATATGTGTTGCATAATGTTGGGTTAATTCATTAAAAATTTTCAATGAATTTATATAGATCCATTAAAACATTCATAATTGTTTATAAATTATAATAAAACCATTCAGGGGAAATAAATACATATATAAATATATATTTATTATCACATGTATATTTAATACATGTATAAAAACTCATGAATCACATGCATATATTAAATATACACTTATATATATACTATCATATTATATCTATTTATATACATATATATTAGTGAATATCTAACAACTTAGGGGTAGATTTCCATTTCTTTTCTGCTTTCCTTTTCTGAATTTCTTTTAAAGAAGAGGAATAATATTATTGATGTCTCCCTTATCATACTCATCTTCATAATCACTTGATTATATAACTTTTTACTTATTTGACTTTTCCTTTTATCACGTACTCAAAATTCATCATGTCTTCTGCCTTATTTTTAAAAGTTAGAGATTTATCATATCATAAGAAATCAATATATTATACAACTCATCTACTATCATGTCTTCTCTATATTCCAGTGTTGATACTTTTAGATAAAACCAATCTGTAAAATTGTTCATCAATTTTTTAACAATGGTGTAATCATCGAACTTATTAACAAACCCCTAGATATTACTCACAATCTCATTGACCCTTGTAAAATAATCATCAATTTCCTCATCATCATCCATTTGAAGATGTTCAAATTTTCTTCTAGAAACTTATAATTTGGATTCCTTGACTTTAATATTGGATTCATAGATGCATCTCAATTTTTACCATATCTCATTCATAGTTTGAATCCTCATTCCTTTTTTCTATACCTTTATTTTTATAGAAATAAAAATGTAATTTTGTGATTTTCCATCCACTACCAAATTTATCTTATAAAATAAAAACATTGGTTACTTTAGTAATTGGATAAAATCCCATAGTATTTGCATCTCTAACTTCTAGGTTAAGTGATAAAAGGTATGGTAGCATCTTACTCTTCAAGTTATGGTAATTCCTACCATAAAATGTTGAGGCACCCCTATTTTTTCTAAATTAAGATTCAATATACTTGAAAACTTCTTGTATCTTTAGATGGTTACTGGATTTTCTTTGATACCACTTCTGATTACCCAAGATGGATTAACCAATGAGGGGGTAAATCAGTGGTATTATTTTATTAATTTTTCTTTTTGAACTCAACTTCTTTGACTTGTTAAGGTCTTGATCCACTCAGTATATTCTCACAACCTACCCGTGTGTGTGGTAGTAATAAAAGAGATCATAACACATGGTATTTACATGGTTTTACTATAAATACTTAATTCTTATCATAATTAGTTAGTTTTCCTAATCATAGATTCTCCACTATATGCACAAGTAGTTACACTGTAGACCATCATAATATAATCAATATAAATTTAAACTGTGTTCTAGATCTTGATTCTCATGGATGTTTTCTTGTATCTTAAAATTATCCTACTACAAATTTATGATCCAATAATAAGAAATATCTCTGCTGATGATTAGTTATTTATGCACCAATTTGGAAAATGATCTTTCTCTATGAACAAACTATATCAACCGGTCTTCTCATGTACATTTATTTAAGTCTGTATAACCAGGTCTTCATTAGAACATAGTCATATAGATTTATCATATTTATATTGATTTAGATTATCTATTTATCCTTAGTACATTGAATACTTGTTCACACTGGGTCTCTTCCTCCTTTAATAGCTCTCGGATTTGAACTCCTTCTCTCTTTGATACATTGAAGTATCAAGATCTCAAAAATATCTTACACTTGGTATTTTTGAGTTCTCAATATTTAAAGCATGTAATTTCTTTGGTACCTAGTATACTTTATATTCACTCAAATAATGAATGTTAATTTTCCATTAGAATTTTTAAACTCCTCAATCATTGGTCAGCAGTAGTGATCTCATCCCATTTAAATCAATCAAATGGAATCTGGATTTTAATCTTCTTATTAAAACTTATTTTAATCTTAACAAAATACTCCTTTTAATTTCCATGAATACTTAGGCTTTCTATTTCCTTTAATTTTATATGAAATTTTCTTATATATCTTTTGAATTCTATACATGCATGTCATTATGATGTGGAAACTTCTCTTATAGTGTGAAACTTATCTTAGCATCCATATTATTCCTCAACTAGACTTCCTCCATTTTCATATTATATTATTATCATTCAATTAATAATAATATTTTAAAACCATGAATCACATCACATGATCATTTTCATATTTATTCTTTTTTATTTAGAATATTTCATACTGGAAAACTCTCATTTTTAGGCCTTATCAAAATCTCATACATACTATAGAAATATCATATGCCCAAACAAATGTATTATTAATAGATAAATTTATTATTTTGATTAATCAATATCATACAAGAATAAAAATATATTATACATGTATAAATACCCTACAAACAGATATAAAATGTCTTAGGATGTATATATTATCATATAACTAGGCAGAAAATTCTTACGCGGTTCCAAATATCATATGTGTCCATAAATTTTTATGATTCCAGCTAAAATCATATGTGTTATACTAACTTTATATACTTCACTCAAAATTTCTTAAAACCAATTTCGCTGATCTTTAGGGGTTTTTAGAATCTTCAAATCATAAATCACCATATAAAGGATCTTTCATAAATGGATAGATCATATCACTTTTTAAAAAAAAAATCTTATCAAGAATGGAATAGAATACAAACATCCCCATTATATAAAAGCTTTCAAATTCTATTAAATATTTTAGAAAATTCTCTCATCATCTAGAACTTGTCCTAGCTTGAAGATCAGTCCATTAATCATCACTTATAAATTTCTTCTTTGTCTTTAATCTATCCAAGTAATATTTTCAAGATACAACCTCAAATAACTTTCCCATTGTACATGGAAGTTTAATTATCTTTATTCATGTCTTACTCATCAATACATATTGATATATACTTCAACACTAAGCCTCCTTATTAATAATAAATATAATCTAATCCAATGGGCATAATAATCTTAATTCTTAATCATCATAAGAATAAAATTAATTAAAGTTCATTAATCTTAAATCGCATGTTTAAAATCATAATCCAATTTTCTCTCATGAATTGATTACCTTTAACATGTTTGGTTTTATTCATTAATAAAAAAAATCTTTAGATGATTTAAAAATGAATGATATAGAATAATTTTATTTACAACATAATACTATTGAATAAGATAAATTTTCATGTAAATAAGAATTTAAAATATGTCATACACATCCTTTTCAATTAATCACACTCTCTTATATGAGTTTTTCCTCTCACGGTTAATTATCCATCAATAATTTAAACAACTGAAATAATTAAGAAGGAATTGAATAGTAATATAAAACTTATTTAAATTAAGAATACGCATCCAAATTATGAATATCAAAATTACATAATGAAAGAATACAAAATAAAAGAAAACACATCTAGAAATATAGATCTTGGAATTCTCTTGTGGATTATCAAAATGGAAATAGTGAATCCTATGATATAAAAAGAAAAACAATTAACCATAGTTGTAATAAACCAATATAAGATACCCTAAAATGATACCTAATTTAGATTCCCCAAAGAAGAAATTACATTCCTAATCCCTATGGGGTATTAATAAGTGCCAAGGGAATTAACTCAACTCTATTGGGAATGATTTTTCTTGATATAATATAAGATGAATAAAATTATTCCAACTAAGAAACTGATATGATCATTTCATACATTAGATATTTCATGCATATAATATAAATAATTTTTAAAAATAATGTAACCAAATAAGAAATAAAATATAAATAAATAATTAAACATTAATAAAACATAAAGACACCAAATAGAAACATAACCTTTACTTTATATTAAATATCTAGTTGTGCATGATCAAAATAAAACAAAAAAAATAAGGAATCAAGGGATGGAAATTTTATGTGGTCAATTTCTTATGGATACCAAAAATTAAATCACCAAAATAAATATAAATCCATATTATCCATATCCCATATATCACCACTTATAAACCTAAAAAAATATTCCAAACATTCACCATCTCAAATTGGTTTCTCCCCTTTACCTATATTTTATAAGATAAAATCTACATGCACACATATTCTATATATAGGGTGTGAGTGATAATACCCAATATAATTACCCTACATCATCTATGTATAACCTTTAAAAAATAAACCATTTCATGATAGTTTAAAAAAATTATGAAAATTTAATTTTTATTTTTATAAAAATAAATAAACCTTTTATTTGAAAATAAAAAATAATAATGAAATTTTAGTCAGGAATACATTAGTGTATAAATTAAATATTAAATTGGAATAATTTTATATTAAGGTCCATTCTAAGGAATCATGGAAAAATACATAAGGGAACTAAGTTAAAAAATATATATAATCCTCATACCTAATCCAATATGTATCCAATAGTGTGTAGGATGTTATCCATAGTGGAATCCTATACTATGAGGGGTAATCAATAGCTAGTGTGGCATCATACACTAACAATAAATCCCATAATGGAACTATTTAGAGTATAATAATAACTATTCTATACTATCTAGAGTGTAATTTCAACTTGGAATGGAATTGGTTTGGAAGAGTATCCTTATTATATAATAGCCCAAATCATTATGGATTTTTAAATTTTGAGGAAATTTTGAATTTCTAGTTTCGGATATAGGTTATGTTTTAAAATTTGGATTCAGATTTGAATCTTCAGAGTTGGGAAATATCTAGGGGTGTTTTTTAGTATGTTTAGGTGTTTTACTGAAGTTTTGGAGTTAGATTTAGGGAATTTTCACATCATAGCCTATGTGGATTTCATCATGGGGCCTTGGATTACATTTTATAGGGTTGAACATAATTTTATAAGGTTATTCAAGAAGTGGTATTTTCAATGTGAATCATATGGTTATGCTGAAAATAATTCCTAGATGGGAAGTTAAAATGTGATTATAATTCCCCTATATTTTACTATATATTTTTAATTCATAAAATACAATAATGAATAGATTCCTCTATACACAACACTGAATTAAAAAAAACTGCAACATATTTTATTAACAGATAATTATATATATCAAAATGTAATCATTATAATGTAGTTGTTAAGTTGGAATGATATAAATAAAGATAACCAAATTATGAAATATGTTTATAAAGAAAAATAAATTTCCTTTTCAATACTAATTCATTGATAAAATTCAATTAGTATATCTAAATAACTAATGAAAACGTTTTAGGCATCAAATATATTTTAATAAAAATTGCCTTTAATGCACTATGAATTTTTATTTCAATAAACTAAGTATATTATGGTAATTGGATGATAAAATATATTATTTATATATATAATATATTAAAAATAATTTAATTATAAATTTTTAATTAAATAATAATAAGAACAATTAATATTTTAAAAATTTATTTTCCAATAAAAACAATTTTTCAATATAATTTTATGTTTCAATGTAAAAGTTAAATTGATAAATTTTAGAATATGAATATAAAAAAATAACTTCATTTTTTTATTCATAATTTAAATATTATCTTAAAATTAATTTTTGGGGTTTTTATAAAAAGTTTAATTTTTAAATGAATAGTTCAAAATATCGTTTTTAAAAATACCATGAATTTTTATGACATCATTAAGATATAAGCATAAATTTAAATTTATGAAAACTTGTACTAATAAAATATTTATTTAATAATTATAATTATATATTAAAAAATATTATTTTTAATTTATAGACCTATATTTGACATTTTAAATCTTAAGTTATATTTTTATCTAAATCTATTTTTAATGTTTCATGAATTAATCATTTTCTAATTAACTTTTATCACTTTTATAAATTTTATCAAATAAAACTGATTCCATATTTGTAATCATAAGATTAAAATTATGTAATAATTCCCATTATATTTTTATTCATAAAAATAAATTACTTAAGTAAAAATTAATTATTTTGGTACAAGTCAAAATGGTAAAAGGTTAAAACAAAGGGTAAAATACTTAAATAATGTTAAAAAAATGCATCCAAATTAGTGGGTGAGGGATTTATCTACCAATAATCATATAAAATCCTTTATTTTCCAATTTTATATCCACTTTTATTTTAAATTTACATGAAAATAATATAAAGTTATTGATACTTACCAAAGCGCCACTCTCCTTAATTATAAAAGGAAACTTCCACCACCCCTTTGAATACACTATAAAAATATGATTTACACTTGAACCTAAACCTAAATATCACCTTAAAATTCCTATAAAATTATTTTAGGTTTTTTTCTCCTCATAATACCACCCTTCAAAGGCTTAATCAAATTTTTAAGGGAGTTATTCAAAGGAGTAGGAAAAAATTCTAGAATCACTCCTTTTCATTTATATATCATTAAGTATTATTATTCTAACTAAAATCTTACTATACCATATTAAAATAATAACATTTATATCATTATTATACTTAATTTTTATTATATTTATGTAACATCCATTATCTATTCCCCTCCCAACCATTCGAAAAATAAGAACGTCTTTCATGTTAGGTGCAGACTACCGCCTCCTTGAGCAACATGTTCTATTTTTCATAACTACCTTACATGGATGGTTAAAAGTGTGTATTTAATGAATAAATATAATATTTATAACTTTATTAATATTATTAAAATATAAACAAATTTTAAACTTTTCCCATTTAATTGAAAATGAAAATGTTGTCCTTTTTCTCATGCAGACTACCACCCCTATGGAGTGATGTGTTCTATTTTTTCATCACCACCTTACATGGATGGTAATAAAATGTGTTTTATTAATATATATGATATTAAGGAGTGATATATTTTATAAATATGGTTCTAAAAGTATTATATAAAAATTAATTATCATTATAAAGTAATCCTTTAATAACGGTAAATTACCCGAAGCAAATTCATCGTGTATCACATTCTCATGAACCATGACCATAGTTTCAATCAATTTAAAATAGGGATTCATAAATCATTTAAAAAAATAAAATATCTTTTATAATTTTTTAATTATGAACTTGGTATCAAATAATGGAGTTTGATGTTTTTGTTACAAAATATACATGAAATGATCGGAATTACTAACATCCGATGATAAAAATAATCATTAACTAACTAATAAATGGGTATTGAACTATTATAATTAGGGAATATAAAAGGTAATAGATATGAATAATATTATGAAATAATTAATTAATATTTCTATATTTATTATATAATACATTAAATACCTTTTTTGGAAGTTGATAGAAAAAGGTAAGGGTTTCTCGTCTCACTTTAATTTCTTTGATACATATGCCACATTCTTTGCCTGTTTTATATTGTGTAGTGTATATACTAACCAATGGATGTTTCTTTAATATTTCCATGAAATTAAAGGGATTTTAAAAATACATATCTAGTTATATCTTCTATGGGATTACGGTTCAAGAGATACCAATATTTAAGGGTCTCCTGATCTCAAATTCACTTCATTAAGATATGCTTTATATTAATCAATTATTTTATTTTATGGTGAATATACTACACATGTATGTATTTTTAATATAATTATTATTCAATTAAATTAATTCAAAAATCTATCTTATTCTTTACCATTCATTGATTTTTTATTTGAAAGGTGAATAAGTTATAAGGGATTCTTTCCTATTTCATTTTTAAATCAATATTATTATGATTAAATTTCCATATAAGGAATAATTGTATGAAATTAATCCCTAAAACCACATTAATTTTTATTCTCCTTTGGTTATTATTTGATTTTTACATTCCCTCTCTCAATTTTAATTACCTTGGTAAATAATTTAGCTCATGTGGCCTTTATGATAGAAATTAACCCCACCTCTTCTTTTTGGTTGGGAATTTTCCTCATATTTGTCCATATTCATTAAGTGATTTTATAGATGTTATTATCTATGATTTAATAATTTATTTAGTGCATTTTATACTATTCGAATTTTTTTACAAAATTCTTAAAGATATCCTTAACATTTTCAACATGGGCTTTTTTGTCAAAATGTGAAAAAAAACTATTTTTAACATTTTATGTATGAAAAAATTATTTTATGACCATTATTATATATAAATATTTATTTTATTATTTTAAAATAGTTTTACAAATTATTTTAATTTAAAATTATTTTTAAAATAAAATGAAATATTTTTATATTTTTTAAAAGTACAAGCTTTATTTTAAAAAGGAATTATTGATTTTAAAAGTGATTTTAAAGGATTTTGTTTTTAAGAAATTATCTTTAGTGTTTTTATATATTCTCATAAAAAAATTAAAATCGTATTTATTTTATAAAAAAATTTCTGAAGACCCTTTTTGGTTTTAAAGTGTAGTTTTTAAAATGATTTATCAAGCTCAAATTATTTTATTTTAAATAAATCACCTTTAAGGGGATTTTAATAATTTTAAAAGGTATATTTTTTAATTTTTAAAAGTTATTAATATAATAATTTTAAAAGGGTGTTTTTCATCTATTTAGACATCCTTTGACATTGTTGATGTTTCACTTGGGATATATTTTTATGATATCATCCACATTTTTTCTCTGAATAGATTATGATAATAATTTTTTTAGGAAGTTTTCATAAAGCTCATTTCTTTCCCATGGATTAATTAATATTTGATGAAATGATGTATGTTTTATATTCTGGTGGCATACATATGAATGGTTTTTTATTATGTGATGGTTCAGGTCTATTAAATCCCTCATATTCATTGGTAATATTTATATCTCATGAGCTAAAATGGGTACACATTTTTTTAAACCAAGCCTAAGAAGGTACATGAGTGGTTATCCCAAACCTAAGAAGGTATATGGGTGGTTATCCCAAGCCTATGAAGGTACACAGGTGGCTAGTCAAATCCTAGTATGTGATGAATGTCATGGTGGGTAGCCTTGATATATGATTTCTATGCTTATGTTTATATCACAATCTTATTTAAATTTCTTATACCTATTTTATGCTCTCATGGATCAATATTTCTTAATATTCCACACTATTATGGCTCAAGTCTTATGTTTTGTTGATGCTTTATGCCATAACTTATGATTTGAGATTTATATATCTCGGTATGACTATCTTTGTAGTGATACATGACAAAGGATATGATTTTCAATGGTTATGTTTATTATATAAATTTATGTTTTATAACATGCTCATGTTATGATGACTCATGCCTTATGTTATGCTCAGATACTTATTCCTTTATTTATAATTGATAATTCGTGTTTATTTGGGTATGATTTTCTAATGTTATGTTCTTAGACCTTGTTTTTCCTCTCATACCCACATTCTTATAATATTCTAACTTATATTCATCAATTATTATATATTATTTTTACTATTACTAGGCATATAAGCTCACTCATTTCTTATGTTTCCATTCTTCAGGTTATAAAGATAAGTATAATCTAGTAGATGTCTATAAAGGGATCTATTATGGTGCGATTATAGAGAAATGTTTACAATAAAATATTTATGTAGCTAATCTATAAAGACACTAAAACCTTAGGTTCTGTAATTGTATAATTATTATGATATATAATATTTAAAATATTGAAATATATGTAAGTTTATCTTAATTTATCTCACATGGTATTGAATCTAGTTGTAAAGTAATTTTTTTAGAATTGAGTCCAGAAGTGTGGTTTTGGGGCATCTCAGTGATCCCCTAGATCATGTTTTAATATACCCTTATATGATTTTTTTGGATTTTCATGAATCTTTTAAAATCCCCCCCCCCCACACACACTTTATTTAAGTTTCATGACTGGCTCACAATTCCCCTCTCCCTCTCTTTTTCCCCACTCCCACTTCACTCTCTAAGATACTTGAGGACTATATTATTGGATTGATGCATTTTCTGAAGAATGAGGTTACTCTCAGTAAGGATAAAGTAAGCTATATAACCTATATCATTATTTTTTTGTATTTAACTACTATTTTTTATATAAACATTGTTTTAGGTCCTATTTATCTAATTTATTGATTCTATGTGAATAGGATTGAATCAAGTTATGATATCAGATGAGTTAATTTTTATATGATCAGGTTAGGTGGTCCCTTTCATATGTAACTATAATTATGTATATTTATATTCATTTAATGTGTGTAAAATTTTGGTCTAGGTTAGGGGATTATTCAAAGTGGTTGGGTGAGTTATAAATTATATAGCATGCTTGGGTAAATCCTTCTAAGAGTGAGTTTGGTATACCATGGTTGGTTTGTAAATTTTAGATATGAAAGGTCACTATGCCTCTAAGGGGTGTAGAGTATTTTATCACATGAAGAACCCCTAAATGGTCTTGGTTCATGAGAAGATATTTGTTTGTAATAATATGGACCATAGTGAGCTAGTGTAATGGATTCTAAGTAGTTGGAACTTTGGAATGGAATAGTTGGGGCTGAGGCTTGGGAATTATGTGGTAAAGGTTGGTATAATATCCTTGATATATTGATACTCCTTGGGTGATAGGAGTGGGATGTTGGTAATGGGTTTGGGGAATCATGGTAAACCATTATGCTTGAGTCACCCATGATATTGGGTTATGGGAGAGAGTACAACTCTCTTAGAGGGTTACTAGTGGCACTTGGTGTTGGTAAAGTGAGGGAATATTCTCTTTGAATAATGAGACCCTAAATTTTTTTTATTGGAGTATTTTATGGGTATATACCACTATTATAAAGCCTTTTGAAGCTAATCTAGGGTAGGAAAGTTGATTTCCTTAAGGTTTTTTGATTTTTCATAGGGGTGTGACACCAAGGGGTAGGCTAGTGTGAGGTAATACTTGGTCGATGTGTTTAATTGGTGCATGATCAAGTATTATAAAGGAACATAAACCACTATGTGATTATTTTTTAGGTATCATTGGGTCCTGGTGATTTTTTAGTGATTGGGGTATAGATTGGTAAGTTTTTTATGAGGCCTTATCGAGAAGTGTATGGTCTAAGGGGATTTGGTGATTTATGGTGGATAAATATGAAATGAGAGTTGGTATTATAGGATAATTATGGCCTATGATCTTGGGATCAACATGTTTATTGCATGGATTTTGTTTATATTTATATAGATGTGTTTAGTGAAGTTGTTCTAGGTTGGATATTTTTGAGTTTCTCATGTTTTTTCTTCTTATGGAGTGATAGGTATGGACTTGTGGCTATCTAACATCCATGGTATGATCCATGTACTATATTTATGGATGATAGGTTTTATTGAAAATGGACTTTGTATCTTTTAGTATGTGTGTTTTTGATATATAGGGTCTAAGTCTATGTTTAAACCTTGATATGGCTCTTTTATTGGATGTAGAAGATGTGAATTGGTTGTAGATACTTACCTGAAGTGATAGGGCATTGTTCAAGACTCAGTTTTGGGACCTTACCTTGATTGATATGGTATTTTTCAATATATGGTTATAGTACTGCACCCTAATTGATAGATTTTTGGTAAGAGATGTGGTTATAAGATTGTACCCTAAGTGATATGGTGTTGGCATGAGATGTGGTTGCATGAACTCACCCTAAGTGATAAAGTGTTAGTATGAAACTCATGATGGGGCCATACCCTGAGTGATAAGGTATCAGTCATTCTATATAGGATTTTAGATATTTTATTTCCTCTTTATTACCACTTCCTATGTTTCTTGAGATGGATCCATGGTATGAGACAGCAATCCCTTCTAGCATGGGGTAAAAGTAGTGGGGTCATGGTGGCCTAGTTGGGAGATAGGTATAAGGAGGTACTTGGAGTTATAGTGATGTATCCAATTTTATATTATTTTTTTATATCATACCTAATCAAATTTATGGGTGACCCTTGATGTGTTTTTGTATGCTGAGCATGGGTTCCATTATTGTTATAGCATGTTATTGTTAATTCATTATTAATAGTTGGACTTTAACTTAAATTCATTAAGTTTACTATGATTTCATATGATGGTTTAATTATTAATCTATTATTATATGTTTTGGTGTTAATATTATAGTTTTATCATATTAGTTATAGATTCTTGTTGCAAGTCAGTAGCCTCTAGCATACGAAGAGGCACGCCTAAGGTCATATTGCAACCCCAATCTGGGTTGAATGATGGTTTTCTTGGTCAGTGTGTTACAAAATAGAATCAGATCATTTCTTTGGTTAATATACTATTTTGGAGTGGTAATTTGATTTAGGATATTTTTGGATCTTGGGTAGGACCTTATGCATGGGAATAGTTAGTCCCTATATAAGGAAAGTCCAATTTATCATGGGTATAGGATTTTTCTTCATTTATTTTTATTGTTAGGGTTAAGATATCGATTTAAATATTATGTTATGAATTAGACAATTATTTACTATTTCACTTATGGCCTGAGGTGTTAATAGTTATACATTAATATATCATCCTTAATCATGTAGGTATTTTGGATATGTGCATGACTACTTGTGGGTAAGAAATGGTTTTCAAAAATGGAAATGGTTTTAGGAAAATAAAGTTTCTAATAAAATAGTTTTAGGAAAAGGGTTATGATTAATTTAATTTTCAATAATAAGTTATTCATTATTTTCCCAAATAACCTATTAGTGGTTCTTTAAATTATTAAAACTATAGTGTTTATTTTGTGTGTTCCTATTATGATCTAATTGTAATTATTATCATGGTAGATGACAACCCTATAGTGGGTAGTTTTGGGTTCTTTTCTCATCCTATCAAGGATGGGAGTTGGTTTTTAGGTATATCTTTGGTATGGATGTATAAATACAGTTTTTTATATATCCTCTAGTGAAAAATATACCAGTATTAGGTTTTAGATATAGATCCTTGAGTGGGTCAGGTTGTTTGGTGATGTTCCTGGGATGATGAGATATGACTCTTAATATGTGAGTTGAGTTAGTAGTAGTATATAGTTAATTAGTATGCTTGTTTCCTATTAGGGATTTTGGTAGATTCTATAATTTTATATTTATGTATTTAACCGTGGTTTGGAATGAAATTATTCTCTATAAACAAGATCATGGTGCATCAAGGAGAATTGCAGTTTGATGTGGTTCATGTATTTGATTAAATTTCTAAATTTTGGGAAATTCATGTTGTAGTAGGGGTTGTTGCACTATTATATATATCATTTTATCCTAAGGAATTAGGTCACACCATAATTTGAATCTATGTTTTAGTCCCTCTGGGAAAAGGGGGTTATTGAATCATGGTGTAGAGAGTCATGCTACAACATGACCCTGGAGAGGGTATTTCATTATGACCATTATAGTCACATCATAATCATCCCTTGTTAAGGTTAGTAAGTGATATGGTGGAACCTTAAATTACCAAGGGGAAAGTGAGTGGGTTATTTCTTATTTCCATGGAGGAAATTTCATAGTTATGGTGTTGGGTTCTAGGTTCTAGGGATGATATAACCTAGGATGGGAGGAGCTTGGGTGGATTATTTGGATGTTGTAATAATACTCTATCAGTGGTGAATTAGGTGTTTGGTCTTGGTTAGGTTTTTCTATGTTTGTGTTAGGATGAAAATCATAATTTATTCTTAAATAGGGGTTTTTTTTGGATCCCAATAATGGATAATATTTATCATTATCTAATGGTTTTATTTTGGAAACCTGAGTTGAGTTTTGGATCAATAAGAAGGGATGGGTCATTAGAAAATGACCATCATGTTAGTAGTTTGGATTTGATAAGTGATTCTCAGTAGGAATACATTTTTGTAACATCAATTGTAGTGAGGTTATTTCTTCAATAGGTGGCTTCCTAGTGAAACTACCCTAGAATCAGGCTTATTTTGATATTTAAAACTTTAAGTGGTGGGTTTATGAAGAGATATAGGATAGTTCATTGTTAAAGTTCTCATGGAAATCCTTCTAGGTCATTAGAGGATTAAAGGATTTATATGATATATTAGTGGGAAAATATATGTTAGGAAATACTAAATGGATTAATGAAATCTTTTTTTTTTTGAGTGAGTTGAGACATTGGAAGATCTTGTTAGGTTATCCATGGTAGTAATGTTGTGTAGCACTAGGAATGTCTGGGATATTAAGATATAGTGACTGGGGACCATAAGGATAAGTTTATTAGTTATATAGAGTAATTTTGGAATACCCTTATTGGTTAGAGTGTTTTAATGGATTATGGTGATGGCTAAGGGTTGTTTGGATCTGGAAAGGGTTTTTTGGGTTTGTTTTACATCAAAGTACATAATTGGTTGAGTAAATGGGTTTTGATGAGTAAGTCTTGTTATGGAAAACCCTTGTGAAGTGTTGGTGTTTATGAAAGGTGTTATTATTGATATTAAAGTATAGATAATCCTATATTGTATATCATATTATTGATCTTTTGGTGATCAGAACCTATGTCAAATGGGTGGTGGAAGATATTGGTGTTTGTGAATACCAAGCACAATAGGTGTGCTGATGATGCTAGTGTCACTCTAGGAGTGAGAGTTATGATGATTGATATATATTTATAGGACTATAATAGATTTAGTATTCATCCATAGTGGTTGGTATCATTATTAATCTCTATTACTGGTGATTATCATGTTTATATAAATGGGTTAGGTGTAGTTTGTGTTTTTTCATGATATCATTTGGGTGGAGTCATAATGTCCTGAGTTGGGAATTGATATCATGGGGGGCCAGTGTTGTTTTTTAGGAAGACAGTGCATAAGAGAACTGACTGGTTCTTTTCATGTGAAATTGGATATGAGAAGATAGTTTCGACATCAATTATATCATTTTGATGATGATTGGTGTATGTAGTGTATCAGATTGGTAATCTTTATTGAAAAGTCATTTTGACTTGGTTATGTGTATATGTAGTAAATTTTCATCCAAAAGAAATTGGTAATGAAGTATGACATCATATTCATATATATTTATTGAGTATCAAGGGATCATATCAGATTCATCTTAGATATGAGAAACCCTATGGTGGGGATTTTGTAATGATCCACATCATTATGATTTAGAAAATTTTGAAGAAAAAAATTGAATTTTAAGTTTTGGATGTAGGTTTATTTGAGAATTTGGATTTAGATTTGAATTTTAGGAGTTATGACATCTTATAGGGATGTTTTTTTATATGTTCAAGTGTTTTAGTGGAGTTTATAAGTTATATTTAGGGATTTGTTCTTTGTGTGCAGTGAAGTTTTGGTGTGGGTCAAAGCTTGTGCCATAAAAAGTGTAATTGTGTGATGTAGTGGCTATGTAATATTAAGTTTCTAGTGTCAGTGGAGACTATGAAATAGACTAAGAAATTTCACCATGATGGAAACCTAAGGGGGGAAGTGGTAAACCACATCCTAAGTGGATTGTGTTATGGAGCCTTGGATTACACCATAGAGGGGTTTCTGTAATTTTTTGGATGTTATTCTAGAAGAGTGAATTGTAGTGTGAATCATATAGTTACACTACAATGCATTCCTTGGGATAATTTCATTTTGACCCCCTAGGTCACACTATAAATTACCCTTATATGGTTTTTTTTAATATTTTTAGGAATATTTTAAAATGACCTCCTTTCTTTATTAGATCTAAGTGACCAACACCCAACTCCCCTCTCCCTATCATTTTTTGAATATCCATATTCACTCTCTAAGATAACATAGTGATATATTTTATTGGATCAATACATCAACTAAATCAAGTGATTCCACTCAAAAAGGATAAGGTAATCCTTATTTCCACTTTCACTGTATTGTGTATTTCACCACAATTTTAGTGTAAACCTCATTTTTTGGATTATTTTTATGGTTTCTTAATTTTAGGTGAATGAGTTTGAATTATTATTTTATATAAAATGAGTTTTAGGTCGTTTATCCATTTAATACTTAACCATATCCATGTATATATATGTGCATTATATGCATGTTCCCGGTATAAGCATACAGGCGGAGGCCAAGGCGTTACTGACTGGAATTAGTTTGAGAATTCAGGAAAATGTTTCTTTATCTCAAGTGGAGATAGAATTGATGATCATCCACAGCTCCTTACAAGGTAAAAGACAAACCCTGGGGTCGATATCTTATATCGTCAGGAAGTGCATATCTCTTCTCAACTATGGCGCAAAAGTCACCCATGCCTGGAGAGAAGGAAATAAAGTAGAAAATCATCTTGCCTCCCAAGCTGAAAAATCCCTAGAAGTCATCACTTATCCTAACATGTATTTATTCAATATAGAGGGTGTGTCTTTAATCTAAGGGTATATCCTCAGACTTCATTATTTCAAGCCTCCTTAGTCTAGGAGTTCTTTCTTATTATTTCTTTTCTTTCTTTAATAAAAATGGATCTAATGATGATATGCATGTTCCCTTAGGGTCTGGGTTCATGGATTCTATGAAGGTTATAGGTGAGTTATAGATTGTATATCAAGATAGATAAATCCTTCTAGGAGTGATTTTTATATTTCATGATTGGTTTAGAGATTTTAGAGATTCTCGACAACTATGACACCAAAGGTTGTGGAACCTTTTATCATTTGATAGATCTCTACATGTTCTTGAATATTCAAAAGCGATGTATTTAGAATATGATGGTTCTTAGTGATCTAGTGGAAAGGATTCAAAATAGTTGTCCCTTTAGGAATATAATAATAGTTTTTAAGGATTATAAATTTTGTGGGAAAGTCTAGGGGGATATCCATGAGACCTTGAGACTCCTTGGGTGAGAAGAGTGGGATATTGGGAATGGGTATAGTGAACCATATAAATCATTGGGCTTGAGTTGCTAATGGTATTGTATTGTGAGAGAGAGTGGAAGTATCTTAAACGGTTCCTAGTGACACTTTGTGGTGGTAAAGTAGAGGCATGGGCTCTATAGATCATGGGGCTATGAGGAAGTGGGATTAGAGTATGAGATAAGTATGGACCATTAGAAGAAATACTTTGGTGTTTGGATAGGGTAAAATATCTAATGCCTTAGAGTGTTTTAATTAGTCTTGCATATTTTATTCTTGGGATTAGGCTAGAATGAGGTGGACCTTAGTCCATATGTGGACTTAGTTCATGATCAAGTATTGGGGAAGATATCAGAGCATCATATAAGACTATTTGGGGTACTTTTGGGTCATGGTGATGAGCTAGTGATAGAGGTAGATATTGGTAAGTGTTTCTTTAAGGACCTATAGTGTAGTGCTTTATAATATCTCACCTAAATTCACTCTATAATAACTAGATAAAATTTTCAAATGACCTCAAATACACCTCACCATGTGCTAGAGGATACCAACTAGCAATAAGGTTATAAGGTGTTACCATGGGGAGAAAACACCCTCATATCAAAGTAGTAAAACATATAAAAAATAACACAAAATAAATCATCATAATACCTAAAAGAATAAATGAATATCATGGCCAAAACTAGAATAAATAAGTACCATCGTATGATATAATAGAATGTACTATAAAAATATGTCATGTGAGTAAGGAACTAATAAGATCTACCACAGGTAGATCATATACATACCAGACCAAAATAAACATATCTAAAAATAATCACCATCTGGTCTCAAGCCCCACACTCGGTCCCACCTTTTGTCTCTGCCCAGGTCATCCAACTCAACCATTAAACACTAGGCTTCTACCCTGTTTATACCGGTGATCGTGAGGTTTTCTCAAGTACAAAATTTCTAGGGCCACCCAAGTAAGGTTTTAGTAAAACTTAGTAGGCCAAAACTGATTATTTCCTTAACATAACCAATATATGCAGTGCATGCATGATGTGATATACTTATAATAATAAATTAAACAACTGAATATATGGTAAAATGAATCATTGTTAATCTTAAGGTTCTGAGATGACACCCAGTATCAACCATACATACTTTGACCAGTTCCATATGTCTCCATTCAGGGCACATAAACACCAGGGGGAATGGATCCTTGCCTTAAAATAAAAAAATAGCATACACCTAGGGGAATATTCTCACCCCAAAACTTAATATAGTATATAGATAGGGGCATTATCTCTCCCTATAACCTAATATAGAATACACCTAGGGGAATCATCTCTCCCTAAAACATCATATATAAAACACCATGGGGAATCATCTCTCCCAAAAACCTCATATAGAATACACCTAGAGTCATCGAATCTCCCCAAAACCTCATATAACATACATAAATGGGGAACCACACCCTTCCCTAAAAACCTTTTTAGAATATCACCCAAGTGGACCATGGCATACCCCAAAACCTTATTATAGTATCACATGGGAGATTACATCCTACCCTATAAACTTTCTATAGTATCACCTAAGGGTACTATATCTTTACCTAGAATATTTTTATAATATCACTCAGGGGAACTATGACTTACCTCAAAACCTTTTTATATATCATAGTTTAAGTGTATACTAAACATATAATTTACATAGTTTGTTAATAATCTAAGTCAGGAAAATTTCCAAGATTAACATTTTATTTTTTTTCTCTAGAGGGTCACTCACCTATACTAAGTCTCAACTCATACTCATCTGGGCTACAACTATATTATCCTACACTGATCACATGATTTTATCCTCAGATTTATCCTAGGGAATCCATGTTCATCTTTCTAGGTAACAATAAAGTCTAAATATCACACATGGGTTCCTTTATCTCATTGTCAACTCTAGGGTCAAATCCCATTACTTAATAAACATGATATCCCCCAACATATCTACAACTGCATTATGTCCTAATAAGCCACATAGTCAATTTCATATAAAAAACACAAGAAGGGACAGCACCCCATCCATATCACTTCCTAAGCCAAGCTAGGTTGGTCCTCTCACATTTAAAATATACATAATACTTCCCATGGAATAGCCACTCAGGTATACACATATTAGTTGGGGAGGAACACTCACCCCACACTCTAATCAACTGGACCAAAGTCTATAGGTAACCTAAGGTTCCATATGGCCTACCCCTAAGCAAATAATTTTCTACCGTCGCATTCCCTTACTCGAAGGGAACTAAGGGAACCAGTATTATGGTCCACTGTATTTCAATAATTTAATTTACAACCATCTAGGGTCTATAAATATTATAGAATATATTTATAGTAAATCCCATGGCCAGCAATGGTTGGGTTATCAATTTAGTGTTCAAGAGTCCATCAGGGCCCAAGACACTTTCATTCTACTCATAGAAGTTTAAGGTAAACAATTCATTTTTAATTTAAGTTCAATCACATATAATAGTCAATACCAAATATCACATGATATATAAAAAAATGTATAAACCTTATGGGGAATTTAGGGACCACCAACCTCATTCATAGTAATTTTCTTAATCATAGATCATCCACTATTGACGATGCTCATCCAATACCAACTATTCATCACCCAACCACACATGGTCCTTACTCCATCAATCTATAAAAATTCATTATAAACCAATTTTAATTAATTTACACATTAAAATAATATTTATTACAGAATTAATACTTGTAAATAATCAAGAAATTCTTCATCATAAAACATAATGATACTGAAACCTTGAGAACAAGGTATAGATCACTCTCAACACACCCCTGAGCTTATAACTAACAAAATCCCTAACACTCGACATTGTTTCATCAATAAACTAAATTCTAATTTAAAGAGAAACAAAAAATAATTTATGGAATTGGATTACATAAATTAAATTACAAACCCATAGCATGTTCATCCTCCCGCAATCTCCTCAAGATATGAAAAATTAAATCCCTGATATATTGGACCAATTCCACCATGTTTTGATGGAATTGGTATCAAACCCTATCCTAGAGCTACCAAAATCAATGGCTAAAAAATAGGAATAATAAAATAGGTAATAAGAGGAAAAATTTACCTCAAAACGCTGATAATAAGACATTTGAATTGCCCCTCACTTAGAGGAATTAAAGAGAGAACTATATGGGAAGGAATCGGTCGAAATATCCTCTTATGATTCTCCCCTTTCCCCTAAATCATGAAGGGGATGACCTAAAAAAGATGAATTTTCCATTTATTTTTTAAAACTATAAAAATTTCCCATCATGGTGTGACCCTAAGAATTATATTGTGTTTTTGTTTCCCAATCATCCCTCATGAAACATCACCTTGGTTCACAGTAAGAAACACCTTCCCTAGCTAGAATCGAAACTCCACAGCCCAATCATTCATAGTATAGACTTTTCCCTTCATAGAAGGACACCCCAACCATGGTAACTCCTCATAGTTTGGACCCTATGGTCATAGCATGATACCTTACTCCATGTAAAACCAAAACTCACATGGATAATCCCCCACAGTGTAGCCCTCGACCTCATGACACAACACCTCACTGTGACCATTATCATAGTGTGACCCTAAGGTTCATGGAATGACTAGCCTTCCCTATGTAAAATTATATAACTTAAATATGTAAGGTTTTTTAATACATAATAAATTAAATTCATTAGAAATTCCTCAACAATGTGACCTATATACATAAGATATTTTCCTTAGAGAAATATCTAGTATGTAAGGGTTATCATCATGGCATAATGCCCCCATCCATAGCATGAATTATCCCATACCTCAAGTATACACATCCCACACAAGAACCACCATTCTATGACACCCTCAATCATGACATGACCTAATGACACCACATCATGGTGTCCCACCTGGCCGTGATTTTATTCCTCAATAGGCTCCCCGTCATAATGTGACCCACACCTATTGTGTCATGATGATCCATATGTAGTAAGAATAATTTATTGGATCATCCCAAACCTTCTAAAATATTCACCTTAGCACCCAAAACACCTTTTGGGCCTTTGAACACATCTAATAACATCTCCTAGTGATGTTCTAACCCTCAAAAATTCCAATTTGAATCCCAATTATCGAAACATTCCTTACTTCAAGATCAAAATTCAAATTTACCATGATTTTTACCAGCATGTAATGTTTCAGGTTGTTACAACCTCCCAACCATAAATCTTCTCATCCTTAAGAAATATTCCCATGAACCCCCCCCCCCCCATAAACAATCCCATTCATCAATCCCTAATGAACATCTCAAATTTTATATCTCCCATCAGTTACGTTCGTACTGAAACTACACCCAAAACATCTTTACTACTCACAACCTCGAGATCCTATTTACCAAACTCCTCATAACACCATTCATTCCTCAGATGACACATTTCAACTCTATATAATTATCATGATCAATAATGAGAAAATGCTCTATCCAACACCCTGTTTCACCAATAAATCCTAAAAACCCATCATCATGCACATCATAGTGCCGATTAATTACATCAACTCCATAACAATGCCCTACTCACAATTCCATGTGTGAATTCTCAACCCACATACATTATATTTCATAGGTTGACATCATCAATCCATATTAAACCATCACCCACCCTGTATCACACCCAATAATCACTAAACCATTCTTGCTAACATCATAATATCACTTCTAAGACTACTTCCCTAACATAAATCCTCACTTTAGCACACTAACCATTGTAATTATTTATGATTACTGATGTCCAACAGACCCAGTCACCCTACTGGTCTATTTTTTGAAACTAGTCCCTAGTTGTACCACCTAACCATTATCTGGAATCCAATTATTTCCCATTTTATTTTCATAACCCGACCACTTTCATCCTAGAACCAAAATAAAAATACAAACAAGTCTTAGTTGGTTATACTAACATTACAACCTCGATGTTTACCAAAAACTATTAGAGATAAGTTCCAAAAACTTAGGTATATATCCTGATCCCTACTCTGGTTTATAATAATACCATGATTCCCTACACAACCACTTTAAAATTATATTGAAAATTCATTATCATACATCAAAACCTAATGAATCTAATTGAAGGTCTGTAACCTTTCTCACCACCACATGACTCTCAAATTCCATCCCATTACTAGCCCCACCTCATCCCATTAGAAACTAAAAAACACATCAATGCAAAATTCATTGTAGTTAAGGCACTTTCTTGATCCCTTATCCATTACACTGATCCACTCATCCCCTCAATATTTCTCAAGATCAAAAATTCACTATAAAACATTTTCATTTTCACTAAGGGGTCACAAATCATCTCTCATATAATCTTACCATTCAAGGATAACCACGTTTCTCATGGACCATCATCACTTAACTATTTTAATAGCAGATATCTCATCACACATGTCGATCATATCTTGATGCACTAATTCCCACGGTCAATCACATCTAGCTATAACTCAAAGAATTCCCTTATCTTTCCAATACATGTCATAGTATTAGGGACCAAAACCATTTTTTATTTCTCAATCACAATAAGGAATCTCTAATATTTCCATTATCATATCATATATGATCACCATCCATGTGTGATTGTCCTATAATATCATGAATGACCCATGAATGAATTTCTTATGGTTAGAATACTAATTAGTCCTAGACCTCATCACAACACACTAGAAGTACTTTAATGTTCTAATCCCAATGGGTCTCAAAGAACTGAAATACCCCAAACAGCCTAACCCAAACACTATGATGGAATTAAAAACAACCACCATACATTGTCACTATCATAATGATCTCATCCTTGGAGTCACATGACCTATACAACTCAATATTCATATCCAATAGACTTTCCCAAAACCCACCCATTGACATGTTTCACATGACATCAAGGATACCCATGCCTAACCAAACACCAATCTCACTATGCCCAAGAGAATATTAGGTCATACCAATCCACCTTCAATGTAGATTAAACAAATTCATGCTATATTGACCCATGGTAAGTGATTATATATCTAACTAATCTCATAATGCATTTCAATAACCCCTATTACTAAAAAAGATCATACTCAAGTAGGAACACACTTAGGTGATACCTTATCGAATTACTCAACTCATACAAAGTATTATCCCATCAATATTAGGCTTTCATGCCTAATCCACCACTAGTTATACGTCACATGAGTGTTCATATCATCTATCCTAGGATCAATGGACTAACTAATTAGTTGATCATGCCTCATGTTCATGCCATACCCTTCACAACATGAGCACTATCTATGCTTTCACACCTACAACATATAAGGAATCCTAATTACTATCCCACATAATCGATAGTACCTTACGTGCATCAACCCCAAACACCAAACATCTACCCATGCTTCCACATTTATAAATGCACTCAAAATACTAGGTTAACTCCACTCATTTGGTTACCCTCAAACATCACAATGCATCTCTAATAGTAACAAGAAATCACCCTATTAATCAATCATGGCATTGACCCACCAACATCCTAAGTCACATCTCAACATCACTAGGATCTCCCATATGTCCCATAAGTCACATCCCATATAGTTCACAACTCATGGAGAAACATTTATGCTCCCATCTCAGATACCACCAGGAAACTCACCGGCCAACAAACCCACCCTATATTTCTCATATATATATATATATATCAAGCATGGGATTATCAAGTCAAATACCCACTTTAGGGTACTAAGCATCACAAAACATCTACTTTCACGAACCGACCCACAAGAGCCCACCTGGCCAGTGGAAAGCTGAGTCGTAACTACCCCAAGACTTCCTTCAAAGGCCAAAGTCTAGTGAAAAGTGTTGAAATTCATAAATAATATTGGAGGCATTTTCCTAATGTACCTATACACACGCACACAACCATCTCCATGTAGAATTGTATAGGAATAAAAATAAAAGACAGTAACATATAGAGTAAAATCCATGCATGTAGAAACCTCTAGGGAATACAAAAAAGTAAAAAAACAAAATCCAAAAAATAAAAGGGGAAAATAAACACCCAACTAGAAAATATTTTTGTACCTAAAAATATATGGAAAAGTTAATGATGATAGAATCCATATCCAAATCTCCAAGATTCGACCACCGTATAATGTCAAATACACCAGGGTATCCCTATAGTTTTCTAAAATCACCACCAACCTATCTTTAATCTACATAAGACATGACGCTTGCAGTAAAATACCATATTGGGGTGAGTATATACATACCTAGTATAATTCTCCAAAAAATTAGAAGGGGAAGTAATAGGAGACATGATAGAAGTAGACAACTCAACCCATAGAAAGAGATAAATGAAATCCATAAATAGATATATATATATATATATATATATATATATATATACATAAAAGAAACCTATATGAGAGACAAAGTGGATATACATCTCACATCCCAACCTAGGAAGATGAGCCTGCCAACAATTCTAAAGGGTCCATGTGGAGCCACACCTCATCACTATACATCATAGTCAAGGGGACTCAATCTCTAGGTAGAGGATCCATACCCTAATACAATAGTAGGGTGTCACTCAATAGTTAGATAACTCATGCCCTAACTCTTAAGGATGGTTCCAAGCAGTAAATAAAGGACCCATGCCCTAACTCTATAGGAGTGTTCCACTCATTAGATAGAGGTACCATGACCTAAATCCACAAGAGGGTGTCACTCAGTTAATAGAGGAATCATGCCCTGACTCAACAGGATGGTGCCACTCAATAGATATAGGACCCATGACTTGGCTCCTCAGGAGGGTTCCACTCAGTAGATAGAAGACACATTCCCTGAATCTGAAGGAGGGTACCACTTAGTAGATAGATGACCCATGACCTGAATCTACAAGAGGGTGCCACTCAGTAGATAGAGGACCCATGCCCTGACTATTCAAGAGGGTGTCACTCAGTAGGTATAGGACCCATGCCCTAGATATAAAAGAGTGTTTCACTCTATAGATAGAAGACCCATTCTCTGACTCCATAAGAGGGTGGAACTCAATAGATAGAGGACCCATTCCCTAACTTCATGGGAGTATTCCACTATCTGATGATCATGAATAATCATTTCCATCGTCAAGAACCACCTAAAGAGGTTTCATGCTTGAAACACCTCACATGGTATCTCGAAATACACTATGAATTCCACCATCATGTTCTATTTGTAAAAACACTCAGGATGGGCTACTCACAAACCAAAAATCCAAGTCTAAAAAAAGGATATATGAGAGGTATGGGTTTTATAAAAAAGGAGTTACATAACCTATAAGGGGTCCACACACCATGTGGACCCACTCCTTTTCCTAGTTGTGTCTTCTCTATTATATATATTTCTAGCCATGTAGTACTACACGGCATGTCTCATCCACCTGTGCTTGAGCCATGTTCTCCTAGTCATTCTCGTGTCTTTTGAACTGTGACTATATACACTGGCCATGTGACAATACATTGAGTGTTTCCCACCCTACACGACATGCAAGTCTACATGGGCTTATGGTCATGTACTCCTTGTACATTCTGAGTCATATAACTAGGGGTCACATGGTGTGTGGTACCACTACATAGTGTGTGATATTTAACTCCATCATGAAACCCTATCTTCCATAGAAATTGGACTACACGATGTGTGTTTATCACAATACACATATTATATGTTGAAATTTTCCAATAACCAAAGATGTTTTCATGAGTATTCTAGATATGGTTCCTCTACTTTAAATCATGCCTATTTTTCACCCGTTACTGAAGTTATTCACCTATGGCCAATGATTCTGCCCACCAATGAATGAAAATTGAATCTCGATCCTTCTGCATGAAACTCGTACACACCGCCCATCACTCATGGTGCCTCCTATAACCTCACCGAATTCTAGATCCATGGTGGAATCACCCGCATCTCACAAAACTTCTCAAATTCATCTTCAAATGTTCAAAACGTTGATCATATGTGAATCTGTCATTAATTTGGGGGTTCGATCACGCTCTAAACCACCTATAAATGTCAAACCATGGCTTTGTAGGACAATGAAAAATAATTAGAACAAATATGGGGTAAAATAACAAAAAAATGTGTAAAATTTGTTTTTTAAGCATTATTGGCCAATGAATATATATTGAGGATAGTCAGGGTGAGAAAAAATCACAACAAGAATAATAAATTGAATAGAAAATTTAAATCTAATGCACGGGATCATGCAAGGGATTATTCAAACATAGATTGAAGAAAGGTTCTGATCATACTCAATCATTTAATCATAAGGGTGGAAACCAAAAATAATGAGTCCTAGTTCAAGATTGGATCACTTTTTGGTGAAGAAAGTGTTCGCTAATGATGGGGAAGATTTGTTGCATTTTTTTCACCTCAATTCATCTTTATCTGGATGTTGGTCATCATATGATCCCAATCCTCCAATAAAGAACTGTATGAACACCTCTCAAAAGTCCCAGGGTTATGCGACTAGCTCATAAAATTCATCATTAAAATATATTTATAAAGGTTTAAGTGGTTTAGTTCATTTAAATCAAAATAAATAATTTAATTATTTATTAAATTAAAGGAAACTACCAATGGATGCATCTAATGAACATTCTACATAGACCAATTTTAGGTCAGGCCTAGGGAATCATGCTTCAGATTCAAGAATAGTCTCATATTTCTGATCTGAGACTCTATTTAGGAGATATCCTATTTTTCTAAAAATCATTGCACGTGTTATATAAAATATATTTAATATTTTTTAAAAATTAATTTTGGGGTCACTAGGCCTCAAAATCATGCACCATATCAGTGTTTGGATCTGGAAATATTCTTTGATATATTTCAAATTATTAAAAGGAAAAATTAGGGTTTCTGGATTATTCCCTCCTTCAATATTTTCATCCTAAAAAAGAAAAAACTTAGAACAAAGGTGGTGATATTGAGCCCTCATATCGAGATCTCTCTCCTAGGATCTATCTTACATGATCTCATGCTACCATAGTACACAAACCAAGGGAATAGTTCACCCATGCATTATCATCTCCTTTCGATCCTCAATCACCATTAGGTGCTCCGTGAAGGTGGATCCATCATCGATGTTCATATCTCCCCAGTCAAAAAAATGAATAGGATCATGCATGTATCTTCTCATCTATGACACATGGAATATGGAATACACCCACTCAAATTATGGGTTTAAGGAAATGTGGTATAAAACCTTACCAACCCTCTACAAGATCTCGAATGACTTGATGAGCCTTAGGGATAACTTGCCTCCTCAGTTAAATCCTTGCAATCCTCTCCATAGGGAAACTCTTAGGAAAACATGGTATCCCTGCTCAGAATCCAATGGCCTGTGACATTGATCTGCATAGGATTTATTCCTACTCTGATCTTTCCTCATCTACTTGTGGATCACTTGGACCTTCTCTATCATCATCTGCACCATTTCTATCACAACAAGAGATGTCTGATCGATCTTAGTCCAACATAAGGGTAAACTGAAGGGTCTCCCATACAAATCCACAAAAGGTTCCATGTTTATAGTAGAGTAATAGATATTATTATAATAAAACTCCTCCAATGGTAAGTTATCCTCTCAACTCCAGCCGAAGTCTAACACACAAGCCCTTAGAATATCCTTTTGCATCCGGATGGTGCACTTGGTCTGGCCATCTATTTGGAGTTGAAAGGTTATACTCATCCTCATATGGGTCCCAAATGAATCATGTGGGCCTATCCACAACTATTATGAAAACCATGCATCATGATTAGAGACAATTGTCGAGGTCACCCTATGAAGGATGATGATCTCCCACATGTACAACTTCCACAAACTCTCCACTAAACTATGCTCCTTGATAGCAAGGAATTTTACCGACTTCATAAGTCAATCAAATATCATCTAGATGTAATCATGACCTCTCTTTTTACATAGAAACATATTCACAAATTCCATGGCTGTTTCATCTCATTTCCACTCTATAATATCAAGAGGATGAAACAAACCTATCAAAACTTGGTGTTTAGCCTTCTACCTGCTGACATGTGAGACACTGAGAGAAGAACTCGGTCACACTTTGCCTCATCCCATCCCACAAAAACTATCGTTGGAGGTCTCAATACATATTTCCTACATAGGGATGTACATCCAAAGGAGAATTCTCAAACTCCCTCATTTCCTCCTCTCGCATCATGATCAGGACCACCATTCATCCCTAGAAAAGTATGATGTGATTATCTCCTTCATAAAATTCATCTAGTGAATATCCTAAGGATATATAGTCATGTAGGACCTTAAAATCAATTACTCCCAACTGGGCCTCCCTCACATGCTGAAGGAGCAGAGGATTAAACACCATTGACTAAAGAAAAACAACACCCTCCTTCTCTACTAGGGTAAGATGCAATGAAGCTAACTTCTTAGATGCCTCTTATGCCAAGTGATATTGAGACTTCCTACTAAGGGTGTCTGCCACTACATTTCATTTCCTAGAAGTATAGAATATCTCAAATTCATAGTAATATATGAAATCAAACTAGTTCCACTTTCAAAGGTTCGTGTATCACTACGTGGAGACATACCTGAGACTCTAATGGTCCGAGTAAACAAAAAAATTCTCTCTCAGGAGATAGTGCCTCCATATCCTCAGAACAAAGACTATTACTGCCAACTCTAGGTCATGATTCACATAGTTCTGATCATGGGGTCTCAAATACCTCAACCCATATGTGATCACTATTGTCCTCTATATCAACATGCATCTAAGATCAACTCTAGAGGAATCGTAATATGCTACATACTTTACACCCACATCTGGTAGTCTCAAAATATGAGCACTCATTAGCCTCAACCTCAACACCACAAAGGTGCTCTAGAAATTTTCAGTCTATGAAAATATCTACCTTTTCTACATTAGGGTGGTAAAGGGGGCTTTAACCCTGAATAATTCTGCCACAAACCACCTCTAGTATCCCGCCAGTCCAAGAAAACTATGCACTTATAACATGAAATTGGGTGTCTCCCAATTAATAACTACATAAATCTTTGTTGATTTTATAGCTAATCCATGCTTAAAAATGACATACCCTAGAAATTGAACCTCATGGATCCAGAAATGGAACTTTGAGAGATTTCCATAATGATGATTCTCTCTAAGAAAGTTTAGGACCATCCTAAAGTGTTATTCATGCTCCTCCTCTAACGTAGAATATATGAGTATGTTTTCAATGACTAAAAATTAAATTTTTATTTCCAAACACTTTTAGGAAAAGTGAGAAACCACACAACCCTTAAACCGTACAGGATCACGACTTATAACATTCACAAAACAATCACATTTAGATCAAACCACAAGCCAAACAGACCAGCACAAAAACTACATATCATAATATCCATACTCATCTCTGCATCCCACATAGGAGTCCTATTCCATAGCAGATGATTCCCATTCAAAATATTATTTATATCGCCTCAAAATATTATCACTTTGATCTCAGCTCTTCAGCTGGTCCAGTGAAAGCTCCACTGGGAAGGGTTGCTTGACCAAGCTTCCCTTTTTGAAAGCAAGAATCACCCTGCTATCTCGCTTAAAGGAAGATCTGGTACTCACTAGTCACAGTAGGTAAGAGTATTCCCTTCTTGTTCTTCTTCTTGGTGTATAAAACAAAGCTCATTCACAGTCAATAATCCTTTTATTTCTATTCTGCACAATGTCACTATAGGAACTATTGGCCGAACCACTCACATTTTCTTTATCACCCCCCAGAAAGGATCCTCCCTTTGTCGAGAAGGTTCTTAGAGACATTATCCTTTCATCCATTAGTATTCCCCCTTCTACAGTCCGGTGTGTTAATCTCGATCAAATAAAGACACATAACCACATTAGGAGGCTCTTCCACGACCAAAGAAACTTCCATGTGGTCCAAACTTCCAACATTGTGACCTCTCATGAAGGCCCCATCATCATCACCCCCTATCACCATATCAGCATTCAAACCCGCTTCAAACATGCCTTCAAAAAGGACTTAAAACCTATTGCTCAAAATTAGTAAGGGCCTGGCCAAAGGGTCTAAGACCATAGCTTCCCCAGCACTGTTTGGGTTTGGCACATGTCACGACCTGACCCTACCTGGGCTCGAGCCACAACTACCCCAAACCCGCCTCTATAGGCCATGGGCTGGTGACAAGCTCCGAAGGCTAAACAACTCGGGGAGGCCTTTTCCTGAGTACTTTTACACACACACATAGCCCACTCAATTAAGAAGTGTAGAGTAAAAGAAAAGAAAAGTAAAGTAAAGTGCAACTGCTATATATAAACCACAAAAGTTTATCGACCTCTAACAGTACAAAACAAGTGATAAAGGTAAACTGAAAAACAAAAGGGGAAAACACGCACCCAACCAGAAAAGGTGCCACAACCTGGCAATAGGTAAACAAAAGAAAAACAGTCGGAAGGGTCCCCCACCTGGAACCCGACTCCGACCATCGTACGCGGTCTAAGCTCCCGATCTCCCAAGAAATGCTGAAGTCACGATCCACCTGTCCGTCGTCTGCAAGGGCACACCAAGTGCGGGAAAATCCCAAGTAGGGGTGAGTATAAAAATACTCAGTAGGATGCCCTGAAGGCTCGAGGGAGAAACAAAGGAGATACCGAAGAGTGAGCAGTAGATCGGATAGGGAAAAGTAAAGGATCACAACAAAGAGTGAAGTAAAGAGTATAGCTCAACCCAACAAGAGGAAGGAAGTAGACTCGTCCAAACACAATGAGCTGGAACGGTGAGAAGATGAAATTCTAGTCGAGTCTTCGCTACCTATAGTAGGAGAGTAGACTCATCCAACCACGTGAATCTAGACACATAAATCACGTGGCATACTCCGCGTGTCTTTGCCTCTCCTGGAAGGAGAGTAACCAAAACCCAAGAAGTGGGTACTGGAACAAGGTATATACATATTCATATGCTCTGTCAAGAAACCCGAACAAGATCATAAGGGGATCTCTATCCCATAGCTCAACCCAAGAAATTGAGTATCCAACAGTCCCAGAAGTAAACACCATCGATGCCTAGCATCTCACACGTCTTCCCCAAACTGTAAGTCAAGGGTCTCAAATCACCGCACCTTGACACTATCCACTTTGGACGGCACTGACTCGCCCGCACGGTTTTAGGTCACGTCGCAAGGACATGTCTCGGTGGGGAAAGCGCCCTCATACTTGGGAGTTCTTGGGGAATTTCAAACAACACCTCATCACTGTCCCGCAGTCGAGAGGTCTCCTCAAAGTCAACAGGCGACCCCCTGCCCAACCCTGGTGGAGGGTAATCCCTAGAAGTCGATGGGTTCCCACTGGAGGGAGACCCGGCAAAAGTCGACGGGTGCCACACTGCCCAGTCCCGTAAAAGGGTAATCCACTGGAGGGAGACCTGGATAAAGTCGTAGATGAGTCCCAATGCCCAGACCCTTAAAAGGGTACTCCACTGGAGGGAGGCTCGGAACCGTCATCGGGGACCACTTCCCAGCATAGCTGAAGGTAAACCCGGCATCGGGGACCACTTCCCAGCCTTGCTGGAGGTAAACCCAGAACCGCTCTGGCCATCCCTGCTGGAAACAACCTCCTGGGTAGAGGATCGGTGCCTTCATAATGTGTTAGAAACACTGAATCCACAAGAACTCTACCAGGGAACATGAAGGGATGGGAGAAACTCCCTGGAACTCTCAGGGTGATCACGCTCCAATCCGCTGAGTCACTATCGAAGCGGACCAAGACAACTCATCCCAGAAAGTGGGAAAACACCCATGTTGTATGAGAACACGTAGTCGTAAATGGTGCTGCAGTCCGGTGAAAGGGGCACGGTACTAAAACCCCTCACAACTGAAGAAACAGAGAAACCAAACCATCTCTATCGGCCAAACCATCGAGAACAGAACCAGGGGAAACCACTCAACCCTGCTGGTCAACAATCATGAACAGAGGGACCCTCTATGTCATGAGAGGTCAAAGGTATGTAAATCAGAACATGGCACGCACATGGGGCCCACACGACGTGTGGCCCAAACTCAACCCCAACCAAGAGCACAAACATTCTCAGGTACAAACATCCACATGTACCTTCCAGCATTCTCACATACTCCTAGAGTATTCCACGTCACCAACCAAAAGGATAATGTGCACACGGCCCCCAACGTCAATGTGAAGGCATAAACGTAGCAACTCCAGCTTGCCACCACAACATCTTAGGAATGGAAAACCACATCTCTTCAAGCATTAATTCACTCACACGGGAGTGCATGCGATCACACGCTAAGGGTCCGCTACAAACACAGTAGGATGAACCACCACTAGAGCACCTTACTTTCTTCTGCATTTAATAAGATATCGAATAAGGCTCCACACCTCCAAACGGATCGTACCGGTTTAATCCTCTCTGAAAAACATGCTATATAGGATATTTACTCGCCTCAAACGGATATCTGACGAAAAAGTCTCTAACACTGCCTTACGCCCGAATGGCGTCCCGTGGTCCCGAGCCTCGGCCCCGAAAATAGTTGGGTGCATCGCACCATTGCGATCCCCTCGGGAAAACACGTCAAAAGGACTGCTCACTTGATTGGAACGGATATCCGGAGAAAAATATGTGTTCCGACATACCAAACATGAGCGGTGTTGCGTGGGACCCACATCATGGTCCCGAAGCGCTGCCAACGGATCGCACTGTTGTGATCCTCTTAGAAAAGTACACAAGATGGACTATTCACTTGTCCAAAATGGACACCCGGTGATAAAGCTAGAAATCATCACCAACTACCAAAACAGCCCTCGCGGGGCCCGCACCAGTGTGCTGAATTAAAGCGGGTGGATTGCACCATTGCAATTCCCTCCAAAAAACACCCAGGATCGACTACTCTCACGCCCCGAACGGACATCCAATGAAAAAGTTGTAAAGCGTTGCACGCAGCTCGACAGACGGGCTGTGGGGCCCATGCCTCAACTCCGGTTTCAACGATAGAAACCACACTGGAAAACTCCGTCTCAACACCAGGGTCGCAACACCATTGACGGCGCTCAATTCGTATATCGGATGTGTCTGCGCCATCCAAAACAAGAACTCCCGGGAAAAGTGCTAAACCACTTAAAGGCGTGTTGCACCACTGAGGCCCCCGTTTCGGGAGTTAAAACCCCCCAAAACCATCTCAAAATATTCACCTCGATTTAAGGGACGCATCACCGCATACGGTGCCCAAAACGGATGACCTGCGGATGATTTATGATATATAAATCATTTTCATAATAATAACAATAATAATATTATTATTATTATTATAAACTAATTATTAATTTTTATTTTATTTTTATTCTTTTTTTTTCTCTTTGCAGTCTTCTCCCACGTCAAGAACAGGACCCGCGTTTCACAGGTCCTTCTCCTCCCACGCAACCAGGGTCGCCGTTGCGACCCTCACCGGCGGAGGACATCGCTCCCAGCTCGTGTTGTCGGAGGACCCCCATGACCGGCCTCCCCTGCAGATGCCTGCTCGACCGAAGCCCCTGCAGCCGAGCCTCGCCCTGCTGTGCTCCCCGCTCGACCGAGGCCCGTCACACGCTTGCCTCAGCCACCGGCCTCCGCCGCTCCGCCGTCCAGCTCACCGCCTGCTGACCCAGCCACCGCTGCCGCTCCGTCGTCTGCCCTCATCTGGCCACCGGCCTCCACACTCGCCCAGACTGACGCCCGCCTTAACCATCGTCGGACCGGCCAGACTCGCCGGAAAACATCAAAAACCCGTGAACTTCACCGAACGTTTGCGAACGCGCTGGGACTCGGATTTTAAATCTTTAACAACCATTGGAAAGCTCGGGATAAGTACTACACAGATATTGTATTTTCTCAAATAAATAACAACAATTCAGCACTGTGAATCAAGATCAAAGTAGGTGCGGGAATTTGAAATATAAACAAGATCAAACCTTGCAGGGTGCAGCCCGAAGCTTCTCGGTCGATCCGCGCTTCGCCGCCGTTGTTTTTGCCTTGATCGGAGGAAGGGGGAGGAGGTAGAGGGGTTGAGGGAGATGGTAGGAGTTTCTTCCACTAGAGGAAATGAAAGGGGATGGGGAGAGGGGATTAGGTTTAAGTAGGGAAAAAATTAATTAATTAAAATTTAATTAATTTCATCCTTAATTTAACCCGCATCCGAAACTCTCGACGAGGTCGAGGTAAATCCTCCCCTAGGGTAAACACCACCTCCCGAGCACAATCGCAGTCTTGGAATTTTAATCTGAGTCCCCATTCAAAAGTTATTAAACTCAACACGTGAGGCCCCAAATTATGAAAACGCCCCTGGGGCCATTTTTCACAGACGGCCCACGCCCGCGAAAATTACACCCCTCCTAGGGTAAACGGCATGCTCCAGACTCAATGGCGCCCTTAGTTTTCCCGTCTGAGCTACCTTTTAAAAGTTATTTTATTTCTTTGGCATTCCCAGTGCAAATTCACTAAAAATTTTATTCCGGCCACACCGGGGCTCGGAATCGTACGCCGTCTGAAGGCGCGGCTCCGGAATAACATCAATAATTTTCTAAAGTCTTTCACAGAAAAAAAACTGGGTTCTTACATCATTCCCTCCTTCAATATTTTCGTCCCTAAAAATCCAAAACTATGGAACAAGTCAAGGTACTAATCCCACACCTGGCTCTCCCGTACCCAGGAAAACTCTTGCACAGGTCTGCGTCACTGCACACAGACCAAAGGATTTGATCTGTTCAAGCGAGGTCCGCCCTCACCAATGACATGCATAGGGGCATGCACACATATTCTCGGGTAAGTCACTTAGGAGACATCGTGCACCCACTGCAAACTTTGGGGTTAGGGCAAGGTGGTAGGGAACCTCGTCATCCCTTCGCACATTCTCAAATGGTCCAAAGGACCTCAGGGGTAGCTCACCTCCCCGATCGAACCTCTACGTTGCAAGCCACGACTGGAATCACCGCCCGCACCTAGAACAAGGACCGGTGATTCCATCCTTTAGAATATCCATATGGTGAAACACCCAAGGATATCTGGTCACGCAAGGTTTCACAGTCGATGTCCCATAACCAAGAACCTATTACATGCTCGGAAGCGAAGGAGTCAACACCATCGACTAAAGAGAAATGTTTCACGCCTTTTACTCTACTGACATAGGGCCACGCCGACGCCCCGCGTCACCTTGGTAACAACCCAAGCAAGGAGCAGGGAGAAAAATAATTCCACACATAGATTCTAACAATTCTACTACAAAAAGTGGAAGGGTTGTAGGGCGTACCACTTACCACCTCATGCTCCGTAGGATCGTAGACATCCAAATCTTGTGGTTGTCTGCGTTCTCAACCTTCAGCTCTCGGAGCCTAACGTGGATCACCTAGTGGTGATGGGAAGACCTCATGATGTCTTCCCCCACTACTAGCTCCTCCCGCTCCTCTTCTAGCACCACCTCTCTAGGTACTAATCCGATCATGGTGTTGCCTCCGTCGTGGTGGTTCACCTGCTGCCTGCCCGAAGCTCTCTGCATGCCTAGTCGGGCAGTCTCGTGCCAAGTGACCTCGCCCATCACAAACATAGCACCGAATCTCTCCAGGCTGTACTGGTGCCCTCTGGTGCCACTGTGGTGTACGACCACGTCCCTGAGTCCGATTTTCAGAAAGCCACCTACGTCGAGGTTCTGCTTGTCGACGCCCGCTAGCTGCGGAAGACATCTTGGCTCCATCGTGCCAGCTGCCACCACAAACTGTAGAACGTGACAGAAATCTCTCTGTCACCAGCACCTTCTCTAGCACCCCGTCATAAGTTGGAAAGCCCAAGGGTACTATGATAGCATGAATCTATTGGCGGAGACCCTGCTCAAACTTCCGCGTTCGGAAGTTGCCGTCATGGACCAAGTCCAGGTAAAAGCAGGCACAGTCTGTGAAACTAGCCCTGTACTCGACCACCTTCATCCCTCCTTGCTGAAACTGCAGGATCTCCTGAATTCGAATGGATCATAATCAGGAGGGGCAAAACTCCTCACAAAACAACAACTGAAAGTCTCCCCACGAAAGAAATGACTCGTCAAGAAACTGAGTCACCAGACTCCACCAACACCAAGCTACTCTGCGGAAAAGGTTGGCAGACAAAGGCACCATAAGATCTGTCAGCGTCTGCACAATCCTGAAAAGGTGAACCACCATCCCCAGCAAAACCTCTGTTGCATGAGGGTTTGGCTCACCACTGAACCTCAGCGGCCTCTGCCGCTGGAACTCATGGTGCATGCTCAACCTGCGCTCAAGCCCCGTCTGCTCTGCTAGAGCTTTCTGCTGCTCACCAGGTGGGGGTGTTATACCGGCCCACCCAGAGAAAGGGGCTCGCATGATGGGTCCTGGACTATGGCCTCATAGCTCACAGGGTCGTCGTCACGAACCAAAGCTGGTATCCTGGCTGGCTGTCTTCGCGGAGACATCCTGAATATTATTAAGGAGTGTCGCGATCAGATGAGCATATATGTATATCACAACAACAACAATGATGTGGATTTGACTCAAGAAGGACAATCAAAGACTCAATCCTATGTGATGCACAAACAAAAAAAAATCCCCACAAAAAGTGTCTCATCATGCTGAGTCAACAAGCAGGTTATCAGGGTCCTGGTGAATGGGTACGTCGGCTGCCTGTACCATCACTGGACTCCCTGTCCTGAGATCCGCTCTTGATAAACGTTGAAATTATTGCCCTAAATCCCAACCAATTCCTTTTTAGGGACATCTGAACAACATCCCAAGGAATGGACCACCTCTAATACCACTTTTTCACGACCTGACCCTACTCGGGCTCGAGCAGCAACTACCCCAAGTCCGCCTCCATAGGCTAGGGGCTGGAAATAAGCACCGAAGGCTAAACAACTTGGGGAGGCCTTTTCCTGAGTACCTGTACACACACATGCAGCCCACTCAATGCAGAAGTGCAGAGTAATACAAAAGACAAGTAAAGTAAAGTGAAACTACTATATATAAACCACAAAAGTGCATCAACCTCTAATAGTAAAAAGTAAGTAATGAAGGTAAACTGAAAAAGAAAAGGGGAAAACATACGCCCAACCAAAAAAGGTGCCATAACCTGATAACAGGTAAACAAAAGAAAAATATTTGGAAGGGTCCCCCACCTAGAACCGAACTCTGACCACCATACACAGTCCAAGCTCCTGATCTCCTAAGCTCTGCTGAATTCACGATCCACATGTTCGTCGTCTGCAAAGGCACACCAAGTGAGGGAAAAGACCAAGTAGGGGTGAGTATAAAAATACTTAGTAGGATGCCCCGAAGGCTCTAGGGAGAAACAAAGGAGATACTGAAGAGTGAGAAATATATCGGATAGGGAAAAGCAAAGGATCACAACAAAGAGTGCAGTAAAGAGTACAGCTCAACCCAACAAGAGGAAGGAAGTAGACTTGTCCAAACACAAGGAGATGGAAATGGTGAGAAGATGAAATTGTCGTCAAGTCTTCGCTACCTATATTAGGAGAGTAGACTCATCCAACCACGTGAAGCTAGACATGGAAATCATGTGGCATACCTCGTACATCTTCGCCTCTCCTAGAATGAGAGTAACCAAAACCCAAGAAGTGGGTACTGTAACAAGGTATATACATATCCATATGCTCTGTCAAGAAACCCGAACAAGATCTTAAGGGGATCTCCATCCCATATCTCAACCCAAGAAAATGAGTATCCAATAGTCCCAGATGTAAACACCATTGATTCCCAGCATCCCGCACGTCTGCCCCAAACTGCAAGTCAAGGGGCTCAAATCACCGCACCTTGACACTATTCGCTTTGGGCGGCACTGACTCACCCGCACAATTTTAGGTCATGTCACAAGGACGTGTCTCATTGGGGAAAGTACCCCTCATACTTGGGAGTTCTAGGGTAACGTCAAACCACACCTCATCATAGCCCCGCAGTCGAGAGGTCTCCTAAAAGTTGACAGGCGACCCCCTGCCCAACCCCGCTGGAGGGTAATCCCTGGAAGTTGATGGGTTCCCACTGGAGGAAGACCCGGAAAAAGTCGAAGGGTACCACACTGACCAGTCCCATAAAATGGTAATCTACTGGAGGTAGACTCGGATAAAGTCGTCGACGAGTCCCAATTCCTAGTATCGTAAAAGGGTACTCCACTGGAGGGAGGCTCAGAACCGTCATCGGGGACCACTTCCCAGCCCAGCTGGAGGTAAACCCGGCATCGGGGACCACTTCCTAGCCCCACTGGAGGTAAACCCGGAACTGCTCTGGCCATCCTTGCTGGAAAGAACCTCCTGGGTAGAGGATCGGTGCCTGCGTAATGTGTTGGTCACACCAAATCCACAAGAACTCTACCAGGTAACACGAAGGGATGGGAGAAACTCCCCGGACCTCTCAGGGTGATCACGCTCCAATCCGCTGAGTCACTGTCGAAGCGGACCGAGACAACTCATTCTAGAAAGTGGGAAAACACCCACGTTGTATGTTCACACGTAGTCATAAATGGTGCCATAGTCCGGTGAAAGGGGCATGGTACTGAAACCCCTCACAGCTAAAGAAACAGAGGAACTAAACCATCTCTACCGGCCAAACCATTGAGAACAGAACTAGGGGAAACCACTCAACCCTACTGGTCAATAATCATGAACAGAGGGACCCTCTATGTCGCAAGAGGTAAAAGGTATGTAAAGCAGAACACGGAACGCACATGGGTCCTACACGACCTGTGGCCCCAACTCAACCCCAACCAATCACACAAACGTTCTCAGGTACTAACATCCACATGTACCTCCCAGCATTCTCGCATACTCCTAGAGTATGCCACGTCTCCAGCCCAAAGGCTAACATGCACACGGACCCCAACTTCAATGCAAAGGCGTAAACGTAACAACTCCATCTTTCCACCTCAACGGCTCAAGCACGACCAACCACATCTCTTCAAGCATTACTTCACTCACATGGGAGTGCATGCGATCACACGCCAAGGGTCCACTACAAACACAGTAGGACGAACCACCACTGGAGCACCTTACTTTCTTCCACGTTTAATAAGATCTTGAATGAGGCTCTTCACCTCCAAACGGATCGTACCACTGTAATCCTTGTAGAAAAACATGCGAGATTGGCTATTTACTCGCCTCAAATGGATATTCGATGGAAAAGTTTCCAACACCGCCTTACGCCCGAATGGCGTTCCGTGGTCCAGAGCCTCGACCCTGAAAATAGTCAGGCACATCGCACCATTGCGATATCCTTGGGAAAACACATCAAAAGGACTTCTCACTTGAGTGGAACGGATATCCAGAGAAAAAGATGTGTTCTGACATACCGAACATGAGCGGTGCTGCATGGGACCCGCATCCTAGTCCCGAAGCGCTGTCAACGGATCGCACCGTTGTGATCCTATCGGAAAAGTACACAAGATGGACTATTCACTTGTCCAAAACAGACACCCGGTGATAAAGCTGGAAATCACTGCCAACTCCCAAAACAACCCTCACAGGGCCCGCACCAGTATGCTTAATTAAAGCGGGCAGATTGCACTATTGCAATGCCCTTGGAAAAACACCCAGGATTGACTACTCGCACGCCCCGAACGGACATCCTATGAAAAGGTTGTAAAGCGCTGCACGCAGCTCGAAAGATGGGCCATGGGGCCCACGCCTCAACTCTGGTTTCAATGCCCGAAACCACACTGGACAACTCTATCTCAACGCCAGGGTCGCAACTCCATTAACGGCGCTCAATTCGGATATTGTATGTGTCTACACCTTCCAAAACAAGAACCCCCAGGAAAAGTGTTAAACCACTTAAAGGCATGTCGCGCCACCGAGGCCCCTGTTTTGGGAGTTAAAAACCCCGGAAACCAACTCAAAATATTTGCCTTGATTTAAGGGTCGCGTCGCCGCAGAAGGTACCCAAAACTGACACCCTGCGGATGATTTATGATATATAAATCATTTTCATAATAATAATTATAGTATTATTATTATTATTATAAACTATTTTTTATTTTTTATTTTTTTTTATTTTTTTTTCCTCTTTGCGGTCTTCTCACTCATCAAGAACAGGTTCTGCATTTCACGAGTCCTTCTCCTCCCACGCGACCAGGGTCGCCGCTGCGACCCTCACCGGTGGAGTTCGTTGCTCCTAGATCGTGTCATCGGAGGACCCCCGTGACCGGCCTCCCCTGCAGCTACCTGCTCGACTGAAGCCCCTGTAGCCGAGCCTCGCCCTGCTGTGCTCCCCGCTCGACTGAGGCCCGCCGCACGCTCGCCTCAGCCACCGACCTCCGCCGCTCCACTGTCCGGCTCACCGCATGCTGACCCAGCCTCCGTTGTCGCTCCACCGTCCGTCCTCGTTTGGCCACCAGCCTCCACGCTCACCCGGACCGACGCTCGCCTGAACCCTCACCGAACCGGACAAACCCGCTGGAAAACATCAAAAACCCATGAACTTCGCCAGAAGTTTGCGAACGCATCGAGACTCAGATTTTAAATCCATAACAACCATTGGAAAGCTCGGGATAATTACTACACAGATATGGAATTTTCTTGAAGAAATAACAAAAATTAAATGCTATGAATCAAGATCAAATTAGATGCGGGAATTTAAAATATAAATAATATCCTACCTTGCAGGGCGCAGCCCGAAGCTTCTCGACCGATCCGTGCTTCGCCGCCATTTCTTCCGCCTTGATCGGAGGAAGGGGGATGAGGTAGAGGGGTTGAGGGAGATTGTAGGAGTTTCTTCCACCAGAGTAAATGAAAGGGGATGGGGATAGGGGATTAGGTTTAAGTAGGGAAAAAAATAATTAATTAAAATTTAATTAATTTCATCCTTAATTTAACCCTCATCTGAAACTCTCGACGGGGTCGAGGTTAATCCTTCCCTAGGGTAAACACCACCTCCCGAGCATAACAGCGGTCTCAAAATTTTAATCTTAGGCCCCGTTCAAAAGTTATTAAACTCAACGCCCAAGGCTTCCAAATTACGAAAACGCCCCTGGGGCCATTTTTAACAGATGGCCTACGCCCGCAAAAATGACAGCCCTCCTAGGGTAAATGGCATGATCCATACTCAATAGTTCCCTCGATTTTCCTGTCCAAGCTACCTTTTCGGATTTATTCCATTTCTTTGGTGTTCCCATCACGAACGCACTGAAACTTTTATTTCGGCCACACCGGGGATCGAAATAGTACGCCGTCTGAAGGTGCTGATCTAGAATAACATCAAGAATTTTCCAAAGTCTTTCACAGAAAAAAAAAACCAGTTTCTTACAGCACATCTGTATTTCAGATGACTCCCTCACCCCCCACAATATGTTCCTTAACCATCTTCTCTCCATCCATGTTCTTCTCTAAATGATCCTCCTTATAAATCAATATGGTATCCTCCCAAAAATTGAGATTAGAGGGGCCCTCTAAATCTTGCCTCAACCTTCTGAATACTTCAGATTCCTTCAGATTAACTTGAGTCATTGAAGCACTTGACAGATCAGATCCATGAACTTCCTTAACAGTAACCTTACAGACACCCTCCTAAAGATCTGTCACCACTAGACTCGACGTATAAGGTCCCCAACCTCTTCCTTTTGACCCTAAAACCTCCTGATGCGGACCCTCCATCACACCAACCTTAGGATCCTTACCCTTTGCATCATCCTCTCTTCTTGCAGTAACCTGTTTCTCCTGATGACGGACATCCACCGCATGAGTGGGAACTCCCCTTCAGCAAACCTCCAAATAGTGACCCAAACGATTGCAAGATGAACAAAAATTTGTCTAGTTCTCATAAATCACCCATTTCTTACACCTGTATTCCTCACCAATAGCAATTTTCCCATAATCTAAAGGAAAACTAGATGCATCCATTTCTATACAAACCCTGGGGTTAACTGGGTGACACACGGCCTCAATGTGGCTATTAGAGCATAGATATCTTCCTATGTGATTACCTAACATTCGTATAATAGAAGGGTTCTGAAAAGGCAAAGGGAGATTAGGTAAGCTTACCCAAACTACTGTAGAAGGTGAATTGTGATTCATGTGTAAATTGAAGGACCAATGTAGGAGGAAGAAATGAAATTAGTTGAAGCTATGAAGTGCCCTCAACCATGATTTGATGAGATCCGCCTCCAATTAGAACCGAATCATGATATGGTGGATATCGAGAAAGAAAACTATCACCCATTCTTGAAGGTCCCAAGATCCAAATAAGAACCTATCAAATGCATTGACTGAAGGTCTCCTCTTCTTCAAATAAGCAACTAGAGTGAGATTCAAGAACGTTGAGGTTTTCAAAAACTTAGAAGTTGAGATATGGAGATTAGAGAAGTCATCGAGAAGTTCTAGATATTTAGGGCTTAGAAAAACTTTTGAGAATGAGGGAAGGAAATATAGGTTGGATAATTGGCAGAAAAACCATTCTCTCTCATGGGAAAATGATTCCCCCTCCCCCACCAAGGGGGGAGGAGTCGGCGCTAAAACTGTCGTCGTCATTGAAGGGAGGAGAGAAATCCAGGGTTCTTCGGGGGCCGAGTTCAGAGTCTTTATATGTTTTCAATGAATACAACTACAAATTATTTGAACTATGGATATAATATTCAGTTCATCAAAGCTATAAACATAGTGGGGGAATTTTTCACACCGAAAGGCATCACCAAGAACTCATAGTGTCTGTAGCGCCATAGAAATGTGAGCTTCAGAATATCAGCCTAGTAAACTCTTAATTAGTGGTAGATAGACCATATATCAATATTAGAGAACCATCTCTCACCACAAAACTAATCAAAAAGGTCATCAATCCTAGACAAGGGGTAAGTTTTCTTTATCGTGGTTTGTTTTAGGTGATGATAATCAACACAAAGTCACAAGATCGTGTATTCTTTTTTCACAAACAACACGGGAGCTACCAAGGGGGACACATTGGGTCTAATAAAAACCTTCTCTCAAAGTTCCTATAACTAAAAATGAATATCCCATAGCTTTATAAGTTCCATCCAATATGTCTTAGAAGATATCAGAGTGTTACAGGGGTGAAAGTTTATTCAAAAATCCTTCTCCCGCCTCGGGGTAGTCCCAAAACATCCTCAGGGAATACATCCATATAATCCTCCATGATCTAAGGAATGAAGATTCTTGAGGATCCTACTATGACAAGGTATTAACTCACCAATTGATGGGTGATGGGGTGAAGCTTCCTGCTAAAAATACCCACTCACTCTATCATGAGATCTCTCTCACCCACAAAGGAGAATCTTGTCCCATCAGTCTAAAGGCATCTAATTCATCTATAATGATAGTAAATTTGATCTTGAACTATGGAAAACTAGTCCAAAACCAATATTATGTTGTATGGCCTCACTGTCATAAAAATAGGTCCCATGATAATCTCTCTCTACCAAGTGATAACTTTCAGTTCCAATAGATAAACGATGTCGAATAAGTGTTCCCTACCAAAACCTTAAGGAAAAGTTGTTGGGACAATGTCTCAATTGGGAGCCCCAACTCTCACAACAAGATTAAAGAGATGAAGGAATGAATCACACTTTTGTATACTACTATTGAAGTAAGAGTAGTATAAACACATATCATACCTCTAATCATCATCTAGGCTACTATGTCATATGCCTCTATAGACTGCAACTGCCCATGTCCCCAACCACCAACTCACTGAGTCTGGCATGGGATTCCTAGTGGTGGTGGTCGAAATAGCTCATAAAATCATCCACCACCTTTATCTCCTCCTCCTAGATCCCCACCTACTACTATATTAACTACATCTCCAAGGGGACCATCCTAGACACACCTAGGAGGACCATGATCATTGTAATGCCTCTGCCATAGAAATCTATATACTATCTATCTACCCTCCTCAGCATGTCAAGTCAGGAAATCACATGTTATGTGACCTCACCCATCACATGAATAGCACCACCCCTCCCAGGGCTTCCCTAGTCCTCTATGAAGTACTTATATCGAATTAACACATGCTTGTGTCTAGTATTGAGAAGATATATTTCACTGAGATCCTACTGGCTAGCACCTGCTAGCTGTTACATACATCCTAGCCCTATAATACCCATTGACATCTCTATCTTCATGGAGTCTCTCTGGTAGGAAGATATCTATCACTATTTCCTACTATAACACTCCATCATATGTGGGAATTCATATGGGTACCACACTTTCATAGATATCTCTATGGATACCCTGTTCAAACTTCCACACTTAGAAGTAGCTATCTTGAATCATATCGAAGAAGTACCATGTGTGGTCAGTGAACCTCACAACATACTTAGAAATTGTCATCCCTCTCTATTACAGCTTCATAATCTCTATAATCTGAACTCATAATAGGAATGATAGGTAATAATATTCATGAAACAGCTACTAGAAGTCAATCAATGATGGTGTCAACTCATCATGCATCTATGTGACTAGACTCCACCAGTGCCTAGCTACATCATGGAAAAGATCGATTTCTAGTAAAACCACTAGATTATTCGGTGTTTGGATAAGTTTTAAAACTCATATCACCGAATATATCCAATCCTTTGTCTCCTTGGTATCTATCTCACCATGGAACCTCAACGGCCTCTAGCACTGAAACTTATGGAGTGCACTAAGCCTACATGAATCTGCATGCTACTTAGTTGATATAATCTGTTGCTCGATAGGTGGGGTACTATTACATGTCTACCTATAGGAAATATCTCACATGAATCCCACTAAATTGAGGACTCAACACTCATCATGTCATCCTCGTGATCCTAAATCAGTAACCTGATTAGCTGTCTTCACAGAGGCATCCTAAAATTTTAATCAAGACGTACCATAGTCAAATGATTATATATATATGGGTGATGAATCAAGAACGAAAATAAAAATACTCAATACTATATGATTCATGTACCAATGTTCCCTGAAACCAATGTCTCGGTATCCCAAGTCAGTATGTAAGTAGTCAGAGTCATGGTGAAGGGATATATCATCCACTATACCAACACTAAGTTCCCTATCTTGAAATCCACACTCGAGACACTTTTACATGGTTTCCTTAAGTTACCAACCAAACCTCACAAGGATATATAACTCCAAACACCATCCCAAATAAATAACCAACTCTGATACCAATTTTCCAACACCCAACCCAATGGGGCCCACCTAGCCAGCAGAAAGCCGAGTCACAGCTACCCCAAGCTCACCTTTATAGACCAGGGGATAGCGATAAGAACTGGAATACATAATTAATATAAGCGGTATTTTTATAATGTACCTATATCCACACACTCAAACATCTCTATGTAGAAGTTTAGAGAAATAAAAAATGAAATATAGTAACATCTAGAGTAAAATAAATGCATGTAACAACCTATAGAGAATACAAAAGAGTATGATATTATAATATGAAAAGTAAAGGTGAAAATAAATGCCTAACCAAAAAATATGTACCAGCCTTAAAATAACTGGAAAAGTAAATTCTAAGAGTTACCAACTCCAAATATTCAAGATTTGACCACCGTACATGGTTAAATTCACTAGGGTATACCTATACTCCTCTGAAATCACAAATGACATGTCCTTCATATGCATAAGAAAAAAACATGCGGGAAAATCCCATAAAGGGGTGAGTATATACATACCCAGTATGGAACACTGAAAACTGCAGGGGGAATTAATAGGAGACATGATATAAGTATACATCTCAATCCATAGAAAGAGAGAAAAAAAATTCAACAACAAAGATATATATACTCATAAAAGAAACCCAAATGAGAGAGAAAAGAGATCTCCATCTCATAGCCCATCCCATGATGATAAGTCTGCCAATAGTTCTAAAGGGTTCATCAATGATGCCCAACATCTCGAGTGTATTTATGAAGAAGTATCCATGTGGATACATTTCTCACCACTATGTCAAATGCTCAGGGGGACTCAATCTCTAGGTAGAGGACCCATGCCCATATATAATAGGAGGGTGTCACTCAAAAGTTAGAGAACTCATTCTCTGACTCCATAGGAGGGTTCCACTCAATAGATAAAGGACCCATGCCCTGACTTCATAACAGGGTTCCACTTAGTAAATAGAGGACCCATGCCCTGACTTTTTAGGGTGGTTTCACTCAATAGATAGAGGAATCATGCTCTGACTCTGTAGGAGGGTACCACTCAGTAGATATAGGACATATTACTTGACTCCATGGGAGGGTTCCAATAAGTAGATAGAGGACCTATACTCCAACTCTATAGGAGGTTTCCATTTAGTAGATAGAGTAATCATGCCCTAAATCCGCAGGAGGGTTCCACTCAGTTGAAAGAGGACCCATACCCTAGCTCTACAGGAGAGTTCCACTCATTAGGTAGAGGACCCATGACCTGAATCCACAGGAGGGTTCCACTCTGTAGATCGAAGACTCCTTCCCTAACTTCATTGGAGGTTTCCACTCTATATATAGAGGACCCATACCCTGACTCCACAGGAGGGTGCCACTATTTGATGATTGTGCATGATCACTGTCGTTGTTGAGTAGCGCCTAAAGAAGCATCACACTCATAACACATCACATCATATCTAAAAATACACTATGAAGGAAACCATTGTATTATACATGGAAAAAACTTGCTATGGGATACTCAAGGACCAAAATCCAAGTCTGAATGAAGGAGATACAAAATGTATAAGTTTCATCAAAAATAAGGTACATGGCATGTAAGGGGTCCACGCAGTGTGTGGACCCACTCCTCTACCTAGCCTTGTCCTTTCCAGTACACGGCTCTCTATCCATGTGGTAGTACACAGTGTGAATCAGCCACCTAGGGTTGAGCCTTGTTCTCCTAGCCATGAATGTTTCCTATAGGTCGTGTTTGTATACACTATCCATGTGTAATTACATGACATATTCCCCACCCTACACGATGTGTAGGGCCACATGGGATCCTGGGAATGCACTCCTTTTAAAAGACGAGTCATACAACAAGGGTTAACATGATGTGTGGGCCCTCCACATAGCATGTAATGTTTAACTCCATTGTGAAACCCTAATCACTGAACAAATCAGACTACATGATGTGTGTTTATTACAATACACATTGTGTACATCAGAATTTTCCAAAAACCAAATAAGGTTTCACAAATCTTACAAATGTGGTTTCTCCACATCAAATCACACTTTTTGGCCACCCATTACTAAAGTTATTCTCCTATAACCAACAATTTTAACCCACTGGTGGTAGGAAATTTAATCTTGATCCTTTCGCACGAAGCTCATACACGCCGCTTGTCGCTTGTTGTGCCTCTCACTACCTCATCGGATTCATGATCCCTAGTGGAATCACCCAAATCCCACAAAGCATCCCAAATCCACCCTCAAATCATAAAATCATCTATCACTCATTAATATACCATGAATATAGGGGTTCTATCATGCTCAAACCCACCCAGAACTGTCAAACTGTGGTCCTTTAGGCCAATGATGAAGAACGCAATGAACAATGGGGGAAAAACAAAGGCGCAACAATTGTTGGCCAAGAATTATTGGTCAATAGATATAGATTGGGGATATATAGGTTGATAAAATAGAACAACAAGAATAATAAAATGAATAATAAATTTAAATCTAATACATGGTCTCTAGAAAGGTATTATTCAAATGTAGATCAAAAAAAGGTTATGATCATGATCAATCGTTTAATCACAAGGGTAGAAACCCAAAATTAAGAGTATTACCTCAATATTGGATTTATCAATGGTGAATAATTTTTTCTATAATGATGGGGAATATCTTCTATGTTCTCTATGCCTCAATTTACCTTGATCTGGATGTTGGTTGTCATCCAATCTCAATCCACCAATGAAGAACGGTAGGAACTCCTCTCAACAATCCCAAGGTATGTGGATAACCTTGTAGATTATTTATAATAGCATGTTTGTATAGGTTTAATTTTTTTAAGTCATCTAATTAAAAATAAATAATTTAATTATTTATTTAATTAAACACACCCACCAATGGATGCCTCTACTAGAAGTCCAACACCAATCAACTTTAGGTCACGCCTAGGATAAACCTCACACTCCATATTCAACTGTGGTCTCAGATTTCTGATTTGAGAATTTTTTAGGATATATTACATTATTTTTTTAAAACTATGCATGTTTGATATAAAATATATTAAATATTTTTATAAAATTAATTTCAAGATCATAGAGCCTTGAAATCTCACATTATCTCATCGTTTGGATATGAAAATATTCTTTGATATATTTCAAAGCCTTACAAGGAAAAAATAGGGTATCTACAGATGAAAACCTAAAAAACCCTTGAGGACCAAGGTCACATCCACATACATATAATTACAAAAATTTATGATGATTCCTATTAGTAAAATCTATACCCATCTAGTTTGGTTAAGAAGAATTCCACTAATAAGTTATTTGGGGAAATGATAAATAAGTTATTTTTTACACTTTAAATAACTAGAACCAATATTATTTTTACCCATGTTTAATTATTATTTATTTATTTATTTTTTTCAAAACCAATATCATAATAAAACACATGAATGCTCATTTCATGTGAAAATATGTGCATAATATGATGCATGAACTCACACATATTTCCTCCTCAAGACAATGGTAAAAAACCAAAAAACAATAAATCCAAAATATCATTCTTATAAATAATCAATTCAACTATAAAATTAAAAACACAGAATAGAAATCCCAACTCCCTGGTAACTTGGGCTTCAGATCATGTTCTTATTGTCTAGACATATGAAATATCATCTATCCCAATTAATGACTTGCCCTATCTCTTATCTACCATTTTTCAAATAGTAATAATAATAAAAATTACGATCACACTTTATAAAATCCCATCATGGGTCACTCTATAGTAACCAGATCAGAGCACTAAATGACCTTAGATGTGACTCCCCATGCTCTAGAGGTTATTGACTAGAAGCAAGGCTCTAATGTGTTACCATGGGAAGATTATACTCTCATATCAAAGTATCATAACATAGTGAACATGACACATAATAAATCATCACAATACTTGTAAGAATAAATAAAAATCATGACCAAAACCACCAAAAATAAGAAATACCACATGATATAATAGAAATTATTATCCAAATATGTCACATGAGTCAATCATAAACCAATAAGATCTCTTGTGGATAGATCATATACATATCAAAACAAAATATACATATATAAAGATAATATCCACTTGGTCTCAAATCCCACACCTTTTCCTAGTTCCTGACTCTACCCAATCCATCCAAATCAACTATCTAACACTGGACCTCTATCCTATATGCACTTGTAATTATGAGGCCTTTTTAAGTATTGAAGTGTTATGGATACCCAAAAAGGGTGTGATTAAAACTCAATAGGCCAACACTAATGGTGTCCCCAATATAACTAGTATATGTAGTGTATGTGTAATGTGATATGCTTATAATAAACAAGTAAACAAATAGATACATAGAAAAATAAATATTTTTTTTATCCTCAGGTTCTAAAGTGAAACCTAAGATCAACCATACCTACTTCGACTAGTTTCATATGTCCCAATATGTCACATCAATACCATGGTGAATGAAACTCTATCCTATAACATTATATAGGATACACCCAGGATCATCTTCTCTCCCTAGAAACTCATATAGCATACACCTAGTGGTATCATCTATCCCTATAACCTCATATATCATACACCTAGTGTCACGAACCATCCCCTAGGGCTTGTGTCGTGACAACCCCAAGCCCGCCTTCCATAGGAAAGGGGCTGGCGAATAGCACAGAAAGGCGTATTCCCTAAAACCGGGAAGTCATTACCTTTATAACCTGTAAACTCACACAACTATTCACAAATAAAGATACAAGCACAAAGTGAAACTATATAGTAAACAGGGTGTGTACAGAAAGAAAAAGGGGCCAGAATACAAGCCCAACAAAAAATTACAAGTAAACTGAAAAGTACAAGTAAAACTGAAACAGCTCCAGTGGACACCCTCCAAGGATCCTACCTGAAGGGTAGGTACAGATCTCGAACGGTCTTCCCTGCAGTACGCCTCATCTAATGTCCCCCTCTGAGCTACCTCCAGTCCTGGTACCCTCAGCCTCGATCAATGTTTTCTATCATCTACACCAAACACAACACGGTGCGGGCATAGCCCGTGCAGGGGTGAGTATAACGATACTCAGTAGGAACCCTGAGACCCTTGAAGGTCTCACAAAATCCACAAAGGATAAACCTCAAAGCATTAAAACAACTGATAACCCTAATTAGGTATATTCCCATACATATATCTAAGTTATCAAGTATACCCATCTCATTCATGAGGAAACTCAAGGCCCAAATCCTTATCCAAAGTACAACTATTCTACAAAGGAAAGAATACCACAATGGTAACACTAGAAAGGTAAGTACCACAAAGGTGTCACCACGAAGGTAAGTACCACGAAGGTAACACCACAAAGGTAAGTACCACAAAGGTAATGCCACACAGAAGAATACCACAAAGGTATCACCATAAAGGTAAGTACCACAAAGTTACGCCACACAGAAGATTACCATAAAGGTAAAGACTTAACTCACACCAGGTATAACTTAGGTACGGTAGTAAAGATGATTAGATGTAACTACTGAATCATCTTACTCTGTTAAGAGGCAGACCCATGTAGGATCCTAAATCATCAGACCCATGTAGGATCCTAAAGTAAAAAACCACATAGGATCCTAAATCACATACCCACATAGTATCCCAAATCACAGACCCACATAGGATCCCTTTCTCATGTTACAGATAGCTACAGGGTTCTCGCACTAAGATCACTTGATTCTGGTAGAATCCACTCCTCAAGCCATAGGTTAATACTCCAACTACCACTAAATCCCACTAATAAGTATCTCAAAGGTCCTCTACGTAATAAGGGTCTCAACTCAACAGATGGTGCGTCAATCGGACGCACGGTCTGTAAGTTATTGGCCTTTTAGTCTTGAGGGCCCGATTGGATTCATGTTCGATCCAACCTAGCCATACCTCAAATTTATTCAAAACTCAATTGGTGTATACCAAAAGGACCATATCGATCCAAGGTTTCTATTTCCGTATACGGTTCATCAAACGGACGCTCGTAGCTCATGTTATGGACGAAAGAGTGAAAAGGGTCGAAGCTAGTCTGGGTCCGGTCGGACCCAGTCGGACCGACCCGGCCCGACCCTGGGCCCGACCCGGCCTGTGCTGGGCAGCCCACTGGGTGACCCACAGTTGGCCGGATGGCCAGCCCTCCTCTGCAGTGTAGTCGCACGCCACGCCACCACCGGCGGCAGGCAGCGAGCCAGCCGCCCCTCCACCGCTGTCGCGGCCTTGCGCTGCAACACCTACACACCGGGAGGCATAGAAGCGTGCCATCATAACCATCACACGGCCAGCTATGCACTGTCCACTACCTTTGTCGTGGCCAGCCATAGTGATGGCCGCTGCTCTTGATCCCCACTGGTTCGGTCACCGGCACGGTTGCCGGCGATGCTCTTCGGGTCACCGGGTGTGCCCTAGTGGCCCGATATTCATTCTGAAAATTCCCGCACTTGTCTCAGGATGTCTCAAACAATTCAAGACCACCAAAAATTCACATAGGTTGCGAATAGGTCAGGCTGTGTTCATTCGGCCCACACCCTCCATGTTATAATGGTAGTAAGAGGCTTAAATGTTCTTGAATCATAAAGAACGACAAGAACGGGGTAAGGGGGTATACAAAAAACAATAAACCCTACCTCAATTTCTCATTGGAAGTGTCATGATATGAAGTCGCTGAATACGATGAGGGTGCCAACGATCGTCACTTTTGTAACACGCTTTCAAATTTGGGCATGTGCATCGTCCTCATTCTTGATTCTGAAGTATGTTCTTCATTGGAGAGGGCGTTCTTCATTGGAGGAAGAGTTTCTCCAAAGTTCTCCCAACTATCACCCTTTGCCAACACTTCCCCCCAATTCCACCAAAAATGAAAATCCAACTTATTAAATTAATTTTATAAAATTAAAATACGTTGGCACAATTAAATGTACTGCGTTGGCACAATTAAAGTAGGCATAATTAAAGTTTCATAATTAATTGTATTGATTTGGCACAATTAAATGAGAGGATTCCAAGGGAATTACCCACATTAAAGAGGGGTTTGGGTGGTCCTCACCACTAGAATTCAAAGTGGGGGTTTTCTAGTTCGGGTGGTCCTCACCCCCATAACTCAAAAGGAGGGGTTTCAAAAGAAAAATAAAATGTTAAATATTTTATTTTTCTTCTTCAAAGAAAAACTGAAAAACTATTTTCTACCCTCGACCTACTGCGGTCGAGGTGAAAGTCTCCTTATGTTAATATCTGCTCTGCGAGTTCAGCGGTGCCCTCGGATTTCAATTCTGAGCACCGGTTCAAAAGTTACAAAAACCCACTCGCACGTTTACTGAACGTACCTAAAAAAGTTCATAAATTCATTCCGGGCACACCGGGCTTCAGAATCACATGTGGTCAATTTTCATGGACTTGTAAAATTCCATATAATTAAAAAAAATACATGGAATTTTCTAGGTCTTTACATTCTTCCCACCTTAGGGATTTGCATCCCTGAAATCCACATTACAAAAACTAGGAAAACAAGTGGGGGTACTGAGAATGAATTTGAGCCTCCCACTCCCATGTGCTCTCCTGTAAGTTCTCGTGCTGCCAATATACATGCACTAAACTTATCAATAGCCCATGAAGGACTCTCTCCTGTCGATCCTCAATCTCCACTTGAACCTCCGTAAATGTTTCTCCATCATCGATGTCCATCTCACCCCTGTCAATGATGTGTGAAGGGTCATGCACGTATCTCCTCGGCTGGGATACGTGGAAGACATTGTGCACTTGGTGCAACTAAGGTGGAAGAGCTAAGTGATAATCCACCTCGCCAACTCTGTTGTGGACCTGAAAGGTTCCGATGGACTTAGGAGATAACTTGTCGCCCCAGCCAAATCTCCGCAAACCTCGTCGAGGTGATACCCATAGAAAGACGTGGTCTCTATCCTTGTAATCTAGAGGTATTCATCTCCTGTCAGAATAAGACTTATGTCTTCTCTGTGCAGTCTTCATCTACTCCTAGATGATCTGCACCTTCTCTGTGGTAGCCCATACCATCTCTAGTCCCATGAGTGCTGACTCCCCTAGGTCAGTTCAGCCCAAAGGCGATCTGCCAGGTCGATTGTACAAAGCCTCGAATAGTTCCATACCAATGGTGGAGTGATAGCTGTTGTTGTATTCAAACTCCACCAAGGGAAAGTGATCCTCCCAGCTATGACTGAAGTCGAGGACACAAGCACGCAGAATTTCCTCGAGGGTCTGAATGGTCCGCTCAGTCTGGCCATCTGTTTGAGGATAGAAGGCAGTGCTCAAATGAAGTTACGTCCCAAAATCCTCCTACAACCCCTTCCATAGTCGGTAAGTGAAACGTGCATCATGATCAAAGACAATCATCGAGGGTACTCCATGTATCCGTACAATATCTTACACATAGAGGCATCACAATCTCTCTACTAAACCCTGCTCTCTGATCAATAGGAAGTGGGCCAACTTGGTGAGTCAGTCGACGATCACCCAGATAGAATCATGACCCCTGGATGTACGTGTAATTATTATCACAAAGTCCATGTATATCCCATCCCTCTTCCACTATGGGACCTCTAAAGTCTAAACCAAGCCTGCTAGTACCTGATGCTCCACCTTCACTTGCTGACAAATGAGGCACTGAGAGATAAAATCTACTACTTCTTTCTTCATTATCAGCCACCAGTACTTTCGTCAGAGGTCCTGGTACATCTTCGCCACTCCTGGATGTACCGCTAGAGGGGATGTGTGGAACTCCCTCAACACTTCCTCTCGAAGTGACACTGGTACCATGGTACGTCCTCTGAAGAGGATAATGTGCTCCCCACCTTCAGAAAATCCATCAGGTGCATGTCCTATAGATATCTGAGCACGTCAAGCCTCGTAGTTAGTGTCCCCATGCTGCACTTCCCTGACTCGTTAAACAAGTGGGGGAGTGACTGTAAGAGACTGAAGAAAAGCTGCTCCATCGCGTTCCACAAAAGATATCCGTAAAGCATCGAGCTACTTAATCGCCTCACCTAGCAGTTGTATACCAGATCTTCTACTGAGTGCATCTTCTACTACAATCCCCTTCCAAGGAATATAAACTATCTCGATGTCATAGTCCTATAGGAACTCGAGCCAATGCCACTGCCTCAGTTTCAGGTCCTTCTGAGAGAAGATATACCTGAGACTCTTGTGATCAGAGTAAACTGTAAAATGTTCACCCATCAAGTAATGTCGCCACATCTTCAAGGTGAAGACCACTGCTACTAACTCTAGGTCATGGGTAGCATATTTTTTCTCATGTTGTCTCAGCTGTCGAGAACCATATGCGATAACTACTCGCTCCTGTATTAGGACACATTCGAGCCCAGTCCCTGATGCATCGCAGTAGACTACGTACCCAATGCCCTACTCCAGAATCCTTGAGATGGGGGCACTAGTCAACCTCTGCCTCAGCTCCTGAAAACTCCGCTGGCATTTATCCAACCACACGAAGGGTTTCCCCTTCTTCATCAACACTGATAGATGTGCTGCAACTCTGGAGAAATCTGGCACAAACCTCCAGTAGTATCTGTCCAAACCTAGGAAACTATGTACCTCTGTCACACTCTTGGGTGGATCCCAAGAAAGTACCACCTCAATATTCACTAGATCCACCAAAACTCTAGCCTCTGAGATGAAATTTCCTAGAAAGTGATCCTCTCAGATCTAGAACTGGCACTTCGAGAGCTTACCATAAAGATGGTGCTCTCAGAGTGTGTCTAGAACTATCTACAAATGATAGGAATTCTCCTCCTTGGTAGCCAAGTAGATTAGAATGTCATCGATGAAGACTAATACAAAGCTATCAAGTTATGGATGAAAAGATAATGTTCATGAGTCTTATGAACACTACTGTAGCATTGGTCACACTGAACTTCATGACCAAAAACTCATAATGGTCGTACCAACATCTGAAAGTCATCTTTTGCACATCCTCGTATCGTACTCTGAGCTGGTGATAGCCTGATCTGAGGTCTATCTTTGAGAACCACCATTCTCCCTTCAGTTGATCAAAGAGTTCGTTAATCCTTGGGAGTGGGTACTTGTTCTTCATGGTCACCTGGTTTAGGTGCCGATAGTCAACACAAAGTCTCAAGCTCCCATCTTCCTTTTTAGCAAACAAAATAGGGGATACCCAAGGAGAAACACTGGTCCGGATGAATCCCTTCCCCTGTAAGTCCTCTAGCTATACCCGCAGCTCAAGAAGCTCTGCGGGATCCATCTGATATGCTGTTGTAGATATCGGTGTCGTCCCGGGGTAAAAGTCAATGTAAAATTCCACCTCTCTATGAGGAGGTAGACTTGGAACATCATCAAGGAAGACATCCGCATACTGGTCCACCACTACAGGATAGCTTGGACTCTCCACATCAACCACTCTGAGGGTAAGACTAGTCAACTGATGAGTGATCGGCTGCACTCTTCTTCGGGTAAGTCCATATTGTGCTGCAAAGGCTCCCTTCTCGCTAATGAAGGTAAACCTAGTCCCATCCGTGCAGACACACTACACTTTGTGCCTAATACAGTTAATCTGATCATGGAATATAGATAACTAGTCCATACCCAAGATGATGTCGTAAGGCCTCGACGCCGCTACTAGGAGATCACATCCGAAGATCTTGCCTCCTATAGTAAGCTCACACTGTCAGCACCAGTGCGTAATCGTCGAATTCTCTCCCGTAGGAGTCTCTAGCCGTAGGGATCGATCCAACGACTCCACCAGAATCTCCGAGCTCTGAACAAGGGTTGTGGTAATAAAATAATGACTGGCACATGTGTTTATAAGTACTACAGCTAAGGTGGATTATACAAAGATCGTACCTTATATCATCTCTAGAGCACCATGGTCGTAGCCCTAAGATGCCTAAAGCTAAGATCGCCCCTGTCCACCTACTCCCTATGGTCATGGTGGACCACCTGGTGGTGGTGGCGGTAATATCTCAAATTGTTATTCACCGCCATCTATACAGCCAGCTCCTCTACCACATCCACCTTCTCCCTACGGACCTCCTTGGTCGAACCTTTGTCTCTACTAGGGAAGTCCTTCTATCATTTTCTAATCATCTGTACGATGGGTCGGGTAGTCGCGAGCCATCTGACCCTACCCACCGCATCTGTAACACTGCTTGTTCCTCGCATGACTGGATCTGTCTTCGGTGCCCCGCACAACTAAACTTGAATCCTGTGGTCGTCCACCTGTAGGTATGGTCCTCTTAGACCTCTGTGACATCTATCTACTTCCAGATGCAGAATACTTCGCTATGTGATGCCCAGTGGTGGGTCTCGCTGCTGGTGTCTGCTCATCAAGAAAACTATCCACTAAGAGGGCTCTCTCTAACACCCCCTCCTGCGTCGGGATGCTGATAGAAATCATCGAAGCCCTGATCTCTCTCCCAAGTCCCTGATCGAATGTATGGGCCCTAAAGAATGGGTCCCAAACCATATCAGTGGAGTATCATGAGAGGTCGGTGAACCTCGCTGAGTACTGAGACACAGTCATGCTACTTTGCTGCATATGAAGAATCTTCTGTATGTGCACTACGCGAAGGGTCGCTGGGAAAAACTCTACCTGAAACAGGCTCTCAAAGTCTGTCCAGAGAAGTGTCACCTCTTCATGAACCTGGAGCATCAAAATCCACCATCTTTCTGTTGCTTCCTGTAGAAGACTGGTCGCAAGGATCACCATGAGATCATCTGGTGTCCCTACCAGTCGGAAGACTCTCACCACAGCCTCCAACCAATCCTCAGCCGCTTGTGGGTCCTTCTCACCCCTGAACCTAGGTGGCCTCTAGAATTGGAACTCGTGAAATGCGCTCAAGCAGTGTGCACACTATACTGTTGGGGCTGGTAGCATCAGTGGCCCAGCGGGTAATGGCACCACTAGTGCCTCCACTGGTGCCCCTACTAATAAAGGGCCTTGCACTGAGGCCTCGTCGCTCGGTGGGCTATCATCGCGTACTATATCTGGAACCCTAGAGGGTTATCTACATTGAGGCATCCTGAAAAGAAACAGGTGCGCCATGGTCAATAAGTTATACCTATTGATTTGACTCAAATATTTCACAAAGAAAACTTTTCAAAACACACACGCAATCAGTGTTTTCGTGCACTGAGTCAGAAATCAAAGGTCAGGGTCCTGGTGTATGGATAAGTCAGCCGCCGCACCAATACTGGATTCCCTAAACTGATAACCACACTCACTAAAAATAACACTATTGATGTTAAAAAGATCAGAGTCCAATGTTCTATGGTAGAACCGACTCCTTTGATACCAAGTTTTCATCACCCATCCCCCAGGGCCCGTGTCGTGACTAGCGCAAGCCCGCCTTCCATAAGCCAGAGGCTGGTTACTAGCACCGAAAGGCATATTCCCTAAAACTAGGAATTCATTACCTTTATAACCTGTAAACTCACACAACTAAGCACAAAGCAGGATACAAGTACAAAGTGAAACTACATAGTAAATAGGGTGTGTATAGAAAGAAAAAGGGGCCAGAATACAAGCCCAACTGAAAATTACATGTAAACTGAAAAGTACAGGTAAAACTGAAACAACTCCAATGGACACCCACCAAGGATCCTAGCTGAAGGGTAGGTACATCTCTCAAATGGTCGTCCCTATGGTACGCCTCATCTAATGTCCACCTCTAAGCTACCTCCAGTCCGGGTACCCTCGGCCTCGATCAATGTTGTTTGTCGCCTGCACCAAACACAACAAGGTGCGGGCATAGCCCGTGAAGGGGTGAGTATAACGATACTCAGTAGGGACCCTGAGACCCTCAAAGGTCTCAAAAAATACACAAAAGATAAACCTCAAAGCATGAAAACAACTAACAACCCTACTTAGGTATATGTCCATACATATACCTAAGTTATCAAGTATACCCATCTCATTCATGAGGAAAATCAAGGCCCAAATCCTTAGCCAAAGTACAACTGTTCCACGAAGGAAAGAATACCATGAAGGTAACACCACAAAGGTAAGTACCAAAAAGGTAACTCCACATAGAGGAATACCACAAAGGTATCAACATGAAGGTAAGTACCATGAAGGTAACACCACAAAGGTAAGTACCACATGGATAACGCCACATAGAATAATACCAAAAAGGTATCACCATGAAGTTAAGTACCAAAAAGGTACGCCACACATAAGATTACCACAAATGTAAAGACTCGGCTCACACCAGGTATAACTTAGGTACGGTAGTAAAGATGATTAGATGTAACTACTGAATCGTCTTACTCTGTTAAGAGGCAGACCCACTTAGGATCCTAAATCATCAAACCCAGATCGGATCCTAAAACACATACCCACATAGGATCCCAAATCACAGACCCACATAGGATCCCAAAGCACAGACCCACATAGGATTCCTTTCTCATGTTACAGCCAGCTACAGGGTTCCCGTACTAAGCTCACTTGATTCTGGGAGAATCCGCTCCTCAATCCATAGGTTTATACTCCAACTACCATGAAGTCCCACAAATAATTATCCCAAAGTACCTCCACGTAATAGGGGTCTCAATGCAATAGAAGGTGCGTCAATTGGACGCTCGGTCTGTAAGTTATTGGCCTTTTATTCTCGAGGGCCCGGTTGGATTCGTGTTCGATCCAACCCGGCTGTACCCCAACTTTATCCAAAACTCAAGTGGGGTATACCAAAAGGACCTTCTTGATCCAAGGTTTCTTGCACCATCGACAGTTCATCAAATGGACACCCGTTGCTCAAGTTATGACCGAAAGAGTGAAAAGGGTCGAAGCTAGTCTAGGCCCAGTCCGACCTGGTCAGACTGACCCAGCCCGACCCTGGTTCTGACCCGGCGCATTGGTTCTGGACCGACCATCTGGACGGCCCACTGGGTGGCCCATGGGGCGTCCCTTGGTGCGCGGCCTGTGGGGCGGCCCGTGGTGCGCAGCCCGCTAGGCGGCCCGCGGCTGGCCGGATGGCCAACCCTCCTCCGTAGGCCGGTCGTGCACTGTGCCACCACCAGCGGCCGATAGTGAGCCAACCGCCCCTCCACCGCTGTCGCGACACCTTCTGTAATGGCCCGGACCTCTCCGGCCCATTCCTTTGTTGAAAAGAAGGTCATGAAGTGTTCTGGAGGGTAGAAGGGACTTTTCCCACACTTTTCAGAATTTTGTAAATACACGCCATGTACCACCTCGCTGGGTATACCTCGTGTTGAAGCTGTTTCCTTGCTATGTGAAATAAATGAGTACACGCCGTGTATCCCATACTACACGCCGTGTAGTTTCTCCCCGCGTATGCGTTACCCTCAAACCGTGTGTTGACCAGTCAATGGTCGTGTGCCGTGTTGAAGTCGTGTCCTTTCCGTGTGAAATAAATGAGTACACGCCATGTAACCCATACTACACGTCGTGTAGTGTCTCCCCAAGTATGTGTTACCCTCAAACCATGTGTTGACCAGTCAATGACCGTGTGCTACGTTGAAGGTCGTGTTGGAAGCTTTGTGTCGACCGTGTGAAATGGCCGAGTACACCCCGTGTACTAGAAAGTACACACCGTGTACTTTAGTTTTTCTCAACTATAAAAGGAGGGGGAATCTCCTCCTTTTCAAATCACTCCTCTCCTCCCCATTACCTCGAGAAAAGCTCTCCCAAGAGAGACTCTAAGATCTTTTCTTCCATAACTTCTTCGTTTGAGCTCCGATTTACGATCCGTCAGTGGACACAGGATCATAACAACGAGGCGGAACTTCTGAGCTTGGATCTGTTGTCTTCCCTTTGGCCTTTCCTTCCCAGATTCCACCCGAGGACGTTTTGAAGGGATTTGACAGAAGTGACGGACGCTGACAAACGTCTTCTAAAGTTGACCCGGGGGAGTGTTGTGATCAAAACATGTGGAGGTAGGGATCTTAACTTTGTCTCACTAAATTGTGCATCATGCAGGGTGGGTATCCTCTTGTTTACATGAAACACATTTGAACCGGTTTAATAAAGATAATAACTGGCTTAAAGAACGGGTATGGGGAAGTTATTATATTTATATTTATTTATCCTATTATTATGTTGTGAATTTAATAGGCATATGCCTACTGAAAATCACGGTCGTTGGGGGGCTTTTCTTGTGCAATTAAATTCTGCCCTATCTTTCTAGACCATTTATGGATGGAAACTTTGTAGAATGTGGGAATTGGTTAATCACGTAAATTTTTCTGATTAAATGAATAACCAGAACCCTTGTGTGATCACCCCGGTTGAACAAAACTGAAATAATAAACATGTGGGTGATTTTTAGGGTTTATTTATGTGAAGGGGGTGTTTTGTGGGTTGTTGTGGATCGGGTAAGTAGGGGGGTTGCGGTTGGCTTGGTTGTGGGTTGGTGTGAATGCTATGTTATTGATGGGCAGTGGGGTTGCGATAAATGGTATCAAGGGGTGATGATGTACGGGTTTCTGTGTGTTTGTGGTTATGGTGGTTGGCAGTGGGGCTGCAGGGATGGGTTTGAATGTGAATGAACTATGGGTTGTGAATAATAAATAAAATTTGGAAGAGTTAATGAATGGTGGGGATTGGTAACGGAATGGGAATAATAATCAATGGGGATGGTTGGTTAATAAAAAGGGACTTGTTTGTATTGCTTGTATTTTCCTAACTTGATTTTTAGATGGCAGGGATATGTTTTACAAACGATTGATATGGTTGGTTGTGGATAATTTACCAGTATTTAAGGAACTAATAAACTAATTCTGTTGAAACATGAAAACTTAAATGGGGTTGGGGTTGTTTGTTGTATGCATGCTTCGACATGGCAGTGTCGAGGCATGTGCTCAGTTTCTCTGTTTAGAATCCATAGGTTGGGTTGTGTGTTCGGTATACATATATATATCTGTATCTTTGTGTTTTTTCACATCCCCACCCATGTTGATCACTTATTATCGAACACTCCCATTTCATGGGAGAGGGTGTTTTCCCCTTATTTACTAGCTCCTTCCTGCTCCTTCTTCCATAGGCTGTGATGGCTTGAGGCAACCTTACACCCAAGACTCTTTGAGCAGGTTTACTTTTTTCCCCATGAATCTTCAGGATGAGTCCCAGGTGTGTGCGGGCGGGATATGTGGTTTGTGAGGCCCAGGTGTGTGCGGGAGGGATGTGTGGTTGTGAGGCCCAAGTGTGTGCGGGCGGGATACATGGTTGTGAGGCCCAGGTGTGCGTGGGCGGGAAGAGTGTGGTAGCGTCAGGACGTTCTTCGTTAGGAAGAGCAGCTAACTAGTGGGAAATGGTTCGGGGTACCCAATACACTTGTTCTTATATACTACTACCTATTGTTTTGTGTTTTTGGTGAACGTGGCTGGTGAGGTTGGGTGGGTAGAATTACTTTATAGGTTTTGGTTTCTTCTATTATTCTCACAGGACATTAGGATGTCTCCCCACTTATGCACGAGAGCTTTAGGTTTCCCTACTGAGTATACTTGTATTCTCACCCTACGTTTACTTTCAGGTTTCCAGGAGGACTACCAGGGCCGTGCAGGACCCTACTAGTCAGGGCAGTTGGATTTGTTGCAGTTGTTGTACTCTTGTTTCTTTTAGTATTGTACTTTTGAGCTTTCTTGTACTTGTACCTTGGTTTAGAATTGTTTAAACATGCATGTGGGATTGGTTTGGGTTTATTTACTTGTTCCTTTTTCTTTTGGTGTTTGACTCATCCTATTTCCCGATCTTAAATAATAAAAGGGTAATTCCTCCCATATTTGTGAAAAAATCATACCCTTGGTGCTAGTTACCACTCTGGGGCCTACTGGAGGCGGGACTCAGGGGTCATTATCTCCCTTCCACCATTTCCAGCTCAGGAGGGGCATCTTTGGTGGGAGGGGGTCCTAACAGAATGGTATCAGAGGCTGGTTGAGAGATAGGATGGAGTTTGGAGTTAGGCATAGTGAGGATTGCATGGGATGTTAGGGCAACAGTGTTGGCTGATCTTAGTGCGTGACATAGGCCAGGGAAGACCGGCTAGGACACGGGATTTTAGGGCCCCCTGTGATCCGATGCAAGGAATCTGAGCCTACCTAATGACCAAGTGAGACTACATTTATTGCAGGGTAGAGACCCTAGGGAAGGTACATGCATCATCATGATTGTGTTTTACTTGATTTGGGTGTTCTGGGAAAGAGATTGAAATAAAATAATAAAATAAAACCTTGAGAAAAAATTCCTGACTACTTGGGATTAGGAGATCTTTGTTTACCGTACATCTATGGCACCTGGACGACATCCCCGGGTGACTCAGACGGCCGAGGCCCAGCAGATTCAGGCGATCAATCGGTTGAGGATTGACCGAGAGGAGGAAGATGGCCAGTGGCAGAAGACTCTCCATTCTTTCCAGCGGCAAACCCTCAAGAAATACGAGGGTATTACTTCGGATATGAATATGGAGAGGTGGATTGAGGAGCTAGGGATTGCTTTTAATTTGATCTGTGCTCCAAGGGAGTACTGGGTTCCCCTAGTAGTCAGTCAGCTGAGAGGTGTGGCATGTCAGTGGTGGATGCTCTACCTCGGAGATAAGACGGAGGTAGAGTTTCTGTGGGCTGACTTTGAGAAGGAATTCCAAGAGGAATTCCTTTCTTCCATGATCAAGGCAGAGAATCGGTATGAGTTACTCTCCCTTCAGTATGGTAGTATGCCAGTACGAGAGTTGGGGATCAAGTTCAAGGATCTCCTACACTTTTCTCTGGATCTCTTTCTAGATGAGGAGTCTCGGGTGAGACGTTTGGAGGAGGCTCTTCGTCCTTCACTTCAGTATGTTGTCACCCCCTTCACTCTTCTGACGTACTTGGCAGTACAGAAGAAGGCAGAGGTTGTAGATAGGATTCACTCATAGGGAGGTTCACCACGAGAGGGGATCCAGCCGGGTTCGTCAAAGGGGAAGGCAGTTAGCAGTAGGTCTCCTGCGATAGGACCTTCCAACTTCAGGATAGTAGGGAGTAGGCCCCAGCAGTTCCATTTCAGATCTTCAGGTCCTTGTCCCTTTTTCACGATCCCAGGACCGAATTGTTTCTCTTGTGGAGGTTTCGGGCACATTTAGAGTTAGTGCCATACCTGAGCCCAGTACGGTGGAGGTGGGCAGGTTCAGTGCCCACCTCATCAGCACCAGTTGTCGGCGAGGCCCTTCCAACAGCAGAAGGACCCTGATCCTCTGAGGGAAGACTTTGCAGGAGGAGGCCGACCTCAGGGTGCTCCTTAGGGACCTGGACCAGGACATGGTCAAGGAGGTGGACGATATCAAAGAGGCAGAGGATCTGGGCATGGACAGTTGCACACAGCAGAGTTGGCAGCTCCAGAAGGACCAGATGTGGTGCGAGGTACGATTTGTTTGTTCAGCACTCTCGTTTCTACCTTGTTTGATTCGGTAGCTTCGCACTCCTTTGTTGCACCTGTTCTAGCCCATGCTTTGGGACTAAACGTAGAGAGAATTTCCGTACCACTGGTGATGAGTACACTAGTTGGAGGCCAGACCAGCGTATCTTGTGTTTTCCAGGGATGTGGGCTGACATTGGGACCGCATCGATCTAGTGGGGACCATCTTTTTCTATAGATGCATCCATACGATGTCATCCTAGGCATCGACTGGTTTTTTTCTATTAATGACATTATCAACTGCTTCCGAAGAAGAGTCATGTTCTCTGACGTAGATGGGAAGCGTGTATATTTTGTTAGCTAGAGGAGATATCATGTAGGAAGACGGCATATGAAGCCTCTCCTTTCCTTGTTAGGTGGGATATCGGTGATTACAGCTGATACAGAGATGATGGATGTCCTAGAGGTTGTTGGGGAGTTCCTCTATGTTTTTTCCGAGGAGTTTGTGACTCTACCCCCCTAACGTGACGTTGAGATTGGGAAAGAATTACAGCCTGGTGCCCATCCAATTTCGATTTCCCCTTGTCGGATGGCACCTTCAGAGTTGTGGGAGTTGCGGATTCAAATTCACGATCTGATGGAGAAGGGTTTTGTTTGACCCAGCGTGTCACCATGGGGTGCTCCAGTTTTGTTCTTAAAGAAGGCAGATGGTGGTCTCAGGTTATGCATAGACTACCGAAGGTTGAATCAGGTAACAGTAAAGAACCGTTACCCCCTTCCAAGGATAGATGATCTCTTCGACCAACTGAGGGGAGCAGGTTGGTTTTCTAAGATTGATCTACGATCTAGATACCATCAACTGAGGGTAAAGGACAGTGACATCTTGAAGACAGCTTTCAGGTGCAGGTATGGGCACTTCAAGTTTGTAGTGATTCCATTTGGAGTTATGAATGCACTAGCTGTGTTCATGGGACTTATGAACCTTGTCTTCCGAGAGTTTCTGGACCGGTTCGTCATTAGGTTTAACGATGACATCCTGATCTACTCAAGATCAGAGGAGGAGCACGTTGAGCATCTCTGGGAAGTCTTGGAAGTCCTTCGACACCACCATCTTTATGGGAAATTGTCGAAGTGTAAGTTCTTGACACAATAAGTACACTTCCTTGGGCATGTAGTGTAATCTAATGGAGTGTCAGTGGACTCGTCAAAGGTAGAGGCAGTTGTTTCTTGGCCAGCACCCAAGAGCGTGGCAGAAGTTCGTAGTTTCCTAGGGTTGGAAGGTTAATATCAAAGGTTCGTTTCGGACTTCTCTCAAGTTGTCGCTCCATTGACAGATTTGACTAGGAAGAACCAGGTCTTTCTATAGAGCGATCAGTGCCAGAAAGCTTTCTACTACCTGAAGGAAAAGTTGGTCAGTGCTCCAGTACTCAGGTTTCCAGAGGAAGGGTTGTTGTATGAGGTGTTTTGTGATGCTTCTGGCCTTGGTTTGGGGTGTGTACTGATGCAGAAGAAGGGTGTGATCTGTTATGGGTCTAGGCAGTTGCGCCCTCACAAGCGTAATTATGCCACCCATGACCTAGAGCTTGCAGTAGTAGTGTTTTCACTGAAGTTGTGGCGACATTACCTCTTTGGGGAGCGCTTTGTGGTCTTCTCAGATCACAAGAGCTTACGTTATATCTTCTCCTAGCGTGACCTGAACTTACGGCAGTAGAGATGGGTCGAGTTTCTCTAAGACTATGACTTTAAGATCTCTTACAATGAAGGTAAGGGCAACATTATGGCTGATTCCCTGAGAAGGAAGTCGCATAAGGAAGTGGTTCGGGAATCCGCTAATGCTTGGAGAGTGATGGAAGAGTTGGATGCCTTGCACTTGGATGTAAGGGTAGAGGGTGTTAGAGGCTGTTTGTTTCAGATAACGGTGCAGTCCTCCTTGTTGCAGCAGGTGGAAGAGTCTCAGTGGGGAGACTCCGAGGTAGAAGTAATGCAGGATCGTATCGATCAGGGAAACGCTCTAGAAGGATGGTCAGAGGACAGTCGACATCGGATGTTTTTTCATGGAAGGATGTTTGTTCCAGAGGCGATGCGTGAGGGAGTTCTCCGTGAGTTCTATATCTTAGCCTTGGCGGTACATCCAGGAGTTTCAAAAATGTACCAAGGCCTGAGGGAACAATTTTGGTGGCCCGGGGTGAAATGGGCAGTGGCGAAGTTTGTGGCTAAATTCCTAGTGTGTCAGCAAGTGAAGGCTGAACACCGTGTTCCCAGTGGTTTGTTGCATCCTTTAGATGTCCCCGAGTAGAAATGGGATGACATATCAATGGACTTAGTCATAGGACTACCCAGAGCTCAGGTTGGTTATGATGTTATCTGGGTAGTGGTGGATCGACTGACGAAATCAGCTCACTTATTAGCAATTAAGGAGTCAAGCCCGGTGAGTACCATAGCACAGAGATACGTAGACGAGGTGGTGTGGTTGCATGGAGTTCTGAAGACTATCGTCTCAGATCAGGATACTCGGTTTACCTCACGAGTTTGGAGGGGATTATAGCATGCTTTTGGCACCCAGATACGCCTTAGCACTGCTTTCCACCCCCAGACTGATGGGCAGACAGAGCAGACTATCTAGATGTTGGAGGACATGTTGTAGGCATGCGTTATGGATTTTGGAGGATCATGGGTGCGACACTTGCCTTTAGTAGAGTTTGCCTACAACAACATCTTCCACTCTACTGTTGGCATGGCACTGTTTGAGGATTTGTATGGAAGACCATGTCGTTCACCCATTTTTTGGGCAGAGGTTGGTGAGACGGGTGCTCTTGGGCTAGAGGTAGTACAGAGCACCATAGAGAAAGTTCAGATTTTGCGTGAGAGGATGAAAGCAGCTCAGGACCGACAGAAGTCTTATGTAGATCGTTGGAGGAGGACCTTGGAGTTCGAGGTGGGAGATCATTTGTTCTTGAAGTTTTCCCATCGACGGGGGCAGTGGAGGTTTGGGAAAGGGAGTAATCTCTCCCCTAGGTTCATCGGACCTTTTGAGGTGCTGAGGCGAGTCGGCGAGGTGGCATATCAGCTAGCCCTACCACCTCAGTTGGAGAAGGTTCATGAAGTCTCCCAGCTTCATCAGTACTTACACGATGACTCTCACGTTATCGATTGGGGAGAATTAGATATGGGAGACGACGTGACCTTCGAGGAACGACCAGTCAGAATCGAGGATCGTAAAGAGAAGGTGCTCCGTGGACGAACCATCACCTTGGTTCGCGTGTTGTGGAGGCATGGCGGCCTCAAGGAGAGAACTTGGGAGTGGGAGGCCCAGATGCATGCTCAGTACCCGGATTTGTTTTGACTTGTGTTTTTCCTTGTTCTTCTAAGCTTTGTTTTGATTTTATACTCTGTACATTTGATATATGGAATGCTTGGATTGTCGGTTGTGAGATGTTTTGTTTCCTTGTTCTCTAGAAGTGTGTAACATGTCCGGATGTGTGGGGAAAGGGAAAAACTTGATCCTTAATCGAGATGCATTAATGCGGATGCGATTGAACCCATGTGGGTGAGTCAGTGCTGCCTAAAGTGGATAATATCTCTACATAGGAGAAGGAATTTCCCCAAACCACATGTTTGGGTAGTGTGTTGGTTTTACGGTTTTGGTGGCAGTGAAAGTTGAAAAATACTAATTTATGGAAGTTGTAAGACCCAATTTTTAATCGAGAAGCATTAACGAGGATGCGATTAAACCTGTGCAGGCGAGTCAGTGCCACCTAAAGAAGATAATATCTCGAAATAGGAGAAGGAATTCCTAACACCTATGATTAGGGTTGTTGGTTGGGTTCCTGTTATAACGAGAACCCTAAGAGGTATCTTGTTGGGTTCCTCTGGGTTGGTTTTGAATTCTCGGGGATGAGAATGTTTTAAGAGGTATCTGATGTAATGGACCAGACCTATCCAGCCCATTCCTTTATCGAAAAGAAGGTCATGAAGTGTTCTGGAGGGTAGAAGGGACTTTTCCCACACTTTTCAGAATTTTGTAAATACACGCCGTGTAGTGTGAGTACACTCTGTGTACCACCTCGCTGGGTATACCCCGTGTAGAAGCTGTGTCCTTGTCGTGTGAAATAAATGAGTACACTCTGTGTAGCCCATACTACACGCCATGTAGTGTCTCCCCGCGTATGTGTTGCCCTCAAACTGTGTGTTGACTAGTCAATGGTTGTGTGCCATGTTGAATGTGTGTCCTTTCCATGTGAAATAAATGAGTACACGCCATGTATCCCATACTATATGTCGTGTAGTGTCTTCCCGCGTATGTGTTACCCTCAAACCGTGTGTTGACCTGTCAACGACCGTGTTCCGCATTGAAGGTCGTGTTGGAAGTCGAATGGCGACCGTGTGAAATGGTTGACTACATGCCGTGTACTTTAGTTTTTCTCACCTATAAAAGGAGGGGGCCTCTCCTCCTTTTCAAATCACTCCTCTCCTCCCCATTCCCTTGAGCAGACCTCTCTCGAGAGAGACTCCAATCTCTTTTCTTCTATAACTTATTCGTCTGAGCTCTGATTTATGATCCATCAGTGGCCACGGGATCGTAACGACAAGGAGGAACTTCTGAGCTTGGATCTGTTTTCTTCCCTTTGGCCTTTCCTTCCCAGCTTCCACCCAAGGAGGTTTTTCCAGGATTTGACAGAAGCGACAGACGACGACGAACGTCTTCTAAAGTTGACCTGGGAGAGCGTTGTGATCAGAACCTATAGAGGTAGGGATCTTACCTTTGTCCCTCTAAATTTTTAATCATGCAGGGTGGGTATGATCTTTTTTACATGAAACACATTTGAACTGGTTTAATAAAGATAATAATTGGCTTAAAGAACGGGTATGGGGAAGTTATTATGTTTATCTTTATTTATCCTATTGTTATGTTGTGAATTGAATAGGCTTATGCCTACTAAAAATCATGGTCATTGGGGGCCTTTGCTTGCACAATTAAATTCTGCCCTATCTTTCTATACTGTTTATTGATGGAAACTTTGTGTAATGTGGGAATTGGTTAATCACGTAAAGTTTGATGATTAAATGAATAACTAGAACCCTTGTGTGATCACCCCAGTTAAAAAAACTAAAATAATAAACATGTGGGTGCTGGTTAGGGTTTATTTAGGTGAAGGGGTTGTTGTGTGGGTTTTTTTGGATTGGGTAAGTAGCGGGGCTGCGGTTGGCTTGGTTTTGGGTTGGTGTGAATGCTATGTTATTGATGGGAAGTGGGGTTGCGATAAATGGTATCAAGGGGTGATGATGTATGGGTTTCGGTGTGTTTGTGGTTATGTTGGTTGGCAGCGGGGATGTAGGGATGGGTTTTAATGTGAACGAACTATGGGTTGTGAATAATAAATAAAATTTGGAAGAGTTAATGAATGGTGGGGCTTGGTAATGGAACGGGAATAATAATCAATGGGGCTGGTTGGTTAATAAGAAGGGACTTGTTTGTATTACTTGTATTTTCCTAACTTGATTTGTGGATGGCAGGGATATGTTTTATGAATGATTGATATGGTTGGTTGTGGATAATTTCCCAGTAGTTAAGGAACTAATAAACTAATTCTGTTGAAACATGAAAACTTAAATGGGGTTGGGGTTGTTTGTTATATGCATGCTTTGATATGGAAGTGCCGAGGAAAGTGCTCAGTTTCTCTGTTTAGAATCCATAGGTTGGGTTGTGTGTTTGGTATACATATATATATCTGTATCTTTGTGTTTTTTCGCACCCCACCCATGTTGAGAACTTAGTTCCGAACACTCTCATTTCATGGGAGAGGGTGTTTTTTCCTTAGTTACTAGCTCTTTCCTGCTCCTTCTTCTATATGTTGTGATGGCTTGAGGCGACCTTACACCCAAGACTCTCGGGTAGGTTTCGTTTGGGGTGGTTTTATCCCAAGACTCTTCGATCAGGTTTACTTTTTTTCCCAAAAATATTCGGGATGAGGCCCAGGTGTGTGCGGGCGGGATATGTGGTTTGTGAGGCCCATGTGTGCACGGGCAGGATGTGTGGTTGTGAGGCCCAGGTGTGTGCGGACGGGATACGTGGTTGTGAGGCCCAGGTGTGTGCGGGCGGGATATGTGGTTCTTGAGGCCCAGGTGTGTGCAGGCAGGAAGAGTGTGGTAGCGTTAGGATGTTTATCGTTAGGAAGGGCAGATAACTAGTGGGAAATGGTGCAGGGTACCCAATACTCTTGTTCTTATATACTAATACCTGTTGTTTTGTATTTTTGGTGAGCATGGCTGGTGAGGTTGGGTGGATAGAATTCCTTGCTAGGTTTTGGTTTCTTCTGTTGTTCTCACAGGACATTAGGATGTCTCCCCACTTGTGCATGAGAGCTTTAGGTTTCCCTAATGAGTATACTTGTATGCTCACCCTACATTTACTTTCAGGTTTCCAGGAGGACTACCAGGGCCGTGCGGGACCCTACTAGTCAGGACAGTTGGAGTTGTTGCAGTTATTGTACTCTTGTTTCTTTTGGTATTGTACTTTTGAGTTTTCTTGTACTTGTACCTTGGTTTAGAATTATTTAAACATGCATGTGGGATTGGTTTGGGTTTATTTACTTGTTCCTTTTTCTTTTGGTGTTTGACTCATCCTATTTCCCGGTCTTAAATAATAAAAGGGTAATGTCTCCCATATTTGTGAAAAACTGATACCCTTGGTGCTAGTCGCCACTCTGGGGCCTACTGGAGGTGGGACTCGGGGGTCATTATCTCCCTTCCACCATTTCCAGCTCAGGAGGGGCATCTTTGGTGGGAGGGGGTCATGACACCTTCATGCAGGGCGGCATGGACACACGCCACCTTCACCATCACGCGGCTAGTTGTGCACTGGCCGCCTCCCTCACTCTGTTGTACCCGATGGGACGCGGCCCTTCTCTGGAGGCACGTTCACGTCACCGCCTTCGTCGCGGCTGACCGGAGTGTCGGCCACCGCTCTCTAGGCCCACCGGTTCGGTCGCCAGCACAGTCTCTGGCAACATTCTTCGGGTCACCGGGTGTGCCCCGGTGGCCCAATATTCATTCTGAAAATTCCCACACTAATCTCGAAATGTCACCAATGATTCAAGACCACCAAAAATTCACATAGGTTGCGAAGAGTTCAGTCCGTGTTCGTTCGGCCCTCACCCTCCGCGTTAGAATGGTAGAAAGTGGCTTAAATGTTCTTGAATCATGAAGAACGACAAGAACGAGGTAAGGGGGTATACAAACAACAATAAACCCTACCTTGATTTCTCTTTGGAAGTGTCATGAGATAAAGTCATTGAATGCGATGAGGGTTCCAACAATCGTCGCTTCTGCAACACGCTTCTGAAGTCAGGCTCGTGCATCATCCTCGTTCTTGATTCCGAAGTATGTTCTTCATTGGAGAGGGCGTTCTTCATTGGAGGAAGAGTTTATCCAAATTTCTCCCAACTCTCACCCTTTTCCAACACTTCCCCCCAATTCCACCAAAAATGAAAATCCAACTTATTAAATTAAGTTTATCAAATTAAAATACATTGGCACAGTTAAATGTATTATGTTGGAACAATTAAAGTAGGCGCAATTAAAGTGGCACAATTAATTGTATTGCGTTGGCACAATTAAATGGGAGGATTCTGAGGGACTTCCCCACATTAAAGAGGGGTTTGAGTGGTCACCACCACTATAATTCAAAATGGGGATTTTCTAGTTCGGGTGGTCCCCACCCCCATAACTAAAAAGGAGGGGTTTCAAAAGAAAAGTAAAATGTTAAATATTTTATTTTTCTTCTTCCATGAAAAAATGAAAAACTATCTTCTACCCTCAACCTACTACAGTCGAGGTGAAAGTCTCCTGAACAGAATATCGGTGCTGCGAGTTTAACGGTGCCCTCAGATTTTAATTCTAAGAACCGATTCAAAAGTTACAAAAACACGCTCACACATTTACTGAACGTACCTAAAAAAAGTTCATAAATTCATTTCGGGCACACCGGGCCTCAGAATCACACACCGTCAATTTTCACAGACTCATAAAATTCTATATAATTAAAAAAAATACATTGAATTTTATGTTTCTTTACACCTAGAGGAATTGTCTCTCCTCGAAACCTCATATAACATACACCCAAGGGTATCATCTCTCCCTAGAACCCCACATATTATTCACTGAAGATCATCAAATCTCCTCATAAACTCATATAAAATACACCCAAGGGGAACCACACCTTCCCTATAACCTTTTTAGAATATCACCCATGGGTACCATAGCCTACCTTTGAATATTTTTATAGTATCATCCATGGGGACTACATCCTTCCCCCGTAAAATTTTTATAGTATCACCCAGGGGAACTACAACCTTCTTCAGAACTAAATTATAATAACACCCGGGTGGACTATATCCAACCCTAGAACCATTTAATATATCATATTTTAAGATTTTTCAATCTTATGCTTTCTATAGTTTATTATCAAGACAATTAAAATAAATTTATAAGGTTAACATTTTATTTTTCACTCTAGAGGGTCACTCACTCATCCTAAGCCTCAACCCATACTCATATGGGATACATACATATTAACCTACACTTATTACATGATTTCATCCTATAGTTTATCCTAGGGAATATATTTTCATCTTACCAAGTCATAATAGAGTCTGGAAACCCCACATGGGTTCCTTTATTTGATTCCAAAATCTATAGTCAAATACCATAACCCAATAGAAATAATATTCCTTAACATAGATGAAATCACATTATAGACTAATAGGACACATAGGTGATCCCATATAATAAAACATATGAAAGTATGGCACCCTGACTATCTCACATCTCAAGTTGAGCAAGGTTAGTCCTCTCCATTCAACCTATACATAATCCTTTATATGGTATACCCACTTGGTTTCAAATATATTAGTTGGGGAGAAACACCACCCCACACTCTAATCAACTAGCCTAAAGGATATAAGGTAACCCAGGGTTCTATATGGCCTACCTCTAGGCCAAAAATCTCCCATCCATTACAATCCATTACTCAAATGGAATTAAGGGAACCTATATCATGGTTAATTGGGTATCATTCATTTAATTTATTCCCCTATAGGGTACATATATCATATAGAACATATTTATGATCATTACCATGACCATTGGTGACTGAGGCATCAAGTTAGTGCTCCAAGGTCCATCAGGGCCCAAGAAACTTTTGTTCTACTCATGAAAGTTTAAGGGGAATAGTTCATTTTTAATTTAAGTTTGATCACACACAATTGGTGGGACCACAAATCACATACTAAATAACAAAATTCATAAACCTTAAGGGGTGTTTAGGGATCCCCTACCTCATTCAAATTTTTTTATACAACTAAATCCCATCCACCATCACCAAAGCTTATCCAAGTCCAACCGACCATCACATAACCACACAAGTCCTGAACTCCATTATTTCTTCAAAATTAATTATAAGTTGATTATAATTAATTTACACATTAAAAAATATTTATTCCATTATTAATACCCATTCACAATTGAGAAATATCTCACAAAATTATATGAAAATGTTGAAACCTCAAGAAACAGTGTTCAAATCACTTTTGACACACCCTCGATCCCATATCCAACAAAATCCCTAACACCCAACATCAATTCATCATTCATCTATATTTTCATTTCAATAAAACACCAAAATAGATCAGGTTAGTGTTTAAACTCAATGAAATTTCCTAAAAATTAGCAATTTCATCCTCCCAGAATCTCCTATACAAAATTAAAATGAAAGACCCTTCATATCAGCTCTATTACAAAATGCTTTGGTGGAACCAACATCAAAACCTAGCTATAATATACCAAAATTAGTGGATAAAAAATGGGATGAATAATTGAGGTAATGAGAGGAAAAAATTAACTTAAATGCTAAAAAGAATCCATATGAATCACCCCTCACCATGGGGAATCAAAGGAGGAAGATAGAGATAAGGATTAAGATGAAATGGCATCTCCCAATACTTCAATTTCTCCTAAATGTTGAAGGTTATGATCTAGAAAAGATAGTTCAGTACCTAATTTTTAGAAATTAGAAAATGTACTCATCATGGTGTGGCCTTGAGCATCATAGCATGATTCCCTTTCCCAATCACACCTCATGAAATTGACACTTTGGTTAATTTGAAACACCTTTTTTAGATAGAATCCAAACTCCACAATATAAGTCTTTATGGAATGGCCTCCTCTATTAATATAATGATACCACTCCCATGATCATCCCTCATAGCATTGACCCTCTAGTCATGACATGAAACTTTCCTCGAGGAAGAATTGAAATTCATATGGTTATGCCCTCATGAAATTACCCCCAACCTCACATCACAACACCTCCCCATGACCCTCATCATGGCATGAACCTAAGGGTAATGATATGACACTAGGGTCACAACATGATTGAACTTCCTCACATAAAATTTTTCAAAGTAAATATATACGGTTTTTCAATATATAATAAATTTAATTTTTAATAAATTCCACCACAATGTGATTTCCCTTCCTTGATGTGACCTCTATGCATAATATATTTACCTTATCCAAATATCTAATATATAAAGGTTTCCATTATGACATGATGCTCTCAACCATGGTCTGACTTCTCTTGACCCTCATGTGTACACAACCCACATAAGAACCACCATAACATGACACCTCCTAGCCATGGTGTGACTTGTTGTCTCCACACAATGGTGCCCCACCGGACCACCATGTGATTCCTCAATAATCTCCTTGCCATGATGTGACCCTCACTTGTCATATCATGATGAGTCATCTATAGAAAAAATCAAATATTGGATCACCCTAACCCTACTCCAATGATCACTCGGTCACCCAACATACCTCCTAGTCCTTTTAACACATCCAAAAAAAATCTCCTATGAATGTTCCAACACCTATAAATATCATCCTAAAACATAATTCTTAAAACATCCCCTTATCTGAGATCAAAATTCAAATTCCCGCTGATTTTTACCAACCTATAATGATGTTGGTCATTACATTCTTGTCTTGATAGGGCTATAGTTAGTTGGTGTGGCTAGGTTTTACATAAGGGTTTGGATTATGTGTTAATTATGGTCTACGGGATCGAGATCAACATTAATGTTACGTGGATGAAATTTATATTGAGATTTTTGTGTCCAATGAGGTTGGTAAAGGCTAGTTTTGTTTGAGTTCTTCACGTTTTCTCTTATAGTGTAGTGTTAGGTATGGATATATGGATAGGTGGGAGCTAGGGTATAGTTTATATCCTATGTCTATAGAGGATTGGTCTTACTGGAAGTGTATTATTATTCCAATTGGGATGTTTTAGTTGAGATATATGGTATAAGTGAATTGATGGACCCTAAGACAAATCGTGTATTGGATGTGATGGCTAGTGTGAATTAGTCATTGGAACTTACCCTGGGCAATAGGGTATTAGTTGAGACTAAATTATGGTACCTTACCCCGATTTATAGGGTATTAGTCAAGGAATGTTATGATACCACACCCTAAGTGATTATCTAATAGTATGAGATGTGGTTATGATACCACACCCTGAGTTATAGGGTATTGGTACAATGTGTGGTTATGAGGCCTCACCCTACGTGATAGGGTGTTGGTACAAGATTTATGATGGGGTAATACCCTAAGTGATAGGGTATTGGTTATTATAAATGGTAGGGTGATTAAATTATTCTCTCCTTAGTATCACTTCATGTGTTTCTTAATATGGATTCGTGGTATGATACAACACTCCCTTCTGGAATGGGTCTAAAGTAGGTGAGTTTGGGTATTCTGGTGTCTTGGTTAGTGCATGATGACCTGATATGATTTCTTTTATGTTTCTTATTTATTTTCTTATACATACATACATTATATATGATGGAATATAAAAGTTTAATGTCGGTGGTTCCCTATTACATTATATTATAACACCCTAAAGGGGAACCTTGGTGCATGTGTAAACCCTTTTATTTCACATTCAAGTAACAGGTTGTGTAAGGGATCTGGTTGGAGTAGCTAGATAGGTGGTTGGGAGATGGTTCTGAGGAGGCACTTAGAGTTATTTACTTTATACTTGGTCAGTCTTGTTGGAGACCCTTGATGTGTGTGTGTGTACATAAAATGGGTTACATTATTATTATAGCATGATTTTTTTATTCCTTATTAATGGTTGGACTTTAGCTAAAATTTCTCATGATCACTCTGATGTCATATAATGATTATTTTATTTATCTATTATTATATATTGTAATACCAATATTATTGTCTCTTGATGTTGGTCATAGACTCTCGTAGCTAGTTGGAGGCCTCTAATATAAAGAGAGGTGGTCATGGGGTCATGTGGAAACCCTAGTTTGGGCTGAAGGATGGTTTTACAAGTTAGAAAATTAAACATAACCTAGAATATGTACTTATCACTGGATTACCTATTATGTTCCCAAGGTATTTATATGAGGATTTTTTCCATAATCAAAGAGAGTTAAATAATACAAAACTAATACATGAAATATCCCATTTTTAACTTTCCAACATCTATCAATGACATAACATAATTTCATGACATTCAATATATGTACATGTCGATATAATCATAACACATTTGATAAAACACTCTGAATCAAGACAAACACCACTTTATCTTTGAAAAATATTCATAAAAAAGCTTTATCAATTATTTATAAATCATAACACATTACTATATAAAAATAAACTTTCAATTATTTTCATTATAAAACCAAGTTGTGATTTTCAAAAACTCCTTGTGTGCAACATTTTAAAAACACAAAAAAAATCTTTATAGTGAAAAATTTTCCCATTTAAAAGGATAAACAAGATAAAATATATATATATATATATATATAATCATCAAAACATATTCATGGATATCATATATAGGTTTAATATCATTAGAAAAATGTATTAAAATGAGAAAAATATTCATGATTTTATAAACAAATGAAACTACATATAGCCACCTACCTTTTGGGACACTAAATATATTTTAGTAGGTGTTATGGTTATAATACCACCCTTAAGGACCTATATAATCATTTAAAATAAATTATAAACACAATAATATAAGAATCATATAATCTATCGAATCCTAAAAAGTAAAAACACTTATTGGTGATCCATAGGATGAAATTGAAACCTCTCATTAGGTGAAAATGATACATAAAATAATTATCTTACTCCTTAAATAAAAATAATTATAGTTTTTGGAAATTTAACCTTAAAATGGTGAAATATATTTATTTAGTGAACCTTAAATTTTGGAACATAAGGATGATGTAGAATATAAGTATCGGTAGGAGGAGAAGAAGAAGAAGAAGAAGTGAAAGAAAATGAGAATAATAAGAATACATACCTTGAGTAAGGAAGAGTGAAAGTCTATAATAAGGAGAGGATGGGGAGGAGGTCTCCCCTCCTTGGTTCATTAAACAAAAATGGGAGGAAAGGGGAGGCTCCCCCCCCCCCCGAATATTTTAAAGTACCCAAGGATGTTTTTGGTTGTATTTTTTATCAATGGTTATTAAGATAATGTCCATAGGAATGAGGAGATGATTGGTGAGGGATTTAAGTATCCACCCAATAAATAAATAAGTTATTTCCCATGAAATATGGGAAAGGGATATTAATGTTAATATCATTGGAGTTTTAAAGGAATATTCATATGTTGACAGTGGTTTATGGAAAGAGGTGTTATTACTTGTAAGGATGCAACTAGAAAACTTCTAGGTTGGAGATCAATATAAAATGATTATTTCACTAAACTTAAAGAAGGTAAGAGATATATTCTATTAAATACAGAATCATGGTCTATTACATGTAACATTAAATGATCATATTTCATTATAGAATAATGAAAAAGAATCAGACAATTGAAGAGATGGTTTGTCTGGTTATGAAAAGTGTTACAAGGGAAGAGAAGTACTCTCAGTAATAGTAATTTCCAAATATAAAGAGATAAAATATAATCCATCCTTGAATTGTGTAGCATATCATTTTTTTGTTAAGTATATAAACACTCATGTATGATGATCTAAAATATCTACATGATTCACCCATAACAAAATTCATCTATTCAAGGCACCGTATAAGATAATTCATCTAAGTTAAAGTGAAGTGGCCAATGTTTAATAGAATTTATCCATGTGAGAGTGAAATGAAAAAGGTATTTCTCTTATTTCAAATGAAAATTTGATCTGTTTAAGAAAATGGTGTCTCTTGTAAGTAAATTAATTTACACATTGATAATTGAGTTCAATATAAAAAAATTCAGCTACATGGATAGAAATTGATAAATTAAATTCATCTATATAGAAGTAAAATAGTCAGTGCATAAGAGGATTCATCTATGCGATAGACCATTGTAAGATAATTAATTTATGTGGAAGAAGGTCTGGAAATCCTGTTGAGATATTTAGTTAAGTAAATTCAGCCTTCATAAGAGAATTATGACCTGTATAGGTAAAATTCACCTATTTGGATAATAATTCTTCATGAGTAAGATAAATGAATTAGAAAATTTTTGAAGATCCTAATAGATTAAAAAATAATATTTCTATAATTACAATATTCTAAAGAATGGTAATTGAGATGATTCTTGGGTTTATATTTAAAGAAAAAACATCACAAAATAAATGTCACACAATCTAGTAGATTATGAGTTACTAATCTTCAATATGAAGGAAAATAATATCATATAATGAATTATTTCTATAATATCAAAATTATAGAAATGGATTTGTGAAATTGTCAATAATAATACAAATAAAAATCCATCAAATATTAAGTTATTCTTTAAGACCAAAATATGTATGAACCAAGCTAATAAGAGTTGAGAAGAAGTGGATGATTTGTTTTTCCTTTTATATAGACTCAAGTTGGGTATTATATTATTTTCATGGAAGATCTCATGCTAAAAGTGAGAGCTCCATGTTATATATATAAAGTGTTGTGTGATATTTTCATACAGTTGGTAAAATTTGAAGTGTAGATTTTATAGATTGTATTTTGGGGAAGATAAAGACTAATCCTATTAAATAACAAAAGAAGAAATATATTCAGCTGATTTTTAAAAAATGAGAAATAAAATGAAGGGTAATATTATCTTTTTCTTTGGGACATCCATTGACAAAAATGTGATTGACATGAGAATCATGGGTAACAAAAGTGGTTTTGCTTTCATGATACTTTTTTTGTCAGTCCAAAGACATATTATCATATACCAATCCCAATATATGATAAGGAAATGTGAAATTAATGTGTCATTTGAATATAAAAAGTTATTTCTTGAATAAAGAGAAGTCACGTTCGAGAAATATAAAAGTGAAGACATCAAGAATATAATAGTGTATATTGAGGAGGTGTGTGTCAGGAGTTTGTGATAAATAATAGGAACTAGAGAAGTCTCAAAGAAAAATAAGTGTTTGATACTTTATAAAATATAAAAAAATATGTGTATCTATCTACACTGAGAGAGAAATAGGGATAACCATTGTGGTTTTTAGTGAGTAAGAAGAAGTAGATCAAGCCTGTAAAACTATCTGGTTTTCTAAGAGTGATAAGAAAAAAAGGGAATAACTATGTAGAGGTTTTCCTGCTAATCATGTTCTTATATTTGGTTTTGATCCTTTTAGAGATTGAGAAGTGAGTTTAGTAGGATAAGTGAGCAATATCTATGGAATATCTATGAAGATTATTTTTAATCTAAGGTTTATTTTCTTGTATTGTTCTTGAAGAAACTATGACATTTGATGGCTCTATTATTGAGAATAATTGGATTAGTAATTCAGATACAGCAGCATCCTTAGAAAGATTGAGATCTAATCCAAGTGGATAATGAAAATCTATAAAGAAACCGGTGGGATTCTAGTATTATGTGTAGTAGTATATTTCATTGATCAATTTCATAATAAATTTATTATACACTTGTGTAATATGGTTTACTTGGTTTTAGGATGATACCTATCCAACTCCACTTATATTTGGTAACTCAAATTTTAGTGTAGAATCTGTGAATTAGACATCTCATGCACAGTAAGGAGTAGGATTCCTAGGAGTTTTTGAACCTTATAAAAACACTTATTTCATTTAATACTTTATATGCATTTCATATAGGTGTATGATGGGTTAAACAACACATGGGAAAATAGTCCTAACCAACATCAGTGATTCAAATTTAAAGGGTTTTAAAGCGTTAAAGAACAAATTTAGAACTTGGAAAAAATTGGAAAACACCTTATTCACCCCCCCCCAAGGTATGTTTACAAGGTCTACTGGGCATAACAGATGGTATCAAAGTGTAGGTTCCCTTTGATTGGATCTTTTAGACTATCACAATTGATATTATAGAAAAGAATATCTCTAGATAGTTTTTATTTTTTTTCCTCATGATTGTTTTATATGGTATATATGAAGTGCATATTTCATATTTTTGAAGAAGAGCATCAAATGGAATAATCTACTTCTATCCTTGTTGGAGGAAATTTCAAAGTGTTTTCCAGGACTTTACAAAATAAGAATAATTAGGGGTCCAGAAAGCACACTAATAGTTCGTGAAAGATAGATGAAACAACATTAGTTTAATATTGTTGGAATAGTAAAAGTTTATTAATTGATTCTATTGGTTATTATTCTTCTATTTAAATAAGTTCAAGTTGTGGGGAATATTTCATTAAATATACTAAATACCTATACCTTGAGGTTATGGATTACACGAAGGATTTCCTCATATAAGTGATGAAATATATATTCAGATTCATCAAGGGAATTCATGATGATAATCCATTACTGGAAGAATAATTTGATGTATTTTAAGAATAATTGGTAAATAGGATGAGTTCTTGCAAAACTCTCACAAGGATATCAAAATTAAAAGAATAAACTATCACAATTTTCAATGAAATATTTTCACAAGCTGATGAATAATTCTAAATAATTTAATGTGATAAATAAGTACTCAATAATATTGTGAATGAAGTGTTTTGTTCCTTAAAAAGGATACATAAATCTATTATTGAAGTCAATGAAGTACAACTAGGAGTTAAGACCAAAATAATTAAGGATATTGATCATAAATTGCAAGAAATCAGTAATATTCATGAAGAAGAGGTTCAGATTATGAATATTCAATGGGAGGATAGGCTAAACACAGATATGACTGAGAATAATACTCTGTTTAAAGTGTCTAAATTTGGGGGTAAAATTTAAAAATATGGAAGTCACATAACCAAAAAATTCCCAAGTTTATGAATGAAAAGGTTTTTTCACTAAATTATTATAGATGATTTTTACCTAAAAAGGAACTCTTTCTAGTTATAAGTGTTAGAAACTATTTATAATCCTCCATCTCATCCTCTAGTAAAAATTTAACCCAATGCCCTCAAAATGTTGTGATTACTAAATCTATTTTGAAAATAGTGTTGTACAAAAAGAAATAACTATAAAAATATGGGTTATTAAAAAGGATTATAAACCCACCAATAAGTTAATGTTTGATGTAAGAAATTATGAGAAGATTATCCCCCTAAATGGTTCTTGAAAATTTTGGATCTCCACCCAAAAAATAGCAAGCATGAGAGGCTCAAAAGATTACTATAAAAATGATGATAAAAAAATATAAAGTTTTTGTGATACTAGATATCTAGTAATATCTTTCACACCCCGACCTTAGATGCCTATTTATTTTATTTTATTTTTAATGTTTACTCGGTCCCGTGTCATTTGGACGAGGTTTAGTTGGGACCCAGTTTGAAATTTTCGATGTTTGATGTTTTAGTGGGCCTTGGGCCGGTGTATGGTCACCACACCATTAGCGGTGACCGTGCGTTTGGTCCTAGTGAATGCACGATGGCGCGAAACTCCAAATAAATAATAAATTAAATAAATAAATTAAGTTAATTGAAAGAGGAAGATAAATAAAATTTTATATCGATAAAACAAGGATGAAATAACAAATTAAAATAATACTAAATATTTAATAATGTTTATATCTTAATATGTATAAGAAAAGTATTAATATTATTATTATTGTAGCATTTAGATTAATATTATTATTATCACTTAAAATAAAATAGATAATAAATAATTAAATTTATTGGTTTTATTAGTATTATTATCTTATTATTATTGTTTTTTTTAAACCCTAAAGCCCCCTTTCTCTTGACCTACACTAGCCACCTCCCCTCCTTCTCCCTTCGCTCACGCGGCCCCCCTTTCCCCACTGTATCCCCCTGCACCCAAGGCGGCCAACCCCCTTCCACAGTGCCTGCCTTCTACCTCGGCACCCTCCGCTGGTTGCGCCGGTTGACCACGATGCCCTCCTCTTGGTGCGTTGGCTGAACCGCGACGCCCTGCTCCTGCTCCCAGTGAATTTGCTCACCCTTTCTCCTCCCTGTGTTGTTTGACCACAGTAGCTCTGACTCCAAACCGCTATCTAGCCACCACCACCACCTCTCAACCCCATCACCGTCCGCCCCCTTCACGACCGGCGCGCCTTGGTGTGCCTCCCTTGCATGGCCTCTCTCGGTGCGCAGTAGGATCCAAGCCGATCTCCCCCCGGTGACCTCCCTCTCCCCCTTCCTGTTTGTGCAGCCACCACCTTCACAACCTTTCTCTCTAGTGACTTCTGGTGTTCCCTCTTCCGGTGTTCGCGACCCCTGCTCTCTCCCTCTCACACGGCGAACCCCCCTGTTTTCCCCCTATTTGCAGTGTCGCACCACCCTCCCTCTTGACCCTTTTTTTTTTGCACGAAGGGTCTCCACGACCTGCCCTCCCTTCATCGTCTCATGGCCATAGCTTATCAAGGTCATAACCTCCTCTTGACGGCGACCTGTAGCAAATGTGCACGAGCCCTTGACTGAGTTATAGTGGCGTGTGACCCCCCCCCCCCCCCTTCCACGATCTTTCTTCCAATTTATTCATGTTTATCTAATAATTAATTGAGGTATGGTCCTTGGACCCCTTCTCCTTCATTGCGTTAGCAATCTGTTTCTCTTTTGGTACCCATTTTGGCTTCAATTGGAACCCCAAGGTTGGGATATTATGTGATTGTTGTGTTCTTTCTTGAATAGGTTATGCGAAGACCTCCTCAGATCTTGTTCTTGCGTGTTCCAACATCCATCGCCGAAGGTGAAGCAGATTGACTCCATTTCAGTCTGCCACTGTCATCCAAGGTATATTTTTATGCTCGCTGTTTGGTTTCACGCCTTTGTTGTGCCCTTACATATCCTAATATATTGTTCTTAATTTTTCTTGATAATTTTTTTAAAAATATGTTTTGAGTCATTTATCGGTTTACATCTATATGTGTCTATGATTAGATGCCTGTTTAAGTGCCAAATATTATTTTTGATAATTTTTAAAATATAATTTTCATCCCTATGGTTTTCTTGTCTAGCTTTTTGTGATGCTTTGGCATTGATGGAATTGTTTAAAATTGGTCCTTAACATGATTATTTAATTATTTTTATGTTCTAAAACACTTGGGGTGTTGATAAAATGTGATATGAGCTTTTAAAATAGATTGATATGATTTTGAGGGTGTTGTCTTAGTTTTGTTTTATTAAAAATGATGAAAATGTGTTTTGGGTTTTACTTGTGAACTTTGTGATTTTTGTAGAGTTGGTTTTTGAATTGTATCTTGAATTATTTGTTTGGATTAAATTTTATTTTAGGGGTTTGTGTAGTTTTTGAGTCCCAAGGATCTATCGTAGGGACTTGCAGTTGGTTTCGGAGGCGCGCACGCATGTTCCCAGGTATGGATATGTATAGATATATATACGTCTTCTGAGTGCGTGTTCCCTCATGCACTACGGGAAAAATGGGTATTTGCGACGGGTTATTTGCGACGGGAATAAATCCCGTCGCAAATAGTCCCGTAAAAAACTTATTTGCGACGGGGGTAGTTACCCGTCGCAAATAAATAGGCTTTTGCGACGGGATTGCTTTCCCCGTCGCAAATAGTTTTCCCGCGATGCGCGCCAAATCGCGGGAAAACTATTAGCGACGGGAAAATATTCCCGTCGCAAATAACCGGCGGCGGTAAAAGGTATTTGCGACGGGAAAATATTCTCGTCGCTAATAGTATGTTATTTGCGACGGGACCCGTCGCAAATAACTATTTACCCGTTGACCGTAATAAATGCGGGATAAGGTATTTGCGACGGGATACCCGTCGCAAATGGGCCCGTCGCAACTAATCTAACCTATAAATACCCCCATCCGTTTTTTTCAAATCATTCTCATTCTCTATCTTCTCCTGCTCTCAAACTTGTGTTTCTAAAGTTGAGTTTTTCTTCAGTTTAATTTTTTTCTTCGGAGCTGATATTAAAGTTTTGAAGAACGATCAGAGCAGATCAATTTTCAAGGTATTTATGTTCATTTTAATTTAATATTTATTTTTAATTTTTTATTAGTTTCATTTATTCTTAATTAGTTGTAATTTAATTATGTTTATATTGTTTTCTTACTTAATAAATTTAAATTATTAGTATTGTTCATAGTTAATGGTAATTAGGAATAATTAGTAATAATTTTTAATAATTAAGAATAAATATTAATAATTAGTAATAAATACCAATAATTAGGAATAACAACATTATTACATTATTAGTATATTTTATTATTAATATTAAAATAATATAATTTTTTATATATATACAATTCTTTTTTCATCTGTGTGTTTACTGTCTTCACATGTATTATTTGTATGTGGAGATAGAAAACGCACAGATGAAAGGAGAATTGTATATAAATCAGAAAATTATATTATTTTAATATTAATAATAAAATATACTAATAATGTTATTATTTGTAATTATTGGTAATTATTCCTAATTATTGGTAATTATTCATTTAATTACTAATAATTAGGAACAATTATCAATAATTATCAATAATTAAGAATATTTAGTAATAATTAGTAATAATTACCAATAATTAGTAATAATTAGTAATAATTATCAATAATTAGTAATAATTAGTAATAATTACCAATAATTAGTAATAATTAGTAATAATTATCAATAATTAGTAATAATTAGTAATAATTACCAATAAGTAGTAATAATTAGTAATAATTACCATAAAGTAGTAATAATTACCAATAAGTAGTAATAATTATGTATAATTTGGAATAATTACCAATAATTAACAATAATTAGTAATAATTAGTAATAATTACCAATAATTACCAATAATTAGTAATAATTAGTAATAATTACCAATAATTGCCAATAATTACCAATAATTAGGAATAATTAGTAATAATTAGTAATAATTATCAATAATTAGTAATAATTAGTAATAATTACCAATAATTAGTAATAATTATCAATAATTAGTAATAATTAGTAATAATTACCAATAAGTAGTAATAATTAGTAATAATTACCAATAAGTAGTAATAATTACCAATAAGTAGTAATAATTATGTATAATTTGGAATAATTACCAATAATTACCAATAATTAGTAATAATTAGTAATAATTACCAATAATTACCAATAATTAGTAATAATTAGTAATAATTACCAATAATTGCCAATAATTACCAATAATTAGGAATAATTAGGAATAATTAGGAGTAATTAGGAGTAATTAGGAATAATTAGGAATAATTAGGAATAATTAGGAATAATTAGGAATAATTAGGAATAATTAGGAATAATTAGGAATAATTAGGAATAATTAGGAATAATTATCAATAATTATCAATAATTAGTAATAATTAGGAATAATTAGGAACAATTAGGAAAAATTATCAATAATTATCAATAATTAAGAATAATTAGGAATAATTAGGAATAATTATCAATAATTATCAATAATTAGTAATAATTAGTAATAATTAGGAATAATTAGGAACAATTATCAATAATTATCAATAATTAAGAATAATTAGTAATAATTAGGAACAATTATCAATAATTATCAATAATTAAGAATAATTTGTAATAATTACCAATAATTACCAATAATTAGTAATAATTACCAATAATTACCAATAATTACCAATAATTACCAATAATTACAAATAATTAGGAATAATTAGGAATAATTAGGAATAATTAGGAATAATTAGGAATAATTAGGAATAATTAGAAATAATTAGAAATAATTAGTAATAATTATTAATAATTAGTAATAATTAGTAATAATTAGGAATAATTAGGAATAATTTGTAATAATTATTTATAATTATTTATAATTATTTATAATTATTTATAATTAGTAATAATTACCAATAATTACCAATAATTACCAATAATTACCAATAATTACCAATAATTACCAATAATTACCAATAATTACCAATAATTACCAATAATTACCAATAATTACCAATAATTACCAATAATTACCAATAATTACCAATAATTACCAATAATTAGCAATAATTAACAATAATTACTAATAATTATCAATAATTACTAATAATTATCAATAATTACTAATAATTATCAATAATTAGTAATAATTAGTAATAATTAGTAATAATTAGCAATAATTAGTAATAATTAGCAATAATTACTAATAATTAGTAATAATTAGTAATAATTAGTAATAATTAGTAATAATTAGAAATAATTAGGAATAATTAACAATAATTAGTAATAATTAGTAATAATTAGGAATAATTAGTAATAATTAGGAATAATTAGTATTAATTAGGAATAATTAGTATTAATTAGGAATAATTAGTAATAATTACCAATAATTAGTAATAATTATTATTAATTACCAATAATTAGTATTAATTACCAATAATTAGTATTAATTACCAATAATTAGTATTAATTACCAATAATTAGTATTAATTACCAATAATTAGTATTAATTACCAATAATTAGTATTAATTACCAATAATTACCAATAATTACCAATAATCACCAATAATTACCAATAATTACCAATATTTTCCAATATTTTCCAATAATTACCAATAATTACCAATATTTTCCAATAATTACCAATAATTACCAATATTTTCCAATAATTACCAATATTTTCTAATAATTACCAATATTTACCAATAATTAGGAATAATTACCAATAATTAGGAATAACTACCAATAATTTGGAATAATTACCAATAATTTGGAATAATTACCAATAATTTGGAATAATTACCAATAATTTAAAATAATTACCAATAATTAGGAATAATTACCTTATTACATTATTTGTATATTTTATTATTAAAATTAAAATAATATAATTTTCTATATTATATACAATTCTCTTTTCTTCTGTGTTTTTTCTGTCTCCACATGTAATATTGGCATTCTTTTTCAAAATTATCAACCTACTCGCCAATGGAGAGGTGAAAGTGAATGCCAATATTACATGTGGAGACAGAATGTGAAACACACAGATGAAAGGAGAATTGTATATAATATAGAAAATTATATTATTTTAATATTAATAATAAAATATACAAATAATGTAATGATGTTATTATTATATAATTAATATTTATGAAAAAAATTATATTAGTATTATTAAAAAAAATAAAAAATCAATATAATATTAAAATTATCAATATTTGTAACAGGTTTTGCTTTATTCTCAATATATTCAATCCTTGCTTGTGTTTTTTCTAACAAATTATTCAAAACCAGTAATGCTTTTATATTTTATAGAAAAATATGGAACAACGAGGTCGTCAACAGTCATTATTAGATGACCGCATATGGATAAATAAACGTAGAAATCCAAATGGTTCTGGTTTAAATCCAGTATATATAGAGGGTGTGGATATGTTTTTATCATTTGTGGCATCAAATCCAGAATTTGTTTCAGAAGGAAAGATAAAATTCCCTTATAGAAAATGTGCATTGAGAACGTTTGACACGTTTGACAAAGTGGGGGAACATCTCTTGCGTTTTGGTTTTCAAGCAGATTATGTTTTTTGGTATCAACACGGTGAACGCAGTTCCATAGCAGGTGATACCAACTTGATTCTGGATCCATCCCAGTTTCAAGATTTAGTACATGATGTTGCAGGTTCATCTGTTCAACATACAGAAACTCCGGCTGATATAGCTTCAAATCCTGAGTTGGGACCGTCTGAATTTTATGAGTTGTTGAAGTCTGCTAAGGATGCATTATATCATGGATGCAAGATGAGCAAATTAGAATCAGTTGCAAAATTTATGGCTATCAAATTAGATAACGGAATGTCAAACACCTGTTTTGACCAGATATTTTCTTTGCTGAAAACACTGTTACCCGAAGGAAATGTTTTACCTGCAAATTACTATGAAAGTAAGAGGTTGGTTCGTAATTTGGGACTTACTTGTCAGAAGATTCATGCATGTTCAAATGACTGCATTTTATATTCTGGGGAAAATGAGTCGTTGGATAGTTGTCCCACATGTGGGCAACTGAGATATAAAGAAGGACAACACGGGAAGTCTGGTTTGATTCCTGTAAAACAGTTGAGATATTTTCCACTTACATCCAGACTTCAGCGTTTATTCATGTCTAAGAATACAGCGACAATGATGTCATGGCATAAAGAGAATATTTTAACCGATAAAAGCTTGAATCATCCAGCCGATGGTGATTCATGGAAACATTTTGATAGAGTGCATCCATCCTTTGCTTTAGAAGCTAGAAATGTTCTACTGGGCCTTTCCACTGATGGTTTATGTCCGTTTGGATCTTATGGTAGTCAATATTCATGTTGGCCTGTTTTTTTAACTCCGTACAATTTACCTCCATGGATGTTGATGAAGGAGCCATATATCTTTTTGACTTTACTAATTCCAGGACATCCGAAGAAAAATATTGATGTTTATTTGAAGCCATTGATTGATGAATTAAATTTATTGTGGAGTACTGGTGTCAGTACATATGATGTTGCAACGAAACAGAATTTCATACTGAGAGCAGCATTGATGTGGACAATAAGTGATTTCCCGGCTTATGGGATGTTATCTGGCTGGAGTACACATGGTCATAAATCATGTCCTTACTGTATGGGAGAGAACAAAGCATTTATGCTCATTCATGGAAAGAAACCTTGTTATTTTGACTGTCATCGCAGATTTCTTCCAGCTGATCATCCTTTTCGCAGAAACAGATCTCATTTCAGAAAAGGAACAGCTGAAAGGGATGGACCTCCAAAAATGCTATCAGGTTCGGAGTTAAAATCAGTTGTACTTTCATTACCTCCCATCACTTTTGGTCCCACAATAAACCAACAGAAAATTTCTGGTTTTGGGAAAGAACACAATTGGATTAAACGTAGCATATTTTGGGATTTGCCATATTGGTCTGATTTGTTGGTCCGACACATGTTAGATGTCATGCATATTGAGAAGAACTGTTTTGATAATTTGTTTCATACAGTTTTGGATACGCTAGGAAAGAGCAAAGACAATGTAAATGCACGTTTAGATCTTGCCCAAATTTGCAGGCGTCCAGAATTGGAACTATTTGAAAATGTCAGAACAGAAAGGTTACTGAAACCAAAAGCAGCTTATACATCTGCAGATCCCCCACCTCCCCCCCTCCCCCCTCCTTCAGATTAGAGTTTGTATTTCTGTTATAAAATTTGTGAAATCAAAATATTTTTTTTTCTATTCGTAGTTTCTGTCTCATTATAAAATATTAATAATATTATATTTTTAAATAACAATATTAATATGAATAATAATATTATTTATATTTTATAATATTAAATTTTATATATATATATTAAAATTTTATATATATATTAAAATTTTATAATATTATAATTTAATTATATTTTTTGTAATACTTGAATTATTTTAATATTTGAATGTAAAATAATTCTATTATTTTTATATTAATTAAAATAACTTATTAATATTTTTTTTATTTATGAATTATAATTGTAATATTATTATATTAATTAAATCATTTATTAATATTCTATTATTTTTTATTTTTGAATTATAATTCTACTATTATTATAGTAATTAAAATAATTTATTATTTTCATTTGTAAATTATAATTCTATTATTATATTAATTAAAATAATTTATTTTTTTTATTTTTTTTATAGTATTTGCGACGGGATACTATACCCGTCGCAAATACTAGTATTATTAATAGTTTTTTATTTTTTTTAAAAAATAGTATTTGCGACGGGATACGATGCCCGTCGTAAATACTAGTATTATTAATAGTTTTTTATTTTTTTTAAAAATCATTTTTTCGACGGTGCCGTCGCAAAAGGTATTTGCGACGGGACCCATTGCAAAAACTGTTTTAAAAGGTTTTTTACAAAAATACGGAATACTATTTGCGACGGGGAGAATGACCGTCGCAAAAAAAGGCTTTAGCGATGGGCCCGTCGCAAATAAGTGTAGTTGCGACGGCGTTTTCAGCAACGGGCTATTTGCGACGGGCCCCCGTCGCAAAAATCCAGTTGCGACGGGATCCCGTCGCAAATACCTGTTTTTCTAGTAGTGATGGTGCGGGGAACATGTGCATCAGTTTAAAGTTGTATATATATATACATGGAAGTGTGTGCGTGCGTGCGAGTGGGATGTGCTTGAGTCGGAAAGTTTCAGCTTGACTTCCTTGAGGTAGGTGAATCCACATTTTCCCTTTTTAAAATAAGTCCATTTAATGCTTGTATGTTTTTAATCAATTCTTTTACTAGATTAGTATATTTGAAAAATAATTGGCCAACTTTCTATAGTGTTTTCAAGTTTTCTTTTGGTCTTGTTAAAAGTAGTTTGTTACATTATCTTTTAGTTTGTTTAATCTGTCTGATTGGTTAATATAATTTTTGACAAACTATTTGATTTGTTTATAGAATGACTAGTAAAATGTTGTGTTGCTTTAATTGTTTTGGAAAACATGGTTTTTAACAGGTTCTTTAAGGTTTGAACATTTGGTTTGAAACATGTTTTCGTGTTTAACGTTGTTTTGAAAATTTTTCATAAATTTTTATTATTTTGGCATGTTTTGGTAAAGGTGTGTTTTGGTAAATGCATGATTTCATGAAAGGATATTGGTATGTTTTGGTCCTTATGACCATGTTTTTAAAAAAAATGTCTATTACTATTTTGGAAACATTCCTAAATGTTTTGGTAAATGGTTGATGAGGTAAATCTAAAGCCCTATTTGGCATTTTAGATCAGCTGTTTACAAAAGTTTTGATGTGTGTGAATTGTATGAGGCCTGTTTGGCATCTTCAAAACTGTGTGTTTAGAAAACCCCTATTTGGTTAGTCCCTTTTCCTCGCCTGTCGATCATGTGACATGAGGGTCCTCGGTATGAGCCTCCTTTTAAGAATATTTATTCTAAGGCATGAGACTAACCTTGAGGTGGTCGGGGTGGTGCCGAATTGTGTCGCGTGCATGATTATATATATGTGGATTGTTATTTGAATGTTTGGCACACCTCTTTGTGAACATAGCACGAAAAATTAGCATAGCAAGGGGGTTTTCTAAGAATTATTGTTGCACTAGTTTAGACTACGCACTGGCTAGTGTCCCTTAGTATGGATTATACTCTGCTAGGGGATTGGGCCCCTCAGTTAGGCCAGGTAGGGCAATACCGAGCATTTGGGTGTTATGAAGTCATCGAGAGTAGGCATGACTTCAGGATGAGTCACATGTATAGTACATTCTTTTCTTCCTCTGAGTTCCTAGATTTTCTGTGATCCTTTGATACGAGCACTATTAGTACCATTTCCCTTATTTTGTGTGGAATCATACCCTTGAACTTTGTTTTGGTGTTTTATTGGAAAAGTTTTGTGTGTATGGTTGGTTTTAAAATGAATTTCAAAGTATTTGTTTTGGAAAGGTTTGTGTGATCCCCTCTTTTGTTTTCTTTTCCTTGTTTTTGAATTATAAGGTTAATGGATTTGTGATTATTAGTTTTCAAAATGCAGTGTAAATATGAAAACCTTATTTTTATAACTTTAATTCAAACTAGTATTATTGGGATGTTTTGGAACTGGAAAATGCATGGATTCTGTGGTTCATTTTTGGAATTCCTACTGAGAATTTTAATTCTCACACCTATCCTACCTTTTCAGATGCAGGTTCAGCTGTTTGGTTCAGGTTCTTGTTTCGACTGCCCTTGCGAGGAAGGCTATTAGTTGTTGGAGGTGACCGAGAGGTCACATGAAGGTATGTACAGTCTTGTTTTCTTGTCGTTGCTAGTTTTATTTCTATTTGTTTAGTCTTTATTTATGGGCCAAATCATTCCCACCTGTTTAGTTTTGATGTCTGACACTAGTTGCCAGCCCGCGGGGGTCGGGAACGCCCCTCGGGCCATGCCGCGGGCTGGCATGGGTGACCGGTTCAGGGTCGACCCAGGTTGGTTCATGACAATATCTCCATTAATTGTTTACATAATATATCAACTCATATAAGTGGTATAAGTATAATAGTTAGGGGGAGTATAGCTGAGAAAAATGTGAAACATGCTGGACAAAATTCATAGGATGGAAAGAATCTGCCTATAAGAAACAAATTTGAGAGCCTTATAAACTTATATGATTATTGTAACCATTATGGCCACAAATGTGATGAATGATGGTATGTACCAACCAGTTAAAAATATTGTATTTATTTAAAGGGGGCATAATATAAAATTAAGAAGTAAAATAATAATCATAGGAGGTCTTCCTTGGTGAAAAAACAAAAGAAGAGAGATGAAAAAAGTTTACCCAAGAAGAAATATGAGAAAGATGTCACATTAGATAGAAGAATTTTTTTTATTGTGATAAAAAAATTCCACACCATAGAACATTTAAAATGGTCATTAATATATAGAAAGTTCAGGGGATAAATCTTTACCTAATAGGGAAATCAATAAAATAGATGCACGGGAAGATTGGCATGGTGAAAGACATGTCTGATGAGGATGTTGAAAGTGTTCCTAACAAAGTCAATTCAAAAGATAATTTAGTGTGTAGAAAGTGAAATATGACTAGGCACATTTCAAATAAATCCATGACATTATTTCTTATTCAATGGAAGCTAAAAGATATTAAGGGTAAATCACCAATGGTTTCAAGTTTCAAAACTAGTTTCATAAAGAAGATATCCACACATAGAAATAAGGAAGAGCATATGTATAAATAATTTTTAATCATATAGCCTGACCAGTTTGAAAAGGAAAATAAAAAATAAACAAGATGAAAACAATTACAGTGCTCTAGTTTATCAAGTGAAAATCCATTTCCATATAAAAATAAATTTGAAAATTAAGAGGGTTTTATACTTCCCAAAGGACAACAGATCAGGAAACATAAAGAAAGGAATATTGTGAAGGGATACAAACATTTTATACCCTCAAAGAATGAAATTTTTGTGTTTAGAAATAGTTCTTATCCATAGTGATACAACTGAATAACTAGAGAAGACTCACATTATTCCCACACTATTGTGATTATGCCCTAAATTGGTAATTTAAGGTGAATCTAGAAGAAACACATTCATTATAGTGGATTGAAATTTTAGTTGGTATCTATCAAAACTAAGTAGAGATTAATTTTGGAAGAAAAAATGTAATGGTGATGAAGTGTGGAGTGCATCCCTTGAGGGATAGATGCTGAAGAATTCAAGGCTATCTGATATTTATTAATTTTATATAAATTTTTAATTTTAGGCAGCCTAAGAAAATGATAAATATTGAGGTATGATTATCACTCTCCTATCTCTATTGTGGTTTTTTCTTATTGTAATCATTAAGGGGGTGATTTTCTAACAAAATGGGGAAGAAAAATTACTTGTACTTAAACAATTTTGATGTGTTGTGAAGATGAGTGTAGGTCCATACACTTTTTTATAAATTTGTCTTAAAATCCCCAAAGAGATGAGTTTTAGAGTTTTCACTACATTGAGAAATGTGAATGGATATCTTTGATGCTTTTTTAAACTCAATCTTATTTTCTACATCAGGATAGCCCACATAAACTTAGAGATGGTTTACTTTAAGTCTCATTTCTAAGAATTTTTTTTTCCTTTCTTCTCTATAGGAAATGAAAGATCACTATGGGAGAATATGGTTTTTGAAATTAGATGAGTAATGGTAAGAAAAAAATTTACTTGAAAGGTCTCCCCTAGCTTAGATTGTCTAAACAAGGGTGAGAGGCAAAAAATTTCCCTCCTTTGTATTTATTTTCATTAAGGGGGTAGTTAACTACTATTGATATGTATTGTGGGTGATTTAGTGTAATGGTATTAACAAAAAAACCCAAATGGGAAATTTTAAGTTCCCAATGATGTTTTTTATTTTATTTTTTGTCAATGGTTGTCAAGAGAATATTAATAGGAATTTGGAGATAATGGGTGATAGATTGAAGTATCCACCCAATGCATAAAGAATGTGTTACCCATTAACTATGGGCAAAGGAGATTAGTGTTACTTTCATTGGAGTTATAAAGGAACATTCTTATATTATAAATTTTTTATAGAAAGAGGTGTAACTACCTATGAATATATGATTAGATAGATTCTAGGTTATAACTCGACATTATATGATTATTGCACTGATATTTAAAGAGTTTAGATACATGCGACATTGAAGATTGAAGAAAAATCTATTACATGATACATGAAACAAGATACTACCATTATTGAAGAATGAAAAAGAATTAGATGATTGAATATCTGGTTTGGGTGGTTATGATAAGTGCTATAAGGGTAGAGAAGCGCTATTTATGTCAATCATTTCTGAAGTTTAAGAGTTGAAATAGAATATATCCTTTTTTGTTTTAAGTATTTAAAAACTCATGGATGGTGATTTAAAAAGGCCAAAGTTTAGTAGATACAAACAATCAATAGAAATCATGGAAATGCTGTATATTAAGTCTTTTATGTTTTTTAAGGATTTTTAACTAGTTAAAAAGATTTTGGAATTATTATAAAAATTATTGGAATTATTTAAAGTTGTTTTTAAGTGATTTGAGGTGATTTAGGAGGCTTGAATTTAATTTTAAGAAGCTTAGAATTGATTTAAAGGAACTCTGGATTTACTATTTTTGAGCTGGAATTTTGAGAATTAGAAAAGTAAATTCATCCACATGAGTCACTCGTAAGATAATACATCCACATGAGGCACTACGTAAGATAATTCTTCTATGTAGAAGTGAAGTGGTCAATGTTCAAGGGATATTATCCATGTGATAGTGAAATAAAAAAGGGATTTCTCTTATGCCAAATGAAAATTTGATCTATATAAGAGAATTATTTCCTATGTAAGTAAATTTATTTACATGATGAGAATTTATTTCTACATAATAAAATCTAGCTACGCTGATGGAAATTGAAAAATTCAATTTATCTATGTGAAAATAAAATGACCATGGTATAATATGATTCGTCTAGGTGAGAGACCATCATAAGATAATTCATTTAAATAGAATAAACTATAGTGAGCCTATTTTCATATTTGGATAAGTAAATTTAGCCCATGTAAGAGAATTGTGACCCATATAGGTAAAATTCATCTACATGGATGATAATTTTTCCTAAGTAATATAAATAACTTGGAAATTTTTTGAATATCCTTACGGACTACAAAATAAGATTTCTAGAATTATAAGATTCTAAAGAATGGTAATTGAGATGATTCTTGGGATGATTTTCAAATAAAAAAACATCATAAAAATAAATGTGATAAAATACAGTAGATTATGAGTTGTTGATATTAAAGCTAATGGTAAATATGATCATAAAATGAATAATTCTTGTAATATCAAAAGTGATTAAATAAATTTATCATATTTTCAACAATAAAGAAGATAAAAATCCATTGATAATCAAGTTGTTCTTTAAGTCCTAGACCTATATGAATCAAGCTAATAATAGTTTCTAAGAAGACTCTAAGTTTCTATTTGTTTGTATAGACTCAAGCTAAGGGTTTTAGTATTTTCATGGAATCTATCACTCTGAAAGAGAGATATCTAAATAGAACATATGAAGTTTTGTATGATATTTTCATATATTTAGGAAGATTTGAAGCATGGAATTTGTGGAAATATTTTTAGGAACATGAATATTGATCTTATTAAAGAATAAAAAAATAAATATACTCAACTAGGTTTCATAAAATGAAAAATTAAAATGAAGGTTAAAGTTGTCTTTTCCTTAGGATATCCATTGATAAAATGATATTTTTACAAGGATCATGGTTGAAAAAAGGGGTTCTGATTTCATGATGCTTTATTTTTTTTAATATCAATATATATTATTATATAATAATTCTTGTATGTGATAAGGACATGAGAAATTAATGTGCCTTCCTTACAGGAAAAAGTGGTTTCTCAAAGAAAGAGACGTTGCGGTCAAGAAATATAAAAGAGAAAAAATTGACAGGATAAGAGAGTGTGTTAAGGAGGTGTGTGTTGAAAAATAAGAACTAGATAACCATCAACTAAGAAGAAGAAAAAGTGTATGATAGTGAATAAAAAATAAGAACATATTTATATTGATGTTGAGATAGAAATAGAGGTATTCGCTGTGAGTTGTAGTGAGGAAGAAGAAGTGAACTGAGCCTATAAAACCTTATAGGTTTTGAAGAGTAAGAAGAATAGGAAAGAAGAACTGAGTATAGTTTGTCTTGATAATCATGTAATGATGTTTTTTAGCCTTATAGTTATTTAGATGTGATTTGAGAAGTCCAGGTGAGAAGTATCTATGGAATAGTTGTGAATTTGAGCTCCAAACAGAGATCGAATTTCATATATTGTTCTTGAAGAACTCGTGGCATTCAAAGGCTATATTATTGAAAAAAAATAGATTAGTATTTTGAGTGCAGTGACATCCATTGATAGATTATGATATAATTAAAGTGGAGAACAAGGATTTATAAAGTAATTGGTGGGTTTTTAGTATAAATAAGTGCAGTGGGATTATACATTGATCACTTACATACTATAGTGATCACACACCTTCATAATATGGTGTACTTGGTTTCAGGATGATACATATCCAAATCTACTTGTATTTGGCGATTCAAATTTTATTGTAGAATATGTGACTTAGACATCCCAAGAATGGAAAGGAGCAGGATTCTCATGAGAGGAAAAAACTTGTAAAAGCACTTATGCCATTTAATTCTTCATTTGTATTGCATATAGGTTTCTTCTAGGTTAAATAATATAATATCCAAAAAAATTAATTGATATTATAGGTTTGATGTTAAATGGGTTTTAAAGGTTAAATAAAGAATTTAGAACTTGGTAAAATTTGGAGAAACACCTGATTCACCCCCCCCCCCCCAGGTGCGACTTCATGATCCACTGAGTATAACACATTTTTTCTTAATAACAAAGATATTAAAATAAAATAATAAAAATTATAGTAAAATAGAAAATATATATTCAAATGATATAGCATCACTCACATACTCATTAATAATAGTAATAATAAATTTTAATCATTTATTAATTATAATTCCCCCTTAATTTATATGAAATAATAAAAACATAAAAATAATATAATAAAAATATAATATTTAATCATAATAGGACTCAGGAAGTCCATACACAAAAAATGAAGTATCAAGTTATCTCTTAGGGATTCAAGGTTAGCATGCACAATTTCTTGAACTGTGCATTAATTGTGAAACATTAACTATCTTGAAAATATTACACAACATGATTACTATGCATGTTTTTCCAAACTGTATATAACTCAAAATTTTCAAAAAAAAATAAATATTAGACTAATTTATCCTAGAAATAACATAATAATAATTATGTATTCAAAATTTAAAAAATGGGATGTCCAATAGTAGTTGGGGTGTTTTTTTCCTTCTTTATATAACATGATTCTCATTATATATATATATATATATATTCCATTATACCTTCCTCCTTTAATGGTGGTCAAATATTATCCAAAATTATCCTTAAATTTTATTTTGGAACCACCGCATGTCATCTCAAAGCATACTGGAGGGTTTTTATATCTATTTAAGAATTTAAAACTTAAAATATTCATATTTTAGTTAAATTTCACCAAAACACTTATGTGGTAATGAGTAGTGATTATGGAGATTTATTCCACCATCCCATTGTCCCTTAATGGTACACTGCAAATTTTAGTTTTTCACCAAAAGTGCTTTAACTTCCTTAATACACTTATAAATGCTCCTAAATTTTGAAAAAAAACCTAATTAAATCATAATGAATATCCCCAATACCTTAAACCAGTATTGTGATCCTAGCAATATCAGGTTTTAAGGGATCTAACAACACTTGTTAAACACTATAGAAGTGATTAAAGAAACCCAAACCATGATCACCATAAAATATAAATGAAACCACATGTAAAATGTGAATGAAGATATCATGTACCTTTCATCGAAGATAGTAACTTTAAATATCATTGTCTCATATTCTTGATAAAGATCTCATATAGAAGAATCCAAAATACATATTTCCTCCAAATGTATCCATAGGTTATTGAATTTCTCAATGTTCACATGAGATCATGCACCCTCCACAGTATATTAATGACTCGTCGCATAAAGGAGGTGATATAACTAAGTTATGGGATCATGGGGGTTTTATTTAGGCATATAAAGGAGTCTGATGCACTAATAAAATGGTTAATGTCTCTTTATATAGGGTTCTCAAGGATTATCCTTAGCTACTTATCCATTTACTCATGAATTGTGATGTATGATTAAATGATTCAGCCAGTTCATGAAATGCTTTCAATAATGCAACAAACTCCCCATATGTTTTATCTTGTTAAACAACTATTAATGATAGCCAATGTGAGAATTATTCACCTAAATGATAACATAATAAATTTTGTTATGTTGTAACATGTGTATCTCATGATCTCCAAATATATTCCATCCATGGAGCATTACTTGTGTAACATCCCCCAATCTGGAACTCTCATGTGGCTAGAAAGGGTTGGTTATGAGACCTCAAGCACACCTCCCCATACACCAGAGGCTTCCAACTAGTAGTGGGGGTGTGAAATGTATAGTAGAGAGACTATACCCCTTGGTAAGAAGTGTAATAGTAGTAGAAAAAAATCACAATATAATGAAAATAATCAAAGTAAAGACATAGAGGAATATAACAACAAGCGCTAACTGCATAATCCAATAAATAATAAGGAATAATGTAATGAAGTGATAGAATGTAACTATATGTCATGCTAGAATAATAAAAGAGAAAGAATAACATACTCAAATAAAAGACTCAATATCCTGAGTCCCAAACCCTACATTAGTCTCATCTCCAAACTCCATCTTATCCATAAACAAACAATCAATAGCAAGGTCCTTTTCCCTTGTCCAAACCTACATCCATAAAATTTTCTCTAGTACCAAACAGAGGCCTGAGTAAGGTGTGACTAAAACTCAATAGGTCGACACCACCATTTCTAAACTAACCAGTGTGATAAGAAGTATATTCGATAAAGAGATAACCAGGTGTATTAATTAATTTAACAATTAATAAAATACAAAAACAACCTACTTCATCTTTATGTCGGAATATCTATGAGCATGTATTATGACCATTTTAACCAAGAGTATATAACCAAGGTAAAATAATCTACTTTGGTTCCATGTCGAAATATCTATGAGCATGTCTTACGACTATGTCAACCACATCCATATAACCAAGGTAAAATAACTTACTTCGATGCCATATAGGAATATCTCTGAGCATTTCTTACGACCACACCAACCAGAACCATATAACCATGGTATAGTCACAATAATATGGGTAAAATCCCTATAATCATTACAACATCCGGGACAATGACCTATAAGAATTACAACATAGGATTGTGCATATCCCATTATCTATAAGCATTACAACATGGGATTGGGCTGATCCCGATCAATATCAACATTACAGCATATAAGTGTGCAAGTTCCAGGGTTGAGCTAGATATATAAGCATTATAGCATGGAACACAATCCCTATCATACAATATGGATATCAGAATATCACGTCACAATTATCAATGGTTAATTATGATAATTACCATTATTCTTTCATATACCACTTGCAATTTAATTCACAATTGATTAAAAATTATATCAATAAGAAATAAACCACAATTTAGGGATTCTATAAAAAATCACCCTAGGTCACATGTCATGCTAAACATACTTTAAGCCATTTTCTAGTTCAATTATAATCATGGTTTGACCCCCCCCCCCCCCCCCACAATGGGAAGTCATGATCCAGTTAAATTCCATTTGAAACCAAAGGACTTCAAGGAATAATTCCATTTTTTTATTTAATTAATTTGGGTTTACACAACGATGGAAAAATCACAATATTGCATGAAATTGGAAATTATCAAACCGTAGGGTTAAGATTTAGACCCCCTACCTTTAATCGATGATCCAACGATGCCTCCAATGGCCAACACCCATGAGGAAGAAGGTGTGGGTGACTGAAAAGTGGTTTCTAGATCAAAACTGATCAAGATAAAAACCAACAACATAATTGGTCAAAGTATTTCACCACAACAGTTATAGAAGAAGAAAGAGAAGGAAGAAACCTAACCAAAAAGACTTACTAGAGATCACTCACCCAAACAGGATGCCCATAAGGAAAGTTGGCACCCCAAAATATCCTGGAGAAAGACCTGGGGTCAAGAGGAGAAGATATACAGCTGAAACAATGAGAATTAAACTACACAACATGTTTAAATAGAAGGTTGGGAATTTACATGGCGTTTAATGTTATTACACAACGTGTAAATGTTTTTAATGAAATAAACCAAAAAAACTCATTACCTTGGATTTATTTTATCAAAACCCTTGAAGAATTACATAACGTGTAATCCCTTTACACAGCTTGTAAATGTTCTACAGTTTATTTTTTATCTCATTTTCCTTTTAAACAAACTGAACCTCTTTTAAAGTTTCTCAACACACCAAGAACCCGTGAAATGTTTAACCCATTTATATCCAAACTCCATTAATTCAAACAAGTATAAATACCTGAACTTTAATTAATTTTATCTAACAAATATATCCTTGTGAATACTCTCTATTATTTCTCAAGTTTCCTTGAAACCCATGACTACTTTGATTCAGACGGCATACTTTCATGATGAAACCACAACTGAAAGAGAAGACTAATGAAAAACTCAGAGAGAGACATACCTATAAAAATACGTGATCTTACAAACTCCCCATCTTATAAGAGCTCATCCCCGAGTTGCTCTAAGCATCACTGTGAGATATCATCAAACAATTTTGGCCATTGTTTTCTCATATTAGACTCCCTCTCCCAGGTCTCCTCCTGAACTTGACCATGCCTCCACTATACCCAACCCAATGATATAGTCCTACCCTAAAGATATTTCTCACTGTGATTCATAGCCCATATTGGATTCTCCTCAAAAGAAGCATTAGCATAAATATAAATATTTGATATATTTATCACATGGGAAGGGTCTAGATGATATCTTCATAGATGTGACATGTGGAACATGTCATGTATAGCACTATAGCAGTGTGGAAGGGCTAAATGGTATGCCACTGGACCAACCCATTCCACTATTTCAAATGGCCAGACAAATCTGGGTATTAACTTTCCCTGTTTCCTAACATGGTGTTTCCCCAACCTAGGTGAAACCAAAAGGAAAACATGATGACCAAACTTGAATTTTATAGGTCATCTCTGATGTTTAGCATATGATTTCTGCCTACTCTGCATGGTCACCAAGCGTTTTCTGGTCAACTAAACTTGTTCAGATGTCTTCTGTATGAGACTATGGTCAACAAGTGTTGACTCTCCTACCTCCATCCAACAAAAAGGTGAACAGAATTTACTTTCATACGAATCCTAAAAAGGTTCCATTTGGATCGATTTCTAGAATCTATTCTTATACACAAACTCCACAAGTGCCATATGTTGCTCCCATGAACCACCAAAATCCAAAACACAGGCTCGTAACATATCCTCTAGAACTTGAATAGTCCATTTAGATTGAACATATTTCTATGGATGAAAGGTTCTTATTAAAATAATTTTCAATCCCATGGCTTTCTAAAGACCCTACCAAAAACGTGATGTGAAAAAGGGATCTCTATCTGAAATGATACTTCATGGAACATTGTGCAACTAAACCACCTCACACACGTAAATATTGCCCAGATCATCAACTATGAAGGTTTACCTAATATGTAATAAGTTGGATACCTTAGTCAGTTGATCCACAAAAACCCATTTAACATCATTATTATGAGTCATCCTGGGTAGTCCTAACACAAAATCCATCATGACATCATCCCATTTTCACTCCGGAATGAGTAAAGGTTGCAAAATATTAGCTGGCCTCTAATGCTCGGCTTTCACATACTGATAAGTGAATCATCTAGACATAAAGATTCCCAACTCCTTATTCATTCTTAATCACCAATCCTATCTATGGAGATCACAGTACATCTCTATTAAATAGGGATGCACCGCCCATCTAGAATCGTGAAACTCCCTTATCAACTCCTTGTGTAAGCCTGTAGGAACCCATACTCGGCCACAGAAAATAATAGAATTTTCACAGTTGAAAGATCATCCTAATAAAATTTCTCCACCATATAATTTTTCTCTTAGAACTGATCCCTTCAGATCAAACAATTTCTCGACCTTAATCTGGTCCAAACGCACAGGTATAATAGATTTTGAAGTCATAGCTACTCTCCCCTAAGATTCCTGAACATCCATATTCATGTCTTTAAAGATTTACATTATTATCCACTCATCACAAGACTCCCATAATACATTTTTCTATGTATTTAGGATAAATAATCATCAACTACATTGCCCTTTACTGGTATATAATACAATTCAAAGTCAAAATACTGCATATACTCAACCCACCTCCTCTGCCAAAGGTTCAGGTCTTGCTGAGAAAAGATATACCTAAGGCTATTGTGGTCCGTGTATACCAAAAAACTCTCACCCATGATATAGTGACTCTAATATATCAGGGAATTTAACACTGCCTCTAACTCCATATCATGAGTAGGGTAATTCCTCTCATGTGGTCTCAACTACCTAGAGCCATAAGAAACCACTCGATCCTCCTGCATCAGAACTGCTCTGAGTTTGACTCCAGATGTTTCATAGTACACGGTATATGATTTACTTGAAATAGGTAAATTGAGGATAGGTTCTAAGGTCATACTTCCTTTTATATCCTGAAAAGATCTCTCACAAGCATCATACCAAACAAACTTCACCCCTTTCTTGGTCATCCCAGACATTAGTGCTTCCAAATGGGAGAAATCTTGGATAAAACACCAGTAATAACCTGCTAAACTCAGAAATATCTAAATTTCAAAGATGTTCCTAGGTCATTCCCAATATATCATGGCTGGAAATTCCTATGGGTCCACTGAAACTCTTTCCTCTGAGATTACATGGCCCGATAAGTGCACTTAATTAATCCATAAACTGCATTTGGTTAGCTTGGTGTAAAGTCAATGCTAAATCAATGTAATCAAAACAATTTCAAGATGTTTATAATGATTTTATATTGAATGGGAGTAAACTAAGATATCATTGACAAAAACCACCATAAAATGATCTAGAAAAGGATGAAAGATCCTATTCGTTAAGGCTATGAACATTTCAGGTTCATTATTCAACCCAAACGACATCACTATGAATTAATACAAGCCATACCTGCTTCTAAAAGTAGTATGAGGTATGTATGATAGTCTGAAACGCACGGCCGATTGTCTAATATCAACCGGTCAAAGATCTGGTGCTCTGCTAATTTGTATAGCAGCACTCGGGTCGAATCCTTGGCGATGATACTTTGTAATAGTCATTTGTTTTTATTTGATTGTATTTTGATTAGGGGGGTTTGTTTGTAGAGCTTAATTGAAATGATTGATTTAATATAATTGATTTAACAAATTTATAATGATTGGGGTGAGTTCATCATTAGGTTATTTAAGCTTGTGATATCCTTGAGCTTTGCTTTATATTGCATTTAAATTAACACCCATGTCACAAGTTGACGTTGATTTGAATTCTCAAGTGTTAAGTCTTTAATCCAAGCCTTAACTTAACTTAAGGTTATAATCTTGATCATATCTTGTTTATGGTAGTTTATTTATAGTTCCAATAATCCATGGAAACCACGCATTAAACAAAACAAGTCATTAATCCATGACATGCTAAGTCCAACATACACAATGTTAATTCAACGAATACTCATCGAGCAAAAGCTCTCAATCGCTTAAAATAACTAAATTAAAACTCACCCCAATGAGAGATTTACTCATCCATTAAGATGGTTATTAATCTGGTAATATAATTTTATGGTGATGAATCATAAAGAGAAGAAAAATAAAGGGATTAGAAAAGAGTGGTACGTCGAACACACACACACGAACAATGATGATAATTAAAAACGGATTTTCGATTGAATGAGGAAGAAAAATAAGGGAAGGGGATTCAACAGAATTTAAAATATTTTAAGAACATAAATATTAAACTAAAAAATTTGGATGAGAATAAGATATATTGAAGAAGAAACTTGCATTAAAACAGAATTACAAAAGAAAGGACTTACAAATTTACAAAAACGAAGAACACGAAAGTAAGTGAAAACAAAGAGAGGAGGAAATGTCTCTCAAGTGAAAAATTGAGTATTTCAGATCCTCCCAAGCCTTTGGAAAGTCTTTGTTCGTGCCAATATGATCTCTTATCTTCTGAAATTCCAGCCCCTCTCAAGGAGAGAAGGGGAGAGTATTTATAGCCAAAGGAGTGGACTGTTTGCATTCCAAAACTATCCCTCCAATTGAACCGCATATTTACCAATCTAGAAAGATTAATCACGAGATGGTGTCTTATTAAAAGATGTAGATATTGATGTATTATATCCACCCTCAAAATTTGGTCACCAATGGACCTTTTTAACCAAATTTATGGCGGTTTTAATAAATAATGTCATTCTATCTATTTCAATCCAGACTTTCCAATGGATGAAATGTGAATGGGTTTTTGTATAGTAAGATGACCTCAAATAAAAATCATTTCTTCAAAAGAGTTGTCCGGAAATATCTCCTCTTTTACATTGAAAAGTATAAGCTCGAATGGATGTCCACATCAGGAGAAATGTCAATATTTATGTGCTGCTTTTATTTATTGTCCAGAATGGTGGGCTGGAATTCAATGCATATTTTGGGCCCCTTTTTTGTTATTATTAGGAATTGAAATTTTTATCCTGGACTCCTTAAATTGTCCCCCGAACTATGGTGGAGAATAATGGAATTTGGACTTCTGTATTTATCCCAGTAAATCAATCTTCGTGAATAGTCTAGTTTCTTCACAGATTCTTTGGTCTTGTTTGTGAGGACCATATGACCCTTCACATGGAAGAATTGGCTCATGGTACCTTCTAATGAAATGTTTTATATTGAAATTAGAATCCTAAAAAACAAGAACCAAACAATTTGGATCAGTATAGTGATAGTTATTATCAAAAGAGTAAACTGACTCAATTGGACTACTTCTAAAAAATGCTCAAAAATTATACTTAATATTAAAAAATTAATATTTCACACAAATTATGCACATTTCATATAAAATTAGTAAAGGGAGTATATAATAAGTCATGAAAATATTAATAACATCAACTCCCCCACACTTAGTTTTGTACATGCCCTCATGTGAAACAAATATAAAAACATAACAAAATCATTTTCACTCACCTACAAATATTAAAAAAAATCTCCAATCAGGAGAGGTTTAAAATATTTCACTCATCAATTTTGAATTCCACTAAAAGTTGTTACATAAACAATGTTTCAAAACTAATTCATTTTTTCATGCTCAAATTTAGAAATGGAAAATGTGGACACTCAAAACTCACACCTCTCAAGATGATAAAATTTATTTGTGGAGTTTCACTCTTTCACCAACCAAAAGTGAAAATCTTAGAGTTTGAAAGAGATATAAACTTCAAATACCTATCCAAAGTGAACAAGAATCAAGAGGTATTTTTAAGGGGTTTTTTTGTGGCTATGGGATAGTAGGAATATAATGTCCAAGATAGAGAATAAGAGGGTTAAAACACCAACATAGAAAAAGAAATGCACATTTTTTTGAAATAAAACATGGAAGGAAATGAAAACACATATTTACAAGGGAATTATTGTGTGAAGAAATACACAATAGAGGAAGAAAATATAAAGGTAACGAGAAGATGGAATATTTACAAAACACAAAACTTCTCCCAATAAGAATATAATGCAAGTGTTCTTTTTTTTATTTCCCTTTTTTTTCTTTGTTTTTTCGAAAGTTGACCTTGAAACAGATCTCACACTCATATCCCAACCCATGATTGATCTCCTAACGACACTAATTGTAATAGTTATAACAAGATCAAAGGTTAAGTAAGAGTTATTTTTGACCTACCCAAGACACAACCCATTTTTTCATTTTTTTTTTGATTTTTTTTCAGCATTTTTTATTTTTTTTGAACACTTGTCAATAACATTTACAAAATTACATAAATAAAAGTACATTACATTCCACAAAAAATACTTAATGACAAACTCTCTCCCACAATGAAATGGATGCTTGCCCTCAGGCAGATGATAACTCGTTGAAAATCAATAATAGGGTACCCAAACAATGAAATCCATTCCCCCCACACTTAAATTTCAAAAAAAAATTATGAAATGAAAATCCATGTTGATATTGGGTGGGAAAAGATATTGGGCATGTAATGTGGCTATCAAGGAAAATTTTTTCATAGGCTTGAAGGGGATTTCAAAAGGAGGATTAATGTAAGGGAAATGGGAGGCTATTTGGATATTATAATTCTCATGTGGTTCAGAAAATGCCTCTATCATATTAATGCACACTAAAGTAGGAAATTCAGATAAAAGGTCCACAAAATCAAGACTCACAAATGGGGGTGAAAACACACATTTTGAAAATATGGCCATAGGTGGCCTTGTCATGAAATCTAATGTTGGTTCTAACAGTTGGGGAAAATAATTTTCCAAATAAAAAATTGAGCATTCAAAATGTGTTGGTTTTGACACAAAATTATTTATCCAAAGTCATAATTAATATAAAAAATTTTTGAGATGAAAACATTCCTGTTGACTCCCCAAAATGGTTGGACAAAATTAGAAAATTGGAAGGTGAGTAAGCATGACTCTTGACTTTTCATTTTTTTTTAGATTTTTTTTTTTTTTTTTTTTAGGTTTTTTTTTGATTTTTTTTTAATAAAGTCACACACACACAAAAGAGAAAGAGTAAATAAAAGGGGTTTATGAAGAAATAGGTAAATAAATAAAATAAAAGAGAGGGGAAGAAGAAGAAATATATAGAGAGAGAGAGATAAGAGAGAGAGTTAAAGGTAAAGAGGTGCCCCTGGTTTGGATTTGGCGGGTTTCTATCTCCATCTAGTGGTACGTTGACTAGAGAAGTTGGGGATCTAGTGGAAGTCGATGTTGATCCAGGATTTTGCGTCCTCTCATGGAGATGCTTTAACCTATGTCTATTAACCGTTAATTTCCTTTTGGAAGAGGGATCTTGGACTTGCACTGCACCGAATGGGTAAACATTAGTAATAACAAAAGGACCTTCCCAATGAAAATTAAGCTTACCTGGGTGAAGCCAAAATCGAGAATTGAAGAGCATTACCTTTTCACCTTCATGGAATACCTTTCTCAGGATGTGTTTGTCATGGAGTACCTTAGCCTTTTCTTTGTACAGATTGGAATTCTCATAAGATTCAAGTCGAATCTCCTCTAGTTCATCCAATTGCAACAATCTTTCTTCACCAAATTTTTCAAGATCAAAATTACAATTTTTCACTGCCCAAAATTACTTATGTTGTATTTCAACTAGAAAATGACATGATTTACCAAAAACTAGCCTAAAAGGAGACATCTCAATGGGTGTTTTATAGGCAGTTCGATAAGCCCAAAGTGCTTCACCAATTCTTTCAGGCCAGTCTTTTCTAGTGGGTTTTACAATTCTCTCAAGAACTCTTTTCACTTATCTATTAAAAAGTTCAGCCATAACATTTGTTTGGGGGTGATAGGCAGTTGAATTTTTATGTACAACCCCATTCTTTTTCAAAAGAGATTCCATGGTTTTATTACAAAAGTGGGTTCCTAAGTCACTTATCAAGGCACGAGGTGTGCCAAATCGGTGGAAGATGTGTGTCTTTAGGAACTCACTAACAGTATGTGAATCATCCTTTATAGTGGGTTTGGACTCAACCCACCTAGAAACATAATCAACTGCAAGAAGGATGTATGAGAATCCATTGGAAGGGGAAATGGTCCCATGAAATCGATACCCCAAACATCGAAGATCTCATAGAAAATTAAAGTCTTTTGGGGCATTTCATTTCTCTTTGAAATTGTGCCAAACTTTTGGCAAGTGGGACATGATTGACAGAACTCATGTGAGTCCTTGAAGAGTGAAGGCTAGAAGAATCTAGAGTCTAGGACCTTTCGGGAGGTCCTTTGTGGTACAAAGTGGCCACCACTAGGCATTGAGTGACAGAATTCTAAAATAGAAGAATTATCATCTTTATCAACACATCTCCTAATTACCATGTCTGCCCCAGTTTTCCAAAGTTTATTTTCTTCCCAAAAATAGTATTTTGAATCACTTTTCAACTTCATTTTTTGTTCTTTTGAAAACTTTTCAGGAAAAACACCAGAAACCAAGTAATTTTCAATTGGGGCATACCATGGTAACTTTGGAGTAAGAGATGAAAGGTGCTCAGTGGGGAATTCAGGATTGATGATTTTAGAATGATAAGAATTATAAATTATACTCAAGTGATCAGCCATAGGGTTTTCTTTTCCTGGTCTATATTTTATTTCAAGTTCAAACTCTTGGAGCATTAGGATCCATCTTATTAGCCTCGGTTTTGAATCACTTTTATTGAGTAAGAACTTTATAGCAGAATGGTCTGTGAAGATGATGATTTTGGCACCTAAGAGATAGGGATTAAATTTATCTAAGTCAAAAAAAACTGGTAATAGTTCTTTTTCAGTGACAGTGTAGTGAGATTGAGTTTCATCCAATGTTTTTGAGGCATAATAGATGACATGAGGAATCTTTTCTCTTCTTTGACCAAGAACATCCCCAACATCTCTATCATAAGCATCACACATCAACTCAAAGGGTAAGGACCAATCTGGGGGTTGGATTATCGAGGCAGATGTAAGAGCAGTTTTGAGTTCAATGAAGGCTCTCTTGAAAACCTCATCGAAATGGAAAGTGACATCATTTTAGAGCAACTGAGTGAGTGGGAGGGAAATTTTACTAAAGTTATGGATGAATCTCCGATAGAAACCATCATGACCGAGAAATGAACGGATGTCTTAAACAGAAGTGGGTTGAGGAAGTGATTGGATCACTTCAATTTTGGTAGGATTGACTTCAATACCATCTTTTTAAACTATGTTCCCTAGAACAACCCCATTTGAAACCATGAAGTGACATTTTTTAAAATTTAACACAAGGTTGCACTTGACACACTTTTGGAGGACTAGAGAGAGTGAATTCAAACAAGATTCAAATGACTCACCATAAATGGTAAAGTCATTCATGAATACTTCCATGAAATGTTCAATGAATTCAGAAAAGATACTCATCATACACCTATGGAATGTTGCAGGAGCATTGAAAAGTCCAAAAGGCATTCTTCTATATGCATATGTTCCAAAGGGGCATGTGAAAGTAGTCTTTTCTTGGTCTTGAGGTGCGATTGAGATTTGGAAATAGCCATTGTATCCATCAAGAATGTAATAGTGTGACTTTACAACTAATCTTTCTAGCATTTGATCAAGGAATGGAAGAGGGTAGTGATCTTTTCTTTTTTCAAGATTAAATTTCATATAGTCAATGCACACACGCCATTTTTTCTTTACTCAAGTTATGACTACCTCTCCATGTTCATTTATGAAAACAGTTATCCCACCCTTCTTAGGTACAACTTGAATTGGACTAACCCATTCACTATCAGAAATTGGTTAGATAATACCAGCTTGAAGAATCTTGGTGATCTCTTCCCTAACTACCTCAAGTATGAGTGGATTGAGTCTTCTTTTTGGTTGTCTTATTGGTTTGGATGATTCTTCAAGATGGATATGATGCATGCAAAGGGCAGGGTTGATTCCTGGTATGTCATCTAGGGTCCACCCTAAGGCCTTTTTGTTTTCCTCTAACACTTGAACAAGTTTGGACTCATCAATTTTGGTAAGTGAAGATGAGATAATGACAGGATATGAGTGATCATGGAAAAGGAATGCATATGTAGTTGGGGTTTGGCTTAGTGGTAAGCACCCCGTAATACTACATGAAAAATGGGGGTTCAAAAACCATTGGGCGCAGGTACTGTAGTAGTACTGTAGCGGGTACTGTAGCAGCGGCGATACTGTTGATCAGCGGGTGTTGTAGTGGCGGCAGGGCACTATAGCGGTGGCGGTACTGTAGCAGCCGGGTTACTATTCACAGAATAGGAATTTGGCCAAATATTTGGGCCTACGGGCTATGTAATGGGCTACAAGCCCACTGGGCCTTCGGGCTATGTAATGGGTCTCCCTCTACCCAGTTAAAAGAGGTCTTTGTTTTGCTTTATTAATAAAAATAAGGCTTCGGCCCCAACATTTAAAAAAAATGGAAAAGGAATGCATATTTTAGGTGTGTAGGAAGAGGTTTAAGATCAGTCTCATCTTTCATTTGTGGGTTAGACAACTCAGGAATGGAGGAAGGGACTTCAGTTGCTTATGATTCATTTTCTTTAATATTATTCAAGGTGGAGAAGTAGAGATCAGAGTTGATGTGGGATTCAAGAGAGTTTTCAAGTTCCATTAGATTGATGGAGTCTATGAATGAGAGGTCCACATCAACTTCACCATTTATGACATGGTTAATCATGGTGTATATTTCACAAGATCCTTTATCATTAGAACGGGATGAACATGATGGAATGGGGTTCAATTGACTCTTATAAGTGTCCTCAGAAGCATGGATTGAGAATGCAGAGTGATCCTCAGATGGATATCGCATGGCTTGGAAAATGTTGAACTTGACCAGTTGGTCACCGAATTCCATGGATAAGATGCCTAAATGGACATCAATCTTGGTTCTCGCAGTCATGAGGAATGGTCTTCCTAGAATTAGGGGAGATTTAGAAGAGTTTTTCTCACCTTCCATGTCAAGGACATAGAAATTAGCAGGGAAGATAAGATCATTGAATCGGACAAGGACATCCTCAATTATTCCCTCAGGACTGGTTGTGCTTCGATTGTCCAATTGAATGACAACACTTGTTGGATGTAAGGGACCTAGACCAAGGTTGGAGAATATGGATTTGGGCATGACATTAATTGAGGCTCCTAGGTCTATGAGTGCATCATCAAAGTTTGAACATCCAATTTGGCATGGAACCGTAAAGGTCCCTGGATCTTTGCACTTAATGGGTATGGACTCTTGGGTTGAAACATTTTCAAAGGTCCTAAGTCGACTCTTTTGGGTACACAAATCCTTGAGAAACTTGGCATACTTAGGAATTTTTTTTATGTCCTCTAAGAGGGGAATGTTGACTTCAACACGTCTAAACATGTCGAGCATTTTAGGATTAGGTTCAAATGACTTCTTTGGCATAGAGATAGCTTGTGGAAAAGGAATTGGATTCCTAAGTGGAATGGAAGTAGGTGAGGGAATGGATTAAGGTTCCTTTTCAAGTTTCTTTTTCTTTTCATTTTCTAGGTCAACATTCAAAGGAGGGTTGGAGGACTTATCTTGAGGCATAGTAATTTGCTTTCCCAATCTAAGTGAAATTGAACTTACATTACCCTTGGGGTTGGGTAATGGTTGAGCTGGAAGTTGGGAAGAATTGGATGGTTGTTGCTGACTAAGGTGGGATGCAAGTTGACCAATTTGGGTTTCAATGTTTTTAAGGCTGGAATGGGTGAATAAGGCAAGATCTTCAACTGCACTTTCCCATGGTTTCTTAGAAGAAGATGCTTGTCCCGAATTGGGATTACCTTGATTTTGGTTTTTGGTAAAGCGATTGTATTGGTTTTGGAATTGGGAAGGCTCACTAGGATAATGGAATCCAGGAGGAGGATTGTTCCTTTGAGGTTGAGGTATAAAAGGATAAGGTTGTTGGAAGTTACCAACACCTTGACCATATTGAAAATGGTTTGGGTTTTGAGTAGGGAATTGAGGAGGATGAGATATGGGATTACCATACCTGTGGCCTTGGTCATAGGAAGAATAGAAGGGCTCAAAGTGAGGTTGGTTGAAATTTCTAACAAACTGACCTGATAGTTGAGAATTGGTGTTCCGCTGAGCATATGCTGCATTGAGCTCCATTGTTCTAGATGAATCGGATTGATCCTCTTGAAGTTGTGGACATGTGTCAGTTGGATGAGATGGAGAGTTGCAGATTCCACAGTTTTTGACAAGTCCAGGAAACATTGATTGTGGAGAAGACCAGGTTGGGGATTTGGTAGCCACAGCTAGTTGTCGCACAAGACCTGTAAGTTCACTCATCCACTCGGTCATCTTGTTCGGCTCAATTGATTGATTATCTTGGGCTTGTTTGACTTGAACATGTGCTCAAGTATGGAATTATTGCGTGTTTGTAGCCATGTTACTTATGAGATCTCTTGATGATGCAGGAGTTTTATCAACTAGAGCACCTCCACTTGTGGCATTAATGAGAGTTATCTCCATAGCCAAAAACCCCTCATAAAAGTATTGGATCAAGAGTTGGTCAGGTATTTGGTGATGTGTACAAGTTTCCACAATCTTTTTGAACCTCTCCCAGTACTCATGGAGTGATTCACTTGGGAATTGACGTATACCACTTATTTCCTTTCGGATAGAAGTAGTACGAGAAGCAGGAAATAATTTCTCTAAGAAGAGTCACTTCATGTCATTCCATGTGGTTATGGAACCAGGAGGAAGGTAGTAGAGCCATGACTTGGCAGATTCAGCTAGGGAGAAAGGGAATTCTCGGAGTTTAATTTGTTCCTCAGAAACCCCTTGAGGCTTCATGGTAGAGCACACCACTTGGAACTCTTTAAGGTGGAGATGTGGATCCTCACTGGATAGCCCGTGGAAATGAGGAAGAAGATGAATCAAACTCGATTTAAGTTCGAATTCAGCTTCTATGTTTGGATATTGAATACCAAGAGGTTGGTAATTCATATCAGGGGCAGCAAGTTCTTTAAGGGTTTGTTCCCTATGATTGGCCATTTCAAATTAAACTGGTTGGATGAGGACTGGTTCTTGAATGAATTGATTATCTCTTATTTTCCTCCTAAGTTGGAAAAGTGTTCGCTCTATTTCAGGGTCAAACAAATCCGAGGGATTGTTTGGGAGGCTATGGGGCATTCAGAGAGATGTTGGAAGAAAGAGGAAAACGGGTTTTTCTTTGTGTTTTTTTTTTCAATTTTATTTTTAAATTTGTTTTTTTTTTGTGTTTTTTCTTAAAATAACCAAAAACTAATGACTAGTTAAAGCACCATCCCCAGAAATGGTTATAGAATCCTGCCTTTTTATCACATAAACTTTCATTACATTTTACAAAACTGAGGATCTTTAAGGTTTAGTGTCTTGGAAATCAGGAACTTAAAACATGAAAACATAAAACATTCTTCTTAAACACTTGAAAGGATTCTCATCATGTTCATCCTAGGTTCATTACTGCATCTCATAACCTGGGGACATACATCAAAAGAAAGGGTGATCAGAAGGCCCAGTAAGGGAAACAAGGGGAATCATTTAACATGTGAACTTGGGATAAATTAACAATGTCATGAAAAGAACTTTAAGGCATGAGAAAGAAATCGTGAGGCATATCATAATAAAAATAAATTTTTTTATAACTTGAAGATGTGGATACAAAATTTAATATTGAAAATCATTCTGTTTCACCAAGTTCCATCCCCAAGGTGTCATTAAAAATTACCAAGGTTATTCACCAAGGTATCAGTCTAAAAGGTCATCTCTAGAGATTAAGTCTTTACCCAATGCATTGGAGCGCTATCAGGGAGCACCCTTAACATGTCTTTATTATCATGTGATCCAAATATATCATCATCAATCATTTCATAAACAACCCATATAGTATAAAATAAATGGGTTTCATTTCATAATCATAACGTTTTAAAAACTGCTTTAAAGACATGATTTTTATGTCACTTTAAACCCATGGAAAGAGAAAGCGGGTCTCATGTATGTAAATCCCATAATTTAAAATAGAACAACTTGTTATATATGTGAATAACCCTATAGAAGAGAGGGCTTTGAGTATTCACTTAATAAAATAAAAGAACTTCAGAAAAAAAAAAGACATTTTGAGACGGAAATTCTGCAGCATAACGGCTGTGTTTCGGGGTTTTAGAAAACATTGAAAAGAGAGGGGACATGGGTCAAACATTCATAAATGACCCATAAAATAGTAGAGGGAAATAATATAAAGTATTTGAGAACATGGTAATGAAATTTTAAATATATACCATATGAAATGAAGAACATGAAAGGAAGACAAAAATAAGATTTCTCTTATGAAAATTCGGCAGCCTAACGGCGTCACTTAAACTTCAACAAAAATGAATTGACGAGATCAAATAGGGTCTCTAATCATATGAACATAAAAGATAAGTATGATAGATATAGAGGTCATACCCCAACATAATAAAAATTAACTTGAAAGACTTGACATGAAAGTAGATCTTTGAAAAATGAGAAAGGTGAATGAATCCCTTAAAAATTCGGCAGCCTAACGGCGTCACTTAAACTTCAACAAAAATGAATTGACGAGGTAAAATAGGGTCTCTAATCATATGAACATAAAATATCAGTATGATAGATATATATATCATACCCCAACATAATAAAAAAGAACTTGAAATACTTTACATGAAAGTAGATCTTTGAAAAATGAGAAAGGTGAACGAATCCCTTAAAAATTCGGCACCCTAACGGCGTCACCCAAACTTCAACAAAAATGAATTGACGAGATAAAATAGGGTCTCTCATCATATGAAAATAAAATATAAGTATGATATATATAGAGATCATACCCCAACATAATAAAAATGAACTTGAAAGACTTGACAAGAAAATAGAACTTGAAAATGAGAAGGGTGAAAGAATCTGTTACAAAAATTTCGGCAGCCTAACGGCGCCACTTAAACATTCATAAAACGAAATGATAAGAGTAAGAGGGGTTCTATCATCATATTAACATAAAAAGGACGGTATAATTAATATAAAATAACATCCTCCAACATAATAACATGGAGCATAAAATAAATGACATAAAAGAGATCACTTAAAAAGAAAGAGAGGGGTCAGATCCCTTACCTTAAAACGTAACTCTTAAAACTCAAAGGTTGGGACCTTGAGGGATTGGGGGCACCTTGGTAGGACTCCATGGGAGGTAATGATACCAGATCTTTGTTGGGGTAGAGTTGGAAGTCGAATGGATGAGAGGATGACTTGGTATTTATAGGGAACGTGAGGGGACAAGGCATTAATGGCCAAGGGACACCTCATTAGTGGTTTTGGAAAAACCATGGGCTTGCTCATGGTATTGGCCACTTGGGACACCTCATACCTTATCTTACTATTCATAAGTCTACCATATTTATTACATACTTAATACATCATTTAATGATGTCATTAAACACCCGTAACTTAAAAACTGTATTTTCACTATTCATCGAAAATTCAACTCTCAGAAAAATCCCAAAATTTCACCTTAACCAAATATAGATGCTCTGATTTAAAAAATGAACTCCATTTTATAAAAATAATTTTCTAAATATTTTTAATTTAATTTTTAAATAAATACACTATTCACTGAAAATTCATTTTTTTTAGAAAAATCCCCAAAAATTACCTTAACATAATATTGATGCTCTGAGTTCAAAAATGAAATCCATTTTATAAAAATAATTTTATAAATATTTTTAATTTAATTTTTAATTAAAAAACACTATTCACTCGAAAAAACTAATACTTGACTAATAATTTATGAAACTGTTATTTAACCATTTTATTGAATCTCATTACTTAATCAAGGTGCCTAGATTATATTAATACTTTTTTTAAGTGAGATTAATAATCCATTTGGTCACATTACTAATCCTAAGCATAAAATCACTATTCATAATTTACTATTCATCAAAAATCAAGTTGATCTTATTAGACTCTAAATTTCATACTGAATATAATTGTAGAAGACCATTTTTTGAAAATCATTACACATTTTTAATTATTTAAGGTTTACATAAACATTTTTAAAATATCCTTTTTCTAAAATTCATCAAAAATATGCATACTATATTTATCCGGTAATTTGAAAATTCATAAACTTCATCATAAGAAGAAATCCCAATTTTTATTTAAAACAAAGGATTACACAAGGCAGTTACGGTCTCCTTACATAGCCCCTTATCACACCAGCATAGGACCTAAGTGTAAGGTGTGCTAAGGTGAGAGAATCCGAGGGAGGCTCGGCCAACATCGCACGAGTAGTAATTTCTATCAGTTTGAACTTCTCGCGAAGACGATTCCATTCTAGCTTCACACGATGAAGTTTGGCTTGGGTTTGGTCCAGAGCAAATCCCAGTGGTGCTACCTCCTTCCCAAGTTATGTTAGATGGGCTTCGATCGGTCCAAGACTACTGGGAGAGGCCATCGAATCTTCTTTCTATATTAATTAACCAAGATTACTTGTATTTAGAGACAATAATCGAAATGTTTAGTTTCCAGTGGTCATATTGACCAATGGTCATATAATAGTCAAAACACAACGGTCTCATTTTAATTATACTCATGTTATCAAATGAAACAGTTTTGTTGAGTAAAAAAATAAAATAACACACAAAATTAGGAAACAAGATTTATTCAAAATTTCAGGTCGTTACAACAGTGCCATTTGAAACATGCAGCCGATTGTCACCTATCGACTGATCAAAGTTCTGGTGCTTTGCTAATGTTTATAGCAGCACTCGGGTCGAATCCTCGATGATGATACTTTGTAATAGTCATTTGTTTTTAGTTGATTGTATTTTGATTAGGGGGGTTTGTTTATAGAGATTAATTAAAATGATTGATTGACTATAATTGATTTAACAAATTGATAATGATTGGGGTGAGTTAATCATTAGGTTAGTTAATCTTGTGATATCCTTGAGCTTCGCTTTATATTTCATTTAAATTAACACCCATGTCACAAGTTGACGTTGATTTGAATTCCCAAGTGTTAAGGCTTTAATACAAGCCTTAACTTAACTTAAGGTTATAATCTTGATCATATCTTGTTTATGGTATTATATTTATGGTTCCAATAATCCATGGAAACCACACATTAAACAAAACAAGTCATTAATTCATGACATGCTAAGTCCAACATACACAATGTTAATTCAACGAATACTCATTGAGAAAAAGCTCTCAATCGCTTAACATACCTAAATTAAAACTCACCCCAATGAGAGATTTACTCATCCATTAATATGGTTATTAATCTGGTAATATAAATTTATGGTGATGAATTATAAAGAGAAGAAAAAGAAAGGGATTAGAAAAGAGTGGTATGTCGAACACACAAACACGAACAATGATGATAATTAAAAATGGATTTTTGATTGAATGAGGAAGCAAAAGAAGGGAAGGTGATTCAACTGAATTTAAACTATTTTAAGAACATAAATATTAAATTACATAAGGTGGATGAGAATAAGAGATATTGAAGAAGAAACTTGCATTAAAACAGAATTACAAAAGAAAGGACTTACAAAATTACAAAAACAAAGAACACGAAAGTAACTGAAAACAAAGAGAGGAGGAAATGTCTCTCAAGTGAAAAATTGAGTATGGAAGATCCTTACAATCCTTTGTAAAGGATTTGGTCATGCCAATATGATCTCCTCTCTTCTGAAATGTCAACCCCTCTCAAGGAGAGAAGGGGGGAGTATTTATAGCCAAAGGAGTGGACTGCTTGCATTCCAAAACTATCCCTCCAATTGAACTGCATATTTACCAATATATACAGATTAATCACGAGCTGGTGTCTTCTTGAAAGATGTATATATTGATTTCTTATTTCCACCCTCAAAATTTGGCCGCCAATATACTTTTTTAACCAAATTTATGGCAGTTTTAATAAATAATGTCATTCTGTCTATTTCAATCTAGACTTTCCAATGGCCGAAATGTAAATGGGTTTTTGAATAGTAAGATGCCCTCAAATAAAAAAAATTCTTCAAAATAGTTGTCCGGAAATATCTCCTATTTCACACTGCAAAATCTCAGATAGAATGGATGTCCACATCAGGAGAAATGTCAATATTTATGTGCTGCTTTTATTTCTCGGCAAGAATGGTGGGCTGGAATTGAATGCATATTTTGGGCCCCTTTTTGTTATTATTAGGCCTTGAAATTTTTATCCTGAACTCCTTAAATTTTCCCCCAAACTATGGTGGATAATAATGGAATTTGGACTTCAGTATTTAGCCCAGTAAATCAATCTTCATGAATAGTCCAGTTTCTTCACAGATTCTTTGGTCTTGTTTGTGAGGACCATATGACCCTTCAAATGGCAGAATTGGCTCATGGTACCTTCTAATGAAATGTTGTATATTGAAAGGAGAATCCTAAAAAATAAGAATCACGAAATTTGGATCATTATAGTGATAGTTATTATTAAAACATTAAACTGACTCAATTGGACTACTTCTAAAAAATGCTCAAAAATTATACTTAATATTAAAACATTAATATTTCACACAAATTATGCACATTTCTTATAAAATAAGTAAAGTGAGTATATAATAAGTCATGAAAATATTAATAACATAATATTATCACACTTAAATAATGATATAATGATCTAAATTAAATCTTAGAGAAGATCTTATCACCTCTCAACAGATCGAAAATATCATCTATGTGTGGAAGAGAATGTCGGTTCTTGACCATCATCTAGTTCAACCTATGATAATCCACACATAAGTGCAAAGATACATAAACCTTTTAGGAATAGAACTAGATAACCCTAAGGAGATTTACTTTTCCATATGAAGCCTTTAGATTCTAGATCTTCCAACTGAAATTTCAACTCCTGAAGCTCTACTAGTTCTATTTGGTAAGGTGGGATATAAAGTGGCTCTACTCCCAGCACCAACTTGATCGTGAACTTGATCTCTTGCTTGGGAAGTAATCCATAGAAATCATCAAGGAAAACATCCTAAAAATGGTATACCACTTGATGAAAATAATCCTACTACATTCCACCATCATCTAGAGAAATATTGGTGATCTGAGCTGTGAGACAATCCAATCTGCACTAAATTAGTCATGCACGATTAGTCTGAAGATCCCACTCACCCTTGTGAGAATAATTGCTTCCTTTTGGAGATAGAAAGACAACTCTCCTCTTGTAACATTCGATATAAGACTAGTATATAACTAACCAATCCATACCAAGAATCAAGTTGAATCCAATAATTTCCATCACGAACGGTTCCCAAAAAGAAACTACAACCACTAATATCTAGAGAACACACCTTACAATTTTTGATATTCTTTGACCACACTCCCAATAGTGTGTCAATGGTTAAAACACCATCAAATATTTCCAAATCCAATCCCAAACCATTTTCAAAAATAACAGATAAAAAATAATGTGATGATCTTATATCAAACAAAACACAAACTAAGGTAGATGATACAAGAATTGTACCTCTAATGGTAAACGATCCTTCATCCACATTATCTAGAGTAGTCTACATAATGTGAAAATGACTTTTCCCTCTACCCTGGGATCAAATCTGACTAACCTAAGCTATATTACTTTATTGGTACTTTTTATCAAGAATTGGGGTACCACATCCCCTACCTCAACATGAACGGCCTATAGAACTCCAGCTACTAACTTACTGAGGGGTAGTTGAGCCCCTTCCTGATTATGGTTCTTATCTTGATCCTTTTTCACTAGTATACTATGGAAAGTTCAAATAGAACCATTGAATATGACCCATTATTCCACAAATACAACACTCGACTATGGGGTAAGGACATTGTTGGTGCTTATGGAAAAAATTTCCACACTGATAGTACTAGGATGGAACACGATCTTATGGTGGTTTTCCACAACCCTGACTGCTCTTCCCACTACTTATTTATCAAAAACTATCATAATGGTGCTTCTTACCACTCAAATAAGAACTCCTAGATCGTCTTGCTGAAACATCCTGGCCACTACTCAGAGCCTTTCTCAGATTTCCTTCCGTTATGAGTGCTTAATTCATCACATCTTCGAAGGTGCTTGAATAGAAAACTTTTACCTATGACCTAATATCATAATTAAGACCATACTAGAAACATATCTCCCTGGAGATCTCATAAACTACCAAAGACGGTGAAAATAATTATAGGTCGGTAAAACGTTCAGCATGGTCCAGCACTAACAAACCCTCCTATGTCAGAAGCATGAACTCACGATATTTTTCATCGATCAAGGTCTCATGATTGAAATGGAACTTTTTATATAATTTTTTATAAGATAGATCATCATACTACCCATCTTTCTCCAGAATATCCCACCAATTCTTGGTAGGTCCACAAAGCATATGTGTAGCAAGCTTTACCCTCGTATCCATGGGTGTCTCGAGATTCTTGAAGATCATATGGACTGACTCAATCCAGAACTCAATTTTCTAGGGTCCCCCTTCCCTAGTAAACATAGGAATATGGTACAACTAAAACTCTTTCATCAACTCAGATATCAAAGGAACAATATGAATAGTCTCTCTTTCCATGGATCACATGACCCTTAGGAGGATGTCGTGAAGCTGAACATCCATCCACTCCTCAATAAATATAGGAATCTTTAGTTCATATTTGTTATGAGTGTGTTGATTTCCACTCTCCTTATGCTCAAGTAAAATATGATGAGGAGGCATTTTCTCTATAAGACAGACACACACCTTAGATAACTGTCTAGCAACAAGTTCAATCCCAATAGGTGACTACAACTGAGAACCACTAACTCTTGGTCTCTTTAGACATGTATTACAAGTATTTTAGTATGACATGACAACTCATTTAATTTATCTAGTGAAACAAATATCTCATATCACAGTTCTACAGGAAATTATATATCATATGAAAAAATAGATATGACCCTATCATGAATAATGAATGTCAATATATCCCTATGTGCCTATTATGATTCATGTATTCTCATCTCATTCCATACCAGGCCACGAGTATAAATATCAAGAAACATTAAGATCATAAAACAATAACCTTACACAACATGTAAATCACCTAAGGTGAAATAACATTAACTATAACAAGCACATAGCGCAACAGTAATCTCATCCCTAAGCACTTGTATTTTCCCCCATATATGGGTTAGTTAATCCCATGCAGAATCTCATTACCAAGTCCCGACACATCCTAGTCTCCTTTTTACCTTTCCAAAATAATAAATCAGAATAAAATAAAACCTTCCCCTTTGATACCACTTTGTAACGTCCCCCAATTTGGCACTCTCTCACATGGTCATAAAGGGTTGGTTATGAGACCTCAAGTGTGCCTCCCTGTATTCTAGAGGCTAATGACTAGTAGTGGGGGTGTGAAATGTATAGTGGGGAGACTATTCCCCCCAGAATGAAGTGCCATGCTAGTAGAAAAAAATCACAATAGAATAGAAATAATCAAATTAAATGCATAATAGAAGAAAAAAATAAGAGATAACTGAATAATACAATAAATAACAAGGAATAATGTAATGGCATGTTGGAATGTAACTAGATGTCATGCTAGAACAATAAAAAAAAAGACCATCAAGCTAAAATAAAAGTTGCAAGGTCCCGGGTCCCAAACCCTATGTCATTCCAATCTCCAATATCCATCCCATCCACAAACAAAAAATCAACAACAATGTCCTTTTCCCTTGTCCAAACCTGTATCCATGAAATCTGCTCAGGTACCAAACAGTGGCCCGAGTAGGGTGTTAGTAAAACTCATTAGGTCGACACCACTGTGTCTAAAATAAATAGTATGATAAGAAGTGTATGTAATAAAGCAATGACCAGGTGTGTTAATTAATTTAACAGTTAATAAAATACCACAACAACCTGTTACAACTCCATGCTGGAATATGTCTGAGCATGTCTTATGACCATGCCAACCACAAGCATATAACCAATGTAAAATAACCTGCTTCAATGCCATGCTGGAATATCTCTAAGCATGTCTTACGATCATGCCAACCACAACCATATAACCATGGAAAAATAACCTATTTTGGCTCCATGTTGGAATATCCATGAGCATGTCTTATGACCACATCAACCACCACCATATAACCATGGTATAGTCACAACAATCTGGGTAAAATCCCAATAAGAATTATAGCATCTGGGACAAATCTCTATAAGCATTATAGCATGGGACTAGGCATAGACCGCTCTCTATAAGTATTATAGCATGAAACTCAGCCATGCATGCTCTATATCAGCATTAAAGCATATAAGTGTGCAAGTTCCAGGGCCAAGCCCAATATATAAGCATTAAAGTATGGAAAACAATCCCTATCATATAACATGGATATTACAATATCACATCACAATTCTCAAAGTTAATTATATGAATTGTCATTATTCTTTCATATACCACTTTCAATTTAATTCACAATTGATTAAAAATTATATCAATAAGAAATAAACCAAAATTTAAGGATTCTATAACAAGAAATCACCCTAGGTCACATGTCATGCTAAACATAATTTAATTTATTTTCCAATTCAATTATAATCATGGTTCTATCCCCCCCCCACCATGGATAACCATGAGATAGTTAAATTCCATTTGAAACCAAAGGACTTAAAGGAATAATTCCATTTGTTTATTTAATTAATTTGGGCACACAAAATGATGGAGAAATCACAATATTGCATGAACTTAGTAATTATCAAACCATAAGAATAAGATTTACACCCCCTACCTTTAACCAATGATCCAATATCACTTCCAATGGCCAAATCCCTTGAGGAAGAAGGTGAAAATGATTTCAAAGAGGTTCCTAGATCAAAACTAATCAATATCAAAACCATTAATAAAATTGGTCAAGGGATTTCACCAAAATAGTTGGATAAGAAGGAATATGAGGAAGAAACATTATCGAAAAGACTTGTTAGGGATCTCTCGCATAAACAGGATGTCTATAAGGGAATTCGTAACCCCAAAATTTACTAGAGAAATCCATAGGGTCAAGAGTAGAAGAGTTACAGTTTAAATAATGAAAATTTATCCAAACAATATATTTAAAAAAAAGGTCAGGCATTTACATTATGTGTAATGCTATTACACATTGTGTAAAAGTTTTTAATGGAATATTCTGAAAAACTCATCGCCTCATATTTATTTTATTAAAACCCTTGAACAATTACACAATGTGTAAATTTTTTGTAGTTGATTTTTCATCCCATTTTCCTTTCAAAAAAACTGAACCTCTTTTAAAGTTTATCAACTCACCAAGAACCATTGAAATTCTTAACCCATTTATATCCAGACTCCATTAATTCAAACAAGCATACATCCTCAAAATTTAAGTCCTTTTATCCAAAAAATATCTCCTCACAGATGATCTTCAGCCATTATTAATTTTCCTTGAAACCCAATACTACATTTATTCAAATGAAATAATTCCATGATAAAAACGCAACCTAAAGAGAAGATTAGAAAAAAATTAGAGAGAGAAGTACCTAGAAAAAGATGAGATATTACAACTTGTATCTTCCTTTCAAAATATACCTTCCCTTAATTAGGTAGTAATCCTTACAGTTGTGTTATAATCTATAGAATATTTATATCCATATTCAAATCTTAATAAATCAATGTACAATATATCAAAATCTTCAATCCTGATTTAAATTTCATATCTCCTCCTCAAAATGGTTATGCCATAATAAGTGTTGAATTCATAGTAGTAAAAATAGTACAGTTCTATCCATTCCACATTATTCATTGTGACACAGTCTTCTTCTATGATTTTTGATTCGCACTTATGAAAATTCCTTAATTTTTAATTATAAGAGATCTCTACACCGTGATAGACTAGCTTCAAGGTTCAATTTATCCTTCATTAATTCATATAAAATTTTAATCACCCATGTGGTTTACAACATGATATTTATGTATTACACTATGATTTTTTATAGAGTTAAATGGTTAAATTATCTAAAATAATCACAACATAATGTAATGAGTTGTGATGCACGCCTGTCGTAGGGTGTGGCAAAAGCAAATTTATTTTCCTAATGCAGTACAGTGGCTGACTAGGGTCGTCTCACTTGAGGAGCGTCGTAGTTGGTTAAATCACTAATTCTAATTCAAATAATCTAATTCTTTATTGGTTTTTTAATATTTATTAAAAATAATTTTTTAAAAGGTTCTGAAAAATATGAAATTAAAATAATTAAATGAAAACTTTAAATCTAAATGAAGATGCATATGCATAAATAATAAAATTAATGAATAAAGGTATTGGTCCTAAGGTTAGATAACATGGGTTAATTCATCATTTATTTATTTTTTAAATTCAATTTGATAATTCATTTTATGAAACCTCATTTATGAATTACTTTCCTTTAATTTATTTAGTGTGTGATTTTAGCATGTGTCTGACACACCAAACCACACCTCCTCCAATAGTCAAATAGGGTAACACCTCAACCGAGAATGTTATTCCTATAGGACCTGACTCCATTGTATGTCATTCCATCCCTTATGGAAACTCAAACTCAACTATATGAAGGGTTTTTCTAAGAGATTTTAGAGAAAATGAATGAATTAATGGAAATAAATATATTTGGAAATAGTGTCGTGGTGGACGATCGCCGCACCTGTGCAATATTTTCGCCTCCACCACAAATAGAATAAAAAAAATTCAATTGAAGAATAATAATAAAGAACACCATGAAACCTACCCTAGGTCCAAGACTTGATTTATTCACTTTCCATGGAAAAGTACATAGATATTATGATGGAAATATGGAAGAGAGAGAATGAGAATTATATTTGGAAGAGAAAAGGGGTGGAATAAGAAAAGGGAAACACTTTAATATAAAAAATATAAATGAATTACATGAGAAAAGAAAAATAAAATAAAAATAAAATAAAGAAAGAATAAAAATCTAAATGGACCTTTTCCTCCTCTCCTTGGTTCCCCAGATGGTGTGGGGATGGGAAGGAATTATTTGAGAGGTAGGAGCTCCTCTTCTATTATAGGCATATTTTTGTCCACACATTGTCATGTTGTTGACCCGGTAATTGGTTGAATAAAGTGTGGAACCTTTCATGAAAGTTTTTCATTAATTTGTTTTCATTTCACCCTAAAAAAATCAGCTCATTTTGTCATAGGTTTTAAGAGTTATGATTTTTTCATTGACGGTTTCTGTTTCTGGACGAAGGATCCAGGCAGCTTTCTTCAAAAATATGTCGCTCAATGGCCACCTTAATGGATTCAAAACTCCATTTAATTTATTTTGGGAACTCCAATTTTAGTAATATTTTATCCCAATGTGTAATAAACTCATTTGGAGGTGTTTATAGAGAATTTTGATTCCATTACGGAGGTGGGTTCCACATTGTCCGCCTGGAAAAAGCTTCACCTTCACTAATTTTTTACGGCCTCTAGATGATCGATTCAGCCCCTAGTCTAAATGTAAAAAATTAAGGAAATTAAATAAAGATTCTAAAAAAATTTGAAACACAAAATTTTTACATATATTTTATGATAAATGACAAAAATACCCCTGTGATAACAATCTGTTAAAATTGTAGAATTAGGCCATTTTTTCATTTAGGCTCAAAATAACACAAAAACCTAAATATGATTCATATAAGCTCAAATTGATAATTTAGGATGATTAAAACAATTTAAATGCATAAATAAATGTAAAAAATATTATCTCTATAAATTCCCCCACACTTAAATTGTGTTTGTCCTCAAGCATAAAATCTCAACATAGAATTCAGAGGACGTCAATGTTACCAATATTCAATTTCCAAAGTAATAAAATTTAACAATTTCCAATGTCAAATAAAACATTAAAAAATCCATATAAAATATCAATTTAATTTCCCATTTTTCAAATAAATAATTAATTCATTTATTTTACTTTTCCCCTTTGAAAAAAATAGAACTTCTTCTTTATTTCATTCAAGATTCTCAATTCATTATTATTAAGCATGCCACATCATGATTTACCTCACCTTTGAATTTTGAATCTCATATCTCATGATAAAATTCAATTAAGTTATACTCATATCATGAGAACATTCACCTTATCTATAATATTGTAAAATAACTACTTTCTCCACTTTGTAAAGACAAAAGGCACATAAAATCATGAGGACCTTTCAATAAAGGTTTAAATAACTCTGAGGCTTAAGGTTGGTAGGATTTGATGTTTTAAAAATTAAGGCTCAAGGATGAGGTTTATTGATTATGTAAAATTCATGATATCAAAAACTTTAATGAAATTCACATCTTCAAAGTAGAAACACCCACTTCCCCCAAAACTCAAAGTAAGATCATGATCAAAGTAAAGCATAATGAATGATTAATGCACCCTCTTGATTTTTTTAATTTTTTTTACTTTTTTTTTCTTTTTTAGAAAGTTATGATTAGATAAAAACTCAAATCCATCACCTAACCACATATGATAAGAGGACCTTCGGTCTGGAAAATGGTGATTTTTGGTTTTCCCAAATCACAACCCATTTTTCTCATTTTTTTTTGTTTCTTTTTGTCTTTTTTTATTTTTTATGTTTAAATTCAAGAGGGGAAAACAATAAAGTACAATGAATGATTCCAAAACCTTTTACAATTCCCACAATATCACCCCCCACACTTTTTCCCAATAATGTATAACATCCCTTCCACCATGATTCCCTTTACCCCCACACTTCATTTTTAAAATATCATGCAAATACCAAGAGTAGGGTAGGAATGGATAAAAATAGCTTGAAACATGGCTAATCCCTATAAAGGTTATTCATGGTCTCTATGGGACAAAAAAAGGATTTATTTAAAGTTGGTCATTAAGGATAAGGGATTTTTAAAAATTCCTCAATCATTTTAAATGTACTTTTGTACAGTCATAGCTTTAACAAGTTCAAATGAAAGTTCGGGTAGGTGACATGTCCCAAGATCACTCAAGAAATATGCTCAAGAATAAATAGGAAGTACTTGGTCTAGAAATACTCTCAAAAATGAGACATATGATATTTTAAAATCACTCAAGGAATGATTAATAATAACAAATCAATTCACATGAATTTCATAAATTCAAAGTATGAAAAATGGTAGGGAAATTTCATTTACATAAATCAACTAATTCCATTAAATCATGAGTCATCATTTAAATATCCATGCTTCACTTTAAACATTCGATTTTTCATTTTACTTATTGAATATAATTAACTTTGAAATCTTAAACATGGAATCATAGGATTCCTAAGAAACTCATGTCTCCTAGGTAAGTTAAGTAAGGCAATAATTCAAGTGTGGACATGTAATTTTATCTTTAAAGTTCAAAACATGTTTTAGACCAAAAAATGTAAGGAGTTTAAAATATTAAACATTAAAAATGAAATCACTTTTGAAACAAAGTTTCAGTCCTCTTCCTCTATTTAAGGATTCCTTTTCCCATTTATGAACCTACAAAAGAGAATTACTCACTTAAGAACAAGGATCAGGTCATTAAAGCTCAAAAAGATAAAGAATAGTGGTCTGCATGCTAGACTAATCTAAAAAAAGAATTTGAAATATAAAAATAATGTAAAGATAAATCTTGGTATGATCCCCCAAATGGGCCCTGAATTTTTATTGCCTCTAGTGGGCAGTACCAGCTATTATCCGTAATCTGATAGTGGTTGGAGATTCTTTGACATAAACCACCACATGTGGATTTTCCCAACATCCACATTTGTTTTCTTGTTGAGGAGGACTCCATGGATAGAGTACACAAAATCAACCCCCTTATCAATGTGGTACAACTTGAATAGTGGGGGTAGGATGAAGTATCGAGCCTCCTTCTTCTTAGTTTCTACTTGTGCAACATCTCCCTCTCCTTCCAGTATTCCCTCAAAAGAATATTCAATGTATTTTGGGAGCTCTAGGTTTTCCTCAATAGGTGCATATTCTTTTTCATCTTCATCATTCAAGGCATAATAAGAGTCAGATGATTCAGAAAATTCAAAACAGTTGGGAGTTATACTCAAATTAGTTTCAATAAAATTAAAAGAGTGTGAGTTCAAGATTGTATCATCTCCCTGATTTGGTTCGACTTGAATATTTTCTTCGATGGAGAGTGCCTCTTTGAGTTGATTATAATTGGATGGAGGTAGGTAGTTGGGATCCTTCACTTCAAGTTTGGATTCTACTTCATGGATTCTTTCATTGAAATCTTAGAAGACTCGTGGCACTTCTTTCTTGGCCTTGAATCATTGTACGTCATCTTGGAGTTCATCAGCCATGGCCATAAAATCTTCAAGTGAGATCCACATTTCTAGTCTTGTTTCCTTCTGTTTGAACTTTATAATTAGATCATCATCCCTTCGTTGGAATTTATTCTCAATATAGTCTATTTCTTCTTCATGCACCTATGAGTAATTATTCCATGCATAATAATTTGAGTTTGAAGACATCATGGAAAATGTTTTTTTTTTGAATTTTTTAATGAAAAAAAGTAAAATATTTTCAAAAACGTGAATTTTGAAAAAGTGATCGAAATAACTACTTATCTCCCCAGCAATGGCTCCAGTTTTGACGCATGCATGTCATAGGGTGTGGAAAAGGAAAATTTATTTTCCTAATGCAACATAGTGGATGACCAGGGTCGTCTCACTTGAGGAGCATCGCAGTTGGTTCACTCACTAATTCTAATTCAACTAATCTAATTCTTTTTGGTTTTTTAATATTTATTAAAAAAAATTAAAAGTTTTTGAAAAACATGCAATTAAAATAATGAAATGAAAACTTCAAATCTAAATGAAGATGCATATGCAGATAGAATGAAATTAATGAAGAAAGGTCTTGGTCCTAGGGTTGGATAACATGGGTTCATTCATAATTTATTTATTTTTTAAATTCAATTTGATAATAATTTTATGAAACCTTATTTATGAATTAATTTCCTTTGATTTATTTAGTGTGTGATTTTAGCATGCATCTGACACACCAAACCACACCTCCTCCAATAGTTAAATAGGGTAACACCTCAACTGAGAATGTTGTTCCTACAGGACCTGACTCCACCATATGTCATTTCATCCCTTATGGAAAACCCAACTCCACTGTATTAATGATTTTACTAAGATAAGGTAGGTAAAATTAATAAATTAATGTAAAGAAATAGATTTAGAAATAGTGTCATGGTGGACGATCGTCGCACCTGTGCAATATTTCCACCTCTACCACAAATAGAATAAAAACATTTTTAGTTGAAGTGAAATAATAAATAACACCATGAAACCTCCCATGGGTCCAAACCTCGAGTTAGTCACTTTTCATGGCAAAGTTCATAGAGATCACAATGGAAAGATGGAAGATAGAGAATGAGAATTAGATTGGGAAGAGAAAAGGGGTGGAAGAAGAAAAGGGAAACACTTTAATATAAAAAATATGAATGCATTACATGAGAAAATAAAAACTAAAATAAAAATAAAATAAAGAAATAAGAAAAAATATAAATGGACCTTGGCCTCCTCTTTTTGGTTCCCCAGATGGTTTGGGGATGGGAATAAATGATTTGAGAGGTAGGAGCTCATCTCCTTTTATAGGAAGATTTCTGTTCTCCACAAGTTATCACATTTTTGACCCATTAATTGGTAGAATAATGCATGGACCCCTTACTTAAAGTTTTTCATTAATGTGTTGTAAGTTCACCCTCTAAAATTAAGCTTATTTTTTCACCGGTTGTAGGAGTTATGATTTTTTCATTGGCAGTTTTTGTTTCTAGACGAAGGATCCAGGCAGCTTCCTTAAAATATATGTCAATCAATGGCCACATTAATGGATTCAAAACTCCATTTAATTTATTTTTTTAACTCCCCTTTTAGTCCTCTTTCATCACCAATTTGAATAAACTCATTTAAAGGTTTGTAGAGAGAATTGTGATTCCGTTACGGAGGTGGGTCCACGTTGTCTGCCCAGAAAATGCTTCAACTTCATTGATTTTTTTATGGCCCCTAGATGATCGATTTAGCCTATGGTCCAAAATAAAAAAATTAAGGAAATTAAATAAAGATTATAAAAAAATGAATCACAAAATTTGGACATATTATGAGAAATGACAAAAATACCCCTGTGAGAACAATATGTTAAAATTGCAGAATTATGCCATTTTTGCATTTAGGCTCAAAACAACACAAAAACCTAATTATGATTCATATAAGCTCAAATTGATAATTTAGTATTATTAAAAAAAATTAAATTCATTCAAAAAAATTGGAAAATATTACCTCTATCAATTCCCCCGTACTTAAACTATGTTTTTCCTCAAGCATAAAATCTCAACATGGAATTCAGAGGACGTAAATGTTACCAATATTCAATTTCCAAAGTAATAAAATTTAACAATTTTCAATGTCAAATCAAACATTAAAAAATCCATATAAAATATAAATTTAATTTCCCATTTTTCAAAGAAATAATTAATTCATGTATTTTACTTTTCCCCTTTGAAAAAAATGGAACTTCTTCTTTCTTTCATTCAAGCTTCTCAATTAATTATTATTAAGCATGCCACATCACGATTTACCTCACCTTTGGATTTTCATGCTCACATCTCATGGTATAATTCAAGTAGAGTTATTCTCATATCATGAGAACATGCACCTTATCCATAATCTTGTAAAAGAACTACTTTATCCACTTTGTAAAGACAAAAGGCACATAAAATCATGAGGACTTTTCAATAAAGGTTTAAATAACTCTAAGGCTTAAGGTTTGTAGGATTTTATGTTTTAAAAATTAAGGATCAAGGATGAGGTTTATCCCTTATGTACAATGCCTGATATCAAAAAGTGTAATGAAATTCTCCTCTTCAAAGTAGCAACACCCACTTCCCCCAAAAATCAAAGTAAGGTTAAGATCAAAGTAAATCATAATGAATGATTATACACCCTCTTGATTTTTTTGATTTTTTTACTTTTTTTTCTTTTTTGACAGTTATGATTAGATCAAACCTCACATCCACCACCTAACCACATACGATAAGAGGACCTTTAGTCTAGAAAATGGTGGTTTTTGGTTTTCCCAAGTCACAACCTATTTTTCTCATTTTTTGGTTCTTTTTGTCATTTTTTTATTTTTTATGTTTAAATTCAAGAGGGGAAAACAATTAAGTATAATGAATGATTCCACAACCTTTTACAATTCCCACAATATTACCCCAAAAATTTTTCCCTACAATGTATAACATCCCTTACACTATGATTCCCTTCACCCCCACACTTCATTTTTAAAATATCATGCAAATACCAAGAGTAGGGTAGGAATGGATAAAAATGGCTTGAAACATGGATCATCCCTATAAAGTGTAATGCCCCGACCCCAGTTACCCAGAGTCGGTGCATTATTACATAACATTGGCATGATCATAAGAAAGATCAAATCTCGAAAGACTGATTGGTTTAGTATCCTTGGAAACACTAGATATATTCATAAGTCTTACATTACATCATAAAATGAAAAACTACTACAACAACATATTGTCTCCATAAACCACACTCATATCCCCACATAATATCCCTGCAGGTCATTCATAATTTACTTCTTCACTTCCTGGGAAAAATAAAACATAGAAAAGGGGTGAGCTCAAATGCCCAGTAAGGATAACAATATAGCGGAAACATTCATAAATAAGAATAAACATTTAAGGCAATGTATAACTAAAACAAAAGCCTTTCAAACTTGAACTTTCAACATAGTATGGCATAAATAAAATGAAATAATGCTATTTACTTATTCACATGGGTATTCTACTAATCGAATAATCACATGCAAAATCAATAACCACTTTCATAATGATGGAATGCATAATGCCAGACTATCATAACCACATAGCCAAGGCCTCGTGCCAAGACTACAAATAAGATTTTTTCAAGGCCTTGTGCCAAGACACTAGTTTGTCTCATGAGACCTACCGATGCATCGAGGAGCTATAGCGGGCTCCACCCGTCACATATTAAGTCCAATGCATTCCCATATGAAAAGGTTTAAACATAACATAAACATTCGTATTAAAACTAGCATACGAAATGTCAATAATTTCACCATAAACTATGAATGGTATAAAAATATCACATACACAGTCAAACATATCACAAAACCTTCAATAGAATATAGAAGTTTTGTATCATAATAAATCAACTTCAAATAAGCGTAAAATCCATCAAAGGATGTTGACATAGATGAAATCAAAACACTTTTTGGAGAAATATCTCTTTCTATTTTTTAAAGCATTTAAGAGCCATATAAAAATAAAACATTTTCTTGAAAATATTCTTATAATCTTGTAAGGAAAGCTTTGAAGATTTTATAACGGAAGAAAATAACCGCACTTGCCGTATAAGTTAAAAAAAACATTCTTACCTTAATTCTGTCGAAAAGGTTAAAAAGGACCTTGTTTTGAAAACGACCGAAAGATTCCTTTATAAACCACTTATAAAATTCAAAAACGGTATAAATGAATTTAAATCATATTCTAGTAAATAGTAAAAATGTTTTGAAATACATTTTTAAAAAACATGGATGTGGATGATAAAGAGATCCCAGTAGATTATTACGTATAAACAACCTCGGATAATGAAGAGATTGTGAAATAACCCTTACCAATTTGGTAACTTATGAAACATACAACCCATGAAAGAGGTATCATACAATGAATATGTAAATACACATAAATTATAGTGTATTACACAAAGAATATAATTATGGGCAGTACATACACCACACAAAAGGTAATGGTGGCAATATGGCATGAATCTCACGGGAATAAGGAGTGAGATGAAAACCCCTTACCTTGTACTTTTCCTTGGTTGGGGTAGGTTAACCTCCTGTATAATGGTGAAATAATTGTTACTAAATTATACAAGAATCATATACATTAATATGATATCATATATGATCTTTTAATATTGATTTGATAATAATATCTTAGTATTATCGTTGTTTCGGGTGTTAACTTACTTGTTTTCTTTTATATGTTTTGTTACGTAAGACATGTTTGTAAAGGATAGGTTTTATATTATTCATATCCAGAATGATATCAAGTCCTTAAACATCATTTTTTAAATCATCAAATGATAATTATACTTGAATGGATACGATGGAGAATGAATCTCATCGCGTTCGTGGAGACGGTAGTCCGTACGTACGCACGAGCGACAATATCATTCTTTTGATATTAAAATAATATATAAATGGATGGTATATCATATATACATAATCCTTAACATGTTATATTTATTATTTACATGAGTTACACATCATTATTATACCCATCCAAAATAATAATATATTGAATAACAATTACACCACGACGTGGAGACGGTAAGCCGTACGTACGCACGTATGATGACATGTTATTCAAAGGGTGGATAGAATACTGAATATGGTTGTACCATATTTATAATAACATGACAGTATATGTATGATACTGGATTTATTATTTTATAATGGTAACAACAAAGGAAGAAGAAGTGGAAGAAGAAATGAACTTAGAAAAGGGTGGTGAAATCATTACCTCTTCTTCGGGTTCTTCCTTTTGATTTGATCAAAAGGGATCCTTAGGTTGGCTTTATGATCAAACTAAGGCCCCTAGGTTGTATTGAGGGAAGTTGGGAGAGTATTTGGGCAGAGTTTGGCCGAACCAAAAGGCTTTGAAGGTGTGAAGAAATGAGAAGGAGGAGTGCCCTTTTATAAGAGGGGTGAGGGGCACCTTTGGAAAAGCTAGAAATATTAATTTATAATAAATTCATATTCGGTTTCTAATGGATCCAAAGTTGATTATTCAAAGGTTAAGGTGGTTATGGGTAGAAAACAACTCAACCAATAGAATTTAGACATGTTTGGGTACTTATATTAACCTTATCTTTAAGTATTAACTCTAAGTTAATTAGTTTCACTTTTACAATGTCTCTTTGTATTTTTATATAATATGGTTAATAAACTTACTACATACATCCAAGCGACCCCCAAGTGGTCCATTAATGACGAACATATCATGATATAAGTCTCTTGGCCGAACCTTATATTTTTAGGAATTTAATATCAATTAATAATATAATATTTGTTTTAAGAACTCTTTTAGGTCAATTTTGACACTATTCAATAGTTGATTTTTGTGAAACTCATAACAGATTGATTACTTCAAACAAAGTCAATTAAATCAATCCTAATATATCATATTGTCCTAGAAAATTATTTTAATTCATTAAAAGTTTCATATTATATTTATTTGGGTATTTATAATATCAATTATTTTAATTTTTCACTATTATAGTAATTACTGCATCATCATTGTGTCATAAATAAAATAAATTATTTAATGTCTAAAAATTATAAATAAAATATCATTATGTAGTAAATCTTTTTATCTTTCTAATGAATATTTATAATCTAAAATCCAACATATATAACCCTATGTAACAATTGTTTTTCTAAAAGATATATGCTTGTGTCATTTTTGTATTCATTTTAACTTAATTAAAATAAAGTGTCATTATCACTTACAAGTGGATCTGTGGGGTCCCAAAATCGACCCAAAGATGTCCATGGTCGACCATGTATCAACCAATAGGGTTAAGACACGTTTTAGGGTAATTTAGTATTATTATAATATTATTTTTTAACCCTTATTTACCGGATTTACCCTTAACCATGGTAAATAAAATATTTACCGCAGTAATTATTCAAAATGTCTAAAAATAAAAGTTAACTATTTACACAATTTGAACATCCTGATTCCAAATATGGAATCCATTTTCCTAAATTCAAAACACAGAAGTGGCAGAAATTAATTTAAAATTAATTCCCGCTGTCAAAACAAAAAGCGTGTTTTTAAGAGATAATAACTATCAAAAGATTGACACTTGTTTATGTTCGGTTTAATTGTAAAATTATGTCCAATGACCAACATTATATTAAATGGTAAAAATATATTCTAAATATAATTTAAAACTACTAAAATTTATAATTTATCACTATTAATTATTTTGATTAAAAAAGATGTTTTTAATTAAAATTTAGTAATTTTCACTATTCATCAAAATATGAAAGTTATCCGAAAAGTACCAAAATTTCACCTTAGGCTAAATTAGATATTCCGAATCCAAAAATGAAGTCCATTTTGAAATATAAAATATATATAATTTTAAAAAGTAGGTATTACTATTCATAACGGCTAGTTTGATTGGTTGTTAGAACTCGGTGTTGCGTACAACACACGCTATCACATTATTCAAAGAGAAGCGTACTGTAGAAGCTTGGGGTGTTACATTCTCCCCTCCTTCAAATAATTTCATCCTCGAAATTTCTAGAATAATATCGCATGAAAAGACTCGGGTGGTTCTTCATCATAAGTTCCTCGGGTTCTCACGTTGCCTTTTCCATCTTATGGTTTCTCCACAAAACTTTTACCAGACGTGTCATCCGGTTTCTCAGTACTTGTTCTCTCATATCAAGAATCCTGACGGGATCTTCACAATAGGACAGATCAGGTTCCAGTTCTAATTCCTCATAGGTGAGTACATGCGTTGGGTCAGGCATGTATTTCCTCAACAGAGATACGTGGAACACATCGTGAACTTTAGAGAGACTTGGCGGCATTGCCAATCGGTAAGCTACAGCCCCAATTCGTTCTAGAACTTCGAAGGGTCCGATGTACCTGGGACTCAATTTACCTTTCTTACCAAAATGTATGACTCCCTTCCATGGAGATACCTTCAGGAAAACATGATCACCGACTTGAAATTCCAAATCCTTCCTTCTATTATCGGCATAGCTCTTCTGCCTACTTTGAGCTGCTTTGATGTGATTTTGGATTACCTTCACCTTTTCCATCGTTTCCTCCACCAGTTATGGGCCTACAAGTTTTCTTTCACCAACGTCATCCCAACAGGTTGGTGTACGAAATCTCTTTCCGTATAACGCTTCATATGGTGCCATCTGTATACTCGAATGGAAGCTATTGTTATAGGAAAATTCTACCAGTGGTAAATATTGATCCCGCATACCCTGAAAGTCAAGTGAGCAAGATCTCAACATGTCTTCTAAGGTCTGAATAGTCCGTTATGATTGTCCATCTGTCTGAGGGTGGTAAGCAGTGATCAAATGAAGTTCAGTATCCAGGTATTTCTGAAGACTTTTCCAAAATCTTGAAGTAAAACGGGGATCACAATCAGAAACAATTGATAAGGGTACTCCATGAAGTCTCACAACTTCATTAATATATAGTCTTGCTAGACGTTCCAGGGGTAGATCTTCTCTTATATCAAGAAAATGTGCTGACTTGGTAAGACGATCAACAATAACCCATATTGCATCATTCCTTCTAGGAGTCTTTGGTAGCCCCATGACAAATTCCATCGTAATATTGTCCCATTTCCACTCCGGTATGGGAAGAGGTTGCATGACTCCTCCAGGCTGTTTCCTTCCAGCTTTCACTTGTTGACAAACCATACATCTTGACACAAAATCAGCAATCTCCCTCTTCATATTGTCCCACCAAAAATGTTCCTTCAAATCTCTATACATTTTTGTGCTCCCAGGGTGTATAGATAAATTGGAACTATGAGCATCATCCAGCAATTCCTTTTTTAGATCAGGTAAATCGGGAACACAAAGTCTCTTCCCGAATTTCAAAATTCCATCTTCATACACAAAGTCTCTCAATCTCCCATCATTCACAGCTTTAATCTTCTTTTGGAATTCTTCATCATCGGTCTGAGAACTCTTAATCCTTTCTAGTAAAGATGGTTTGGCAACCATTTGAAAAAGCATTGATGTTTCACCTTCCCTGGTTATTCCCATGTCCATCTTCACTAGATCCATGAAAATTGTATCCCTTTAAATTCTCATATTGTTCAAAACTCCATGGTCTTTTCTACTCAAATCATCTGCCACCTTGTTTGCCTTCCCCGGGTGGTATTGTATCGTACAATCATAATCCTTGAGTAATTCAAGCCATCTCCTTTGCCTCATGTTGAGTTCTTTCTGTGAGAAAATATACTTCAAACTCTTGTGATCAGTATAAATCTCACATTTTTCACCATAGAGGTAGTGCCTCCATATCTTCAAAGAAAATATCACAGCTGCTAACTCGAGATCATGAGTAGGATAGTTTTGTTCATGAATTTTCAACTGTCGTGATGCATAGGCAATAACTCTATCATTCTGTATAAGGACACAGCCAAGTCCTTTCTTTGATGCATCACTATAAATAACGAACCCATCATTCCCCGATGGTAGAGTCAATATAGGAGCATTGACTAATATTTTCTTCAGTTCTTCAAAACATTCTTCACACTCTTTTGTCCAAACAAATTTAACCCCTTTACGTGTGAGCTTCGTTAACGGGTTAGCCAATTGGGCAAAATTATGGACGAAACGTCGATAATAACCTGCCAAACCGATAAAACTGCGTACCTCAGTTATACTCGTAGGTGTTGGCCATTCTTGGATTTCCTTGGTCTTAGAAGGATCAACAGAGATTCCATCTTTAGAGATAATATGGCCAAGAAAAGAAATCTCATGAAGCCAGAATTCACACTTGCTAAACTTCCCATATAATTCATGCCTCCTCAGAGTCTTCAAGATAATGTGCAAGTGATTTTCATGATCTTCGTAGGTTTTGGAGTATACCAAGATATCATCAATAAATACCACCACAAATTCATCGAGATACTCCTTGAAAACTCTATTCATCAGATCCATGAATACAGAGGGTGCATTAGTCAATCCAAACGGCATTATAGTAAACTCGTAATGCCCGTACCTGGTTCAAAATGCTGTCTTCGGAATGTCTTCCTTCTTCACACACAACTGATGGTATCCAGATCGAAGGTCAATCTTTGAAAAGTATTGAGCTCCATGCAGTTGGTCAAATAAATCATCAATACGAGGTAGGGGATACTTGTTCTTTATCGTTATAGCATTGATCTCCCCGTAGTCGATACATAACCTCATAGATCCATCTTTCTTTTTAACAAAAAGAACAGGGGCTCCCCATGGAGAAACACTAGGGAGAATAAATCCCTTATTACACAATTCCTCTAGTTGTTTCTTTAGTTCAAATAATTCTACAGTGGCCATTCTATAAGGGGTCTTTGATATAGGCCTTGATCTAGGAATCAAATCAATGGAAAACTCAACTTCTCGTTCTGGAGGATGTCCAGGTAAATCTTCCGGAAATACATCTACAAATTCTTTCACAACAGGTACATCCTCTATTTCAACATTCCTTTCCTCACCGACAGTTATTTCATTCTCTTCCTCCCCAAAGCCTGAAATATTTTCTCTAGGGAATTTATCCATTGCTCAGCTACTAAGGGATTTGTACTCTCATTGAAAGTTGGTGGTTGTTGCCTCATGAATCGATCTAACATTGATCCTCCACGCTACGGATCAGGGTGCTCTATACGGGTAAGGTTATTATTCATAACCTGAGTAAATTGTCCCAGTATGGTGATTAGCTGATCGGCACCAGTTGCATCACCAGCCCCACTATAATTATCTTTAGCAGGAGGGCAATCCCTACATAGAGTGCGTTCATTTATACGGTTTCCATTTCTTCCACTAGGCGCCATTTCTAAACAATGGCATAAACTAGATCAGTTTATGAATCAAAATACATAATCTCATACTTATAAAACACTTAACATAAATTGAACTATTTATGGATATAATCCATAATCATAAGAATGTTTTCTTTGAGGAATTATATACTCATAATCCCTTCAAAATGATTTGTAAAGAAAATGAGAGTTATCCTAAGCATATCCCCCAGGAGTGTCATAACCAAGAGTGCAGCAAGGCCCGTTGTCGTGCACCAGTTCCCGTTCGAGTCTAGCTCAAAGCGGTGTTTTCGGGTTTTACCCCTAGGTACATCTGTGCCAGAGCCGCCTCTACCTGCTCGTATCCAGACAGGGATGTATTGCTCAGAAAACTCACAAAATCTCTACAATACCAAAATTCTAGGAAGTTCTTCTATACTAATCCTCAAAGTTCATCTTAGGTCTACGTGCTCTAATCAGAGTTTATCTAAATCTAGATTCCAAGGTTTGTACTAAACTTCCTCTGATACCAACTGTAATGCCCCGACCCCAGTTACCCAGAGTCGGTGCATCATTACATAACATTGGCATGATCACAAGAAAGATCAAATCTCGAAAGACCGATTGGTTTAGTAGCCTTGTAAACACTAGATATATTCATAAGTCTTACATTACATCATAAAATGAAAAACTACTACAACAACATATTGTCTCCATAAACCACACTCATATCCCCACATAATATCCCTGTAGGTCATTCATAATTTACTTCTTCACTTCTTGGGAAAAATAAAACATAGAAAAGGGGTGATCTCAAATGCCCAGTAAGGATAACAATATAGCGGAAACATTCATAAATAAGAATAAACATTTAAGGCAATGTATAACTAAAACAAAAGCCTTTCAAACTTGAACTTTCAACATAGTATGGCATAAATAAAATGAAATGATGCTATTTACTTATTCACATGGGTATTCTACTAATCGAATAATCACATGCAAAATCAATAACCACTTTCATAATGATGGAATGCATAATGCCAGACTATCATAACCACATAGCCAAGGCCTTGTGCCAAGACTACAAATAAGATTTTGTCAAGGCCTTGTGCCAAGACACTAGTTTGTCTCATGAGACCTACCGATGCATCGAGGAGCTATAGCGGGCTCCACCCGTCACATATTAAGTCCAATGCATTCCCATATGAAAAGGTTTAAACATAACATAAACATTCGTATTAAAACTAGCATACGAAATGTCAATAATTTCACCATAAACTATGAATGGTATAAAAATATAACATCCACAGTCAAACATATCACAAAACCTTCAATACAATATAGAAGTTTTGTATCATAATAAATCAACTTCAAATAAGCGTAAAATCCATCAAAGGATGTTGACATAGATGAAATCAAAACACTTTTTGGAGAAATATCTCTTTCTATTTTTGAAAGCATTTAAGAGCCATATAAAAATAAAACATTTTCTTGAAAATATTCTTATAAGCTTGTAAGGAAAGCTTTGAAGATTTTATAACGGCAGAAAATAACCGCACTTGCCGTATAAGTTAAAAAAAACATTCTTACCTTAATTCTGTCGAAAAGGTTAAAAAGGACCTTGTTTTGAAAACGACCGAAAGATTCCTTTATAAACCACTTATAAAAGTCAAAAAGGGTATAAATGACTTTAAATCATATTCTAGTAAATAGTAAAAATGTTTTGAAATACATTTTTAAAAAACATGTATGTGGATGATAAAGAGATCCCAGTAGATTATTACGTATAAACAACCTCGGATAATGAAGAGATTGTGAAATAACCCTTACCAATTTGGTAACTTATGAAACATACAACCCATGAAAGAGGTATAATACAATTAATATGTAAATACACATAAATTAGAGTGTATTACACAAAGAATATAATTATGGGCAGTACATACACCACACAAAAGGTAATGGTGGCAATATGGCATGAATCTCACGGGAATAAGGAGTGAGATGAAAACCCCTTACCTTGTACTTTTCCTTGGTTGGGGTAGGTTAACCTCCTGTATAATGGTGAAATAATTGTAACTAAATTATACAATAATCATATACATTAATATGATATCATATATGATCTTTTAATATTGATTTGATAATAATATCTTAGTATTATCGTTGTTTCGGGTGTTAACTTACTTGTTTTCTTTTATATGTTTTGTTACGTAAGACATGTTTGTAAAGGATAGGTTTTATATTATTCATATCCAGAATGATATCAAGTCCTTAAACATCATTTTTTAAATCATCAAATGATAATTATACTTGAATGGATACGATGGAGAATGAATCTCATCGCGTTCGTGGAGACGGTAGTCCGTACGTACGCACGAGCGACAATATCATTCTTTTGATATTAAAATAATATATAAATGGATGGTATATCATATATACAGAATCATTAACATGTTATATTTATTATTTACATGAGTTACACATCATTATTATACCCATAAAAAATAATAATATATTGAATAACAATTACACCACGACGTGGAGACGGTAAGCCGTACGTACGCACGTATGGTGACATGTTATTCAAAGGGTGTATAGAATACTGAATATGGTTGTACCATATTTATAATAACATGACAGTATATGTATGATACTGGATTTATTATTTTAGAATGGTAACAACAAAGGAAGAAGAAGTGGAAGAATAAATGAACTTAGAAAAGGGTGGTGAAATCATTACCTCTTCTTCGGGTTCTTCCTTTTGATTTGATCAAAAGGGATCCTTAGGTTGGCTTTCTGATCAAAATAAGGCCCCTAGGTTGTAGTGAGGGAAGTTGGGAGAGTATTTGGGCAGATTTTGGCCGAACCAAAAGGCTTTGAAGGTGTGAAGAAATGAGAAGGAGGAGTTCCCTTTTATAAGAGGGGTGAGGGGCACCTTTGGAAAAGCTAGAAATATTAATTTATAATAAATTCATATTCGGTTTATAATGGATCCAAAGTTGATTATTAAAAGGTTAAGGTGGGTATGGGTCGAAAACAACTCAACCAATAGAATTTATACAGGTTTGGGTACTTATATTAACCTTATCTTTAAGTATTAACTCTAAGTTAATTAGTTTCACTTTTACAATGTCTCTTTTTATTTTTATATAATATGGTTAATAAACTTACTACATACATCCAAGCGACCCCCAAGTGTTCCATTAATGATGAACCTATCATGATATAAGTCTCTTGGCCGAACCTTATATTTTTAGGAATTTAATATCAATTAATAATATAATATTTGTTTTAAGAACTCTTTTATGTCAATTTTGACACTATTCAATAGTTGATTTTTGTGAAACTCATAACAGATTGATTACTTCGAAAAAAGTCAATTAAATCAATCCTAATATATCATATTATCCTAGAAAATTAGTTTAATTCATTAAAAGTTTCATATTATATTTATTTGGGTATTTATAATATCAATTATTTTAATTTTTCACTATTATAGTAATTACTGCATCATCATTGTGTCATAAATAAAATAAATTATTTAATGTCTAAAAATTATAAATAAAATATCATTATATAAGAAATCTTTTTATCTTTCTAATGAATATTTATAATCTAAAATCCAACATATATAACCCTATGTAACAATTTTTGTTCTAAAAGATATATGCTTGTGTCATTTTTGTATTCATTTTAACTTAATTAAAATAAAGTGTCATTATCACTTACAAGTGGATCCGTGGGGTCCCAAAATCGACCCAAAGATGTCCATGGTCGACCATGTATCAACCAATAGGGTTAAGACACGTTTTATGGTAATTTAGTATTATTATAATATTATTTTTTAACCCTTATTTACCGGATTTACCCTTAACCATGGTAAATAAAATATTTACCGCAGTAATTATTCAAAATGTCTAAAAATAAAAGTTACCTATTTACACAATTTGAAAATCCTGATTCCAAATATGGAATCCATTTTCCTAAATTCAAAACACATAAGTGGCAGAAATTAATTTAAAATTAATTCCCGCTGTCAAAACAAAAAGCGTGTTTTTAAGAGATAATAACTATCAAAAGATTGACACTTGTTTATGTTCGGTTTAATTGTAAAATTATGTCCAATTACCAACATTATATTAAATGGTAAAAATATATTCTAAATATACTTTAAAACTACTAAAATTTATAATTTATCACTATTAATTATTTTGATTAAAAAAGTTGTTTTTAATTAAAATTTAGTAATTTTCACTATTCATCAAAATATGAAAGTTATCCGAAAAGTACCAAAATTTCACCTTAGGCTAAATTAGATATTCCGAATCCAAAAATGAAGTCCATTTTGAAATATAAAATATATATAATTTTAAAAAGTAGGTATTACTATTCATAACGGCTAGTTTGATTGGTTGTTAGAACTCGGTGTTGCGTACAACACACGCTATCACATTATTCAAAGAGAAGCGTACCATAGAAGCTTGGGGTGTTACATAAAGGTTATTCATGGTCTCTATGGGATAAAAGAAGGATTTATTTAAATGTGGTCATTAAGGATAAGTTCTTTTCAAAAATGCCTCAATAATTTTAAATATGCTTTTGTACAGTCATAGATTTGACAAGTTCAAATGAATGTTCTGGTAGGTGACATGTCCCAAGATCACTCAAGAAATATGCTCAAGAATAAATAGGAAGTACTTGGTCTAGAAATACTCTCATGAATGAGACATATGATATTGGAAAATCACTCAAGGCATGATTAATAATAACAAATCAATTCACATGAATTTCAGAAATTCAAAGTATGAAAAATGGTAGGGAAATTTCATTTACACAAATCAACTAATTCCATTAAATCATGAGTCATCATTTAAATATCCATGCTTCACTTTAAACATTAAATTTTCAATTTTACCTATTGAATATCATTAACATTGAAATCTAAAACATGGAATCACAGTATTCCTAAGAAACTCATGTCTACTAGATAAGTTAAGTAAAGAAATAATTCAAGTGTGGACATGCAATTTTATCTTTAAAGTTCAAAACATGTTTTGGAACAAAAAATGTAAGGAGTTTAAAATATTAAACATTACATATGAACTCCCTTTTAAAACAAGGATTCAGTCATCTTCCTCTATTTAAGGCTTCCTTTTCCCATTTATGAACCTACAAAATAGAATTACTCACTTAAGAACAAGGATCATGTCATTAAAGCTAAAAAAGATAATGAGGAGTGGGTCGAATTCTATACTAATCTAAAAAAGGAATTTGAAATATAAAAAGCATGTAAAGATAAATATTGGTATGATCCCCCAACTGGGCCCTGAATTTTTAATGCCTCTAGTGGGCAGTAGCAGCTGTTATCCATAATCTAATGATGGTTGGAGCTTCTTTGACATGAACCACCACATGTGGCTTTTCCCAACATCCACATTTGTTTTCTTGTGGAGAAGGACTCCATGGATAGAGTACACAAAATCTTCCCCCGTCTCAATGTGGTACAGCTTGAATAGAGGGGGTAGGATGAATTACATATCCTCCTTCTTCTTAGTTGCTACTTATGCAACATCTCCATCTTCTTCCATTATTCCCTCAAAAAGAATATTCAATGTCTTTTGGGAGCTCTAGGTGTTACTAAACAGGTGCATCTTATTTTTCATATTCATCCTCCAAGGCATAATAAGAGTCATACGATTTTTAAAATTATAAACAGTCGGGAGTTATACTCAAATTAGTTTCAATAAAATTAAAAGAGTGTGAGTTCAAGATTGTATCATCTCCCTGATTTGGTTCGGCTTCAATATTTTCTTTGGTGAAGAGTGCCTCTTGGAGTTCATTATTATTGGATGGATGTAGGTAGTCAGGATCCTCCATCTCAAGTTTGTATTCAACTTCATAAATTCCTTCATTGAAATCCTGGAAGACTCGTGGCGCTTCTTTCTTGGCCTTGAATCTTTGTACGTCATCTTGGATTTCATCGGCCATGGCCATCAAATCTTCAAGTGAGATCTACATTGCTAGTCATATTTCCTTTTGTTTGAACCTTATAATTAGAGCATCTTCCCTTCATTGGAGTTCCCTCTTAGTGTAGTCTATTTCTTCCTCATGCACCTATGATTAATTATTCCATGCATAATAATTTGAGTTTTAAGACATCATGGAAAATGTTTTTTTTAGATTTTTTTAATGAAAAAAAAAGTAAAATTTTTACAGAAACATGAATTTTAAAAAATTGATCGAAATAACTACTTAACTCCCCAGAAATGGTGCTAGTTTTGACGCACGCCTGTCGTAGGGCATGGAAAAAAGCAAATTTATTTTCCTAGTGCAGCACAATGGATGACCAGGGTCATCTCACTTGAGGAGCGTCACAATTGGTTCAATCACTAATTCTAATTCACCTAATCTAATTCTTTTTTGGTTTTTTAATATTTATTGAAAATATTGTTTTAAAAGGTTTTGAAAAACATGAAATTAAAATAATGAAATGAAAACTTTAAATCTAAATGAAGATGCATATGCAGACAGAATGAAATTAATGAAGAAAAGTCTTGGTCCTAGGGTTGGATAACATGGGTTCATTCATCATTTATTTATTTTTTAAATTCAATTTAATAATTCATTTTATGAAACCTCATTGATTAATTACTTTCCTTTGATTTATTTAGTGTGTGATTTTAGCATGCCTCTGACATACCAAACCACACCTCCTCCGATAGTCAAATAGAGTAGCACCTTAACCGAGAATGTTATTCCTACAGGACCCGACTCCACCGTATGTCATTTAATCCCTTGTGGAAACCCCAAATCCACCATTTTAAGGGTTTTTCTAAGATAAGGTAGAGAAAATTAATGAATCAATGGAAAGAAATAGATTTGGAAACAGTGTCGTGGTGGACGATTGCCACACCCGTGCAATATTTCTGCCTCCACCACAAATAGAATAAAAACAATTTCAAAGCACAATAATAAATAACACCGTTAAACCTCCCATGGGTCCAAGCCTCTAGTTAGTCACTTTCCATGGAAAAGTTCATAGAGATCATGATGGAAATATGGAAGAGAGAGAATGAGAATTAGATTTAGAAGAGAAAAGGGGTGGAAGAAGAAAAGGGAAACACTTTAATATAAAAAATATGAATGCATTAAATGAGAAAATAAAACTAAAATAAAAATAAAATAAAAAAATAATAAAAAATATAAATTTCCCTTTGCCTCCTCTCCTTGGTTCCCCGGATGGTGTGGGGATGGGAAAGAATGATTTGAGGGGTAGGAGCTCCTCTCCTTTTATAGGCACGTTTCTGTCCTCCACAAGTTGTCGCATTTTTTACCAATTAATTCTCCTAATAACGCATGGAACACTTCATGAGAGTTGTTCATTAAATTGTTGGAAGTTCACCCTCCAAATTTCAGATCATTTGGTCACATTTTGTAGGAGTTATGATTTTTCATTAGCGGTTTCTGTTTCTGGACGAAGGATCCAGGCAGCTTCCTTCAAAAATATATCACTCAATGGTCACCTTAATGGATTCAAAACTCATTTTAATTTATTTTGTGACCTAAAATTTTAGTCCTATTTTATCCCCAAATTGAATCAACTCATTTGGATGTTTTTAGAGAGAATTTTGATTCTGTTATGGACGTGGGGTCCACGTTGTCCGCCCGGAAAAAACTTCAAATTTGTTGATATTTTACAGCCTCTAGATGATCGATTCAGCTGCTATTCCAGAAGAAAAAAATTAAGTAAATTAAATAAAGATTATAGAAAAATTTTAATCACAAAATTTGGACATGTATTTTATGAGAAATGACAGAAATACCCCTGTGATAACAATCTGTTAAAATTGCAGATTTAGGACATTTTTGCATTTAGGCTCAAAATAACACAAAAACCTAAATATGATTCATATAATCTCAAATTAATAATTTAGGATGATTAAAAAAATTGAAATACATATAAAAAATGTGGAAAATATTATCTCTATCAATTCCCCCACAATTAAATTGTGCTTGTCCACAAGCATAAAATCTCAACATGGAATTCAGAGGAAGTCAATGTTACCAATATTCAATTTCCAAAGTAATAAAATTTAACAATTTTAAATGTCAAATAAAACATAAAAAATCCACATAAATATAAATTTAATTTCCCATTTTTCAAATAAACAATTAATTCATGTATTTTACTTTTCCCCTTTGAAAAAATGGAACTTCTTCTTTCTTTCATTCAAGCTTCTCAATTCATTATTATTTAGCATGCCACATCATAATTTACCTCACCTTTGAATTTTGACTCTCATATATCATGATACAATTCAAGTAGAGTTATGCTCATATCATGAGAACATGCACCTTATCCATAATCTTGTAAAATAACTACTTTATCCACCTTGTAAAGACAAAAGGCACATAAAATCATGAGGACTTTTCAATAAAGGTTCAAATAACTTTGAGACTAAAGGTTGGTAGGATTTGATGTTTTAAAAATTAAGTCTTGAGGAGGAGGTTTATCAAAAAAATTAATTAAATTATCCTCTTCAAAGTAGAAACACCCACTTCCCCCAAAACTCAAAGTTAGGTCATGATCAAAGTAAAGCATGATGAATGATTAATGCACCCTCTTGATTTTTTAAATTTTTTTAATTTTTTTTATTTTTTCAAAAGTTGTGATTAGATCAAACCTCACATCCATCACCTAAACACATGTGATAAGAGGACCTTCGGTCTAGAAAATGGTGATTTTTTTCCCAAATCACAACCCATTTTCTCATTTTTTTGGTTCTTTTTGTCATTTTTTTATTTTTTATGTTTAAATTCAAGAGGGGAAAACAATAAAGTATAATGAATGATTACACAACCTTTTAAAATTCTCAAAATAGAACCCCAACACTTTTTCCCTACAATTTATAACATCCCTTCCACCATGATTACCTGCACCCCCACACTTCATTTTTAAAATATCATGAAAATGCCAAGAGTAGGGTAGGAATGGATAAAAATGGCTTGAAATATGGATCATCCCTATAAATATTATTCATGGTCTCTATGGGATAAAATAAGCATTGATGTAAAGGTGTTCATTAAGGATAATGGATTTTCAAAAACGTCTCAATCATTTTAAATGTGATTTTGTACAGTCGTAGCTTTGACAAGTTCAAATGCAAGTTCTGGTAGGTGACATGTCCCAAGATCACTCAATAAATATGATCAATAATAAATAGTAATTACTTGGTCTATAAATACTCTAAAAAATGAGACATATGATATTGGAAAATTACTCAAGGCATGATTGAGAATAACAAATCAATTCACATAAATTTTAGAAATTCAAAGTATGAAAAATGGTAGGGAAATTTTATTTACATAAATCAACTAATTCTATTAAATCACGAGTCATAATTTCAATATCCATGATTTACTTTAAACATTAAATTTTCTATTTTACTTATTGAATCTCATTAACATTAAAATATAAAACATGGCATCACAGGATTCCTAAGAAAATCATGTCTCCTAGACAAGTAGAGGAGAATTATTCATTAGAATTAAATTTATTAGTTGACTTACCAAAATAAATAAATCATTTCACTTGGTATTGCTGAAGTAGAATATATTACAGTGATAAAGGCATGTACTCAGTTAATTTGGATAAAAAAATAGTTGGATGGTCTTGATAAAAATTTGAAAATTCCTATGATTATTTTCAGTGAAAAGAAAAGTGCAATAAATCTTATAAAGAATTTATTTAAATATTCACATGTGAAACATATTGAAATTTGTTATTATTTCATCAAGGAAAAGGTGAAACATTAAGTTATCAGGGAGGATCATATTGGAACAAATCAATAAGTGGTGGTAATATTTACAAAACTATTGACCACATTATCATTTGAATAATATCGATTAATTTTTTTGTTCAATTACCACCAAAAGATTAAAGAGGTTTGGAATGTCCCCTCTCCCCGAATATATTTAATTTTTAACTTGGTTTCCAATTTATTACAGGTCTCATACCATTTATCTTTATTGTATGGGGAATTGGATAAATTGGTAAAATTGGATAAAATTCAAGAAATAAGTTTCAAAATTAAAGAGAATAATCAGACTCCCATGTCAATTTGGAAAATATTATCTCAAGGGGGATTCATATTTACATAATAAGTATAAGGGATAAAATACATGAGGATTAATATCAAATATTGATGGATATAAGAGGGGTCTTATCAAATTAGTAGTTGATAAAGATAGAGGTTCAAGGTGAGAATAAAGGTATTTTTATAACACTTGTTTTCTTCACCAAGCATTGGTCACACATACTTAGTTTTAGATAAAAACCCTTTAATACTTTTTGGATTTTATGGAGAGTGATGAACCTTGTAATTGACTTGTGATTACCGACATACCCAAAGAGGGGGAGTGTTTTAACCTAAGTTATTTGAGGAGAAAATGTTGGAATTAAGGTCAATCAAAAATGAGATTGTCGAATTTTGATCACATGTGAATGTGTTTATTGATAATAAGAGTGAATGGATGCGATATGAGGTTAGTAAAGGTTGTATTAAATTTGGAGCTAATTTGAAAAGGTTTGAAGAAATTTTTGGTGATGGTGATCAAACCACATCATGATCATAGTACATTTTTCATGTCATGGTTTATAAAATAGAATAATAAAAGAAAATATAGATTCAAAGGAAACCACAAGGAGAAACCATGTCATGGTTCTATAAAACTTATTAGTTTAAAACCACCACTATATTGGTCACCATTTTTTAGAAGGATGCTTGATATAATTCTATGACACCACAGGTTGATTAAACCATTTCATGGTTTTCATTATGATTTTAGATTAAAAAATGTATTTTTCATGGTTGTAGAAAGATAAATGATTGTGGTTATAGTGGATTATTAAAAAATGATGGTTTTAGGAATAGTAGAAGAGAATGTTTGGGCTTAAGGCCAACTTGTCTTTTGTTATATTTGATAGATCATTCTCAATTTATAAAATGTAAAAATCATAACCAATGAATTTTTTTCCAAAGAATATTGACATATAAAACATGGAAACCAAGAGAATATATTTTAACATTAATTTTATTATTAATTTAAGAACAAGAATAAAGGTTACCTTAATCTTCATATCTTTCTTCATTGAGGATGTTGATTATTCTAACCTGATCGGTGTAGCGTTATTGTGTTGTGAGGACCAAAAGTAGATCCCCTCTGGTGATGATCCACACTGCTTCCTTGATCTTCAAACAATACCAATGAATTGTTGGGTGCTAATGTGGTTGATTGATCATATTGCGTTATTCACCTTTGATCGCTTCAAGTTCCTTTGGGCTTTAAGGAATCTCTCTTATTATTCTTGTTCTTGAGAGGATGAGAGGATGGGGAAGATCGTAAAAGGAATACATTGTTCAAAATGATTAACATTCTCTAAAATGTGATAATAGTCTATTTATAGACCTAGGTTTAAGGTTTTAATATTTAATTAATTGTACAAGGGACCTTTAATAAACTATTAAACCCTAAGAAATGCAATTTCATGTAATGAAATAGTATTATTATTTTATTCCATGTCGTGTGCTAACTGGAACAATGATAAATATTATTTTACGGTCATGAAAATTAATATTTATCATCAGACCTAATATCAGTTTGTTCATTCTCCTAGACATTTGTCGAATACCCAAATAAATATTTTTATTAAATATTTATTCATTCAATAAATAAACAAATATTTTATTCACTAACTACCGAATAAATATTTATTTAATATTTTCATAACCAAATAAATTATTTGTTTAATAAATAAATAATTATTTATTATGGCATGAATAATAAGTGGTAAATAAATATTATATATTTTTGTACTTAAACAATTACCTTACAAATAAATATTTATTTAATATTTTCAGTCATTTAATAAATCTTGAATAAATATTTACTCTTGTTCTATATAATAATATTTATTCCAATTGTTAAATGTAAATAATATTTAACTGGGATCAAAGGAAACATTGTAATCCTCTAGGAATCTTCCTCAATGGCATTAGGCAAATTTTCTTAAAGTTCAAGGATAATGTCTAGCAATGGGTCAAGTTAACCACAAAGAAAATGTGTCGCAACAACAAAACCATAAATGAATACTCATTGTGTAATATAATCCATTTGTTAGGATATATCATCAAGTAGGTTGCACACCTGTATTATCAACCTATATGCTTGATATGTCTTTCTTTGAACACCTGAAATAAAATAGTCTTCACACCATGACTATGGAATTTAATACAACAATTCCATTTCAATTAAAGGGTTGAGATATCAACTTCTATAAATATGTAAGGGGTAAATCCTTCCTTGAATTATCTATTAATAATATATCATTTGTGATGAACCCAACATACCCAACTTCACCATGGACTATTTCATCATGGTTTAAAATAATACATTAAAGTGTGTGAGTCCTGACATTCATTAATAATATTCTTAAAGTCCAAGAATCATTACACGTGCTTGTAGATAGGAAAATATAATAGCACATAAAATGTGGATTTCCTATAGGCAATTCTATTCTCATAATCTCTCATATTAGAGATTACTAAGTGTGAACCTCATGAGATGAAGTATCATCTACTTATGAGTATTATAACTTGATAGGAAACATATTATGTGTCTCATTATAAAATTTTATCTGACCGTAGAACAAGGTTTAATAATATCATCATGTCATTTCAAGTTTCTTATTATAGTGGAGAACTGTTATGCCCTTTTCAATGCGAAAAATACTATAAGATATTATTAAATTAAATTCACTCAAAACTATGAATGATATGTAATAATATATTGATATTCACTTATTTAATGGTTGGTTCTAGGACATTAAGTCCAAGAAAAAACAAACAGGGTTGGATAACCATGTTTCAATGCATGTTATGGTTTACCTGTTTATTTTTTTATGATTCCTTTATGAAATGGGATATGAAGTAATTATGGACATTTATGTAGAATATTTAATTAAAAACATACAACTTGATCATGATGGAGGTTTTCATGAAAGGTATTTTTTTAGACAAATAAACTAAGGGTATTTAAGGAGCTCAGGATAAACCTAAAATGTAGTGGGAAACAAACAATGTCATAGTGAGTTGGATATACAAAATTACAAAGAAATAAATGACTAGATTTTAAATAGGATGTAAAATTGGAGGATTTGGTTTTTATGATCAAACTATTGTCTAGGAAACTACACATTTTTTTCATGTATACATCATGGTTTTCATGAATTGTGAATATTTTTCAAATTTGGTTCGAATTTAAAATATAAAAAGATAATATCTTTTGTAAAAAAATTACTCAACAACAATGGATTTTTTTAAGGTCAATAATGTTGTGAAATATTACATATGAAGAGGTAAAAATATTAATAGGATATTTAAAGAATATTAAAGTTAAGATTTGGAAGAATAAGGGGAAAACACAGCACAAAAATTAGAAGAAAAAATTTATTAGAAAATTGGGAGGGATATTATTGTGATAGTTTAGAGAATTTAATGTACTAAAATATTTGGATTTGATTGATAAAGTTTAATATGAAGAGAAACACACAAGTTAACATGGTGTATTAATTGTCTTTATTTAAATTATGTATAAGTGACCTATGGGTCATGTTATTATTTTCTTATCTTTTAGTAGTAAGTAGAGGGATATATAGAGGGAGTGACCCTTGGTATTAATAGTGAGTTGATTCTAAACTTTGTGATCGAAAAATTGAGTTAGTGATCTTCCTTGGTACATTGACACATCATCAGTGTATGATACTTTGATGTATCTTGTATGAGTGAACCTAGTAAAATACCCATGTTGTTGCACATTACTTTTTATATTTGGATGTTATACATGTTTAGTTTTAATTGATAGATTTGATTGTTCATGTTAACACAAAATCATTCTAAAACTAAATATGAATGTTTAAATTCCAAATTCACCTCACTCTTAGACTTTTTTTGGATTTTTGGTCCCAAAAAATTATTATTTTATATGAGATCAGTTTTAACAGGGACTGATTTTACACTCCCGCATTCCTAAAAATTTTCAATTGATGGAAATTTTCATCAAACCTATGATAAATGTTTAATATCATCATTTAATCTCTAATTTTTTATTATATACACATATATTTTGAGAAGGGGTGGGAATGTTTGAGTTTTTTATAGTTTATTAAAAAAAATAACTTTGTTACAACTAACACTTATCTTTTTAAGGATAAATTTATTATAATAAGCCTTATTTTTTTGACTAAAATACATATCATCATTCATCATTACATTTTTATTTCATTACTTTTTTATATATGTTTTTTATTTTGGTACCATTTTAGTCCATGAAATATGTATTGTAACATCCCAACATGAGAGCCATTAAATGGTTCCGCGAGTCAGTAAGTCACATGGCCTCAAGTGCGCCTCCCCATATGTCAAAGGCTACTAACTAGCAGTAAGAGTCTATGATGGTACGGTGGGGAGAATATAACCTAATGATCAAAATAAAGAAGTTTAATCATAAATGAATAAAAATGAGGAAGCATAATATCAACCAAAAACAATAGTTAAATCATCCAGACAACAATAATAATAATCAGAGTCAGGGGCAATGTCATATACTAATTTATGAGCATTTCATGGAGCTATACAAAAGACAAGTGACATGTTCTTATCGTGGGGTGTGAAAAAAAATATTCCCTAAGTTAAAATGTAGTATAGTGGTCAAACTAGGTTGTCTCTAGATAGTAGCACACAACAATCGCGTTTGTCACTTGAAATTAGAGAAATAAGTGGAGGTTGTTTTTAAAAATTATTTGATTTTAAAAAAGAAATAATTCTATTAAAATAAAGTTTGAACACAAATTGATAAATAGAGTGATGAGATTAGGGTAGGATCACATTTTTCAATGTCATCATGGTCATAAAAATCAGTCCCCCTCTCTTACTATTGAATTATAAATGAAATATTTCTCGATCGAGTTGCCAATCATCCTGGGATGAAGGAAGTAATGGAAATCACTCATGTGTGCATGAAAATTCATAAACCATTATCAAACAACTAATTAAATCCCAGATCAAGAATTATTTCTACTTATAAATCTATAAAAAAATCACTTATTCGACACACATTTCAATGATCACTAGACACTCACCACCTAACACGATCTACTTGATCGAGAAAAATTGCATTGTGTGGAGGGAGTTCAAAGATATTGAACTAAATATATTAACAATTAATTACACTAAAACCCAAAATACAATCACATTAGGAGAATTGAGAAAAATTAAAATATAAATCATTCAATAGAAGAAGAAAAAGTTTTAAATTAATGCGCAATACTCCGACATTACAAAAGGAAAACTCTCCCTTCACCGATCACTCAAGAGTTTTACCCCTCCATATAAAGTATAATAGAGTTGAATGGGGAAGAAGAGAGAATTGTGAAACTAAAAAAAAGAAAATAAAAAATAAAAAGATCTTCAAGATTCCAATCCTATAGAATATCCTCTCTTTGACCTTCTTCAACACCTTTGAATGAAGGTGGACACTCATATTTATAGGGTTGAGGGGTGGAAAATGTTCCCTATAGATTTTTTCCACTGAAAGTTTGAGTTTATTTAGCATGATAAATGGTCGAATATCAAGAAGTTATATTCATAAAATTTATTCCCCTCTACCCTTTTAATGATCCCATAAAATCTTATCTTATTTGTATAAATTTTAAAAAACTTATTCCCAAATTACTAAAGAATACTTTTTTTCCCGATGAGGCTCCTCAACTTCCTCCACTTTAGCACATTAAATAGATGCCTCAATGACTAAAATTATACATGAAATTTAATTTTAAAATGATATTAGGGGTATTATTTCAAATACAGATGAAATCACCTCATTTTTATGTCTCTAGGTTGATATATACCTCTATTACTGAGGTGGGTTCCATTCTGTTGGCCAGAAAAATTTCTCCACTTGATTGATTTTTATGGGCCAGTGTGTTTTGAATTGAATATGGATCTAGAATACAGAGTAGAATCCTGCAAAAAAAAGGAATCATACAAAAAAAGAAACACTTCAATTGGATCAAAATTGTAAAATTTATGCCAAAAAACAGAAGATCCAGAAAACTGCTAAATTTTTAAAATTAAGAAATTTCCACAATTAAGCCCAAAATTCACCAAAAAAACTAAAATAGTGAAAATAACCTCAAATTTATTAATTTTTAAGGATTAAATCATTGAAACACACATGAAAAATAATTAAAATATTAACTCTATCAATTCCCTCACACTTAGCACTTGGACTCCTATACAAGTAAGCATCAAAATCAAATCAAAGCAAATTCAAAACACATACCCATGAGATCCACCAATTCCACACCAAGAAACAAAAGATATCATTACTCATAAAAAACCATTATTTCAAGTTCTCTGTTTATATCATTCAATATATTTTCACTTTATTTCTCCTCCCATGCACACGAGATACCTACCTCATGTGACTTTTCTTTAATCTTACAAATATTAATTTTCAATAAGGATTTTTTCATCCAAACCCATGAAAGAGTCACCATAGGCTTGATAAATTCATACTTATATGCCCAATGTGAATCAAGGAAATTTTTTTATCATAAAAACTTTATAGGTTTATTTTCTGTATTTTGGTCGGTGGGATTTTGATGTCAAAAATTTTGAGGCCAAATGAGGAGGGTTTGGCTCTTTTTGAAGAAAAATTGAAAGATTATAATTTTCACTCAAGTATGGTCTTCTACTCACTCCCCTTAGTATAAAATCATACCCATAATCATGAAAGATCAAGTAAAGTTCACAAAATTTTGAATTTTATTAGTAAAAATTTCAATCTTCTCAAACATAATTTTTCTTAAAAGCTCCAAATAGGCAGAAAAGGCACATATTTCAAAAAAATGATTTTTTTCAGAAGAAAAAATGTATTGTAAGAATTTTATTTTCCACCTAAAGTTGCAAAAAATGATGTAGCACAATACAATATAGCTTCCCCCCACACTTAAGTTCAACTAGATCTTACAATTTCACTTCAAATACAGGTTTAATGGGGAAAATTGGCTTGTAATGTGGCTAACATAACAGGTTGTTCATGGATTATATGGGATATAATTATTACATGTACAAGTAAGGATATAAAAACGTATTCTCTTGAAAATGGGGCTTTAAAACCAAATTAATGACTCAATCATTTAAAAAACAAGTACCTCAAACCCTCAAGTTTTGATAGTAATGAATCAAATTCTGGTTAAACCAAGCATGGTTTGGTTATCTCAATAAATGAGGTGCACTCCTGGAAAAAGGGGTTATACCCACGGTTCAAAACCGTGGGTATAGCCCCCAAAACCGTGGGTATAGGCTATACCCACGGTTTTGAAAACCATGGGCTGGAACGACGTTGGTATAGGGGTCTTAACCTATACCCACGGTTATACCAAACCGTGGGTATAGGTGTGTCACACAACAGCACCACGCGGTACAGCGTGGCAGGCACTTACACCACGGTTTGAACCATGGGGAATTTATTCGATTCATTTTAAAAAAATCTCCTTCAGCAATGTTTGAACCCTGCTCTCTACACTTTACAACGAACGCCTGGCCAACCAAGCTGAAATTATTTTATGTTTTATATATATATATATATATATATATATGCGTATATATATTAATATATCCTATGTCGCGTATTCAAAAAATGCGGCCTCGATGATTCGAACCTGCGCCTCCAGCTACGCCTCGTGCCCGCACCCCACGACGGACCAGACGACCAGGTATTTTAATCTGTTATACGTTCATATATCTGCCTATATATTTTAATATAAACGTATATAAATTCAAAAAACGTGACCGCGGGGATTCGAACGGTTGTCTCGCAGTACTCCTCAACACCACTTACCAACTGAGCTGACATTATTATTCTTTATATATATATTCATATGCTTATATATATTAATATAATCCGTGAAAAAAAAATTCCCGCCAAATTTTTCCCGTGTCCCGCCTAATGTTTTTTCCCCGCCATAACGCGGGAAAGCTATACCCACAGTTCTGGAGAACCGTGGGTATAGGTCTTCAAAAAAAACCGCAATACCTACGGTTTTGAAGAACCATCGGTATAGGTCTTCGGAAAATACCCTATACCCACGGTTTTCTCCAAAACCATGGGTATAGGTCTTAAAAGAAAACAATACCCACGGTTTTTGGAAAAACCGTGGGTATAGACCTATTTTACAGTAGTGGTGAATGAAAATAATATGAAAACAATGGTTCATAATCATCATAGGAAAGTGATTTCAAAGATAAATAAAATGATATGTAGTATGGAATTCAAAAATCAGAGTACTTCTCATGAAATTCTCAAAGATTTGAACATGAAACAAAGTCATTTTCAGCATTTATTTAAGATCAGTTTCATAGAATAAATTGTTTCACTCATAGAAATGGGTTTCAAAAATAGAAAATATAATCATTTGAGCTCCCAAGTTTTAAAAACAAAAAAAATTGAAAAATAAACACACAAAATTTTGAAAAACACGTAGTTTTTTTTGAAAAATAGAAAAACAAACAAAAAAATACTAAACTACAAAGGTTCCCTCCAACACACTTAAATGATATAGTGTCCTCAATGCATTAAAATGGATTTAACATTTAATTATATTTGAAAATGAATCACTACAAGTAAGAAAGTTTAAAATAGAGGTACAACCTGATGGATTTTATTGATAAATAGGTTGGAGGAGTGTGATCTCCTCCACTAGATCTGATGGAATGGTCTCATGGAATTTCTTTAGCCTGTGTTCATTAATAGTTAATGGATCCTACTCTCCATCCTTCATAATCTGCACAACATTAAAAGGATATACATGAGTAACTATAAATAGACCTTCCCATCTGGAATGAAGTTTACCTAGAATCAGATTGAGTCTTGAGTTGAATAACAACACTTTGTCTCTAGTATGGAAGTCTTTAAATTGGATCAACTTGTCATGATCCACTCTTTTTCTCTATTTTTAAATCCTGGAACTTTAAAATTCTTCCCTTATAATTTCCTCTGGCTCCTGAAACTACAATCTTCTCTCTATCCCAGTACTTTTAAGATCCAAATTTATCTTCCTCGCGACCTGATATTCCTTATGCTCCAATTCCACTAGCAGATGAAAACTTTTCCCATAAATAAAACTATATGGACTCATTCCAATTGGGGTTTTGTAGGAATTACTATAAAACTATAATGTGTCTTATAACATTTGGATCCAATCCTTCTTGTTTGGTTTAATAGTATTTTCAAAAATTCCTTTGATCTCCCTATTGGACACTTCAGCTTGACCATTAGTCTTTGGATGATAAGGAGTTGATGTTTTATAATGTACCTCATACTTATTCAGCAAACCCTCTACTATACTATTGAAAAAGTGAGTCCCCTTATCACTGATGATGGATCTAGGCACTCCAAACCTAAAAAATATGTTATCCTTGAGAAAATCACAAACAACTTTAGCATCATCATTCCTGGTGGTTTTTACGTCCATCCATTTGGAAACATAATCAATTGCAAGAAATATATAATAATTTCCAAATGAAATTGGTAAAGGTCCCATAAAATCTATCCCATAAACTTAAAAGTTCTCACAAAAATTAAGTGGATGTTGGGGAATTTCTTATCTATTTGAAATTTTTCCATAAAACTGACATTTTTTACACCTTTTGAAAAATTCATGAGCATATTTAAAATGTGTGGGCCAATAAAGTCTAGATTTGAAAACCTTATTTGTTATCCTTTATGGTACAAAGTGACCTCCACAAGATAAAGTGTGACAAAACTCAAAGATAAAACCAATTTCACTTTCAGAAAAACATCTTATTATAACTTGGTTATTACAAATCTTCCAAATAAATAGATCATTCTAGATATAATATCTAGACTCATATTTCAGTTTTTGAATTTGGTGGGAATGTAAATGAGATTGGACCTGAGATGATACTAGAAAATTGACCATGTAAGCATACTGAGGCACTTATCCTTTAATCAACTACAACTTCTCTCCTTGAAGGTGATCATTCAATGGTTCATTTTCTATAATTTTATCTTCAGCAGTGTTGGGAAGTCAACTTAAATAATCATCCACTTGGTTCTTAGCACCCTTATTATCCTTGATTTATATTTTTAACTATTGTAGTAGTAACATCCATCTCACTAGACTTGGTTTACCTTTAGCCTTCTTCATCAAGTACCTAAGAGTTGCATGATCAGAAAACAAAATGACTTTAGTTCCAAGAATATATGATCTAAATATTTCTAAATAGAAAACAACAGCTAAAAACTCTTTTTATATAGCTATGTAATTGATTTGAGTTGCATCTAAGGTTCTATAAGCATAGGTAATGACTTGTGGCTTTACTTATATTCACTGATAAAGTATTTCACCAACTTATTGTTTAGAAACATTATAAATTAGCTTGAATGGATGTTCCCAATTTGGTGGTTGCATCACTGGTGGTGTAATCAATATCCTCTTCAGCTCATTAAAGGATTCCCTACATGCACCATTGAAATAAAAATCAGCATATTTCAAAATAAATCTATAGATATGGAGATAAATCTTACTAAAATATTTGATAAACCTATTGTAGAATCCTACATGTCCTAAAAATGATCTAACATGCTTTACACAATTTGGGTAAGGTGATGAATTTATCACTTCAATTTTTGATTTATACAATTAAATACCTTTTTTTTAAATGTCATGCCCAAGAAAAATTCCTCTATCAGCCATGAAATGACACTTTTAAAAATTCAAAACAAGATTCTTTTCGATGCAAGTTTTCAAAAAAAACTAGATTGTTCAAAGAACGGTCAAAAGAATTTCCAAAAACTGTGAAATAATCCAAGAAAACCCCCAAAAAATCTTCAATGTGATCAGAAAAAAATACTTACCATGTACCTATGAAATATACCCAGAGTATTACATAATCCAAATGGCATCTTTATATATGAAAAATTACTGAATATACAGGTAAAGGTTGTCTTATCTTGATCCTCAGAAGTAATAGGCACCTAAAAATAACCTAAAAATCCATCCAAAAAACAACAATGAGTTCTCTCTACCAATATCTATCACATCTGGTCAGTGAAGGGGGTGGGGAAATGATCTTTCCGATTGACCTAATTCAACTTCCTAAAATCAATGCACACTCTCTAGTTATTCTGAATTCTCATAAGGATTAATTCATTATTTTCATTCCTCATGGTGGTTATACCAGTTTTTTTTGGAACTACATGAACAGGGATAACCCATTTTGAATCTAAAATGGGTTAGATGATCCCTGATTCCAAGATATTCTCAATAATCTTCTTCACAAACTCCATCAAGGTGGTATTCAGCCTCATTTGGGGTTGTCTGGTAGGTTTGGAATCTCCCTTGAGAAGAATTTTATGTGAGCATATTTTTGGGTTTATACCTGGGATGTCACCTAAGCTCCACCCTATTTCTTTGAAATTCTCTCTAAAAATATCAATCAAAGATTTTAGATTATTAGCAATTATCACTGGTAATTTCTCTCCCTCCCTAAGGTATATATATTTCAAATTAGTGGGGAGTGGTTTTAATTCCAAATCAGGGGGCTGCTCAAGGGATGAAATTAAACTAACGTTCCCCACTTCCAATGTTTAGACTTCCTACACACAATAAACCATGCCATCTTCTTCATAATTTAAAAAATCATCAAAGAAATATTATTTTACCTCTTCTTCCCACATGAAATCAGAATCGCCAGTATTTTGGGAATCCACATGTTTAGTGATATTTTCAATAAAAAAATCTCATAAGGATAAGAATTCATGGGAAATACCTGATTATTTAATTAGATCAGTACCAACTTCATGGGAGAGTTCAAAGAGTGAGTTATCATTCGATGGGTGCCTCATGGATTCAAAAATATTGAAGTGGACAGTGTTATCTCCAAACTCTATGGTGAGTGTCCCTTTATGGACATTGATAATGGTCTTGGTATTCTTTAAGAAATTTCTCCCCAAAATGACGGGTGAGTGTGATGGGTTCCTATCTTATTCCATATTCATCACATATAAGTCATCTAGGAATAAGATATCTTTTACTTTCACAAAGACATCCTCCAGAACTTCTGCTGGGAAAACTGTGGGTTTGTTTTCAAGTTGGACCACTACTCTTGTGTGCTTCAAGTATCCCACCTATAAAAAAATGTATATTGAGTGAATAAATACATTAAATAAATCACCTATATCACAAAAATCATTAGAGAAATTTAAAGATCTGAAGGTTTATGGAATGGAAAACATCCCTAGATCTTGAAATATAGTTGGAAACTATGGTGTGATAAGGGTTGAGACACTTCTTCCCAATTTGATCCTTTCATTCTGTTGAAGTATCCTCTTCTTAGTGTAAATATCTTTCAAAATGTTAGCATACTTTGGAACTTTTTTTATTTCTTCAAGCAGGCATATATTAATTTCCACTTTATGGAAGGTGTTTATAATTTATTTTGGAAGTTCTTCTTCATGTAATCTCTTTGATTCAATCATCCTTGATAGAAATGGTGGGGGTAATACAATCTTCTTACTTTTTTGAATTTTCAATGGTGTTTCTTATCTCTTACTCCTTGGACGATCCTTCTCCTCCTTCTTTTTCCTTTTTTCTTCTTGGTGCATTTTCACAGAATTTTCAGAATTTCCAACTTCATTATCCCTCAGATCAGTTGGTCTTGTTTCAGGTTCATGGGATACTAGTGGTGAGATTTATTTTAAACTTATTTTTTTTATCATGCGGACATTCTATTTTGGGTTTGGTAATTTTTGGGAATGGATTTTGTAACTACCTAAACTTTTTGAATGATATTTGTTTCCTACAAATTTGTGTTATATTATTTTATATATAACAAAACTATATCTTTTTAATAATTAAGTGAGTGTAATTTGAAATGTAAACATCTGGTTTTGGACGTTATATGACCGTTGGTCAATATTACTATTGGAAACAATACTCTTAATAATAATTTTAGCGTTATAATTAGTATTATAAATAGAAATGATAATGGTTAATTAGTGAAAAAACAGAGATGATGTCCTCAACCTGTAGAGTTGTGTCAACGAAGCCCGTTTTTTGGTGCTTGGGAGAGAAGTAGTGTCATTGGGATTCACTCTTGACCAAGACCAAGATGAGATTCAACATACTAAGCTTGAACAAAATCACTTGCAAGAGAAGTTCAAGTTAGTGAAAATTACCACTCAGACAATGTTAGTTGAGCCACCCCATGAGTCTATCACCAATGCACACCTCACACTTGGGTCATATGCAGGTGTTATAATGGGTTATGTGTTGAGGCCTTAGTTACTTAATGTGTAATCCATTTTTATAAATAAAATTTTTATTCCATCAATTCTATTTTGAGAATAGTTTTTCTTAAAAATATGACTAATTTGATAAATTGTTTTTTCGGAAAGAAATTATACTTTTTATAAAAGATATAATTATTATAATAAACTAAGGTATTATGAATAATTATTATTTTAATGAAATATTATTATTAAAACACTCCTTTTTTAATATAAATGACAAAATAATTTTATTTTTTCAAGTGTCGGAAATTTCACTATGCATTTTATATCTGCTATTATTTTTATTAACTAAGTATTTTTATATTTAAAAGTTAAATTTATCATAATTAGATAATTATTATGATAAAATAAAATAAAAATTTGAAATCATCATGTCAAAATTAGGTTAGGGTGAATTTATGATAATTTTCTAAAATATTTTGTTTTCCAATGAATAGTAAAAATACAATTTTGAGTTTTTGGTATGTTTAATGACATCATAATGATGTATTATGTAATATAAAATTTTGGTCGACTCTTGTGGATTAATATAACATAATAGGTTTCACAAGTGGATAATACCATGGGCAAGCCCATGGTTTTTCATTTACCATTACCTATGTGTCCTAGGAAATTAATAAAAAAAATCCTCCTATTTTGTTATAAATATCCACCAATTTTTACATTAACTTTCATTAAAAATTCATGATCGACAAAGTTGTGATAGTTTTACCTCCCAAGGAGTCCTTCCAAGGTTTCCTTAATCCCCCAAGGTCTCAATCTTTGAGTTTTAGGAGTTACTCTTCAAGGTAAGGGAAATCTAAACTTCTCTTTTCATTTCAAGTTCTCTTTTTATATGGTATGTATTTAAAATTTACAAAGTATATTATTCTATAAATTTTATTATATCCCTTTATTGTATTGATATTATTTTATGAATGGGATACCCTTTCCCCTCTCTTTTTAATGTTTTCTAAAACCATGTTTCATACCCATTATGCTGCCGAATTTTCTTCTCGATATTTCTCTCCTTTTATCAAGAAATTCTCTTATTTTCTTTTGAGAATACCCAAACCTATTTATGTTATAGGGTTATTCACCTATATTTAAATATGATATATTTTATTTTGGTATTAATATACATGAAACTCTTCTTCCTTTTTCGTGGGTTAATAATGACATAAAGATCTTGTCTTTAAGCACTTTTTTTAAAACGTCGTAATTTTGATATAAAACTCATTTATTTTATTCTATATAGGTTATTTATGAAATATTTTATTATGATATATTTGGATCAAATTAATTTATACATATTAATGGTGTTCCCTGATACTACTCCAATGCATTGGGTAAATAATTTAATCTTTAGAGATGATATGTTTTACGATACCATGGTGAATAACCTTGGTAATTTTTATGACACCTCAGTGATAAAACTTGATGATATGCTTATGAATGACTCAATTGAATATTTTAGCCACATTTCCAAGTTATGATTCATGTTCTTATTATTATTATATGCCTATTTATCATGCCTTTATGTTTTTTCTCAAGCACTTATTGACATTACTCAAGATCACAAGTAAATGGTTTCCCTTGTTTTCCCTTATTGGGCCTTATTCTCACCATTTCCTTTGATGTATGTCCCCAGGTTATGATATGTATTAAAAGTAATTAATATGAACCAATTAATAAGCCTTTCAAGTTTTTTAATGTTTTAAGTTTTCATGTATTATGTACCTTATTTCTAAGAAACTAAACTTTAAAAGATCCTCTATTTTGTACAATGTAATGAAAAGTTTATGTAATAAAAGACAGGATTCCATAGCTGATATCAAATGATGGTTTAGTTATTTATGGAAATTATTATTTGAAAACATTAGGAAGAACCTTATAAGAATGTTTTAAATATAGTAAAATATCCTGGTATTTTGGTGAATTATTAAGTAAGTGGTTTCTAAGAAAATAAATCTCTACCTGAATACGAACAAGTAGACGTGGTTCTGGCATAGATCTACCTAGGGGTAACAACTCTGACAAGGTGCATCGGGCCTGAATTGGTGTAACCTGGTACACGACAACATGCCTTACTACACACTTGGTTTAACACTCTCGGGGGATATTTTCGGTTAATCATAAGCTTTTTATGAACCATTGTGAAGGATTTATAAAAAAATGTAATTTTTGTTAATGAATAACATACTTATGTTTTATGAAATAATACCTTTAGAATTATAAGATTATTAAATGAAACAAGTTTCTCACTAAGGTTTAATTATTTTATAAAATGGAAGAAAATAGAAGAAACCGCGTAAATGGTGAGTGTAATGGACTGGACATTTATGGACTTATGATGGAATCTAGAATGGAAAACCTCATGAGAATGATAAATCAACTGACTTGAGTTACAGACAATAACTTGAATCAAGATGAGATACCAGATTCGCCTTAAAGGGAACAAATTTCCATTGAGTCCTTTATGCATTAATGGCCACCTTCTTTTAGTGGATCATCTGACCCATTGATTATTAAAAAGGGGATAAGATCTGTAGAAAATATCCTTTTATACTTCGTTGTTTTGAACAAGATAAATTCACCCTGGTTGTGTACCGCTTAGAGGGAGAAGTTGATCAGTGGTGGACAATGATTAAAAACATAAAGTCAAGAGGGGAGATTGATGCAATGGAGTGGGAAGAGTTTAGGGGAACCATTTAAAAAAAATATTTCCCCCATTCAATGTAAATGAAAATGGATAAGGAACTCCTATAGTTGAATAAGAAGGAAAATGAATATGTGGGAAGCTATGAGATAAACTTCATAAGACTTTTCTGTTACACCTCTATATTTTTCATAGATCCTAATGGGAAGGTTGATAGATTCTTAAATAGTCTAAGACCCCATCTATGAATGAATATAGCCAGTTGAGACTATGAAAACTATAATGAGATCACGAGGAGTGATATGAAAGTTGAAATGGGGTTAAGAGAGATGAATTAGTCCCATGTATCAAATAAAAATAATATATCTTTGGATCCAAACTTAGGGAGGATATTTGATCAAGGAAGATAAGGAAAGAAAGTGCAGCTTTCCACATGAAAAAAATGTGGGAAGAAGCATTTAGGAAACTTCTTGCTTGGGATTGGGAAATGTTACAAGTGTGGAATAGAAGTCCATATCGCTCTAAACTGACGTAGTGAGGTGAATCTGCAACTTCTCAACATTGATGATAAAGGGAAGATGGTGCAGGCCCATCTTGGAGTCCAATGCTTTAAGTGTGGATATCTTGGGCACTTTTCCAATCATTGTACAAATCTAAATTTAATAGAGCGGAATCACCATCAACTTTGGTATTGGCCAATGGAGTAAGGTAAGGATTTTTCTATCACGACAACTGAAGTTGAATCTCCAAATGATGTGGTAATAGGTAATATTGTTGTTTTCTCAAAGCTATCAAGTACTTTTTTTATTATAGTTCTATGCATTCCTTTATTTCCTCTAAGTTTGCAAAGAATATAAAATCAATCCCTAGATTACTATAAGTATATTTATCTATCAAGACTCCTAGAGGGATTATCCAAGAATCAAAAGTGTATAGAAACTTTGGTATTCACTTTGGGGAGTACAATCTTATCACAAATCTAGTTTTCATTCCCATGATGGAATTCGACACTATATGAGGCATGGACTAGTTCTCAAAGTATAATACTAAGATAAACTATAGAATAAAGGAAATCTCGGTAGTCTTGAATGGAAAACCTATAGTTGTTTTTAAAGGAGAGATATCTCGACCTGAGCTTTGTCTAGAAACACCTCCCACAGCCTTCTTCATAGAAATGATCGGTGAAGATGAAGAAGGAAATGAAAGTATATGAATAGAGAATGTCCCCATCATTTAAGAATATATTGATGTATTTATTAAGGAGTTACTTAGACCTCCCCCATAAAGAGAGGTATAGTTCTCCATTGATCTCATTCCTGGTTCCAAGACGATTTCAAATACCTCGTATAGAATGGAAAATGTGGAGCTGGAGGAATTAAAGAAGAAACTCCAAGATCTTTTGGACAAGTGGTTTATCTAAATAACTGTGTCTCCTTAGGGATAACCTATTCTATTTGTGAATAATGATGGATCAATGCAACTATGCATTGATTATAGAGAACTTAATGAGATCATAGTGAAGAAAAAGTACCCTATTCCAAGAATTGATGGTTTATTTGAATAGCTTCATGGGGCTCAATTATTCTCCAAGATTGATCTTTGATGTGGTTATCATTAATTGAGGGTGAAGAAAGAAGATATTCCAAAAACTACCTTACAATCAAGATATAGGAATTGTGAGTTTATTTTTATGCCCTTTAGCTTGACTAATGCTCATGTTATTTTTATGGATTTGATGAATATAGTCTTTAAGGACTACCTTGATAAATTTGTGGTATTTTTTATTGATGATATTTTAAAATATTCCAAAAGTCATGAGGTGCACAAGGATTATCTAAGGATTATATTTTAAACTCTGAGGAAGGAGAGGATATTTGGAAAGTTCATAAAATGTGAATTTTGGTTACAATATGTTTCTTTCGTGGGGCACATTTTAACCAATGAAGGAATCTCATTTGACCCTATAAATACAAGGAGTAGCCTCATCTTACAATAGTAACTGAGATTTGTAGTTTACTTGGATTAGCGGGATATTATAGGAGGTTTGTGAAAAACTTTTCATGAATTTCTAATACACTAAACGAGTTAATTAGAAAATGGGACAAGTTCATTTGGACAAAGGAGTGTGAAGAAAGTTTCCAAGAGCTAAAGAAGTGATTGGTTACTACACCCATGTTAACTCCACCCTCTATCAAAGAAGGATTTGTTATTTTTAGTGATGTATCTCTTAAAGGGATTGGGTGAATCCTCATGCAAAATGATAAGGTGATTTCTTATTCATAACAACAGTTTAAGACTCAAAAGTAGAACTATCCTATGCATGACCTAGAGCTAGTTGTAGTTGTTTTTGCTCTAAAGATATAGAGGCACTATCTTTATGGGGATAAATGTGATGCTTATATAGACCATCAAAGTTTGAGGTATATTTTCACACAAAATGAATTGGACATGAGACAAAGGAGATGGTTGGAACTTCTTAAAGACTATGATTGTTCAATTCATTATCATCTCGGAAGATAAAACAAAGTCATTGATGCATTAAGTAGGAAATAATCTGTTTTTTTTTTTGCAATGATAAGGATTCAAGGAGATCCTTTGATAAAATACCTAGTAAAACTAGACATGGGAATCATAAAGGAAGGGACGTCATCAAACCTATCCCAAATGATTTCTCAACCATCATTACTAGATAAGATTAAGAAATCTCAAAGAGAATATCCTTTTTTATAGAAGAAGATAGAGGATATGAAGAATGGGAAGTTTCATGAGTTCAATATTGATCAAGAAGGTGTACAAAAAATTTGTACAAGGCTATGTGTTCCATCTATTCTAGAAATAAAGAAGAATTTGATAGATAAAGCTCGTATTTATATATTCTCTATACATCCTGGAAGCACTAAAATGTATAGAGACCTTCATGATCATTATTGGTGGGATAACATGAAAATGGAGATTGTCGACTACACTACAAAGTGTTTGGTGTGTCAAAAATTGAAGGTAGAGAGACAACTTCCTAAAGGGGTATTACAAACACTACTCATACTAGTATGGAAGTGGGACAATATCACTATGGACTTTGTCTTTGGTCTCCTAAGAACATCCAAATGAAATAATGTGATATGGGTTACAGTGGACCGTCTTACCAAGACTTCCCATTTTATCTCCATTCAGGAAGATTTATCTCTTGACCAACTCACCAAGATATACGTAAAGGAAGTGGTAAGGCTGCATGGAGTGACACTTTATATCATTTATGGCTATGATCTAAGGTTCACATCAAAATTCTGGAGAAGTATTCAACATGCCCTAAATACTCACTATGAAAAAAACAATTAGAATGGGCTATTTTTTTAGTTTAGAAGGGGTTATAACCCATTCTAAACACATTAGCGGTGGTTATGAGGAACCACCGCTAATGTTCTTACCAAATCTTATTAGAGGCGGTTTTTAAGAACCTCTGGTAAAGTAATGGGAAAATTAGCGGCGGTTAGATTAGAGGGGGTTTAAAAACCCTCTAATTTTATCACAGAATCTCATATTATAGGGGGTTTTAACCCCTATAATCTATTCATCAGAACAACGACGGTTTCCAACCGCCGCTATTTTGAATAATAGGCTACATATTAGTGGAGGTTTTCATGACCACCCCTATTTAAGGCTATATTAGAGGGGGGTTTAACCCCCTCTAATAGTGGACATATTAGAGACAGTTATGAAAACCGCCTCTAATTAGTTTTTTTAAATTTTAGCACCCTCACCTCTATTGTTCACACCCCGCACCCCCCTCTAGTTCTTGTCATGTCTTGTCACGCCCAGCACCCCTCTTATTCCAATTCGCACTGCCCTTATGTTCCCTTCGGGCCCAGTCTCGTTCCCTCCCCTCCCTTCTGGTCCAGTACCACAGAGCCCTTTTTTTGGTCTGGTACTGCACCCTTCAAGTTCCCTTATGGTCCAATCCCGCCCCGCCCTGTGTGTGTCGCACCCAACCACCCCTCCACCACTTTTGTAAAAAAAAAATTGTTGGGTTTCGAACCACAGACCAGCTGCTCATACCGCAAGACCCTTTGCCACTGTGGCAATTAGATTTTGGTTTATTGTTTACATATTATTGTATTTATATATATATATGGAATGTGATTCAAATATATGTTATTTGAATAAATATTTAAATACACATAAATATTTATATAGGATATATTTGTGTATAATATTATATATATTTTTGTATGAAATCTGGTGTATATATTTGTCTATAATATATATATATATATATATTAGATACATAAATATTAGATAATATATATTATCTTTTTGTATAATATATATGTGTGTGTGTGTTATATATTTGTGTCTGTGGGCATTTATGTATTTATATAATATTTATAGATATAATATAATATAATTATATATATTTATATAATCATTTATATATATTTGTATATATGTACGTGTGTGTGTGACAATAATATTATTATTATTAATTATTATTATTATTATTATTATTATTATTATTACACCTATTTTTAAACTATAAAAATTATATGTTGGTTTTATAAATACTATACATTTATATATTTTATGATTTATATTATACATATATTATATTAAATACATTTATATTATATATTTATGTATGTGATTATATACATTTATATTATATCATATATATACACACACAAAACTAAATATATTCATATAATTGGAAATATATAATATAATTAAATGATATATATATATATATACTAAATTAATTTATAATTAATATGGTATACTACAATATATATAAAATAATTATAATATATATATATATATAATTAAATATTTATAATATAATATATAAAATATAATTATAATATATATATATATTTAATTTTGTCTATATTATATATATTTGTATACATAATGTAATATAAATATATTTATACAAATATATACAATAAAAATGTATTTAATAAAATATATGTATAATTTAAATAATAATATAAATGTATAGTATTTATAAAACCATATATAAATTTTATAAATTTGAATAAATATATTTATAATTATATTTATATTATATATACCAATATTTATATATGTATACATTTCTGTTTATATGTATAAGTATTTATTTAAAGTATTTATGTAATGTCCTTATATATATATTTATAATGTATTTAAATACATTTATATAATGTGTTTATGTAATATATATATGTACACACACATCCACACACACACATATATAATATAAAATTTTAATTTATATGATATTTATTAAAAAAAATAGAGGGGGTTTAAAAACCCCTCTAATTAAAGGGATTAGTGACATTTCATGACTCCCATCAAATTTTTTGAATTAGAGGGGGTTCAAACCCCCTAAAATGTCATCAATTAGAGGGGTTTCAAAAACCCCTCTAAATTCTTAAATTAGACGAGGTTCAAAACCCCCTCTAATCTAAAGGATTAGTGGTGGTTTATGAACCCCCTCTAATATCTTAAATTAGAGGGGGTTGTGAACTCTCACTAGTTCCCTTTAAAAGAAATCAATTTTATATATATATATATATATATCAAAAATAATATTATATATATATAGCTCATCTAAAATCCAACCGAATATAAGTGCTACTAATTATTAAATTAGCGGTGATTTTGATATAACCGCCTTTAAAATCAAACCAAATACTGAAAAAAATAATGCTAAAAATTTATAGGGGGTTGGGAAGCCCCTCTAAAAAACTACCACTATTCTGCTATTTTTTGTAGTGACTGAATTTAATTTCAGTACGACCTATCACCCTCAAACTGATAACCAATTTGAAAGGACTATTCAAGCACTCAAGGACATGCTGAGAACATGCTCAATTGAATTTAAATGTGGATGGGATCAACATCTCCCATTATTTGAGTTCTCATACAAAAACAGCTTCCATTCGAGTATTCAAATGGAAACCTATGAAGCTCTATATGGAAAGCAATGTAGAGCTCATACTTGTAGGGATTAAGCTGGCGAGAGAATGATTCTTGGACCCGATCTAGTGCAAGAGATTATAGAAAAGGTTCATGCCCTCCAAAAACACATAAAGACTACTCAGAGTTGGTAGGAGAGTTATGCGGACAACCATCGAAGGGACTTGGAGTTTGATATTGGTGAAAAGGTCTTCCTTTGAATTTCACTTTGGAAGAGATTCATGTGGTTTGGGAAGAAATGAAAGCTCAACCCCAAGTACATTGACCCCTGTGAAATCCTTGATCTCATAGGAGTAGTAGACTATTATCCTGCACTTCCTCCAAATCTAGCTCAAGTTCATGATGTATTCCACATATCTCTCTTGAGGAAATACATACCCGACCCTTCACATGTACTGAATCTAGAGGTAATACAATTGGAACATGACCTTTCTTATAAGGAGCATCCAATGGAGATCTTGGACCATAGAGACAAGGTTCTATGCAATAAGACTACCCACCACGATAAAGTGTTGTGGAGGAACCACAAATATGAAGAAGCGACGTGGGAACCAAATGAAACAATGACGTAGAAATACCCTCACTTTTTCTCAACCAAGGGAACAAGTTGAAATTTCAGGGATGAAATTTCTTAAGGGAGAAGAATGTAATGACCCAAACTTTTTTAATGATATTTTTTTCCTATAAATGTGTGTTATATTATTTTATACATAACAAGACTATATCTCTATAATAATTAAGTGGGTATAATTTGAAATGTGACCATCAGGTTTTGACCGTTATATGACTATTGGTCAATATGACCATTGGAAACAATACTCTTAATAATAATTTTAACATTATAATTAGTGTTATAAATAGAAATGATAATGGTTAATTAATACAAAAAGGAGAAACGATGACCTCAACCAATAGAGTCATGTCATATGAAGCCCATTTGTCAGATATTGGTAGGGGATAGCATCATTGGGCTTCTCTCTTGATCAATCCCAAGTCGAGCTTCAACATGTTAAACTTGAACGAAATCATTTGTGGGAGAAGTTCAAGTTAGTGAAAATTATCACTCGAGCGATATTAGTTGAGCTGCCCATGAGTCTATCACCATCGCACATCTCACCCTTAAGTTATATACGGGTGTTATGAGGGGTTAGGTTTCAAGTCCTCAGTTACTTAATGTTCAATCCCTTTGTATAAATTAAATTGTTATTCCAGCAATTCTATTTTGATAATAGTTTTTCTTAAAAATATAACAAATTTGATAAATTGATTTTTCGGACAGAAATTATACTTTTCAGAAAAGATATAATTGTTATAATAAACTAAGGTATTGTGAATAATTATTATTTTAATGAAATATTATTATTAAAACACACCTTTTTAACTATAAATGATAAAATAATTTTAATTTTTCAAGTGTCAGAAATTTCACTATGCAATTTCACTATACATTTTCTATCCACTATTATTTTTAATAACTAAGAATTTTTATATTTAAAAGTTAAATTTCTCATACTTATAGAATTATTATGATAAAATAAACATATTTTTGAAATCATCATGTCGAAATTAGGTTATGATGAATTTATGAAAAATTTTTAAAATATTTTGTTTTTCGTTGAATAGTAAAAATACAGTTTTGAGTTTTCAGTATATTTACTAATATCATATTGATGTATTATGTGATATAAAATTATATTCAACTCTTGTGGATTAAAATAACATAATAGGTGTCACAAGTTTCCAATAACATGGTCAAATACCATGGTCAAACCCATGGTTTTTCATTCACTGCTACCTAAGTGTCCTAGAAAATTAATAAAAAATCATCCTCTTTTACTATAAATACCCACCCATTTCTCCATTATATTTCATTCCCAATTCATCCTCTAAGAATATATGATAGTTTTAACTCCCAAGTATTCCTCCCAAGGTGTTATCAATCCCCCAAGGTTCCAATCTTTGAGTTTTAGGAGTTACTCTTCAAGGTAAGGAAAATCTCAACTTCTCTTTTCCTTTCAAGTTCTCTTTTTATGTGGCATTTCTTTCAAATTTCCAAAGTATGTTCTTATGTCCATTTTATTCTATCCCTTTACTATATTAAGATTATTTTATGAATGGTATACCCTTGTCCTCTCTCTTTTTAATGCTTTCTAAACCCATGTTTCATACTTGTTATGTTGCCAGATTTTCTTCTCAAAATTTCTCTCCTTTTCTCAAGAAATTATCTTTTTTTTTTGAATACCCAAACCTCTTTATTTTCTAGAGTTATTCACCTATATTTCAATATGATCTATTTTATTCTGGTATTAGCATACATGAAACCTTCCTTCCTTTTTCGTGGGTTAATAATGACATAAAGATCTTGTCTTTAAGCATTTTTTTAAAACGCCATGATTTTTATATGAAACTTGTTTCTTTTATTCTCCACTGGTTGTTTATGAAATTTTTTATTATGATATATATAGATCACATTAATTAATACATATGAAGTTTGTGCCCTGATAGTGCTCCAATTCATTAGGTAAATAATTTAATCTCTAGAGATGACATGTTTTACGATACCTTGGTGAATAAACTTGGTACTTTTTATAACACCTCGATGATAAACCTTGGTGATGTTCTTATGAATGAATCAATTAAATGTTTTAGCCACATTTCCAAGTTATGATTCATGATCCTATTATTATTATATTCCACTTTCTCATGCCTTTATGTATTTCCTCGCGCTCTTATTAATAGTCCTTAAGATCATAAGTAAATTGTTTCCCTTGTTTTCCCGTATTGGAACCTATGCTCACCCTTTCCTTTCATGTATGTCCTCAGGTTATGAGATGTAATAAAATACTTAATATGAACCAATGAAGAATCCTTTCAAGTTGTTTAGAATAATTTTTTTAAGTTTTCATGTATTATGTTCCTTATTTCCAAGAAACTAAACATTAAAAGATCCTCTATTTTATACAATGTAATGAAAATTTTATGTAATAAAAGGCAGGATACCATAGAGTTTCCCTAGATTTTTGGTTAGGAAGTCTATGATACTTTTGAACTTGTTTTACAAATCTTTTACGACATCTTTCTGCCCCTCAATCTCAGGTATCTACTGTTTGTTTTGAATTAAAAGTTGTGCGCTGGTGGATGGATGCTCATAGGGTCTTTGGAAAGTGGGTGGTTGGTGGTAATAAGTCTGGTTATAAGATTTATTTTTTTAAAATGATGGTCGGTTTTGGAATTATTATTGGAATGGGGGTTAGTTTTGGAATCATTTTTGGTATGGGGGTCTAGCTCGATTCTGCTGATTTCCAAATCCATATTGAACTTTGTTAGGCTCTCTCCATCCTTGATTTTGTTGGAACTTCCTTAGATAAAAGGTTGTCACACAAGTTTCCATTCCCTGTATTTCAACACATTTTTCAGTGAAATGATCAGGTGATGATCATAAACCACATACCTTAACCGGTGCTTGTTGGTCACCCACTTGTTCAGGGTCATCTATCTCACCATACTACTTATATCATAAATCTTAGTTTCCCATAAAGGTGGTGGATAATAAGTTCTTACCTCATTAATTCCTCTTGTGTCAGTACCTCTTGTACCAAACTATTGCAAGTTTTGGGAAATCTTCTCAATTAGGCCTTTGGCTTATTTTGGTGATTTTTCAATCAATGCGCCCCCAGATGATGCATCCAGAAGGTTTCTGTCATTTTCTAGTAAACCTTATTAAAAGAAGAAAACAAAGTGATGATCCTCAATTTCTTTACGTGGGTATCTAGAACATATCTTTTTAAACATTTCCCAGTGCTCGTAAAGGGTTTCTCCATATGACTGTCTGATGGCATATATTTCCTTCCTAATGGTTGTGCTTCTAGAGGTGGGGAATAATCTTTACATGAATCATATCACTAATTCATTCCAATCATTCACATATCCTAGTTGTAGGCTATACAACGATTCCTTGGAAGATTCTTCCAATGAAAATGAGAATTTCTTCTACTTTACCTGCTCCTTAGATACTCCTTGGGGTTTGAAAGTAGAGCAGACATGTGTAAACTATTTAATATGTTTTTTTGGGTCTTCTACTACCAAGACATAAAATTTTGGGAGCAATGGAATCATGTTAGGTTTCATCTAAAAAACATTTTGTAACACTGGAAAGGCAATTTGATTGTTTTGATTAAGGAATTGTGGTGCGCGGAGTTCTCTAAGAGTTGGGTTCTGATTTCCAGCAATGATGAAAGGCTTGGAGTGAATACTTGAAGTTTCACTAGAGTTTGCAAGAGAAATTTCCTCAAAATAAGATTGAAAATTAAGGTTTCTAAGTCTATTCAACAAGTTTATTTCAATTTCAGGATCTAGGGTGAAAGGTTCAATGTTTGTGGTTCTAGTCATGCAATTTTAAAGAGAAAAGAAGAAAAGAAAAAGAAAAAAACTATTGTTGGCACCACCTCCCCAGCAACGACGCCAAGTTTCTGAAGGTTCCGGGCGCAGCGGAAGTGCGTGGGTGGATGTGCCCAATTGGCTTTTTGTCATTAGCAATGATCAATCCGGGATCAATACGACGATAAATGCCAGTCTCCACGGATCGAATCATAGAAAAAAGACAAAGAAGATGGTTTGTCCCGGAACCACAAACAAGGATCATTACAGGTTGATTATAATTAATTTAATTAATTATAAAGAAATACCTTTTGGGTGTTCTTTCTTCGTTGATGTTCTTAATCACGTTGTCGATGTGATCCGTCGTTGCGTCGTAGAAGCCAAGTGTAGACTCCCTCTAGCGGTGATCCACACGTGTACCTCGTATCTCTGGACGTCGCCAAAGGATTCTCTGGGTGCTAGCGTGGAGAAGCATTTGCTTGCGTTGTCCGCCTTAGATTGTCTTGATCCGATGGAAGAGGATCTCTCTCGGTCTTGAGAGCGTTCTTAGAGGAATAGGTTCTTTCGGCCTTGAAAGAATTCTCCAGAGATGTTGTGCACAACGATTCTCTTGTGTGTCAGAAAAGAGTTGGGGTTGTGATGATATTTATAATCGGGTGTGTGGGGTTATAGAGTTATGACAATAAATAAACGCGTTACGCATTTTATTTATTTAATTGACTCTTTATTTAAAACCCCATGTCGAATAAATAATTCCTTGACATGCGCCCACGTTCATTATAATAAATATCATTTAAAACAATATTATATCCTCAAAATCCCAACTGGAAAAAACTACACGGCGTGTATTAATAAATACACGGCGTGTACTTGTTTTTCATTGAAAACTACACGGCGTGTACATTAAATGTACATGGCGTGTATATCTTGTTTTCATTTATTCATTTCCTTTCCAAAATAAAACTACACGGCATGTAATAATAATACACGGCGTGTACTTGTTTTATTTTCTTTTTCCTCCATCATTTAAAACAACTTAGGCTTCCTTGAATAATTATTAAACCACGTATGAGAATAATCTTTATTCAACTTGAGATACTTGGATACACTTAGTGTGTGACCCTCTAGGCCTCTTTCTCGTTGGCATTAGGCGGGCTTGCCTAAAGTCCAAGATTACTGTCTAGCAATGGGTCAAGGCACCCAAGAGAAGGAATTTGACGTTGCATTGACGTATCACCTCATACGAACGCTTACTGTGTAATTTAATCCCTTTGTCTCAATATCTCATCAAGCAGGTTTCATGGCAGTGTCATAAACCTATATGCTTGATATGTCGTTCTTTGAATACCTGAAATAAACTCATCGTTTACACCATGGCCATGGAATTTAATGTGACAGTTCTATTTCAATCAAAGGGCCGAGATATCAACTTCCATAAATGGAAGTGACAAATCCTTCCTCGACTTATCCATTAACAACATGTCACTCGTGACGCACCCAACGTACCCTACTTCCCGCCAACTGTCTGCGTGACAGTTTTCATCAGTAAATCTAAGTGCGCGAGTCATGACATGAGTTAATGATAATCTTCCAGTCTAAGGACTATTACACACGCTCGTAGATAGCAATATCTGATGACACCAAGACATGCAGAATTACTACTGGCGGGTCTGTTCTCATAATCTCCCATCTTGGAGATTACCAAGTGCGAACTCCATGAGAGAGAGTCTCGTCTTCTTATGAGTACTCGCACATGACGGTCTTTATACTATGTGTCCTATCATAGTATGTCATCCAACCGCAGAACTTTATTTAAGAATATTGTTATAGCATTTCAAGGTTCTCATCATAGCGGGGATCTGCTATGACCTTATTATTGCAACAAATATTTCAGGACATTATTATATTATAGTCATGCAGAACAATGAACAATATATAATAAGTGAACATTTATGTAATCAAAGTACAAAACAGTTGGTTCTGAGGACACCAACCCTTACAAACTCCCACTTGGACTAGAGCCAATTGCCTACGACTTTTAGTCCGCTAGACCTCACATGATGATCATGTTTCTGCTGAGTCAAGGCTTTAGTCAATGGGTCCGCCACGTTGTCTTCTGTGGAAATACTGCTCACTGCAACTTCACCTCTCTGAGAAAAATCCCTCAAGAGATGATACTTCCGAAGTATGTGCTTTGTCCGCTGATGTGACCTTGGCTCTTTTGCAAGTGCCACCGCTGCAGTATTATCACAATAGAGTGTGATAGGATCTTTACTTCTCGGTACAACATCCAGCTCTTGGACTAAGCTTCGCATCCATACTGCTTCTTTAGCTGCCTCAGAAGATGCGATATACTCGGACTCCGCTGTAGAATCTGCCACCACACTTTGTTTTGAGCTCTTCCAGCTCACTGCACCTCCATTCAAACTGAAGATGTATCCAGTCTGCGACTTCATGTCATCTTGATCAGTCTGGAAACTAGCATCTACATGTCCTCTGATGACTAGTTCCTCATCTCCTCCATAAACCAAGAACATATCCTTAGTACGCCTTAGATACTTAAGGATAGTCTTGACTACCATCCAATGGCGGTCTCCTGGATCAGCTTGATATCTGCCTACCGCACTTAATGCATAAGCAACATCTAGCCTCGTACATAGCATAGCATACATGACTGACCCAATCGTGGATGCGTAAGGGATCCTTGCCATTCTCTTTCTTTCCTCATGTGTCTGAGGACACATTTTCTTGGAAAGATGAATGTCATGTGACACTGGAAACAATCCCCTCTTGGACTGTTCCATACTGAATCTCTTCAGTATCTTGTCAATGTATGTACTTTGACTTAGGCCCAGCATTTTCTTGGATCTATCACGATGGATCTTGATCCCAAGAATATATGCCGCCTCGCCCAAGTCTTTCATGGAGAAGCATTTATTCAACCATGCCTTAACTGACTGTAAGACAGGTACTTCGTTTCCAATTAGCAATATGTCATCGACATATACTATTAGGAAAACGACTGCACTTATACTAAACCTTTTGTAGACACAAGGCTCACATTCGTTCTTAACAAAGCCAAATTCTGTAACAGCTTCATCAAAACGAATGTTCCATGACCTTGATGCTTTCTTTAATCCATAAATGGATTTTTGCAACTTGCATACCTTGTTGGCATCCTTTGAAGTCACAAACCCTTCAGGTTGTGTCATGTAGACATCTTCCTGGAGGTTCCCGTTAAGGAAAGCTGTTTTGACATCCATTTGCCAAATTTCATAGTCATGGTAAGCAGAAATGGCCAATAGGATTTTGATGGACTTCAGCATTGCAACCGGTGAAAAGGTTTCATCATAGTCAATTACTTGACGCTGTCTAAAACCTTTTGCAACCAGTCGTGCCTTGTAGGTGCTGACTTGCCCCTCCATGTCCAGTTTCTTCTTGAATACCCATTTATTACCAATAGGCTTTACATTAACTGGAGGATCTACCAAAATCCAGACTTGGTTTTGGTACATGGAATTCATTTCATAATTCATGGCTTCTTGCCACTTGGCAACGTCTGTGCCTTCAACTGCTTCCTTGTAGGTAAGAGGATCATCATTGTCAACCAATAATGAGTCACCATCCTCAGTGACAAGAAAACCATATCGTTCTGGTTCTCTCACCTCTCTCGTGTTCCTACGCAGTTCTTGTGTCTCTGGAACAGATTGTTCTTCCACGGGGCTTTGTGGAATCTTTTCTTGTACTAACTCATGTGTATCTTGAGCCTCGACTTCATCGAAGTCTATATCGCTCCCACTATCTCTTCTGGAGATGTGCTCCCTCTCAAGGAATATGGTGTGTCTTGCCACTGTAACCTTTTTGTCTGAGGGGTTGTATAGGTAATATCCCCTTGTTTCCTTGGGATATCCTATAAAGATACACTTTGTGCCTCGGGGTGCAAGTTTGTTACCTGAAGAGGCCTTAACAAATTCTTCGCTACCCCACACATGTAAATTCGATAACATGGCTTTGCGTCCACTCCATAACTCGTATGGAATACCATTTATCGATTTAGTTGGTACTTGGTTTAGTATGTGTGCTTCTGTTTGTAATGCATATCCCCAAAAGGATCATGGAAGACTCGCATGACTCATCATTGATCTCACCATGTCCAACAGGGTGCGGTTCCTCCTTTCACTTACACCATTCCACTGCGGTGTGTAAGGAGGAGTGAGTTGAGATAGAATCCCAAACTCCCATAAGAAATCAATGAAGTCTTGATTAAGATATTCTCCTCCTCTGTCTGAGTGGAGTTTCTTAATCTTCTTACCAAGCTGGTTCTCAACTTCATTCTTGTATTCTTTGAACCGATCAAAAGAATCTGACTTATACCTCATTAAATAGATATATCCATATCTACTAAAATCATCAGTAAAAGTTATGAAGTACGAGAACCCACCCCTTTCTTCAACTAGAAATGGTCCACACACATCTGTGTGAACTAATTCTAGAAGATCTTTAGCTCTTTCACATTTCCCACTAAATGGGGCTTTGGTCATTTTTCCTTGTAGACACGCATGACATACACCAAGTGGTTTTAGTTCGAAAGAATCTAAATACCCATCTTGATGTAATTTTGTCAAACGTTTCTCATTGACATGACCTAGCCGGTGATGCCAAAGTTGGGTGTGGTATGAGTCATGTGAATTAACTTTGTTATCGATTGTCATTACTTGGTTTGTGTAGTCTAACACATAAAGGCCGTTATATAAATGTGCCCTACCAAAACAAATGCTATCTTTATAAAAGTAGCAACATTCATTTCCAAACTTTAATATGAATCCATCAGTATCTAATCTGGATACTGAAATAATGTTTTTGGTTACAGAGGGTACATAATAACATCCTTTCAAAACCAAGACCATCCCGGTAGGCAATGTGAGGTGGTAGTCCCCGACAGCTACAGCAGCAAGTCCGGCTCCGTTGGCTGCTCGTAGATCTATCTCCCCTCGATCAATCTTCCCGAATCTACTTGGTTTCTGTATTTGGATACAGATGTGAGCACCACAAGCAGTATCTAATACCCAATTAGTAGAAACAGATAGATTGCATTCGATAACAAACGCACTTGAAGCTTCCCCTTGCTTCCTTGGCTGGGTGCAGTTTTTCTTCCAGTGACCCTTCTTGCCACATGCGAAACAAATAGCATCATGTTCCTTTGCCTCCCCTTTGATATTCCTTTTCTTGGAAGGCCTTGAAGAAGCTTTGGGCTTAAAGATCTTCGCCTTCCCTTTCCTTTTATTCACCATAAGGACAGAAGGCTTTTCACGCTTCATGTCATTGTCCACTTGGCGAATAAGGATAAGAAGATCAGATAGAGACTTCTCAATATTGTTCATGTTGAAATTAACAACAAAGTTTGAGAATCTCTGGGGGAGTGATGCGAGAATGAGATCGGTACCCAGTTCTTCAGGGAGTTTAAACCCTAGAACCTCCAAGCGCTCAATGTAGCCAATGAGCTTGACTACATGAGGCCCAGTTGGGGCACCCTCTCCAAGCTTTCTCTGAAACAGAGCCTTGGAGATCTCAAACCTTTCCTGTCTTGCTCTCTCCTGGTATAAACCACAGAGGTGCTCAAGCATGTTGTAGGCATCCATGTCTTCATGAGACTTCATGAGCTCACTGGACATAGATGACAACATCAAACATTGAACGTCGAGAGTATCGTTCAAATGTTGATCATAGACTAGGAAATCTTCATCACTTTCCCCTGGGGCAGGAGAATCAGGAAGTGAGGACTCCAGCACATAAAACTTCCGTTCATGGCGTAGGATAACCCGAAGGCGCCTAAACCATTCCTGAAAGTTACTGCCGGTGAGGATGTTATCTTTATCCAGAATTGATCGCAGAGAAAATGTGGTTGATGTGTTTGTCATATTGATTCTACAATTTAAAAGAGCAGATTCATCAGTACTTTCTTGATTACATTTTATGAGAAATAATAAATTTTATTAAGTCTCCCACTATTTTATCAATTCCCAATGGCCCTCACCATTGAACTCGGAATGTCCAGTTGCTTTGAAATTCTAATGGAAAGGATCCATATTTCCCTTCGCATAACCCCAAAAAGGGTTGGTCAAGCTATTTGAAGGTATTTAGGTAGGCGGGTCTTTTCCAACTGTGAGCTTACAGTTCCTTGATCTGTTGAGTGGACTCCCCAATCTTGAAATCCTGACTTGGATTTCCTTAACTCTTGCCTCCAATATTACATCAGGTCTAGCAAGGGCTACTTCTCGAGATGTAATATGGTTAAGTCAACCCGAAACCTTTCATAAGGGCTTCCTTTATAAAATTAAGTGTCCCAACAAGGGTTGGTCAAACACATAGTTTTATTGAGTCTTGCCCTTAATCAAGTAACGGAAGTCTTGGTCTGACTTAATATGGTATTTGAGGGATTTTATTCTTTATCTGTATATTTGCATTATCACATGCTTGTTAATATTAAGTGATGCTTGCTTAAGTGATTAACCATGTTCCGATAATGTATATGCATAGACCGGTTTTTATTTTATTCCATATTTGCATGATTGTTCATTTTATTAATTATGTGATCGTGACAACACATTCATAATATATAAACCATGCAATCAGACAGAAATAAAATAAGATGGCATGATCATGAGCTTCTATTTGGTTAGCTTATCTAGCGGTTTTGATAAGCTTACCCTGACCTAGGGAAAACACCTTGAACCTGATGGTTCATGTTTTGCAGCTCCCACCTGTCCACCTTTGTATCTTCTTGTGTCGGTTTCGCCTCGGCTTCGGGATTTGAACCGTCTCCTCTGGCTTGGGAGATCCTCCATTACATGGGTTTACATTAAAGAAACCATGGGCACGCAGGCCCTACATTTTATTGGAAGAAGGCTCGCAGGCCAACAAATTTAAATTAAATAAATTTAAATGAAACCATACACATACAATGGGTCTTTGGTCTAGCTCATGATCATCCATAGTATGCAACGACATTTACGCATATTTAGAATTCAAATTCTTTTAATCGTTCTTTTATTTAAGATAAGACGCGCTCGAATTCAATTAATTATGATCTTATAATTAATCAATTCTTTATCTTAAATTCCTTTCTGAATTTTCTTGAGATTCTTCTCATCCATATTCCTTGTACGGGTCTTTGTACATTGGAGGAAACCTAGTGAAATTCCATTTCTGGAAAGTACACGGCGTGTAGTTTATAATTACACGGCGTGTATTTTTCTTTTCACCCTTTGTCCAAAGTACACGCCGGGGCTTTGGCGTGTTTTTCTGTACTTTGGAAATTTTAGAGTACATGGCGTGTAGATGAATCATACACGGCGTGTACTTCCTTGTTACGCGATAACCGTCCTGGCGATCCCGTATACGCGGTACGCGACTTATCTTTGTACACGGTTTCACCTGGGTCGGAACGGACTACACGGCATGTTGTTCCAACATACACGTCGTGTATTCCGGTTTCCACGCGCCGTTCTATTCTGGTCAACACGGCGTGATTAAAACTTAGGCATAATCAATTCACATGGCGTGGTTTGGCGGACCAGTGCCGGTTCGTTGAACCTAAGTACACGGCGTGCAGTTTTAATTACACGTCGTGTAATCCCATGTTGTACAGACAGAAAGAGCGGCTCCTCCGGATGAGTTCCTCGTTTTTATTTTAATCAAAATTAAAATTAAAAGGTCATTTTTGTGATATGAATCGAGAAACGAAGGAGGAAGAATAGATCTCGTTAATTCAGATTTATAGAACGATTTATTTCGAATTGAATCAAATATGAATGCGTAAATTATCAACGAAAATTAAATAACTATAATCAACGTTGTAACCTCCCTCTGATACCATTTGAAGGTTCCGGGCGCAGCGGAAGCGTGTGGGTGGATGTGCCCACTTGGCTTTTTGTCATTAGCAATGATCAATCCGGGATCAATATGACGATAAACGCCAGTCTCCACGGATCGAATCACAGAAAAAAGACAAATAAGATGGTTTGTCCTGGAACCACAAACAAGGATCGTTACAGGTTGATTATAATTAATTTAATTAATTATAAAGAAATTTTTTTTGGGTGTTCTTTCTTCGTTGATGTTCTCAATCACGTTGTCGATGTGATCCGTCGTTGCGTCGTAGAAGCCAAGTGTAGACTCCCTCTAGCGGTGATCCACACGTGTACCTCGTATCTCTGGACGTCGCCAAAGGATTCTCCAGGTGCTAGCGTGGAGAAGCCTTTGCTTGCGTTGTCCGCCTTAGATTGTCTTGATCCGATGGAAGATGATCTCTCTCGGTCTTGAGAGCGTTCTTGGAGGAAGAGGTTCTTTCGGCCTTGAAAGAATTCTCCAGAGATGTTGTGCACAACGATTCTCTTGTGTGTCAGAAAAGAGTTGGGGTTGTGAGGATATTTATAATCAGGTGTGTGGGGTTATAGAGTTATGACAATAAATAAACGCGTTACGCATTTTATTTATTTCATTAACTCTTTATTTAAAACCCCATGTCGAATAAATAATTCCTTGACATGCTCCCACACTGATTATAATAAATATCATTTAAAACAATATTATATCCTCAAAATCCCAACTGGAAAAAACTACACGGCGTGTATTAATAAATACACGGTGTGTACTTGTTTTTCATTGAAAACTACACGGCGTGTACATTAAATGTACACGGAGTTTATATATTGTTTTCATTTATTCATTTCCTTTCCAAAATAAAACTACACGGCATGTAATAATAATACACGACTTGTACTTGTTTTATTTTCTTTTTCCTCCATCATTTAAAACAACTTAGGCTTCCTTGAATAATTATTAAACCACGTACGAGAATAATCTTTATTCAACTTAAGATACTTGGATACACTTAGTGTGTGACCCTCTAGGCCTCTTTCTCGTTGGCATTAGGCGGGCTTGCCTAAAGTCCAAGATTACTGTCTAGCAACGGGTCAAGGCACCCAAGAGAAAGAAGTTGACGCCGCATTGACGTATCACCTCATACGAACGCTTACTGTGTAATTTAATCCCTTTGTCTCAATATCTCATCAAGCAGGTTTCATGGAAGTGTCATAAACCTATATGCTTGATATGTCATTCTTTGAATACCTGAAATAAACTCATCGTTTACACCATGGCCATGGAATTTAATGTGACAGTTCTATTTCAATCAAAGGGCCGAGATATCAACTTCCATAAATGGAAGGGACAAATCCTTCCTCGACTTATCCATTAACAACATGTCACTCGTGACGCACCCAACGTACCCTACAGTTTCGACACATGCATGTCATGGGGTGTGACAAAAACAAATATTTCCTAAGATAAAATACAGAATAGTGGCTAACCCGGGTTGTCTCCAGATAGAAACACATAATAATCAATGTTTTCACTTGAAATTAGAGAAAGAAGTGGATGTTGTTGATTTTGAAAAGAAATAAGGAAATTAATAAAGCTTGAACATAAATTGATGAAGAGAGTAATGGTGTTATGGTTGGATCACCTTTTTCAATGTCATCATGGTTATAAAATCTAGTCCTCCTCTTTTCCTATTGAATGATAATTGAAATATTCCTCAATCGAGTTGTCAATCACCCTTGGTTGAAGGAAGCATTGAAAATCACTCTTGTGTGCATGAAAATTCATAAACCATTCCCAAAAAACTAATTCATCTCCCAATCGGGAATTTTTTCTCCTTATAAATCTAGAAATGATTCACTTATTCCACACACATGCCAACGATCGCTGGACACTCACCACCAAACAAAATTTTCTCGATCAAGACAAACTGCACTAGGCGGAGGGAGTTCACAGATTTTCAACCCAAACTATTAATAATGAATTGCACCAAAAACCAAAATATGATCACATTAAGTGAATTGGGGAACACTGAAAATAGAAATCATTCAATAGAAAAATAGAGTTTAAAATTAAAGCACAAGACTCTGACATTACAAAAGGAAAACTCCCCCTTCCCCATCACTCAAGAGTTTGTCCCCTCCATGTGAATGGTAATATAGTTGAATGGGGAAAGAAGAGGGCATTATGAAACTAAGAAAATAGAAAATAGAAAATACAAAGATATTCAACATTCCAATCCTCCATCACAGTCCATATTTCACTTTCTTCAAAACCTTTGAATGGTGGTGGATACTCATATTTATAGGGTTGAGGGGTGGAAAATTTTCCCTCCAGATTTTATCCACTGAAAGTTTGAGTTTATTTTGCATGATAAATGGCTGAATATGGGGAATATTTATTCATAATTTTCCCCCTCTCTCTTTTTCATGCACCCACAAAATCTCATCTTATTCAGAAAAATGTAAAAAAAAATATTCTCAAATTACTAAAGAAGACTTTTTCTTTCCGAGGAGGCTCTTTGACTCCCTCCACTTTGGCGCATTCAATAAATGCCTTAATGAACGAAATTATACATGAAATATAATGTTAAAATGTTTCTTGGATTCCTCTTTCCAATCCAGCTAAAATTGCCTCATTTGGATGTCTCTAGACCATTATATGCCTCCATTACTGAGGCGAGGTCCATTCTATCGGTTAGTTTTTCTCCACTTGATTTATTTTTCTGGGACAATGTGTTTCGAATTGGATCTGGGTCCAGAAGACTAATTTGAATCCAACAAACAGTTGAAACCTATAAAAAATCACTTCAATAAGATCGTAATTGAAAAATTTATGCTCGAAAAACAGAAGCTCCAGAAAACTGCTAAATTTCCAAAATTAAGCAATTTCCACAATTAAGCCCAAAATTCATCAAAAATACTAAAATAGCGCAAATCACCTCAAATTTATTAATTGGAAAGGATTAATTCACTGAAACACACATGAAAAATAATGAAAATATTAACTCTATCAATAGGCAATCCATGACAATAGGCATCGAGTACAATACATGTATCAAAAGTACAAAAGACCAAAAAGGCAATCTCCAAATAGCAGCACGATCCATGGATCAGTCTTGTGCTCCCTTGATTCTATGCCATGATCAATCAAGCACCACTAAGAGGGTGCTTTCCCATGTCCCTACCTTTATCCATGAAATCTATCTGGGTACCGAACGACGGCCTGGACAAGGTGTGAGATAACACTTAGTAGGTCATCACCAATGATGTCTATAACAAGTCTGGTCTGTGTGTATAAGCTGAAGCATTGTGCTAATATAACAGGAATAAACGTGATAAACATAGAAGTTATACCATCCAATCTACCAAAACTCACTGTGATCAGGCAACCATAAATAAAGGCTAACTGTAAAGTAATGTAAGCATCATTAGCAGTCTACGCCGAGTAATCAAGTATCAAACCTACATGAGCCATGATCTAAGGCCAATGACCAAAGCATCCTCTATGAGTCCACGAAGCACGTCTATAGAAAACTTGATAAAGACTTGAGTGGATCCCAAAGAGCATGTCCAAGACAGTCCAGGAAATCTGGGTCCAAGGTGTAAAAACCAAGGCATCCAAGTGGGTTTTCAGTGCCATACTGTGAACCCTCTCATTAGTTCCATACCATGAGTCCCCACATCGATGCCATACCGTGTATCCTGCATCGGTGTCATACCGTGTATCCTGCATTGGTGTCATATTGTGTCATCTATCATAAACATGATTTATATAAGGGAACAAAGGGATCATATCAACGTCTATGCCCTTTTCCATTTAACTCATCACAACCCTTTCATTAACCATTTCTTAATCATACACTAGCCAAGTGATTCTCCATTTCATTCATTCCATATACAACCGGCGGGGTGTTTTAAGGTGCTTACAACCTTTAACTATCCACTTTATTCTAATATTCAATTCTTAATAAAGAAAAGCGAGTTAAACTCACCCCAAGTGTGACATTCCCATGGACAAAGGAAAGAACCCACCCCATAGGTGGTTCGGGTTGAGGTCCCGAGCCTCCAACTATGTGCAAGGGTGTCATATGTCATGTCTTAAACAATAATTTAACATCTGATTTAGGGGTTTATTAATTTAGGAAGCAATGCTCAGAAGGTCCGGCATGCACCATGACGACAATAAGGTATAAACAACTAGACTTTGGGAGAAAAGGTATAGACCACCCACCTTATGCCTGTCAAGGAGTAATTGTCCAATCTTTGCCTCTGATTCGGTCCAGATCAGAAGAAAATAGAAGAAAATACGAATGCCCTGAAAATATGGCATAAGAGCCTGCACCACAATAGTATCATCGACAACAGGATAAACGAAGTGAAGAAGGTAACAAACTAGAGCTCTTATTGGTGGCGATCCAACGTGACAGACGACATCGCACACGGAGGCCGGATGGAGAAGAGGCTTCAAAGCCTATGGAAAAGGAGAGGGGAGCTCCTTGGCATGAGTGGCTGCCCGCACAGTTAGTTTAACCGTGCTCTACTCGTGCGCACCCCTTTGTGGAGCCTTGCAACACCCCGCACAGTTTGTCCAAATTGTGTGACCACCAGTGCACGGTTTGGTCAAACCGTGCGCCTAACCCTTTCCTCCACAATTCAGAGTTCCGGGCTCCGAACAAGCCCCAGACACTCCCAATTCATTCCTTGGGTGATTAGACATGTTTATAAGGATAAAATAGATGATTCAAACTGAAATGTAAAAGATTCGCACCTCATAGAAAACCCAGAATCTTACACGTATCCTACTTGATGCAACTGTATCATTTATATTTTTATACTTTATGCAAGATCATCATCATCTTCATAGCCATGAACATCCATAAGAGTGATGAGTGTCTAGAAACTGATATCACACATGTGAAAAGGTCCTAATGGAACCCATTCAATTGTGTAACACGATCTCCACTGCGACAACTTCATTAGTGTGTCGTGATAATTGTGATTTGCTACGGTGGGTATGATGTGATGCGTATGGTGGGCACGACATCTTCAAATGAATACCGTGTGATTCATGACAATTGGGTAAGAAAAAAGAGGTATTTTAGTCCTTTCAAAATTTTTATATCCATTCCATCACAAAATATTCCATCATTTTAAAACACTATTTTCATTCAACTTCCCCATCAATTTGTGGTTCCATTCTCTCATTTTATATTAAAAACCCTTTCACCAAACAGTCCGCAAATCAAAATATTTGGACGATTTTGCAAAAGGAAAAAAAAAAAAAACAAAAACACAAAAAAAGAACGTGTAAGGATAATTATCGTACGCTCTGGAAATTTGTTGGGGGTGAGAGAGTAGTTTTTTCAGGGGATTGATTTATCCCCAGTGCACTGTGCAGTGCTTTCTGATGGGGGTGGAGGGAACTGTAGAGAGAAGGTGGTGGAGGCCGAGGGGAGGGGAAGAGCGGAAGAGTCGGGGGGCGGGGGAGGTGTAAAGCGGCGTTCACGAGTGGTTCTAACCACCTCTGCACCCCCATATCCAGAGCTTTCTTCACGAGCTCCATCTCCTCCACGGTCTCTTTCTTCGACCCAACGTTCCGATCCCTCCACCTGTACGCAATCTGGTGGATTGCATCTTCCCACGTCCTCCGCAATCTCCCCAGGTTTATTTCGGGTTTCTTCTTATTTATCTCTTTTTGGATGTCATGAGTGCCAACTCGTGTGAGTAGCTCGACCAGTTGCCTGGCCGGGGACGATGGATCGAGCTGCGTTGACGGTTGGTCTCGGCATGGATATGCCGATCATGCACGGCAGTGATCGGTACGAGCTTGTTCGGGATATTGGGTCTGGAAATTTCGGTGTCGCCAGGCTCATGAGGGATAAGCAGTCCGGGGAACTGGTTGCGGTCAAGTACATCGAGAGAGGTGAGAAGGTTGGTGCCCTACTTCTTAATTTTCTTAATGTTTCTTATTTCACGTTCCTTCTTCTTGCTGGGCAGCTTTATGTTCTCCATTTAAGTCAGTATTTTGGAATCTTAGCAGTACTTTTAGAACGGAAGTCAGCACCTTTTGCAGTTAGTATTTCAAAAAACCAATAGCTGTTGAGCATGATGATTTATCACCGGTGGCTCATTAGTGTTCCTTTAGGTGTGAAATTTTCTTGTTCGAGTTATTCAATTGATTGATTGTGGAGTTTGTAATCCCAAACTTAGGCAGCCAAATGCCAACAATAGTGTAGTTCTCCACATTTTCATTCAGAAGATAATAATTTGTATCTATGCAACTTAACATATAATTGATTGTGTAATTCCGTCCGATGCTCCATTGTGATTGCACGGTTAGGAAGCCTCATTAAATAGAGAGATCTTATCAGGTGCTCTTTATCAACATGTAGGTTACCTCTAAACTTTAAAACTTCACTTCTGTGAATGATTAGCATTGTTTTTTTCTCGGTATTGATGTTACCAGATAAAGCGTGATTCTGCCCATCGCTATAAATGAATTTTCATCTTTTGTTTTAAGGAAAATAATGAATATTTAGCGAAAGAAATTATGCACTGAAATTTGTTTGAATCCTTGATTGTTGTTCTTATTGCTAAGGCATAATTGAATTGAACATAGAATAATGGAGAATTTATTAAACTAATCAAATTGTGCTGAACATTAAAAAAGGTTGAAAAACCTTGTTTTTAATTGTTTGAAGTTCTAGCAATGTAGAATATTGTTATTTGACCCTGCCGTCAATTCTGAAAATCATGTTGATTGATTGACCTTTCTGATTCCTTTTGATTTTTTTTTATTTAGTCTATGCATAAATAGTTTTTTTCTTCAGTGTATTTTACCAATTCTTTATTTTTATTGACAGATTGATGAAAATGTTCAGAGAGAAATCATCAATCACAGGTCACTGAGGCACCCCAACATTGTGAGATTCAAAGAGGTTTGTATGCTTTCAATTTAATAACACCTGCCCTTCCTACTGGGGAAAAAAAAGAAAACACACACACACACACCCTTCTAACCCAAACTTGGGACTGGGAAATTTGCAATCTGGGAATGATGACCAAGTGAAGTATTTTATGACCTATGATAGTTTATTGCAGGTCATGCTAACACCAACACATCTCGCAATTGTGATGGAATATGCTTCAGGAGGAGAGCTCTTTGAGCGGATATGCAACGCGGGCCGATTTAGTGAGGATGAGGTTCTCACTTGTATTAGTCTTTCAGTATGGGACCTTTCTTTTCCATGCTTTACTAGTCTTGCTTGTGCTGCAGGCACGCTTTTTCTTCCAGCAACTTGTATCTGGTGTTAGTTACTGTCATGCAATGGTAGGATCATTTGTTTTTTAGCATTCTTTTATATATATATTTTGATTATGTGGCTCATGTTGTTCAGTGATTTCTGTACCCTCCTGCCAACTTTCTTACATGTGTTTTCTTCATCTGCAATATTTCCATGCGAAGCAAGTGTGTCACCGTGACCTAAAGTTGGAAAATACTTTATTGGATGGAAGCGAGGCCCCTCGTTTGAAGATTTGTGACTTTGGGTATTCAAAGGTACTGTTTTAATTTCACGCCATGATGTTTGTTTCCTGTTTTTTTTCAAAAGCTTCTCTAATATTTATTAGATTTCAGTTGTATGGGGTTTTAGTTTATCATTTTTTTTAACTGTTTAATACAGTGGAGTGAGAAATCCTCAACTTGATCTAATGTTTTTTATTAGATATTTCCATGTTAGATTTATGCTCCTCTGATAACATTTCTGCTTAGGATTATTGAAAACTGCGTAATTCTTATAGCACTTACCACTTTTTTTTTAATGATAAACATTTTAAAAAATAGTGCTGTTTGTTCCATTTTTGAAAAAAAGCACTTGCACTTAAATTTCAGAAGAAAACCACATAAGTGGCAGAAAATTGCTTTTTCAATTAGCATTCTGAAAACATTTGTACAGAAGTTTTGTGTGAATTCAATTTGATATGATTATCTGCTTGCTAATGTTATCTTTGTCATCTGTTGATGCTGGTTTTCCCTCAGTCCTCGGTATTGCATTCACAGCCCAAGTCAACTGTTGGAACCCCTGCCTACATTGCACCTGAAGTTTTGCTTAAGAAAGAATATGATGGCAAGGTACTTCATTTATATATTTCTGTGTATTTTGGTTGTGTATTTAAAACAAGAGATCAATGTTCTTTCCAATTGGTTTCCTACTGGTCACAAGATAGCTCAATTTGATTGGTTTGGTGCCAACGTGACACCCTGTTTTGCTTTAGTAGTATCTTGACTGAATCATGTGAGTTTCATCTAGTGTGGCCATTCTACAATGTCCAGTGCATCCTAAAATACTAAGGTTACGTTTTAGAAATCATTTTCTATTTTCATTTTTGAAATATGCATTAAATTGTCTGTTATAAAACGTGTTGGAAAGTGGAGGGAAAACAAGAAATATGAGTTACTTATTCAAACATTTCTATTTTCCTGAAAATATTAATCGAGTTCTTTTCCCAAAAATCTATTTTTTTTTTAAATTTTCTAAAAAATGCTTTCCATCTACATATACAATTCATTTTCTATTATCTTTTTGGAAAATTAAGATGAAAAATGTTTTGCAAAACCAAGTGCAGCCTGAATGTCTTATTTTCTTGGTTTTCTTTAGAATTATTGTTGTACAGGTTTGACACCTTTATCTTGCAACAGTTGAGTAAAGGTGTTGCATAAAGATAAATTATAATTCATTCTCAGGTTTTGCAAATCACATCACAGCTTTTGTGCTTCAACTCGATGCTGATTTTGTTTTCTATTACCACTTTTCCTTAGACAAACCCCATTGACCCAAAATTCTAAAATAAATTCACGATTTTGATGCATGCATGAATTTTTGTGGGTGTGAAGAAATGGAAAGTTTCTTGTAGTTTTATTTCTGTTTTTATGTTATAGTGTCTCAACTTGATGTTGTTTCTCACTGTCCACATTCTCATCTTGTTTGTTTATTTTTAGAGAATACTTTTTCCAGCAATCTGCTGTTTTCATTTCTCATGTTTCCATTGCCGATGTGAACATATTTAATGAAATATTTGGAAGACCAATGGTTGCATGTGGATTCAATGAACTGGTGAGGGCAATTTCAGAGACACATCAGGTTATGGAATTTTTATTAGGGTTTCTTAATGGGCTGGACCAGAGTGGACTGGGCCAAAGCCCACATGGACTGGGCTTTCAAGGGCCGGGCCCGTTTAGGGTATTCAATGTGGGTTCAAATAAAATAAGCTTGGTCCAGTTTGCATTTTAATTGAACCGGCGTGTGGGCTGATCCGTATTTTAAATTATTCTAAAAACTGAAACATAAAAAAAAAAAAAATATTAATGAAAAATATTAAACATTAAATACATATTTTTTAGCACATAAATATCAGTTTGTACAGAAGTTTCCACATAATGTGTTTTTTTCTTCCCACCAATTTTTTTTCATAAAATTGAAAAAAATTGAAAAAAAAAGAACTGCCCCCAGTTTGGGAGTAGGACCGACCTAGAGCAGGCCGAAGCTCGCGTATACTGGGTCTAAAAGGGCCGGCCCTTTTTGGTATTCAATGCAGGTTCAAACAAATAAGCATGACCAGGTTTGCATTTTAATTGGACTGACCTGTGGGCTGATTTGCATTTTAAATTAGTCTAATAAATAAAATTTAAAATTAAAATTTCTAAATAATGATTTTTTTATTGACAAATATTAAACTTTATATATTAAATTTTTATCACATAAATATCAGTTTGTGCATATATTTCTCACATAATTTGAGTTATTTTCTTGTTACCAAAAAATCACTACCTAAAATTTAATTTTTTTGAAAAATAGAATCTCCCTGGTCTCCCTGGCGGACTAGGCAGGGCCACAGCTCAATGGACCGGGCCTCAATGCATGTTCAAACAATTGGTCAAGTCTGCATTTGAATTGGATGGGCTGGTGGGGTGACCTGCTCTCTAAAATTGTCTAAAAAATAAAAAATAAAAATAAATTATATATCAATGAAAAACATCAAGCATTCAATTCACAATTTTTATCATATAAATATCAATAGGCACATGCGTTTTTCACATAATCTGATTTTTTCTGCTTCCACCAAAAATGTAATACATAAAATAAAAAACGTTTTAAGAAAAAATGGAAAAAAAAAGAAGAATTTCCCCGGTTTGGGGCCGGGCCGCTTAACCTGATGGCATTTTTCCTTGGACTCTAATTTTGTATATAATCATGTTAATTTTGTTCGATGGAATTCAATTCAGATTGCAGATGTTTGGTCTTGTGGGGTCACATTATATGTTATGCTGGTGGGTGCATACCCTTTCGAGGACCCCGAGGAGCCTAAGAACTTCCGTAAAACAATACAGGTAAATCTGTTAATGTTGTTATGAGTGCTTTAACCAGAGCACTTCAGCTCAGATATCGGATTTGTTTCCCCGCTGCAGCGGATTTTGAATGTCCAGTATTCAATTCCTGATTACGTCCATACATCCCCCGAGTGCCGTCATCTAATATCGAGGATATTCGAAGCTGATCCATCAAAGAGAATAAGCATGGAAGAGATCCGGAGCCATGAGTGGTTCTTGAAGAATCTGCCGGCGGGTCTGATGGAAGATAGCTCGTCAATGAACAACAAGTTTGAGGAGCCGGAGCGGCCGATGCAGAGTATTGATGAAATAATGCAAATAATCACGGAGGCCACAATCCCGGCTGCCGGGACGCAGAGCCTGAACCAGTACTTGACGGGCAGCCTGGACATTGATGATGACATGGATGAGGACCTGGAGACTGACTCGGAGCTCGACATCGATAGTAGCGGGGAGGTGGTTTATGCCATGTGAGGTGGATCCAGGTATTTTAGTTCTTTCTTTTGCTTGTTTATTGGAATGGACTTATACCACGTAGTACATATTTATGTTTGTACCATATCTGTTTGTGGAATTGATTTATTGTCGGCTAAAGCCATTTTAATCCAAGTATTCAACGTTTTTGTTGGTTCGCCCTCTAGGCAAATTCGAATGCATGCTGCGTTTGACTGAACTTATGAAAACTGGTTACAACACTAGTCACTTGTGGTGATTGATTATGTGTAAAGTTGTTTATTGAGTGGTTTTTTTGTAGATAGAATCATAATCGGCTGCATATTGCATTTTTGGGCAACTGGTTGACCAATTGCAACAACACATTAATATTTTCTTCTTTTCTCTTAACCATTTGCATGCATAAAGCCTATTTTGCAAGCCCCTGTCTTTCATCTCACAAAGCCTATCTTTCATTTCAAATTTTGTGTTGGGTCCTAGTTGGTTAGGGCAAGACCTATCTAAACCACTAGTCACTTGTGGTGATTGATTATGTGTAATTTTTTTTTATTGAGTGTTTTTTTGTAGATAGAATCATAATCGGTTGCATATTGCATTTTCAGGCAACTGGTTGACCAAGTGCACCAACCCATTAATATTTTCTTCTTGTCTCTTAACCATTTGCATGCATAAAGCCTATTTTGCAAGCCCCTGTCTTTCATCTCACAAAGCCTATCTGGTCCTAGTTGGTTAGGGTAAGACCTATCTAAACCTTTTCATTAATTTCCTCCTCAATTATCCTCACATTCACACCCACAAATATTGATATGCAAATGAAGAACACATGTTTTATGTAGGGGTGTGAAAGTACATGACAACTCCTCGCAAGTAATACTAGACACTAATCCGGTACAAGTTCCAAAACTCGCCACCTTTGTTTGTAGAATCACTTTCCGCCGCGTGCGAGACACTCCCACCACGCAACTGATCATTGCATACATTCATACAACTGTTAAGTATGCTGTAAAACATTGTCATTGTAACATCCTGATGCGGTCTTACCACTCAAATTCGATCCCTAGTCAAATCAGGATGTTACTTGGTCCTTGGTGCTGTCAGCGGTGCTGTCCCTCATCGCCAAAGGCTTGGTGATCAGTACCGACCTGGAAAATTTGATTGCCCAAGACAAACACTGGAAATATTATCCTTAGTGCACATGTAGCTATATTAAAAGGGTGGATTTTTTTGCCCCTTTTCGTGTGTTTATTTTTACTTGCCTGTGTGTTGCCTTAGCCCAAGGGCTTATGGGGCTTGCCCTAGGGCCGACTCTGTTGGTTATAAATGTACAACGTCCAACCCATACCATGGGAAGCAATATATACATCCAAATCACACAACCACACCTCCCATAAAACTATGGGCGGCGAAATATCATTAATGTAAATGCATACAACAATACAACACAACAATAATAAATATAAATACAACCTTGTGTGACAGACCAACCCACCATTGATGACTGGTCTTTGATAGACCTTCGCTACTTTGTCCAATCCAACAAAGCAACCTCCAATTCAAATCAGTATCATTTGAATGAGCATCAATATCATTTGTGTGAATGTCATGCATCCCATGAATGTGAAAATCAAATGGGTTTTATAAAACATGTCCCAATTCCAATGACATTTCCTTTTTTTTTTAATAAAACCAAAAAAAAAACATTTAACAATATAGTAATAATAAACTTTCATCAAACCATAACAAAAAACCCCATCCGTTCTGTTGTTTTCAAATCATTAATCACACTCTGTTTCCACGAACCAAACCCCGAGAGAATGATTGGATGATGAGTAACAAACAAAACTTAAGGGGTACCTCCTACTTATGACTGGATCCACAACCCAACCATTTTCCAACACCCTTATCTAAACCGACGAGGCACCCACGCAAGACACCTACATTGTTCCCCTGCGTGTTCGTGCCTGCAATTTTGTTTGGCTGCAAACTCACTTCTCAAAGGTGGGTGATCATTAGGAGATGCTAATAACGATTTAAATTGCATGTCGAGGTTGAGAGGATGGGAGGTCGTCTCATCCCATGAGTCTGAGACTCTTATAGATTTAAGACATGTTTATGGAATTCTTCCCAGTAACAATATCGATTACCTAATGAAAGTGATCAATCAATACCATGCATTGATGCTAGAGGTTCTCTATTTGTATGTGTGAGTGGTTCTCCATCTTCCATCTCGTTGGTTAATTAGGCTAGGTTCAAAGCTACACCGTTGAGCACCCTGAAGTTTATTGCCATCCAGGGAGGTAGTAGATGTTGTGAAGTTGGGATTGATCTCATAAGAGGGGCTTCCTACATATCCCCGTGAAGAGAATCAGAACTCACATAGTTTTGTGCTTTTTAATGGGACACATTGTACCTTTTAAAGGCGTGTAACAAGGACCAATTTGGTGCCTTTTAAGATCATGCAACCATAACCAAAGAAGTGCATTTTAAGATCATGCATCTAGGACCAATAGTTGCCTTTTAAGGTTGTGCATCTAGGACCAATGTGTCTTGTAGTTTAAAGTTGTATGACTAGGACTGGTTCCAAGCAGTAAGTCATGCAAGATGGACTACTAGGTGAAAAAAACTTAGCAATGGTTCTGTGAGACACACCAGTGACCCTTTCTGGTTCACCTTGTTTGTTGATAACTAAATAAGATAAGATATGGTTAGGGCTTACACCCAGTAGGAGATCCATGATATTTATGGCTCGTTGATTGAACACAAGGATAAGATTTTCAATGAGAACATGGTCGGGGCTTACACCCAGTAGGAGGCCCATAGATTTTCTACAAGTTCCTAGTTCAAAGAACTGGACACATAGATGATGTGGACCAATGAGGAGTTGGAACTTACATCGGATTGGGAACCCATATGCATCTTAGGCTCATTGATTGGACACAAGGGAGGCTGATCAAGGGATTAATCAGGTGCTGGGTATACATGGTGACGATCCAAAATGACCCGGGGAGTGAAGTTGGACAAGCTTAACTAAAAGGAGAATGTTGGTAGCTCATTAATTGGACAAAGGAAAGCCGACCAGATGCTCAAAAGCTATGGGGTTCAGTACACATCGACTAGGATGAGTGTCCTAGGCTAGGTGAGATGCCATCGACCGTCCAAGGATAGATTTCCTCACTATCAAGGGAATACATGATTGTTAATACCTTGAGGATCCTATCAGTTAGGGAGGAAAATCAAGAGACATCTTCTACAAAGTGCCCGATTCTTATTATTAAAAGAATACACGATTGAAGGAAATCACGAAAACGTTCATGGTGACCCAGTCATGTAAATTATGTGGTTTTGGAGGAGGCATAGAAGGAATATACTTTTTGAGGTTTAAACCAAGGAAAAAGGAGGCTAATATAGTCATTTTTGTCATTAGTTTAATCCAAGTAGGTGGCTCGAGTGAAGGAAGGACCATAAAGGAAGCTCATATGTCCATAAAAGGGACCTTTCGTGAAGTGGCTAACCATAGGTCCAATCTTTTGCGGCGATGGACCATCGAAAAGAGTTCAAAATGTACTTTAGGAAGCATGAATTTTGCATAAGATTATGGTTTTATACGAGTGAGTGGGGTCCACTTAAGTTAAGGAGTTTAAAGCCTGACCATTTCATAATATTTATTTGGTGGGAAACCCTCCGTGAAGAAAGTCCACAGGGCTCTTTCGTAAAGGATCTTACATGAGCAACACCACGAAGACTTTATGTAGGGGAGGCATCACCGTGAATATTTAACACAATGCCCTTCCCTCTCTCACAAGTTTAGATTTGAAATCTACTTGAGGGAACTTCTTCTAAACCATGCGCAAAGAGAATTCTTGCAAATGATGCGATTCTTCTCGGACTTCGCGATGTGAAATTGCCTCTCTTTGAAATGCGTGCTGGGGTGATATTTATAGGAAAACCACACAACCGCTCATCCCAGGATCTCTAGAACCATCCCTACGTAAGAAATACAAGACTGCAAAAGAGCTCCACCTTGACATTGCAAACGACTCTGCTTGCAAGGATCTCATGTGGTCACAAAGGGCTTCCACTACGCCTTCGCAAACGACGCCCATCCATGAGGATCTCACGCAACCGTAAAGGGATTTGCTATGCCACTGCAAACGATGCTCGCCTGCACCACAAAGGATTCATTCGACCAGTCACAAAAGAATTTTTCATGGTTTTTACGAGGGGCAATCTATTCCTTCTAAGCGAAGTATATTCACCTTCGTGAAACCATGACTTCTCGCTATCTGCCTTTGAATTTTCTTAACAAAGTCTTAATTATCTTTTCCCGACATCAACAAATACCCCCTTGGAATTGAATCCGGTCAGAATGAAGAGGATCAAATTATAAGGAAAACATGTTTGATCACATAAAAGTTGCGTGGTTTCGCCTAAGATTGGAAGATCAAAGGTCACCCTATCCCCTATAAATACATCAAGGGGGGCTTACTAATTACTTCGTGGTTGTGTTGGAATTCTCCAAAGCTTCTTTCACCCACACATGAATCTTCCCTTATGCTATGCAAATGAAACGCTCCACATAGGAACTATGCATACCTTCAGACGATTAGGTAACCAAATAACTCTATGTGCATGTTTTTCCTTTGCAAATTGTCCCCATGGAATCATTCTGGCTGTGTAGTTTCTATGTAGTGCACCCACCACATAATTTCTATTCGATTTTTTTCGATTCTGCCAAATTTTTTGGCACTCTTCTTCCATTTGTTTCCTTCTTTCAAACTTATTCTACTGCCATGCCTCTTCTTGTGCTATTTTTCATAAATGGCTCTGGAATAAATTGCTCGAGCTGTTATTGTGAGACAGATGGAGATGATTAATGACGTCGAGGCTAGTCAATGTCAGCATATCCACCCTAGGCATCTACTTCTTTCAAACCTGATGGGGGAAAGTCTTTGAAATTACCCAATATTAGGGAGGCTACCCCTTTACAGATTTGGGCTACTAAGTGACTGTAGCGACTCGGGTTTTGGCCCTGTCAGACTTTGTAATATTTCTATGAACAATTCCAGAGCTAGGCGCGAAGACGGCATGCGATTCCGAGGCCTGATGCCTGAAATTAATTTTATAAAAATATTAAGTATTTTTATACCATGCACACGATGGGGGCATGATATATCCTAAAAGTTAGCTCAGAATTGGAATTTGAGGGCATGGTTGTGTCCGGAGCGTGTCGTTTACCCTAGGCGGGGTGTAAACTTTGCGGGCGCGGGCCTGCTGTGAGAAAAGCCACCAGGGGCGTTTTCGTAAATAAGTGGAAAAGTTAATTTACGAGCGTCGGATCAAATAACTTCTGAACGGAGTCTCATATCGAAAATCCGAGTGTGCCATTGTGTTCAGAACAACGTGTTTACCCTAGGGGCGACCTAATTTTCTCCGCGCCGGGAGGTCTGGTCGGGGGTGTTATTTTAATTGAAGTTTTTTTTAAATAAAAAAAAGAAACAAATCCCTCATCCCGAACCTCCTATATCATCCCACCTTTTTATAACATAAACTTTCATTACATTACACAAAACTGAGGATCTTTAAGGTCTAGTGTCTTGGAAACCAGGAAAATAATACATGAAAACAACATAAAGCATTCTTCTTAAACACTTGAAAGGCTTCTCCTTAAGTTCATCCTAGGTTCATTACTGCATCTCATAACCTGGGTACATATATCAAAAGAAAGGGTGAGCAGAAGGCCCAGTAAGGGAAACAAGAGGAACATTTTACATGTGAACTTGAGATACTTCAATAAGGACATGAAAAGAACTTTAATGCATGAGAAAGAAATCATGAGGCATTTCATAATAAAAATAACATTTTTCATAACTTAAATATGTGGCTACATCATTTAACATAGACAATCATGAACATATCACCAAGGTCCATCCCCAAGGTGTCATTTGAAAATTACCAAGGTTATTCACCAAGGTATCGTGAAAATTGTAATCTCTAGTGGTTACATCATTACCCAATGCATTGGAGCGCTATCAGGGCACACCCTTAAATTTTCCTTTATTATCATGTGATCCACATATATCATCATCAGAAATTTCATAAATAACCTATATAGCATAAAATAAATGAGTTTCATTTCATAATCATAACGTTTTAAAAACTACTTTAAAGATATGATCTTTACGTCACTTTAAACCCACGGAAAGGGAAAGCGGGTCTCATGTATGTAAATCCCAGAATTTAAAATAGAACATTTTGATATATATGTGAATACCCTTGTAGAAATAAGAGCTTTTAGTATTCACTTTATAACATAAAATAATTTTGAGAAAAGAGAGAGGCATTTTGAGACGAAAATTCTGCAGCATAACGACTATGTTACAAGGTTTTAGAAAACATTGAAAAGAGAGGGGACATGGGTCACCCACTCATAAATGATCCATAAAACAGTAGGGGGACAGAATATAAGGGATTTAAGAACATGGTAATGAAATTTGAAAGATATACCATATGAAATGAAAAACACGGAAGTGAGACAAAAATAAGATTTCTCTTATGAAAATTCGGCAGCCTAACGACGTCACTTAACTTCAATAAAAAAAATGATTTGACAAGATCAAATAGGGTATCTCATCATATGATCATAAGAGATCAGTATGATATATATAGAGATCATAACCCAACATAATAAAAAGGAACTTGAAAGACTTGACATGAAAATCGAACTTGAAAAATGAGAAGGGTGAAAGAATCCCTTAAAAATTCGGCAGCCTAACGGCGTCACTTAAACTTTCATAAAATGAAATGATGAGAGTAAGAGGGGATCTATCATCATATAAAAATGAAAAGGACAGTAAGTGGAATATAAAAGAACATCCTCTCACATAAGAACATGGAGCATAAATGGAATGGCATAAAAGGGATTACATGAAAAGAAAGAGAGAGGTCGGATCCCTTACCTTAAAACGTAACTCTTAAAACTCAAAGGTTTGGACCTTGAGGGATTGGGGGCACATTGGGAGGACTCCTTGGGAGGTAAGGAGATCAGAACTTAGTTGGGGGAGAGTTGGGTGTGAAAACTAAAGGAGGAAAGGGTGGGTATTTATAGGGAAAATGAGGGGACAAGACATTAATGGCCAAAGGACACCTCACAAGTGCTTTTCTCAAAACCATGTGCTCTCCTTTGGCATTTACCATGGAGTTAGGCCACATGGGGCCCCCAAAACAATAATTCATCACCCTTGGCCGGACAACCCTTAAAATATCTCATGACATCATCATGACACAGTTATGATGTCATTAAACATATCGAAACCCTAAAACTGCATTTTTACTATTCACTGAAAAATTCATCTTTCTCAGAAAAATCCCAAAATTTCACCTTAATGAAATATAGATGTTCTAATTACATTTATGAACTCCATTTTATAAAAATAATTTTCTAAATAATTTTAATTTAATTTTTTAAATAAAAACAGTATTCATTGAGAATTCGTTTTTTTCAGAAAAATCCCCAAAAATTACCATAACATAATATCGATGCTCTGAGTTCAAAAATAAAGTCATTTTTATAAAAATAATTTTCTAATTATTTTTAATTAAATTTTTAATTAAAAAACACTATTCATCTGAAAAAACTAATACTTGGCTAATAATTTATGAAACCGTTATTTACCCATTTTATTGAATCACATTACTTAATCTAGGTGTCTAAATTATATTAAAACTTTCTTTGAGTGAAATTACTAATCCATTTGGTCACATTACTAATCCTAAGCGCAAAATCACTATTCATAATTTACTATTCATCAAAAATTAAGTTGATCTTATTAGACTCCAAATTACTTACTGAACACTTTTGTAGAAGACAATTTTTTGAAAATCATTACACATCATTAATTATTTAGGGTTTACATAAATATTTTAAAATATCATTTTTTCCAAAATTCATCAATAAAATACATCCTAAAATTATCTGGACATTTGAAATTTCACAAACATCACTAAAAGAAGAAATCTCAATTCATTCATCCCAAAGGATTACACAAAGAAGCTAGGGTATCATCACATAACCCCTTATAACACCGGCATATGACCTAAGTGTAAGGTGTGCTATGGTGAGAGAATCTGAGGGAGGCTCAGATAACATTGCCCTAGTAGTAATCTCTACTAACTTGAACTTCTCCCGCAGGAATTTCCATTCAAGCTTGACACGCTGGAGTTCAGCTTGGGCTTGGTCCAAATCGAAGCCCACAGATGCTACCTCCTTCCCAAGCTCTGATAAGTGGGCTTCATAAGGTTCGAGTCTACTGGATGAAGCCATCGACTCCTCTTTCTGCATTAACCATTAACATCTCTATTAAATCATTAAGAGTAAGTTAATATACTATTTAAAAAGTTTGGGTCATTACACCTCCCTCCTCCCACACACGTACGGTGAAACCCCCTCCCTCTCCCTCTGTTTTTTGCCGGATCGAGCCCTGGACGTCCGTTTTCAGCGCCGATTGTCAGCGGATCGAGCTCCAGCGCGTCCCAGGCGTCATTCTGCACCCGAAGCTTTGACGATCCGCCAACAGGTAGGAAATTTGAGTTTTAAAATCCCGTACCCCGTTTATGTGTTGTTTTTCTTAAAATCATCATAAAGGTTGTATAGTTTGGGTCCCGAGGTTTCTGAAACATGTTTCAGATCTGGTTTTGGAGCACCGGGGTGCTCCCGGGGGTTCCCGGAAGTTTTCCGGCGGAAAACCCGGATTCCAGCAGCGGCCACGACGGAATCCGGCGAGGGCGGCGGTGACGCGGCGGCGGCGCAGCGGAATCCGGTAGGCGGCACGGCGGTCTGGCAAGGTCAGCGCGTCGGTTCTGTCAGTTTTCCGGCGAGCCAGCGGTGGTCCGACCAGAATATTCCGGGAGCTTTTTAAACCCCCGTAAAATGCATGTTGGGAGTCCAAATTGCGAGCCGTTTGCGGAGACACGTTCCTTGCGTCGAGACAGACCTTTTGGGTTTACTTTGGGAATTTTATGAGTCGGGTTCGTGGCTCGGGGCTACGAAACGTTGAAATAATAATAATATTTTATTATTATTCAGCTTCGACCCACCGTAACTCGTGCACGGAGTGTCCAAATGACGTGCCGTCAGTGGCGTTGAGACCCTGATAGTACAATGGATGTTTCGAGATAGATTCCGAGTGTTGGGACCGAGAACAGGGTGTGAGCCCCACGAGGTCAGGTTTGAGCGTTTACGGAGAAACGTGACCTTTTCACCGGGTGCCCGTTTTGGACGATCAAGTAGTCGACCCTGTGTGTTTTTCCGAGGGGATCGCAACGGTACGATCCACTTGAGGAGTTTCGGGATCGTAGTGTGGGCCCCACACGAGCTGGCTTCAGTGAATAGTACCTTTTTCACCAGGTGTCCGTTTGGGACGATCGAGTAGTCGATCCCGTGTATTTTTCCGAGGGGATCACAGTGGTATGATCCGTTTGATGAGTTTCGGGATCGTAGTGTGGCCCCCACATGGGCTAGCTACGGTGAATAATGCCTTTTTCACTGGTTGTCCGTTTCGGGCGAGTAGACACCCTATCCTGCGTGTTTTTCCGCGTGGATTGCGATGGTGGCCTCAGTATCGGCCTTGGAGGTGCGCGGTGTGGTGTTGTGGCGGGTCGCTCGGGTTAGCGACGTTTGGACCAGCAGTGGTTGAGGGTACTCACTTGGTTCATTCCCACGGGGTTTCACACGACATCACAACCTTCGTATAGGTTTGTGGTCCTCTCGATGAGATGTTTAATCTGTTAGTTGTGGCATACCTCCGGTGGGACCAGAGTTGGATCCTCTAGCATCGTTTCTCTAGATCGGGTTCTTGGTATCGCTGTGATACTTATCCGCGTGCGACGATCCCCTATCTAGCAGGTTAACTCCGTAGGGTTTGTGGGATCACTGGGAATATGATCCCCTACGCAGTGGGCCGTGCTCAGTAGGGATGTGACATCTTCGGGTATACGATCCCCTACTCAGCATGAGGTTTTTAGTAGGGTTGCGGTATTGTTGGTTATACGATCCCCTACTTAGCGCATGGTTTTTGTAGGGTTGGTGCATCGTCGGTTCGATCCCCTACATCGCGAGTTATACCAGATAGGGTTCCGGTATCGTCGTGACCACCTTTATGCGGATGACGATCCTTTATCTGAGTGACGTGTTTCTATCGAGCTTCAGATCGGGTTGTGGTATCCCCAAATGGATCCTGGGAGTGATCCCCTATCTGTGAGATCTATGAATGCTAGATCGGGTTATGATATCCCCCAACGGATCCTGGGAGTGATCCCATATCTGTGAGATCTATGAATGCCAGATCGGGTTGTGGTATCCCCCAGCGGACTCTGGGAGTGATCCCCTATCCGTGAGATCTTCGTATACCGGTGTGGGTTCTGGTATCCCCTAGAGGACCCTAGGAGTGATCCCCTATCCAAGGAGTTTGGTATTTATGTTTTTTCAGTGAGGTTCCCTCAGTGACGATATCCGTCGAGCGTGATCTCTCGGATGAGCGTCTGAGGTGTTTGTGTGGGACCTGATGGAGTGTATCTCTTGGACGAGTGTCATCTGGGATGACAATGATCATGGAGTGTGCTCTTCTGGTTGTGAACTGTTGCTGGTGATGAGGTCGGTACCTCATGTGGCTTGGTGCGTGAGCTGAGTATATCTGGATGTTCAAGGTGTATGCATGGGAATACACCTGGTTTGAGCTGACTAGTTGTGTTTAGCCGAGGATGGTCACGATATGGAGTTCCTCTCTCGTCTGGGTTCCCTCTAGTTGGGATGAGCGGACTGATGCCTATCAGTTGCTCTCTTTTGTTTTGGGTTTTTGGGGTGCCTACTGAGTATTGTTATACTCACCCCTGCACGGGCTTTGCCTGCACATGTTTGTGTCTTGTGCAGACCACATGCCTTTCGACGGAGTCCCAGGAGGACCCAGAGCAGGCGGAGCTTAGTGAGCAGGTTTGACCGGGGTGTTTACCGGAACTGTGCCGAGGAGCTTACCAGCAGGTGTTTTGGTAGTGTTTTCCCTCCTTCTGAGCAGGTTGGACACTTCTGTAGTTTTCTTTTGGTGGCACCTATTTTTCCCTTTTGTACTGTTACTGTACTCTGGTTTGGGATAGATGTATGCATGCATTTACTTTTCAGTTTTATATATCTCTGCACTGTTTCTTGGAGGTGTATCTGGGTGCGTGTGTACAAGTACCTTAGGCTAATGCCTCGTGTGTGATAACCTACTCGGCGCTAGACGCCAGCCCCTAACCTATTGGAGGTGGGCTTGGGGAGTCGCGACTTGAGCTCCGTTGGGTCGGATCGTGACATAGTGGTATCAGATTAGGTTCCACCTTTGGGATCTCAGAGCATAGCTGGTCTAGCTGTGAGTTTGGTTTGGGATGCATCGCGGCAGTGTCAAGGTGTTTCGAGTTCGGCTTTTAGGTCAGAGACTCCAGTGTTGGTGCGGCGGCTGACGTATCCATTCACCAGGACTCTGAAAACTTACCTTTCGACTCAGGATGTCTGGACACTAGTCGCAGGGACATAATGAGACATGCATCATATAGGACTGGGTTTTTGGGTTTTTCCTTGTCCTTTTTGAGTCAGCTCTCCAGATATACTCTTTGACCATGGTGCGTCTTGATTGTATTTCAGGTTGCCTCCACGACGACAGCCAGTGAGGGTTTCGCAACAGGATTGTGGTGACGATCCACCCCGTGTAGAGGTTGTGGATCAGGGCGCAGGTTCTGAGGTTGGACCTCCAGGTGGTCCGCCAGTTGAGCCACCACCTGTCGAGCAGCTGGTTGTGCCGGCAGTGCAGGATGCGGTTGCGCGCAGGCTGAGTGCGCTGCAAGAGTTCCAAAGGCAGCGACTTCTGAGGTTCCGGGGTGATCCCGACCCCCAGACAGCTGATGACTGGCTCAAAGTAGTCACTCGTGTTTTCCGCCTGGTGAGGACACCCCCAGATCAGATGGTGGTCCTAGCGGCGAGCCTTCTGCATGGTTCGGTCGGGCGATGGTGGAGGTTGGTGATGCAGTCCCATGACGAGGAGACACTCACATGGGCAGAGTTTGAGCGACTCTTCAAGGAAGAGTTCTATCCGGTGACGCTGAGGTCAGTGTAGATTCATGAGCTTCTACAGCTTCGGCAGGAGGGCCTGACTATGTCAGAGTACTCAGTGATATTTACAGACCTGTCACGCTACTCCCTGAATATGGTTTGAGACCCGTTCTTTAGGGCTCAAACCTTTGAGCATGGCCTACGCAGAGACATCCGTGTAGGTGTGGTTTCCTTGTGTTTTCCCACCTATGCTGGAGTGCTGGAGCGGGCACTAGTGGTGGAGAGCTTTCTAGCCAAGCAGACCTTGCCTGTTAGTGCTGGGCACGTGAGAGTTGAGACTTCGTCAGTCGGATCGGCATCTGGTACCTGACGACAGACTCAGGGGCCCGGACGTGGGCGACGTTTCAGGAGGCGACCCCAGGATGGAGGATCTGAGGCTCAGGGCTCACAGGGCTCGCAGACCAGTTTTGTTCAGCCGCAGAAGAGGCGGTGTTACGCTTGCGACGGTCGGGGACATCTTGCTAGAGATTGTCTGACCCGTCGTGCTGCTGAGAGGGATCCGGTCAACATACCGCCTTGGCAGAGGTAGCGTCTCGAGCAAGGAGATCCGCAGGGCGACAGACGTGGCGACAGAGCTGGTGTAGCAGCGGGAGGTGGTAGGCGGTATCAGTTGCCACCACCCCTACCCCCAGGTGGTCCATGCCAAGCTCAGGGAGCTGGTGGCCAAGGGCGAGGACAACTGCATGCCCTAGAGGCTGTTGACCTGGAGGCTCCGAGGATGGATAGAGGTACGCCTTGTGTCCTTTCTACTTTCTGCAGTAGGTTGATAGACGCTGTTTAGCGGTACTCTTTCCTTTTCATTTCTTGCTCGAGTTTTGTTCAGGGCGTTGGTACGCCCCTGTGTGGGTTTTGTTCGGCGTGCTTCGAATGCGTGAGGAAGAGGGATCCTTCCCCCACTGAGATGCGTTTTTGTGACGTGATTAAAACTGTGCGGGCAAGTTAGTGCCACCCAAAGAAGATAGTGTTGAGGTGTGGTGGATGAGTCCCTCTGACTTATGTGTGCGAGCATGAGTGTTTGTTGGCGAAATCGCTGGCGTGGGGGACCCAGTTGAGAGTTCAGTCGCTTTCCTTGTGCTTATGACTTTTCGGGGAAGAAAAGTTCTAAGGGGGGGAGGATGTAGCGACTCAGGTTTTGGCTCTGTCAGACTTTGTAATATTTCTATGAATAATTCCAAATCTAGACGCGAAGACGGCGTGCGATTCCGAGGCCCGGTGTGCCTGAAATTAATTTTATAAAAATATTAAGTATTTTTATACTATGCATGTGGAGGGGGCATGATATCTCCTAAACGGAAGCTCAGAATTAGAATCTGAGGGCACAGTTGCGTCCGGAGTGTGCCGTTTACCTTAGGCAGGGTGTAAACTTTGCGGGCACGAGCCTGCTGTGAGAAAAGCCACCAAGGGAATTTTCGTAAATAAGTGGAAAAGTTAATTTACGAGTGTCGGCTCGAATAACTTCTGAAAGAAGTCTCGGATCGAAAATCTAAGTCCGTCGTTGCATTCAGAACGGCACATTTACCCTAGGGGCAACCTAATTTTCTCCGCGCCGGGAGGTCTGGTCGAGGGTGTTATTTTAAATGAAGTTTTTTTAAATAAAAAAAAGAAACAAATCCATCATCCCTCACCTCCCTCCTCCCGCACATGCACGGTGAAACCCCCTCCCTCTCCCTCTGTTCTTCGCCAGATCGAGCCCCAGGCCTCCATTTTCAGTGCCAATCGTCAACAGATCGAGCTCCAACGCGTCGCAGGCGTCGTTCTGCACTCGAAGCTTCGGCGATCCGCCAACAGGTAGGCGGTTTGAGTTTTAAAATCCTGGACCCTATTTATGTGTTGTTTTTCTTTAAATCGTCATAAGGGTTTTATAGTTCGGGTCTCAAGGTTTCCAAAACATGTTTCAGATATGATTTTGGAGTACCGGGGTGCTCCCGGGGGTTCTCGGAAGTTTTCCGGCGGAAAACCCGGATTCTAGCAGTGGCCATGGCGGAATCCGGTGAGGGCGGCAGCGGCGCGGCAGAATCCGGCAGGCGGCGCGGCGGTGCAACGATCCGGCAAGGTCGGCACGACGGTCCGGTCAGTTTTCCGGTGAGCCAGCGGTGGTCCGACCATAATATTCTGGGAGCTCTTTAAACCCCCGTAAAATGCATGTCGAGAGTCCAAATTGAGAGCCGTTTGCGGCGACGCGTTCCTTGCGTCGAGACAGACCTTTTGGGTTTACTTTGGGAATTTTATGAGTCGGGTTCGTGGCCTGAGGCTACGAAACGTTGAAATAATAATAATATTTTATTATTATTCAGCTTCGACCCACCATAACTCCTGTACGGAGTGTCCAAATGACGTGCCGTCAGTAGCATTGAGACCCTGATGGTACAACAGACTTTTCGAGATAATTTTTGGGTGTTGGGACTGAGAACAGGGTGTGGGCCCCACGATGCCGGGTTTGAGCGTTTACGGAGAAACATGACTTTTTCACTGGGTTTTCGTTTTGGACGATCGAGTAGTCGATCCCGTGTGTTTTTCCGAGGGGATCGCACCTTGAGGAGTTTCGGGATCGTAGTGTGGGCCGCACACGGGGTGGCTTCGGTGAATAATACCTTTTTCACCGGGTGTCTGTTTAGGACGATCGACTAGTCGATCCCATGTGTTTTTCTGAGGGGATCGAAGTGGTATAATCTTCTTGATGAGTTTTGGGATCGCAGTGTGGGCCCCACACGGGCTAGCTAGGGTGAATAGTGCCTTTTTCACCGGTTGTCCGTTTTGGACGAGTAGACAGCCTATCCTGCGTGTTTTTCCGCGTGGATCGTGATGGTGGCCTCGGTATCGGCCTTGGAGGAGCGCAGTGTGGCGTTGTGGCGGGTCGCTCCGGTTAGCGATGTTTGGACTAGCAGTGGTTGAGGGTACTCCCTTGGTTCGTTCCCACGAGGGTTCGCGCGACATCACAACCTTCGTATAGGTTTGTGGTCCTCTCAATGGGATGTTTAATCTATTAGAGTTGTGGCATCCCTCCGGTGGGCCCAGAGCGGGATCCTCTAGCATCGTTTCTCTAGATCAGGTTCTTGGTATCGCTGTGATGCTTTTCCGCAGGCGATGATCCCTTATCTAGCAGGTTAACTCCGTAGGGTTTGTGGTATCACCGGGAATATGATCCCCTACGCAGTGGGCCGTGCTCAGTAGGGATGTGGCATCGTTGGGTATACGATCCCCTACTCAGCATGAGGTTTTTAGTAGGGTTGCAGTATCATTGGTTATACGATCCCCTACTTAGCGCGAGGTTTTTGTAGGGCTGGTGCATCGTCGGTTTGATCCCCTACATCGCGAGTTATACCAGATAGGGTTCCGGTATCGTCGTGACCACCTTTACGCGGGTGACGATTCTCTATTTGAGTGACGTGTTTCTGTCGAGCGCCAGATCGGGTTGTGGTATCCCCCAACGTATCCTGGGAGTGATCCCCTATCTTTGAGATCTACAAATGCCAGATAGGGTTGTGGTATCCCCCAGTGGATCCTGGGAGTGATCCCCTATCTGTGAGATCTACGAATGCCAGATCGGGTTGTGGTATCCTCCAGCGGACCCTGAGAGGGATCCCCTATCTGTGAGATCTTCGTATACCGGTGTGGATTCTGGTATCCCCTAGCGGATCCTAGGAGCGATCCCCTATCCGAGGAGTTTGATGTTTATGTTGTTTTAGCGAGGTTCCCTCAGTGACGATATCCATTGAACGTGATCTATCGGATGAGCGTCTGAGGTGTTTGTGTGGGACCCAATGGAGTGTATATCTCAGAAGAGTGTCATATGGGATGACAATGATCATGGAGTGTGCTCTCCTGGTTGTGAACCGTTACTGGTGATGAGGTCGGTACCTCATGTGGATTGGTGTGTGAGATGAGTATATCTGGATGTTCAAGGTGTATGTATGGGAATACACCTGGTTTGAGATGACTAGTTGTGTTTAGCCGAGGATGGTCATGAGATGGAGTTCCTCTCTCGTCTGGGTTCCCTATGGCTGGGATGAGCAGACTGATACCTATCAGTTGCTCTCTTTTGTTTTGGGTTTTGGGGTTCCTACTGAGTATTGTTATACTCACCCCTGCACGGGCTTTGCCCACACATGTTTGTGTCTTGTGTAGTCCACAAGCCTTTCGACAGAGTCCTAGGAGGACCCGGAGCAGGCGGAGCTTAGTGAGCAGGTTTGACCAGGGTGTTTACCGGAGCTGTGCCGAGGAGCTTATCGGTAGGTGTTTTGGTAGTGTTTTCCCTCATTCTGAGCAGGTTGGACACTTCTGTAGTTTTCTTTTGGTGGGTCCTGTTTTTCCCTTTTTGTACTTTTGCTGTACTTTGGTTTGGGATAGATGTATGCATGCATTTACTTTTTAGTTTTATATATCTCTGCACTGTTGCTTGGAGGTGTATCTGGGTGCGTGTGTACAGGTACCTTAGGCTAATGCCCCCCTTGTGTGTGATATCCTACTCGGTGCTAGATGCCAGCCCCTGGCCTATTGGAGGCGGGCTTGGGGAGTCGCGGCTTGAGCCCCATTGGGTCGGGTCGTGACAGCGGCACACCCATCCCTGAACCCTGACCAAGCGTGAACCAACCAACACACAGGTTTAACCATTATCGTGAGATTTCCCGATCCAATATTTATATTGTTGGATGCTTCATTAAGGAGGCAGATCATTTAAAGGGGTATGTCCTCAAGTATACGCCACTGACCTATAAGGGACAAGATCCTAGTAGCCCTTTCCTTTGCAAGTTTTGGGCGTTGGAGGTGTCTGGGGAAGATTCCAAAGAGTTTGGAGGGTAAAGGGGGAGTTGAGAAGATTTCTACGACATGAAGCCTTGGGTTACGCCGTATGGTAGACCATTGCGATGTGGAGATCCCGACTATAGCGTAGGGTCTCAGGAGGAGGATTTCAGAGCTACTACCATTTTGGAATAACTATTATGTGGTGTCTCGGGCTGAGCCGTAACACTGCAACGTAGTGGGGATCGCTGTGACGTAGGAGCTTGGAGGTGGGAGATTCGGAGCCATTTCCATTTTCTTCATGGCTCCACCATGGATCAGGGTTGTGGCGTAGGCCAGTGGGGTTCTATGGTGTGGTGTCCCCAGCTGTGGCGTAGGGGTTTGAGGGTGTTTTGCCTTTTTTTTGGGGTAGCTGTGCCATGGAGGTAGGTTGCGGCGTAGCCTCCTTTTTTGGAGAATGAGTTTTGTAGAGTGGTAGTATTGGATGCACCATAGTCCCTCCCCAGGTCTATAGGATCTATGGTGTGGTCTGCGCCATTGTTTTTAGATGCGCTTTGATTGGGCAGGCTGCAGCGCGATCCTTTGCTTTGCATCGTAGTATGTCTCGTGTCATCCAGTTCCGCAGTGTGGTGTAAGGGGCTGTGTCGTGATCTTCTTTTTCCCAGAATGTCTACAAATACCTGAACCCCCTCCGAACATACTTTTCTCCCATATTTTTCTCTCAAACCCTAGGAACCTAAGAGAGATTTTTGAAGGACTTTAAAACCCCTTTCGATTAGATTCAATCATCAATTTCCCATGTTCAATCCGTGGTGATCTAAGGTGAGTTCTTCCTCCGTTTCTTGTGGTTTCATTGTGGATCGGTCTTTTTTCCTCCTATTTCTTACCATGATATGGCAGCTGATCTCCGTCATTCCTCCAATGGCCCGAAGGCCTTCATTTTTTATTGATTTTTGATAATCCACCTTTCAAGGGGTGAGGTGGAGTTTTTTGTTGTTGTTGCTGGCGTGGTTGTGGAATGAAATTCTTGGAGGGATGTAGCTTTCCTTATAGGAGAGGTGACCAAAGATCCGCATTATTATTTTGTTCTCATTTAAAGAACATTGATGACTTGAGGTAGGGGGTTCGTTGCTCTTCCTTTATATATGTACACTCATAAATTGATCATGCTTTATCTTTTTGGGATGCGGTGGAATTAACCCTAATAAAGGATAAACCATATTAATAAAATAACAATGTATGATTAGCGATTGTATGTGCTCTTCCACCGTGATAACAATTTGCCTCTTTATTTTCTAGATAGTGTACTATCTATGTTATTCTTTGTTTATTATGTTTTTATGTTTGGGATAACATGTTAATTTGATGAAATTGGTTAAAGAATGTAAAGTCAGTAATTATTTGGTTGGCTAAAGAATGTATAGAGGCATGTTTAATGAAACCATTGTCTTTCATGTGTTAATGGAATTAGCTAAAGAACATGAAACTGGTAATGCTTGTTGTAGATAATAATAAAAGGCATGTTAAATGAAAAATATTCTTCTCACAGTTTGTTGAAACTAAAATTGATGCTAGGGAGCATGTTTAAATAATTTTTAGTTTGTTATAGTTGATGCCTTAGGTTACCCATAGTTGTAACCTATAATAAATGAATTGGTTAATTCAAGATGAAATAAAACCAGTTGTTTGATAAAGATAAATGTTTGGGGCTGACTGAGCTTGTTTGCATGTAAAGGCCGAATGCCTTGTTTTTAGGGACTAGATGCCCTATTGACCTTATTGGTTGTTTACTTCCTTCTGTGTTGCTTTGGATATGAGTCTTTCTATGAAATGTGATGTGAGCCTGAGATAGCTGATGAGATACGGGAAGGGGGCCCCAGAGTTTGTGGCAGTAGTTGACGCTTGTGATGACGAGATGCATGGTGATATGCATGAGGGTGTCGGGGATGACACCAAAATTGATGGAACGAGTTGAAGTTGGTCTTAAAGCTAAGATGCTTGCTTACTAAATCTGTTTAAAGACTAGATGACCGAGTTGCTTGCTATCTATATTCCTTTCCCTACTGCTTGAGGCAACTGTATGTGGTTGGTTATGCATCTATTTTATGGCAGTTTATGATGTTTCCTAGAGCACCTAGAATTTTGGAATAGTGATAATGTTTAATAAATGATGTAACCCTTAGGGTTGGTGTTGGTTGGAATGCTGAAAAGATGTTAATCTTGAGAAACTGTGGACTCGGTTAGATAATGCCTGGAGGGCATGGACTTCACTTGCTGATTAAAGAATGTGGTTGGAATAATGTTAATTAATGGATAATGAATTAATTAACATAATATTAAATTTAAAAAATAAAAGAAGTAATTTAATGAAGTTCCTTTAATGAATTTGTGCATATAGGATATCTAATCCTTAGTAGTGGTAGCTAGGTATCAGAGTGACCATAACTACAGTTGAGCCCAGGACTAGGTTAATAGCCATAGTGTGGCTATGAAATTTATTATATCTTGTATGTTTTATGATTTCATACGCTACCCCACCCTTGTCGGTCGGGAGACTGACACCCAGTGGACTCTGGGGGAGTGTTTTCCTCTAACATCCAAGTTAGCAAGGGACAGATGGCTGACTATCCCCTCTGGCTCCGCTCTCTTCTCCTGATAGTTTTATATGCTGGTATCCACAATGGTTATCTCCCCCCCATATATGTTTATAGAGGACTGTAATGGATTGTGGTTATTTCACACACATGTATCTCTAGATATATCATCCTAAGGATTATTATAGGTATGACGTGTATAGGATGTGATGGCTCGAGGTACATTACTCAGTGTATGGGCTGTGATGACTTGAGGTATAATACTCGATGTATGATACACGTCATACGGGTTGTGGTGGATCTCAGAAACTACTAGGTTACTATATGGAAATATGGATGGGATGATGAGATGATGTGATGCATGAGATGCCTGTTGTGATACTTGGGACCAGGTGTTTTCAAGCTGTATTTTTTTTGGAGAGAGATGGCTCCGGACATATGATGTTGGGGCAGAGTGGAAAACCAGTGGGAAGATGGTAGTGGGGTACCCTTATTTTATTACTATAATATATAATATCTTGTATGTGATACTTGGTGATAGATAATCATGGTGAGGTTGAGAACTTAGTATACCTGTTTAGAAAACGATTTAGTTTCACTTGTTGTTTATTAGGATTTAACATGATTTCTTTATCTTTTGCACAAGAGGCTCTGAGGAGGATTCTAATGAATATATACCTCTTATTCTCACCCTATGTATATATAAATGGGTTTTTAGATCAACATGAGAAGGTTGGAGATTGGACTGAATATTATTAGCTTATGGTTGTTCAGGAGTTGTTTGGGCACTATTGTCACTGCCAAGTTTATCTTTTGGTACTTGTAGTTTTCCTTTCGAGTCATTTTAGTTCTTTTATGACATTACATGTATGTACTTGGGTTTTCTTTACCTATGTTTGATACAGAGTTGATTGGTGTACTTGTCTTATCTCTCTGTCCCCACTTTCTCTTAAAGGGTAATACCTCCCATTTGTATATTTATTATAACCTTTGTACTTGTTTCCAACCCATGGATTATTGGAGGTGGGAATCAATTGGTCACCATATCCTTTCTCTCATTGCTATCCTAGGAGGGGTACCTTTGAGGGGGGGGGGTCGTGATAGAGTGATATCAAAGGTTTAGATTGAGGTATATGATGGAATTTGGAGTTATGAACTGGTGTGACTGCATGGGTTGGTAGGGAAACTGTATTAGCTAAGTTTAATAAGTGATATAAATAAGGGATATCAGATGAGACACACGTATTTAGAACACCCTATGATATGATGTAAAAACCTTTAAGTTTATCAAGCTTACTAAGCAAAGTGATACTGGTTGCAGGGTAGAGACCTAGGAACGGACCATCTATCATTCTTCTTTGCGCCTGTGTTTGAAATGGGTAGACCTTAGGATAGGATAAACCTTAAATGAAGTAAATAATTAATTAATATTCAATATTTTATATTCCAGGTTTAGGAGTCTCTAACCATTTTTTCTGTTGTAGGTATGGCTCTAGGTCGACGTCCTCATCAGGTTTTCATCGAAGATGTTTAACAGGACATATCAACAGATCACCATAGAATATAGGTCATTGATGATGACACTTGGAGGAGGGAACTCCAAGAGCTTCAACACCAGAGTCTGCAAAAGTATGAGGACTCTATTTTTGACTCAATGACAAAATACTGGTTAGAAGAGGTTGAAATAGCTTTCAGTTCGATCCATGCTCTGAAGGAACACTGAGTTTCATTGGCTATGATGATGCTACATGGAGAATAAAGGTAGTGGTGAATTTTGTTTCTCAGGTATTGTGAGAAGTCGATGGTCTCATGGGAGAAGTTCAGAGATCAGTTTCGATCAATGTTTCTTTCTTCGACCGCAAAGGTGGCCAGTTTCTCGGAGCTTCTTACCCTTCGAAAAGGGAGTTTCAACGTGTGAGAGTTCGATATCTATTTTAAGAACTTTCTCCATTATGAGTTAGACCCGTTTCTAGATGAGGAGGCCATAATGATACATTTTTAAGAGGCTTTTCATCCAGAGATTCAACACCAAGTCATCCCGTTCATGTTATCGATATATCTTGAGGTATTGGGGAGAGTAGAGGTTGTTGAGAAGACGCTGGCTAGAATTGAATTTTCATGATAGGGGAGTCATAAGGATTCCTCATGAAACAAAGTTGTGGTCAGGGGTTTCTAGTTGCCTGGAAAGAAGAGCTTTCAGACAACTAGGGGTAGGTTACATCCCTCATCATCTCGCTTCTCTAGGGGTGGTGGCTCTTAGGCTTTTGATAAGGGATCAGACACTTGTTTTCCACATGGAGGATAAATTCAATAGTGATGAGAGTACCCAACCTTTCTGGATAGACAGCATGCACCAAGTGTTCCACTTCAAATTCCTCCATTGAGACAGTTTCATCGGAGGCTGCAGTGAAAGGATGTTCTAGCTTGGGATCAACTGAGTGGAGACAGAGTGAGTAGAGGAAATCCTCGAGATGCTTCTCATCCTTATAGAAAAGATCATAGCCATGGATGTGGTCTTTATCATGGTCATAGAGTTCATGGAGTAGGTCATGGTCAGATTCATGCTTTGGTGTTTCCAACATTGGTAAATCTGGACGTCATTTGAGGTGCGATTTCCTTATTTTTAACTTGGGTGTGTGTTGTGTTTGATTTAGGAGTGACACACTCCTTTATATCACCTGTCCTAGTCTATGGTTTGGGACTTGATGTGGGGAGACTTGCAGTGTCCCTAATATTTACTATGCCAGTTGGAGGTTAAGCTTATATGTGTGAAGTATGTAGAGATTGCGAGTTAGTATTGGGAAAAAACCTCTCTTTGGGAGACTTCCTATGTTTAAGCTTATATCCCCAAGACATCATTATCAACATAAAATTGTTGTATTCGATGTAGGATATTATGGATTTCTTTAGGAGGCATGTTGTGTTCTATGATACTAGAGGAGAGTCTTCTGTGTTCGTTGGTGAGTGAGACCCTCAGATGGATTGGAGGTATGTTTAGTCCTTATCTTCCTTGATGGCCGAGCTGATGCTGAGTTCATTGGAGGTTCAACTGATAGTGGTTGCAGAAGAGTACCCTGATGTTTTTACTGAGGAGGTTGTAGCGTTACCTCCTCGACGGAGGATTGAGTTTGGGATAAATCTATAGTCAGAAACTTCTCCAATCTTGATGTCTCCATGTAGGATGTCACTTTCTGAGTTGTGAGAGCTGTAGGTACAACTCGATGATCTATTGTAGTGAGGTTTTGTTCAGACGAGTGTGTCACCTTAGGGTGAAATAGTTTTGTTTATGAAGAAGGCTGATGACAATTTGTTCCTTTGTATCGATTATCACCACTTGAATCAGGAAATAGTGAAGAACCGCTATCCTCTTCCATAGATTAACGATTTATTCGATCAGCTGAAAGGAGAAAGTTGGTTCTCAAAGATTGATCTATGGTTGGATATCATCAAATGTGGGTAAAGGATAATTATATTACAAATAACGCTTTCTAATGACTTCATCAGCATTATGAGTTTGTTGTGATGTTGTTCAGTGTGACTAACAATCCATTCATGTTCATGGGTTTGATGAACACAATGTTCAGAGAGTTCCTAGATCAGTTCATAGAGGTTTTCATTAACAACAACCTCATGTGCTCCATGTCTGAGGAGGAGCATGCAGAGCATATGTGTGCCATTTTGGGAGTTCTTCATCATTAAGAGTTGTTTAGAAAGTTGTCCAAGTATGATTTATGAGCTCGTGAAGTTCATTTCTTGGGGCATGTCATGACCCAGTAGGGAGTAGTTGTGGATCCTTTAAAGATCGATGCAGTCGTTTCTTGGGAATCCCCCAAGATTGTTACAGAGGCGCATAGTTTCCTTGGTTTTGAAAACTATTATAGGAGGTTTGTAGTCTAATTTTATAAGGTTATTAATCCTTTAACAACTTTGACCATAATGGATCAAGTGTTTTTATGGACCGAATAGTGTCAGGTAAATTTTGAGTACCTAAATGAGAAGTTGGTCAACGCTCCCTTCCTTTGTTTTTCAGTAGAGGGAGTTCAATTCAATATTTTCTGTGAAGCTTCACATATTGGGTTGGGTTGTGTTATAATGCAGTAGTGATCAATTATTTCTTATGGGTATCAATAGTCACACCCCCATGGGCATAGCTATTCCACCCATGATCTTGAGTTGTAAATAGTCGCATTTTCCTTGAAGTTGTGGTGAAATTACCTCATTGATGAGTGTTTTGTGATTTTTACTAATCATAAGAGCCCAAGGTATGTCTTCTCCTAGCGTGACTTGAACTTGCAGCATTAACAATGGATGAAATTCTTGCAGGATTATAGTTTCAAGATTACATATACGTCGGCTAAGGGCAATGTTATAACTGATGCGCTAAGTAGGAAGTCTCATAGTGACACCGTGCATGAATCTGTAGATTCCTGGAGAGTGATGGAAGAGATCTTAGTGATGCATCTTGATATGGGATAGGTTGGTGGAAGATGTTGTATTTTTCTAAATTATGCTGTAGTCATCTTTGATGCATCCAATGGAGGAGTCCCAACTGGGGGATTATGAGGTGGAGGTCTGGAGATACCGAGTTGTTTTTAGCGATGCCTCTGATGGATGGTTTGAGGATGAACAACACTGTGTGTAGGGGAGGATTTCTGTCTCTTTGGTGATGCATGGGATGATTCTCGATGATTTCTATAGCTCATCCTTAGCAATACATCCTAGAAGGAAAAAGATGCACTGAGCTCTGAGAGGGAAGTTTTGGTGGCCTAGGTTAAGGCATGCAGTTGTAGAGTTTGTGTCTCGATGTTTGGTCTGACTGAAGGTGAAGACTATGCATCGCGTTCTTGATGGTTTTTTCAAGCCTTTAGATGTTCCTCAGTGGAAGTGGGAGGACATCTTGATGATTTTTTTATCGGTTTACCTTGAGCTCAGGGAGGCTTTGATGCTATATGGGTGATAGTGGATCGTTTGATGAAATCAACCCACTTTATAGCGGTTAAGGAATTGAGATTAGTGGAGTTTTTTAAGGTAGTATCTAAAGGAGGTGGTGAGACTCCACAGAGTATTGGGGATGATCATCTCTGATTGTGATCTTCAATTTACCTCCATGGCATGAAGAGGTTTTCATCATGCTTTTAGCTCCCAATTACAATTTAAAACTTCTTTTCATCTATAGAAGGACATTCAGACTAAGCGGACTATCCAGAATATTGAGGACATGCTGTATTCTTGTGTCATGGATTTTGGAGGCTTGTTGATGAGGCACCTACCCTTGGACGAGTTTTCTTACAATAATAGTTTCCACTCTAGCATTGGTATGAAACCATTTGAAGCTTTGTATGACCAAAATTTCCATTCTCTATTGTGATGGACTGAGGTCGGAGAGTCAATAATTCTCGGGTTGGAGATAGTAGAGAACATGATAAAGATGGTTTAGGTAATTCATGAAAGGATGAAAGCAACACGAGATCATCAGAAGTACTATGTTGATCACAGGAGGAGACATCTAGAGTTTGATGTTAGAGATCTTGTGTTCCTAAAGGCAACTCCTCATCATGGGCAGTGAAGGTTTGGTCATGGGAATAAGATTTCTCCCTAGTTTTTTGGGCCTTTTGAGGTGTTGGCTCATGTTGGATTCGTAATGTATCAAATAGATCTTCCCCCATAGATGAGACAAATACATGATGTCTTCCATGTGTCGCAACTCCTCCGTTATATTTTTGAAGATTCCCATTTCATTGATTGGGGAGAGATCAATGTTGAGATGATGTGACCTTTAAGGAGCATCCTATGGAGATATAGGACTGATAGAAGAAGGTGTTTCACATGCATTTTATTCCCTTGGTTCATGTCTTATGGCAACATAATGGTATGTAGGACATTACATGGGAACATGAATCATAGATACACACTAAGTATCCTAAGCTATTTGAGTTTTAACTCTTCTCATGTAGTGTTTCTTGTTTGTGGTTGTTGACCTGTATCTAGTTTATGATATGGTTTCCTCTCGATGTTTTGTTAGTGACCTTGCTATTGTTTGAGAGGTATCTTCCCTAAGAGAGTGTTTAAGATCTGGTTGTTTGTGTTGTATGGTTTCTCACTTTATCCCTTTAAGTGTGGTGGTTGGTCTCCTGTGATAGTTATATTTTGAGAGGTATCTCATGGGGTGGTTGTTCAGATGACCTTTTTTCCTTCTTTCTCTCCGGGATTGGTTTTAAATTCTCATGGATGAGAATAGTTTGAGATGTATTTGATGTAAATGCCTAGATCTTGGTATCCCTTTCTTTTGTGAGTTTTGGGTGTTGGAGGTGTCTGAGGAAGGATCTAATGAGTTTGGAGGGGAAGGGGGGAGTTGAGGATATTTCTATAGTGTGGAGCCTTGGGCTGTGCCGTAAGGTAGACCATTGTAGCATAGAGATCCTAGCTATGGCGTAGGGTCCATAAAGGAGGATTTTAGAGTTACTTTCATTTTTGGTATAACTATAGTGTGGAGCCTTGGGCTATGCCGTAAGGGTGGTTTCTACGATGTAGTTGCAAAGTACCATATTTTTAGACCGGGCTAAACTACAAAAGTTTTTGAACCTTTTCATTTACTGCATGGTTCGGGTTTAAAACCATGCTTCGGAAAGAAGTTTCATGAGTTGGGTTCTTTTGATGTGTTGATAACGGGCTTGGGTAAAGGTTCGAGGAGTTTCCCAGATGGCAGAATGATTTTCAGAAGAACTTGACCAGGTAGTGACATTCACATGGGCTACACACATTTAGTCAAAACCGTGCGGGTCAGTTGTGTATAATAAAGCAAGTGTCCAGTAGTGGACGCACGGTCTGCACACAATCTGCCAGACCATGCAAGTCAAACTATACGGTCTATCTAGTTTTGAGTTTTAGGTTAAATTAATTTAATTAAATTTATGGTTGAAAAGAATTTAATTAAATGAGATGTTGGAGGTTTCTTTTAATTAAATAAAATTTGAAAGAATGCAATTAAATTATGTTGAGATGGAGAAGTTATTTAATTAAATTGAGATGAAAAGAATTAAATTTATTTTAAATGATGATGAACTGAAGTCTTTATTTAATTAAATTGAGATGAGAGAAATTTAATTAAATGATTGGTGAATGAGGAGTTGAGGGTTATCAAAGAAGGGAAATATTAAATAGTTATATTAAATGATGTGTAAATGAGGAGTTGGGGTTTCATTTAATTAAATTCAAGGTAAAGAGAAATTTAATTAATTAATGTGAAATAGAGGTTTTATTTAATTAAATTCAAGGTTAAAAAGAATTTAATTAGTCATTGCAAAATGAGGATTATTATTTAATTAAATTTAGGTTGAGAGAATTTAATTAAATAATGTTGATGAGTTGGAGTTTTTAATTTAATAAATTGTGTTCAGAGAATTTAATTAAATAACATGAATTGGAGAAATTATTTAATTAAATTCAGTTCGAACGAATTTAATTAAATCATGATTAATGAGGTGTAGGGTTTCTTTAATTAAATTATGTTGATATAATTTAATTAAATAACAATTATTTGGAAAATTTATTTAATTAAATTTAGTTGGTAGAGAATTTAATTAAATGATGTGTTAAATGTGGAGTTGGAGTTTTTTCTAATTAAATTTAAGATTAAGATGAATTTAATTATTTGATGAAAAACGAGGGTTTTATTTAATTAAATTGTGTTTAGAGAATTTAATTAAATAATGATGTGTTATAGAATTTATTTAATTAAATTCTTTGGAGAAGAATTTAATGAAATGATGTGTCAAATGTGGAGTTGAGGTTTTATCTAATTAAATTCAAGGTTAAGACGAATTTAATTATTTGATGAAAAATGAGGGGTTTATTTAATTAAATTGTGTTGAGATAATTTAATTAAACAATGATGTGTTGGAGAATTTATTTAATTAAATTCATTGGAGAAAAATTTAATTAAATGATGTGTTAAATGTGGAGTTGGGGTTTTATCTAATTAAATTCAAGGTTAAGAGGAATTTAACTATTTGATGAAAGATGGTTGTTTTATCTAATTAAATTATATTGAGAGAATTTAATTAAATAATGACGTGTTGTAGAATTTATTTAATTAAATTATTTAGAGGAAAATTTAATTAAATGATGTGTAATTGGAGAGTTGAGGTTTATCAAAGATGTGTGATATTAATGGGTAATAATAATAAAATGATGGTTATTGTTATTCTTATTATTAATATTATACTAATTCTTATAATAAAATAAGAAATTTAATTTATTTATATAGAAAACAAGAGGGAGAGAAGCACGACATAGGTGAGACATGACCCTCCCCCTCTCAGCTCTCCCATCGGTGGCGCACCACCCATTTCTCTCAGCTCTCTCTCCGCACGTCGGTTTCTCTTGGTCTCTTCATGGAAGTTGTCTGTCTCGTCAAGGTAAGTATTTCTCCACATATTTCGTTCTTCATATCGACCATCTCGGCTCTCCTTCACCAAGTCTCTGTTAGGCTGAAACCCTAAGGTCTGAGATTGATCCAGTTTCTTCGTTTTTTCTGATTCTAGGTGGTGCAGATGATGTCTCAGGACCCGTTGGTCTGTATTTTGACGACCACTGTTGAAGGCGAAGCAACTCAGCTTGATTTGGTTCACCATCGTCATATTCAGGTAATAGTTTATACCCATTATTTGGTTTCATACCCATAGAATTAGTTGCTTATAGTTGTTTAGTGTTGCGATTAATGTTTTGAGTGTGTGTTGGTCCCCACCACACTAATTATGGGTTCCGATTAATGGTTGTTAGATGCGATGATAATTCTGAGTGCACATACACTTTTTTTGAGGTGAGTGTACACGAGCGGGTTGCGGTTTGAGTTAGGAAGCATGAGCTCAGCTAAATTCATTGAGGTAGGGTTCTAAACATAATTAATAAACTGTATTTTTTTTAATTTATTGCTTTTGATAAAGTTGATTGCAATGTTGGATTAAATTGTTTATTGGGGAATGAGTAATTAATTTGGTTAAGTTGAGATAATTAATTATGTGTTTTGAGATGAAAATTAACCGAGAAATTAATTAGGAGTAATTAATTTGGTTAATTAGAAACAACTAACTATGAATTAATTATATGATTTGAGATGATAATTAATCAGAGGTTAATTATGAGATATTGATTTGGGATAAGTTGAGATAATTAATTTGCGAATTAATTATGTTATATTGAAATGATAGCCTTGAGATAATTAATTTTTGAATTAATTATGAGATATTAAATTGCTTAAGTTGAGATAATTAATTATGAATTAATTATGTGTTTTGAGATTATGATATAGATAATTAATCTGGGGGTTAATTATGATATATTGATTTGGGCTAATTTGAGATAATTAATTTGCAAATTAATTATGTTATATTGAAACAACTGCCTTGAGATAATTAATTTCTAAATTAATTATGAGATATTAAACTAGTTAAGTTGTGATAATTAATTTTGAATTAATTATGTGTTATGAGATTATGATATAGATAATTAATCAGGAGGTTAATTATGAGATATTGATTTGGGCTAAGTTGAGATAATTAATTTTCGAATTAATTATGTTATATTTAAATGGCTACTTTGAGATAATTAATTTGTGAATTAATTATGAGATATTAAACTCGTTAAGTTGAGAGAATTAATTGTGAATTAATTATGTGTTATGATATTATGATATAGACAATTAATCAGGGGGTTAATTATGAGATATTGATTTGGGCTAAGTTGAGATAATTAATTTGTGAACTAATTATGTTATATTGAAACAGTTGCCTTGAGATAATTAATTTGTGATTTAATTATAAGATATTAAACTGGTTAAGTTGAAATAATTAATTGTGAATTAATTATGTGTTATGAGATTATAATATAGATAATTAAACGGGGGGGGGGGGGGGGGGTTAATTATGCGATATTGATTTGGGCTAAGTTGAGATAATTAATTTGCAAATTAATTATGTTATATTAAAACAACTATGTTGAGATAATTAATTTGTGATTTAATTACGTGATATTGAAACAGTTGCTTTGGAGATAAGAAATTTGTGAATTAATTACGTGATATATAAATAGTTTCCTGGAGATAATTAATTTATGAATTAATAATGTGGTATTGACATGGTTGCATTATGACTAGTTAATTGTTGAATTAACTAGAGTAATTGTTGTGATAAGTTAATTGTTGAGTTCACTACATGACTTTTTGTGTTCAACTAATTGTTGAATTAGTAATGAGATTGATGATGATAATTAATTTATGAATTAATTATATTATGAAGCGGTGAATGGTAACATGGATATTCATGGGTGTGTGAGTATGGAATGGTAACATGGACATTCACAGGTGCATGAGTATGGAATGGTAACATGGACATTCATGGGTGCATGAGTATGGAATGGTAACATGGATATTCATGGGTGCGTGAGTATGAAATGGTAACATGGACATTCGTGGGTGGGTGAGCATGGAATGATAACTTGGACATTGAAGTGTGTGTGAGTTATAGAATGACAATGTCATTCAAATGAGTGAAATAAAAGAAAAGTAACATGCACATTCTTTTGTGTGGTTAAACAAAGAATATTAAATAATATGATAAACAGTTCATTATACATTATATATATATATATTGTTCCTTTTCAGACTCTTATTCCAACTATGAACTGAAGCAGGTATCACCGTCAGGTGTCCCTTTGGAACCTAGATGGGTTATTGGTTATTTATTTAATTCTATTATTACTTCGATATACTTTCACTCTGTTTAATTTTATTGCATTGTCTAGAATGAGCAAGACACTGGTGGTCCTGGCCTACTGAGATTTATATCTCATACCCTATTCGGGCCACTATTGCACTGGGGTACCTGAGTAGACTGTCTTGGTTGTAGGACTGTGGACTCTTGCTTGTTGTTTTTTGCTTGTATTTGGGAGTTAGGAACAAAGGACCAAGCGAGAGCTTAGGATACTCGTAGATATTGCGCTTGGGGATTTGAGTATTTTCTTATTTCTGTTATGAGATGTAAAGCATTATGTTTTGTTTACAGCATTCAGATATATATCACCATGACATGAATGCATTGTATAAACTAGTGTTGGCCTATTTTCTTTATACAGTCGATTATTTCTTATATCTGCTTCTGTTGTTATCTGAATTTACTATTTGTTACTGCTGTTCACTATGAATATGAGGGTATAGTCTCCCCACTAACTATCCTTAGACCCTTTCTACTAGTCGGAAACCTTTGGCGTACAAGGAGACATGCTTGAGGTCATGTGGCGACTGATTCAACTACCTGTTCGAGGGTAATCCAGGTCGAGATGTTACAAAGTGGTATCAAATGGTTCATGTTTTCTTTATTTTTTCTTTTTCTTTATGTTTTGTGTTGGTAGATAGGAGACTAGGAAAGTGTCAGTGCTTGGTTAATATCCGTTCCTGGGTCTGATCACCCCACGTACGAGAAATTACCAAGTGTCTAGGGATGGGAATTGATTTTTATACTATTTTTGGTTACAGTTGATATGATTTCACCTCGAGGGTCTGGTGTATTTTTCACTGCTTATTGATTTGAGAATTTTAAAAATTTTCTTTGGCCAGATATGGAAAGAAAATTGTATTATATGAATCATCTTAGGTAGTTAGATATTCACATTCCATGCATATGACATTCCATGTAGTTGTATTAGTAGGATGCCTGCTAATTTTGATTATGTGCCTTGGATGAAATGCCATTTTTTTAATTTGCTTTAACATGCCCCGTTATATAGCATGTTTCAGTGATAAATATAAGATGATTGGGTATTTATATGCCATGATGCCTATTTATTAGCATGTTTTGTTGCTGTTCCAAGCTTATGTGTTATAACATGCTGTTGTGTTACTGCTTATGAAAATATGCTAGAGATGTTTTGATATGTAAATGGCTGAATGAGTGGAACATTGATTTGTTACGTTTTTAATGGGACCCAGTTTCAGTTGTAAGGTGTATGAGTGTCTTATATTTGGGAAAAGGGTAACCCATGTTTTCAAACAATTGAAAAAGGGATACTAAAGTTAAAAGGTTAAATTGAAATTTGATGTGATAAATGGGAGCCAAATGCCACCAGTAAGGTGTATTGGTTCCTTAAAGGTGTGTTGGGTGTTTTGGAATGCAACACGATTGTTCAAATGAGACTTCTTAACCTTTGTGGGTTGGAAAGTGTTGTAGTAGCTCCCAATTGCTTCTTAGGGATGAGAAGTTTTTAAGGTGGGTAAACTGTAAAGTCCCGTGTTTTTGGACCAGGCTATAATATGAAAGTTTTTAAACTTTTTCATTTACAGCATGGTTTGGTTTTAAAACTAAGCTTCAAAAATAAGTTTCATGAGTTGGGTTCTTTTAAAGTGTTGATAACGGGCTTGGGTCAAGACTCGAGGAGTTTCTCGGATGGCAGGATGAGTTATGGGAGAAACAGACCAGGTAGTGACGTTCGTACGGGCTATGCACGATTAGTCAAAACCATGAGGGTTATCCATGCATAATAAAACAGGTGTCCGGTAGTGGATGCAGGGTCTGTGCACAGTCTGTAAGACTGCACAAGTCAAACCATACTGTCTACCCAGTTTTGAGTTTCAGGTTAAATTAATTTAATTAAATTCATAGTTAAAAGGAATTTAATTAAACGTCCTATTGTGATTTTATTTTAATTAAATTAAAGTTTAGAGGATTTGATTAAATGATATTGAGATGGAGAAGTTATTTAATTAAATTAAGATTAAAAGAATTAAATTTATTTTAAATGATGATGAGTTGGAGTCTTTATTTAATTAAATTAAGATGAGAGGAATTTAATTAAATGACTGGTGAATGAGGAGTTGCAGGTTATCAAAGAAGGAAAATATTAAATGGTAATATTAAATGATTTATAAATGAGGAGTTGGGGTTTCATTTAATTAAATTCAAGCTAAAGAGAAATTTAATTAATTAATGTGAAATGAAGGTTTTATTTAATTAAATTCAAGTTTAATAATAATTTAATTAGTTGTTGGGAAATGGGGGTTACTATTTAATTAAATTGAGCTTGATAGAATTTAATTAAATAATATTGATGAGTTGTAGTTTTTAATTTAATTAAATTGTGTTTAGAGAATTTAATTAAATACCATGAAATGGAGAAATTATTTAATTAAATTTAGTCGGAACAAATTTAATTAAATGATGATTAATGAGGTGTAAGGTTTTTTTTAAATAAATTATGTTGACAGAATTTAATTAAATAATAATGAGTTAGAAAATTTATTTAATTAAATTATTTTGGAAGGGAATTTAATTAAATTATGTGTTAAATGTGAAGTTGGGGTTTTATTTAATTAAATTCAAGGTTAAGATGAATTTAATTATTTGATAAAAATGAGGGTTTTATTTAATTAAATTGTGTTGAGAGAATTTAATTAAATAATGACATGTTGGAAAATTTATTGAATTAAATTATTTGGAGAAGAATTTAATGAAATGATGTGTTAAATGTAGAGTTTGGGTTTTATCTAATTAAATTCAAGGTTAAGATGAATTTAATTATTTGAAGAAAAATGGGGGTTTTATTTAATTTAATTGTGTTGAGATAATTTAATTGAATAATGATGTGTTGGGAAATTTATTTAATTAAATTCATTGGATAAGAATTTAATTAAATTATGTGTTAAATGTGGAGTTGGGGTTTTATCTAATTAAATTCATGGTTAAGATGAATTTAATTATTTGATAAAAAACGAGGGTTTTATTTAATTAAATTGTGTTGAGATAATTTAATTTAAAAATGACGTGTTATAGAATTTATTTAATTAAATTCATTGGAGAAGAATTTAATTAAATGATGTGTTAAATGTGGATTTTGGGTTTTATCTAATTAAATTCATGGTTAAGATGAATTTAATCATATGATGAAAAATAGGGGTTTTATTTAATTAAATTGTGTTGAGATAATTTAATTAAATAATGATGTGTTGGAGAATTTATTTAATTAAATTCGTTGGAGAAGAATTTAATTAAATGATTTGTAATTTGGGAGTTGAGATTTATCAAAGATGTGTGATATTAATGGGTAACAATAATAAGATGATGGTCATTATTATTATTAATAATATTATACTAATTCTTATAATTAAATAAGGAATTTAATTTATTTATAGAGAAAACAAGAGAGAGAGGCGCACAACACATGTGAGGCGCAACCCCTCCCCCTCTCGGTTCTCCCATGGGTGGCACACCACCCATTTCTCCTGGCTCCCTCTCCACGCGTCAGTTTCTCCTAGTATCTTCACAGAAGTTATCCGTCTCATCGAGGTAAGTCCTTCTCCACATGTTTCGTTCTTCTCATTAGCCGTCTTGACTCTCCTTCTCCCGGTCTCCATTAGGCCGAAACCCTAAGGTCTGGGATTGATTCGGTTTCTTCATTTCTTCGATTCTAGGTGGTGAAGATGATGTTTTAGGATCCGTTGGTTTGTATTATGATGAACGCCACCGAATGAGAAGCGACTCAGCTTGATTTAGTTCACCACCATCATATTCTAGTAAGATTTTATACCCATTATTTGGGGTTTTCACCCCAATAATTAGTGTCTTATGACTGCTTAGTGTTATGGTTAATGTTTTGGGTGCATGTTAGTCCCCTCCGCACTAATTATGGGTGTCAGTTAATGGTTCTTAGGTGCGATGATAAATTATGGGTGCACGTATTCTTTTGTTGAGGTACGTGTAGATGAACATGTCGCGGTTTGAGTAAGGAAGTTTGGGCTCAGCTAAATTCATTAAGGTAGGGTTCTAAACTTAATTAATAAAATGCAGTTTTTTTGATTTATTTCTTTTGATAAAGTTGACTACAATGTTGGATTAAATTTTTTATTGGGAGAATGAGTAATTAATTTGGTTAGGTTGAGATAATTAATTATGAATTAATTATGTTCTTTGAGATGAAAATTAATCGAGTGATTAATTATGAGTAATCAATTTGGTTAAGTTGAAATAATTAATTATGAATTAATTATGTGCTTTGAGATGATAATTAATCAGGGGTTAATTATGAAATATTGATTTGGGCTAAGTTACGATAATTAATTTGGAAATTAATAATGTTATATTGAAACGACTACCTTGAGATAATTAATTTGTGAATTAATTATGAGATATTAAACTGGTTAAGTTGATATAATTAATTGTGAATTAATTATGTTTTATGAGATTATGATATAGATAATTAATCGGGGGGTTAATTATGAGATATTGATTAGTGATAAGTTGAGATAATTAATTTTCGAATTAATTATGTTATATTGAAATGCCTACCTTGAGGCAATTAATTTGTGAATTAATTATGAGATATTAAATTGGTTAAGTTGAGATAATTAATTGAGAATTAATTATGTGTTTTGAGATTATGATATAGATAATTAATTGGGGGTATAATTATGAGATATTGATTTGGGCTACGTTGAGATAATTAATTTGTGAATTAATTATGTTATATTGAAACAACTACCTAGAGATAATTAATTTGTGAATTAATTATAAGATATTAAACTGGTTAAGCTGAGATAATTAATTGTGAATTAATTATGTGTTATGAGATTATGATATAGATAATTAATTGGGGGGGGGGTTAATTATGAAATATTTATTTGGGCTAAGTTGAGGTAATTAATTTACGAATTAATTATGTTATATTGAAACGAATACCTTGAGATAATTAATTTGTGATTTAATTATGAGATATTAAACTAGTTAAGTTGAGATAATTAATTGTGAATTAATTATGTGTTATGAGATTATAATATATATAATTAATCAGGGGGGTTAATTTTGAGATATTGATTTGGGATAAGTTGAGATAAGTAATTTTCGAATTAATTATGTTATATTGAAATGGCTGCCTTTATAAAATTAATTTGTGATTTAATTATATAATATTGAAATGATTTCTTTAGAATTAATTTGTGAATTAATTACATGATATATAGATGGTTTCCTGGAAATAATTAATTTATGAATTAATAATGTGGTATTAACATGGTTTCCTTGTGACTAGTTAATTGTTTAATTAACTAGAGTAATTGTTATGATAAGTTAATTGTTGAGTTAACTAAATGACTTGTTGTGTTTAACTAATTTTTGAATTAGTAATGAGATTGATTATGATAATTAATTGATGAATTAATTATATTATTAAGTGGTGAATGGTAACATGAACATTCATGGGTGCATGAGTATGGAATGGTAACATGGACATTCATGGGTGCGTGAGTATAGAATGGTAACATGGACATTCATGGGTGCGTGAGTATAGAATGGTAGCATGGACATTCATGAGTGCTTGAGTATGGAATGGTAATCTGGACATTCATGGGTATGTGAGTATGTAATGGTAACATGGACATTCATGGGTGCGTGAGCATGGAATGATAACTTGGACATTCAAGTGTGTGTGAGTTACGGAATGATAACATCATTCAAATGGGTGAAATAAAAGAACTGTAACATACACATTATTTTGTGTGGTTAAACAAAGAATATAAAATAATGTGATGAATAGTTCATTATAAATTATTTATATATATATTGTTCCTTTTGACACTCTTATTCCATCTACATTCCGAAGTAGGTATCGCCGTCAGGTGTCACTTTGGAACCTAGATGGGTTTTTGTTTATTTATTCAATTCCGTTATTGCTTCGATATACTTTCACGCTGTTTAATTTTATTACATCATCTAGAATGAGTTAGACACCAGTGGTCCCAACCTACTGAGATTAATATCTCAGACCCTATTCGAGCCTCTATTTCACTAGGGTACCTGAGTATACTTTCTTGGTTATAGGACTGCGGACTCTTGCTTTTTTTTGTTTACTTATATTTGGGAGTTAAGAGAAAAGGACTGAGCAGGAGCTCGGGATGCTCATGGAGATCACCCTTGGTGATTGGGTCTTTTATTATTTATGTTATGAGATGTAAATTATGCTATTTTTTTACCGCATTCAGATATGTATCACCATGACATGCATGCATTCTATAAAATAGTGTTGGCCTATTTTCTTTATACAGTTGATTATTGCTTATATTTTCCTTCACTATTATCTGAATTTACTATTTTTTACCACTGTGCACTTTGAATATGAAGGTATAGTCTCCCCACTGATTATCCTTAGACCCTCACTACTAGTCGGCAGCCTATGGTGTATGGGGAGACGCGCTTGAGGTCATGTGGTGACCGGTTCATCTATCTATTCGAGGGTAATCCAAGTTGGGACGTTACGGTAGTGGGGATGGATGCGGTGTAAGGGCTTGAAGGTGAGAGATTTGGAGCCACTTCCATTTTTTTCATGGCTAAATCATGGAGCAAAGCTGCAGCATAGGTCAGTGGGGTTCTGCGGTGTGAAGTTCTTGACTATGGGGGAAGGGTTCAAGGATGTTCTACCATTTTAGGGAAGTTTTTCCATAGAGTTAGGTTGTGGCGTAGCCTCCTTTATTGGAGAATGGGTTCTACAGTGTGGTGGTATCAGCTGTACTATAGTTCCTTCCTAGGTTTATAGGATCTGTGGCATGCTCTATACTATAGTTCTCAGATGTGGTTTGGCCGGATAGGCTATGACATGGTCCCTTTGTTTGTGTTGTAGTATGTCCCGTGTCAACCAGTTCTGCGGTGTGGTGTAAGGGGCTGCACTTTGCTCTTCTTTTCCCCAGAAAATACCCAAACCCCCTCCGCACTTACTTTTCTTCCATCTTTTTTTCTTGAACCCTGGTTTCCCAAGAGAGATTTTTTAAGTCCTTTGAATCCCCTTTCATTTGGATTTGATCCTCAGATTATCGTGTTCGATTCGTGGTGATCCGAGGTGAGTTCTTCCCCAGTTTCTTGTGGTTTCTTCAAGGATTGGTCTTATTTACTCCCATTTCTTATTTCCATGCTATTATGTTTTATCTCTATCATTCTAATTAAGTTTCTTATGTTTTTTTTGGCGCGGTTGTGGCACGATGTTCTTGGAGGTAGATTTCTTTCCTTACAGGAGAGGTGATAAGAGATATGCATTATTATTCCATTCCCATTTTAAGAACAATGAAACCTTGAGACAGGGTATTTATTGCTTCTCCTTTATCATTGTACAATATTAAATTGATTATTCTTTAGATTTTTGGGCGGTAGTGGAATTAATCATAATAAAGGATAAACCATATTAATGAAATAATGATTTAGGGTTAGTGATTGTATGTGTTCTTCCCCCATGATAATAATTTGCCTCTTAATTTTCTAGATAATGTTCTATCTATGTTATGTTTTGTTTATAATGTTATTATGCTTGAATTAGCATGTTAATTTGATGAATTTGGTTAAATAACTTAAATCTAGTAATTTTTTGGTTGAATAAAGAATATAAAGAGGCATGTTTAATGAAATCACTGTTCTTATAATTTTATAGTAATAAAATTGATGCATGAAGAATGTTTAATTGAAGTTTCTCTTCTATGTGTTAATGTAATTGGATAAAAATCACGAAGTTGGTAATGTATGTTTTGGATAATAATAAAAGGCTTGTTAAATGAGAAATGTTCTTCTCATAGTTTGCTGAAACTGGATTTAATGCTAGGGATCATGTTTAAATAATTTATAGATTGTTATAGATAATGACTTAGGTTACCCATAGTTGTAACCTATAATAAATGAATTGATTAATTCAATATGTAATAAAAATTATTGTTTGATAATGATAAATGTTTGGGGCCGAGTGAGACCGCTTGCATGTAAAGACTGAATGCCTTGTTTTTAGGGCCTAGATGCCCTGTTGACCTTATTGGTTGTTTGTTTCCTTATGTGTTACTCTTGATGTGATCATTCCTATGCGATGTGATGTGATCCTGGGATGGATGATGAGATATGGGTAGGGAGGCCCAGAGTTTATGGTACCATTTGACATATGTGATGGTGAGATGCATGAGGGTCTCAGAGATGGAACCAGAGTTGATGGAATGAGTTGAATTTCGGATTACTCATTGTTGTGCTTAAAGCAAGGATTAGTTCTTAGTAAATATGTTTAAATTCTAGATGAATTAGTTTCTTGTTATCTACATTAATTTCCCCACTTATTGAGGAAACTAGATGTGCTAGGTTTTGAATCTCTTTTATAGTAGCTTATAATGCTTCCTAGAATACTTGAAATTATGGATTGGTGATAATATTTAATCAATGATGTAACCCTTGGGGTTGGTGTTGGTTAGAATGCTGAAAAGATGTTAATATTGAGAAAACATAGTCTCAGTTGGATTATGCCCAAAGGGTATAGACTTCACTTACTAATTAAATAATGTGGTTGGAATAATGTTTAATTAATGGATAATGAATTAATTAACATAATATTAAATGTAAAAAATTAAGTAATTTAATGAAGTTTATTTAATGTTTTTGTGCTTATAGGATATCTAGTCCTTAGTAGTAGCATCTAGGTGTCCAAGTGATGATAGGTGCAGTTGAGCCTAGGGCTATGTTAATTCCCATAGTGTGGTTGTGAACTATATTATACCATATATGTTTATGATTTCATATATTACCCCACCCTTTTAGGTAGGGAAATGGACACCCAGTATACTCTGGGTGGTGTTTTCCTAAACATCCAAGTTGGCAAGGGACAAATGGATAACTACCCCCTCTAACCCTGTTCTCTTCTCCTGGTAGCTTTATGTAGTGGTATGCATGGTGGTTATCTTTCCCTATATATGTGTGTAGAGGGATATAATGGATGGTGGTTACTTAACACACATGTATCCTCAAATATAGCATCCTAAGGATTATTATAGGTATGACATGTATTGTTTGTGATGGATTGAGATACATTACTAAGTGTATGGGATGTGATGGATTGGGGTATAATACCTGATGTATGATACACATCATATGGGCTGTGGGGGCTCCCAAAAACTACTCAGTTAATATATGGAGATGTGTATGATATGATGATATTATTTGATGCATGAGATGCATGTTGTGATACTTGAGCATAAGTGTTTTCAGGACAACTTCTTTTAAATAGAGATGAATCACGTAAAATGTTGGGATAGATCAGCAAAATAGTAGGGAAGTTGTAGTGGGGTACCCTTTTTTATTACTATTATATATGATCTCTTTTCTACGATACTTGGTGAGATATAGCTATGGTGAGGCTGGGAACTTTGTATAACCTATTTAGGTGAGGAGTAAGTTTCATATGTTGTTCACTGGGCTTTAGTATACTTTCTTTATATTTTGCAAAAGAGGATCCAGAGAGGACCCTAATGAGTATACCTATTATTCTCACCCTATAT